>JAAKBH010000057.1:0-638795 GCA_019776075.1 Amaranthus palmeri | reverse complement strand
ATATATATATATATCTATATATATATATATATATATATATATATATATATATATATATATATATATAGCAATGGCAATGCAGGCAGGGAGTACAATGAAAGTAGTAAACCAGTAGTTGAAGAGGGTGAAAAGAAGCAACAAAAGGATGATGACACAGAAGAAGAGGAGGTCGACATAAGCAACTCACAGATGGTGTCAGTAGTAAATGTCGAAGGCAGGGATGTGAACCTCAATGATGATTGCCTTGATCCATTAGTGGCTGACAGAAATAATAGATGGGATGAGCTCAATATAATTCCGTGGTCTGACCCAATTACATTGGTGAATGATAGAGAAACATGGTCTTTACCGTGTCACAGTAACATGCAAAGAAGAGGGGATTTTAATGAAGAAAACTCAATGATTGACAGCCCACCAAGGAAAAGACAACGTGGAAGGCCCAAGAGAACCTGTAGCTCACTGCCTGAACCTATTTGGGTTCCCGCTACTCCTCAAACAGCTCAGCATGAAGCAGTTAATACCTGGAGGGCAGGAAAGAGGCTGGGGGTATCTTCAAAAAATGAGGGCAAGGTTCTGACGACCTTACGCAAATCCAAAAGATTGCAGCTACTTGAGGAGACCACGAGCCGATCAGCAGGCAGGTAATTTGTGGTGTTTAATTTGGTGTTTTAATTATATTAACTATGAATTGGTTGTTTTGGAATGTAAGGGGACTTGGGAAAGGGGAAAAATGTATTAGCATAAGAAAAATGGTGGATAAACATAAACTATCTCTATTAGCCATGGTAGAGACGAAACATAGACACTCATTTATAAGGAGGGTAAGAAGAATGTGGGGTAGAGATGAATATGAATGGTGTGAATCTATGGCTTCCGAAACTAGTAGTGGTGGCATAATTGCAATGTGGGACCCGGTAAAATTCTCTGTGTCTCAAAGGTTTTTGAATGATAGATGGATTATGCTTGAAGGGTGCCTAAATGAGTTCTCTTTTTAGATTGTTGTGTGGGCATTGTGTACGGACCAAATGATAGAGATGGTAGAAGGTTAGTGTATGAATCAATTCAACAGCTTGCTCTTTCCATCAATAAACCACTTCTATTATTGGGTGATTTTAATGAAGTGCTACACCCTACCGAGAGATTGGGCCAATTTCGGTATGACTCTAGTATGCGGGATTTCTTGGAATGGATTCAAACAACTCAACCTCATTGATGTCCCACTCCATGGTATTAAGTTTACTTGGGGGAGGAATGATTCACAGAGTAGGCTTGATCGATGCTTGTGTGTGGATGCTTGGTTCACGAAATTCCCAGAGTTACGCTTAGAAGGTCTGAAAAGGGCTCATCGGATCACAATCCAATCTTGCTATCCTTTGATAAAATGATAAACTGGGGTCCAAAACCTTTCAGAATGCTTGATTGCTGGTTCCATAATCCGGAGTTTAAAAATTTCCTTCAAGAAGAATGGAGGAATCTTGGGAACCTCTCAAGTTGCTAATAAACTAACGGCAATGAAGGGACCGATTAAAAGATGGAGTAAAGATAAATTTGGAGATATGATGGCAAAATCAGTAAACTTGAACTTGTCATTCATGAGCTCAAAAATTGAGTGAATCAAGAAGGCTATATGAGATTGAAAAGGTAAGAATGAAAGCTGCTCAGAACCAGCTACATATGTGGATGATTAGGAGGGAAAGATTATGGAGGCAAAAGGCATCGAGCTTATGGGTTTAGTATAAGAGATCATAACACCAAATTTTTCCTGCCTATGCCATGATAAAGAGGAAGAGAAAGGAGATTTGCAGTTTAGAAATTGATGGAGGTTGATTTCGGGTGTACAGAACCTCAAACATGAGGTTAATACATACTTTGCTACACACTTCATGCAAGGATGATCTTCCAGCGTTTGACGTTTGATCTTGGAGACCATCACAACAATAACTGAAGACTCAGGTTAGATTCCTTGAGGCTTTACCAACTAGAGAAGAGGTGAAAGAAGCGGTATGGGCTTGTGGAACAGAAAAAGCACCAGGGTATGATGGCTTCAATTTCAAATTTATGAGAGAGATGTGGGAGTCGATAAGGGAGGATATCTACCAATTTGTCATACAGTTTCTAGAAAATGGTGCCATGGCAAAGAAGATCAATATCACTTGGGTCACATTAATTCCGAAAGTTAATAATCCACATTCAATTGAGGATTTCAGACCCATTAGTATGGTGGGTGCATTGTATAAGATCGTAGCCAAACTCCTATCCATTAGATTGAAACAGGTCTTGGGGCCACTTATTGATGAATCCCAAAGTGCCTTTGTACTAGATAGACAAATCCTAGATGGGGTATTGGTGGCAAATGAGGCAATTGGGTGGATGAAAAAGAGGAAAATTTCGGGTGCAATGCTCAAACTAGACTTCCAGAAGGCCTATGATTCAGTCAAGTGGTCTTTTTTGAAGCAAGTTCTCATTAAGATGGGCTTTGGCTTGAAGTGGGTCAGATGGATTATGACTTGCGTTACTACAGCATCGATATCAGTTCTCCTAAATGGCTCCCCGCTAAGACCTGTAAAGATGGGGAAAGGACTACGACAGGGTGATCCATTATCACCATATCTTTTTATTTTGGTGAGCGAAGTGCTTGTGTGCCTTCTTCGTAGAGCTGAGAACTTGAATATGATTGAAGGAGTTCCGATTGGCAAAGATAAAGTTATGTTAAAACACTTACAGTTTGCAGATGATACACTCATTTTTGTACCGAAGAATGAAGAAGTCATCACAAATTACTTCAGAATCCTGGATGTTTTCTCACTAATGTCGGGTTTGAGGCTTAATTACAACAAATCCAGTATAATCTCATGGAGTAATTGTGATCATGATTGGGCTAGGGACATTGCTAGTCGATTTGGGTGCATACATCAAGCTTGTCCGGTAACCTATCTTGGCCTACCTTTGGGTGCTAATACAAACAAAGTTTTGACTTGGAAACCAGTGATTTCAAAAATTGAAAACAGACTAGCATCTTGGAAGTCTAAGTTGCTATCAAGGGCGGGTCGATTAACTCTAATAAAGAGTGTGCTCAACAGTTTACCCATCTATTTCATGAGTCATGTTCAAGATGCCAAAGGAAGTTGCCCAAAAAATTGTTAAATTGCAAAGGAAGTTTTTTGGGGTCCCTCTTCTAATGGTGATTTGATGCCTCTCGCAGTTAAGTGGTCCGATATTGAGCTCCCAAAAAGCATGGGAGGACTAGGAGTGGGAAATATCCTTCAGAAGAATTTGATTTTACTTTTCAAATGGTGGTGGCGCTTCTCATGGTGTGATGATTCGTTTTGGAAAAGGATACTGATTTCGGTCTATGATATAAAGGGTCTGAAGGCTTCCTCTCTTTCTTTTGCACACATAACACACGGCACATGGGGGGTGTTTAATGAGGAATGATGAAGAAACTAAGAGAATCAGAGAAGTTGTGGAAGAAGGGAATAAAAATTTAACTTGGGTGATGGATTCTCGATACGTTTTTGGTATGATAATTGGTGTCCATCTTGCCCTCTTAAAGCAACTTTCCTCGCTTGTTCTCAATTTCAACACAAAAGGAGAATTTTGTAAGTCAGATGGGTGATTGGCTCAATGACACATGGAGATGGAATCTAACTTGGAGAAGAAGCTTGTTTGATTGGGAAGAAGATGAGTTTTGATCGCCTATTCACTATCATTGTCAACTTCCGACCGAGTAGAGATAAGGCTAGATGGGGTGAGTTGGAATGGTGTTGAGGGTAGGAAATTTCCTATCATGTCAATTGTTAACAAAATGAATGAATTTAGTACATCCTCTCCTCCCTCCTGATATCTCCAGCTCATTTGGAGCCTCAAGATACCCCCTAGAGCACATATTATCATTTGGATGGCGTGTTTGGAAAGATTGAAAACTGGTGATATGCTTGTAGAGAAAGGTGGACTTGATCCTGCTCTTGCTCTTTGCCCATTTTGTAGGGAGGTAATTGAATCTAACTCTCACATCTTCTTTACTTGTTATTACTCATGGAGTGTTTGGATGCATGTACTCAATTGGTGGGGCATTACGGGAGTCCTACAAAACAAATGTGTGGACTTTATGTTGGCTTGGAGTCATCTAGCGCATCGAAGAGGACATGGTAAACTGTGGAAGCTTGTTCTTGGATGTGTGTTGTGGTCAATATGGTATGAACGTAATAAAATCAAGTTTGAACATGAAAGACCAAATGCAAGCCATATGCTACACACTTTGAGAGTTCGAGTTGGAATATGGGCTAAAGAGATGCTTGGACAAGATTTACCCTACACAAGCTCATGGCTATGTTGATTTTGTTGTACTGGCGTCTTTTGTATTCATGTTGATATTTTTGTGCTTGTATTTGTGTATGGTGGCGATAATTGTTTGCTAGATTAGACTAGTTGTTTTGATGCAGGTGATTTGATGGCATAGTGTTAAGGGATGATTAACTATGGAAAAGATCCCAAACTGCAAGAGCCTTGATTTTCAGATGCTTGGAAGGGTTAATCAACGGCACCGGCATGGAGAAACAAGATTGGTGTTTTGTGACTTTATTTTGTAGTTTCTTATTTTGTTGTTTTAGACTCTGGAACACTGTATTTTGTTTTCTTCTCTTTTGTTGTCTGGGGCCGAATTGTTTTGGGCTTTTGGTGTTGTTGATCTTGTGAGTTGTCATGGTGTTTGGATGGATAGGAGTATATGGTGCTAGACGATGGAGTGTATGGTGGTTGTTATAGCCATGGTGATTGTTTTTTTTTTTTTTTTGGATTTTCATCTTGCATAGCCCACCCCTATGCGTTGTTGTGGTGGCCTGGTTCATGGCCCTCATCTCCAATGGCTTTTTCCCCTCGCGGGGTTTTTTATGCCGGCGGTTTTGAGGCTTCCATGTTCCAGTGTATTTTGTTATTCAGATTAATAATATTTCCTAATTTCCAATATAATATATATATATATATATATATATATATATATATATATATATATATATATATATATATATATATATATATATATATATATATATATATATATATATATATATATATATATATATATATATATATATATATATATATATATATATATATATATATATATATATATATATATATTTTAAAAAGTGTTTTATGAAAATATGTTTTACTCTACTAGACTAACAATAAGATAATTAGTAAGTCTCATGGGAGACGGTCTATTCTATAGACGGAATCCATGAAGCCCAGCCCAAAATATAACATGGTATATTTGGGGTTATAATAAATTATTTGGGGTTATAATAACTTATATTTGAGGTTATAGAATAGTATATTCAAGGTTATAATACCTTACATTTAGGATTATAACATAATATAATTGATATGATAATAAAAAAAATCAGTTAAGGGAAATGGGCTGGCCCAATTTTGTGGTCTATCCTATAGACCGTCTCTTGTGAGATTTTGTGTAAGATAATATAATAGATTATTAATCAATTATACTACAAAGTTCAGATCATAACTAAAACTCAATCTATATTAGAATATCTTTTTTAATTAATAAAGTCAAACGTTAATCAATTGATAAATTAAATTAGTTATAAATTTCCTGAATATTTGATGAATTAATTATAATTTGATAAATTATACCATCATCATCGTATCTAGTGTATTCCGTCACGATCTGGGGAGGGAGGATAGACGGCAGCTCATACCTATATAGGAGAGTACGTTCAAAGAGTCTATCGGCTAAAAAAAGTCTTCAAAAAGAGAGGCCCCTGCAACTATCCGAAAGTCTGCAACACATCCACGTTCACAATGCATAGTAATGAACAAAATAAAGATACACAACAAATAGAATACGTACTAATAACTAAACAAATGATAATTATATAAATCATAAAATATCTCGAGTTTCCACTTGTTTTCAATTAAAAATTGATTTATGTTAACAACAGTTCGGTTGAAAATCAGTTTTGTGTACAATAATTCGACTTAATAACGATTCGGTTAAGTCGATTTTATTCAGATGGAGTTCGGTTTCGTACATAATTCGGGTTAAGTCGATTTTAGTCAGATAGAATTTGATTACATAATTCGGGTTAAGTTGATTTTAGTCGAATGAAATTCGATTTCGTACATAATTCGAATCGACTCGTTTCAGTCACTCTTAAATTCCGCTAATTTCGATTAATATTCCACGTGGTAACCCCGAGGTTTTGGGTTTTCCACGTGGTAACCAAAGCTTTTAAAAAATCCACGTGGTAACCCTGAGGTTTACGTAAATGTTCCATCATGACCTTTTTGCACATAAAAACGTTAACAAACGTTAATTTTGAGGCTTTATGGCTGTTGTATACATATTTATACAACTCACCATTTCAAATGCCATTAGTTTGAACTTTTTTCCACAAATTTTAAACCTCAAATCTACCGTTTTCCTCCAAATCCAAAGATTATAGAGTTTGGGTTTATATTTTGAGGAAAATGGTTGAAACTAATGGCATTTAAAATGGTGAGTTGCATATATAGGCATACAATAGCCTTAAAGCTTCAAAATTAATGTTTCCTAACGTTATGATATCGTTTTATGTGCAAAAAGGTCATGTTGGAATAATTTGGTAAACCTCAGGGTTACCATGTAGATTTTTTAAAAGTTTTGGTTACCACGTGGAAAACCCAAAACCTCGGGGTTACCACGTGGAATTTCCCATATTTATATATGGGTTATAAAAATGGATTGCAGTTGGGATTTAGTTTACCACAAAATCTCACAAGAGACGGTCTATAGGATAGACCACAAAATTGGGCCAGCCCATTTTCCCTTAACTGATTTTTTTTATTATAATATCAATTATATTATGTTATAATCCTAAATGTAAGGTATTATAACCTTGAATATACTATTCTATAACCTCAAATATAAGTTATTATAACCCCAAATAATTTATTATAACCCCAAATATACTATGTTATATTTTGGGTTGGGCTTCATGGATTCCGTCTATAGAATAGACCGTCTCCCATGAGACTTACTGTTAGTTTACTGATTTCCAATTATCAATCAAAAAAATTATCAATCAAATTTGGTTGCAAATTTTGTTCGAATAATATCAACAGTAACTATCCTATGAGACGGCCTTAGCCGTGCAACTAGCCTAGCCAAAAAAACTTTTTAAAAAAAATATTCTGACATATTAATTTCAAAACTTAAAAGGACTATTCCAAAACTTAAAAATCCTATTTTAAGACTTAAAAGGTCAATTTTAATGTTTTTAATATCAACTTTAATGTTTGAGAAATCATATTATAAAGCTAAATGACAATTTAATGTCCTTCAATTGATCTTTTTAGTCTTAAAATTGGTTTTTTAAATATTAAAATGGACGTTCTAAGTCTTAACATTGTCAAATTGCATGTCTTAAAATGCCAATTTTAAATTCTTGAAATTCGTCTTTTAACTCTTAAAATTGGTATTTTAACTCTCAAAATTGATAATTTAATTTGTGAAATTGGTATAAGCCGGCCCAATAAAATGCGTCTCACACAAGTTTTTGTATGACATCAATTAGATAAAACCTAAAAAATAACATATTTTTTTTTTTTTAAGTTGGATGACTTTAATTCCAATTCAAAATTAGGGTCAGATTACATTTTCTGAGTTTCACGGATTATAGAAGAAAGCAAACCAAGAAATTATGTTGCTGCAACCAATTAATTGATTTCTCTTGAAAAAAAAAAATGAGTGAAAAATCTGAATCGGAAGCTTCAACTACAACAATGAATTCCACAGGCTTGATTTTATCAAACACAGAAGCATTGAAATCTTTCCTTAAATCTTCATCATCAAATCTCCCAGAAGATCTCCAACAATCTGCACTCAATATCTGCTCTCAACCCTCAATTTCTTATCAATCTCTGCGATCAATTTGGGCTGCATCTGATCCCAATTCTAGACCTTCACTTTCTACCCTTCTTCGTGGTTCTTCTTTCCTGTTCACTAGCCCTAAACCCAGAGAAAAGGTATATTCATTTTCCCTTAATTACAAATTTTAATTTATGGGCACTTTTGATTTTATGATAATCAACTTTTCTTTGTTTTGGGTATTTGTAGTTCTTGACTTCTTGTGTTTTTTTTGGGTATTTGTGCGATTTTGGAGTATGACTAACAGAAAATGTTCAAAAATCTGACATACATTCCTTTTTTGGTAATTTGTGGGAAGTGGGAACTTGTTTGATGATGATTCTGCAATTTGGATTACAGCTTAGAATGTTTGTAACAAGTTGAATGTTTTATGATGATATTAGTACTCTTTATATGGGCAATGATAATTTACTTGGACAACCGTTTGGATTGATCTATAGCTCATGTAGCAATACCAATCTTTTGGATTAAGAGTTTGACATTGTTGTTATTGTAATGTTAGTAGTAATCTTTTGGATTGATCTACATTCATTTATTCCTATGTGTTTTTGTTCAAATTGTGGTGTTAGTTGAAGTTAAATATGATACGATAATGCTATCTAATCAATTATAGTTTGTTGATTGGTTTCAATTTATACTTCCTCCGTTCCACTATACTTGCTACATTCGACTTTTTACGCAATTCAATGTGTTATTTTGATCATTTTTATATTGAACTTCACACATCTAAGAGTTATAAAAACTTAATATTGTAAAACTATGCGATTAGCCGTAATATATAAAGTAAGATTGACCCATGAATAGTGTCAAAAACCTTTATGTAGCGAGTATTTCAAAATGGAGAAATTATATCACCATTCACTATACAATTGCTTTTGATTTTTCTGTGATAATGATGGTACTCTTTATTAAGCTATGAAATGAGTTGCCTCAACTCCATGGGAATTGTTGTACTTTGTTGGTTGTAAAAGTACAGGATATAACTATTCTACGCGTGTAATATGGATTAGATGTTATGTCTAATGTTTGGGGTCTTTGTTGTGTAGAGCGAAGAACTTAAAGCAAGATTGAAGAAGCTAGAGGAGTTGGCTGAGAGGAAAGCTTATGCAGAGCTTGTGAAAGATATTACTCCAAAGAAAACGACTGATGAGCCCTTCTCGTCTTACAAGGATCAACTTGGATTTGGTATGTGACATCAAACTTTAACTATTTGTATTGTGTTGCTCTAACCTAACCATTTCATATGAAATATTTATTACAAGTGGTTTTCACAAGATTGGATATACAATGATCTTGAAAATACACTTATGTTAGTAATGGCCCCTCTTGTTCGATCTCCTTTGAGAAATTGTTCTTAGCAACTAAATTTGGTAGCTATGCTAAATTGTAAGTTGTTCCGTGGGTTCCCATTTCTCAAGATCATTGTGAGCCGTGAGGTGCTATACATAGAGTAAAGTGGTGTCAAATATGAGTCCCTGGAAAGTGAGAGTTTTGGAAGTTACCGTTATGAAATTTGTAAGTGCACACACATCAAGTGATTAATTTCAAAGCAAAAATATATTAAAGTGAAGTTTCAACATATCCAAGTGGGATTTTGTTTAGTTTGTCTCGCTGCAAAGATAATTAATTTCTACTTTTGATAATTTTAATTTTGCTACATTAGAGATATTAAGGCCAGTGCATTGACATGAATGTAAATTGTTTCAAAGATAACATCCAAATTAGAAATCACCAAATTTAAACTCAATGAAAGTTTGAGAAAAAAAACTCGATTCCTTTATGTTCACTTTTAATCGTCTAATATGTTGTCAAAGTTCATTGGTTTCTCAGTTTCTGGGAAAGTGTTCATTTTATCGTTAATGAAATTGATCTTCCCACCAAAATGAAAGATTTCCATGTGACAAATTCTCTGAGTTCTCTACAACATGTGTGTATAATTGAAACATAGGAATATCTTAGCATACTTCCAATGTGATCTGAAGAATTGAACTTGAGTGTTATCGATCTGTTGTTTTCAAAACTAAAGTTTCCGGAGCATAGAAAATTTGTTTGAAATATATGTGTGAATTTTAGTTTTGTGTGGAAATTTTATATCGTAGAATTACGGAAATTTCAAATTGGAAAATTGGCCACTGGTGGCACTATATTTGTTGATTGATTCAAAAAAGGATCCAATTTCAAGCTGATAAATTAACATTTGGAAATTACACATAATTTATATCCCGTTTTCAGTTTAATAGAACTTAGAGCTACTTGCTCATTAGAAGGCGTCGGACAAGCATATAAATGGATTGGAAGATCCATGCGTAAACGAAACCTGGGGTATTCGTTCTCGGTCGAGTGGTTAAGTCTGTGGAAAATAGGAATGTCTTTTTTGTTGGCCTCACGCTCGGCTGAGCAGATGGCTGCTCGACCGAGCTAGCAACAATGTATGAGATAATATGCTAAGATAAGTGCTCAAACACATGTGAGAGGATTACAAAACTTTCAGCTTATTTGTACTTGTAATTCCTTGTTTCCTCTCTTTCCTTTCCTTTGTGTATCGAGCTAGCGGTCATTATCTATGATGGTTTCTTCCATTTTTCAACTAACTTTGAGACATATCGTTGCAGGCCTACATGTTGTGGTCATAATGTTTACCGGTTACCTTGTCGGATACATTGCCTTCAGAGCATTATTTGATCGCAACCCTGCCATGGTAATTATCCGAAATTTTACTATGAAACATGGTTATGAATGAAGTCGAATTGGTACTAACATTTGACATTATATTTTTAGAGCACTGCAGGAGGGATCCTTGGTTTGGCGCTTGGCATGCTTTTGGAAACAGTTCTTTTCATCATTCGAACAACAGAAAGCGAGAGATCTTTAACATCTCGAAAGCCTTCAAACCTGAAGATCAAGAAAAATCTTTAGTATAGTAGCTGAACCCCCCCCATTACCTCTCCTGTTTTGGCTTTTGGTATGTTACTAAAGAATGATAGAGATCCGTTGTCGATAAAGTTAACGATAACCCACAATGTTGGTGAAATCAGATCGACGTGATCAGTTGTCGATAAATGACTAGCAATGTTGGTGAAATCAGCTCGACGTGTATGCACATCCTTAACCAATAATTAAAGCTCATATTATTGTACACCTAAAGCTTTTTAGCTTGGGTGAAACTTCATTTTCTGTGTAACATTCAGTTTCTTGATGATTTGAGACTATAGTATATAATCAAACCGGCTTCTTAAATGTCGCCATATTTTTTTTGTTGTGTAATCATTTTTTTAAAATAAATTATGAAATTGTCTATGTATATGTACTTATTACTACAATTTACACTTAAACTTTTTATTATTTTAAAGAGATAAAATAGAGTTATAATGTATAGATGAGATTAAAAGGAAGTGGGGGTCATAGTCGAAAAATAGAAATGATACAAATTAAGTGGGACAAACAAAAATGAAAAATTGTGAAAATTAAGTGGGACGAACCAAAATGAAAAATGTTGCAAATTAAGTGGGACGAACCAAAATGAAAAATACTGCAAATTAATTGGGACGAACCAAAATGAAAAATGCTGCAAAATAAATGTGACGGATGGAGTATTCAAGATTTAAGAATACACCAGCTTAACCCCAATCAGTTGTATGTAATTGTTTACCCCGATAACAGAAACTAATTAAAAGAATGAAGCAATGGTCCGTTTGGAAATTTTCCAGACCGGAATTTTTGGATTGGTATGATTTTAGTGTCAAACTAGACCAAACCGGACCGCGTGCACTCATAGTCTTAGTGGGGCTTTGTTCCAATGACTTTTTACCTTTCCCGAGTTTTTCATGCCAGCGGTCTTTGCTTTCACTATTTCAGTGTGTTATCAATAAAATTTCCAAAATTTTCAAAATAATTTTGAAATTCTAACAAATCAAGGTGTACATAAAGATATAAAAAATACTAGACAATCTAGTTTAAAATAAAATCACACTTGAGGTGATCAGATCCAAAGCCAAACCAAAATTGTTTTTATGTATCTTTTACATAAAATGAATCCAACTAGTCATTACATTTTCAATAATCAAACTAAAGTTTCAAACTCCAACAAGTACACAAAATTAGTAGATTACACACTTTTAATCTTTTAACTCAAAAAGAACTAGTATTAACCAATACAATAAGTTTGTTGAGCTACCCAGAAATGCAAAATCCTAATTGTTATCGTCAACTTTTTTCCACACCGAACAAAATTTTGGCAGGGACATAAATATCATCATCATCATCAAACCCAGTGTTCGTCCCCCCATAGATACTCACAGGAACATAAATATCAATGGAACCAAATTACAACCGACTCTAAATAATATTTAGTTGTGAAGTGGTTGTTGCGAATAAGCGTGCTTAGTTACAACACCTGCATATACGAGAGTACTAAGAAACCCAAATCCAATCATTACTGCATAATAATAGTCAAGGCGACTATTATCAATGTCATGTCCAAACCACCCCGAGTTATCACCTATTTTGGTGATAAAGTACCAGAAACAAAACCAACCAACACTAAGTAACTTTCCTAAGCCCACAATGCCTTCGGTTAGGATACTACTGTAGGGTACCCCAATTGAGTTGGGCAGTTCCTGTTTAAAGTAACATTTCACACCATCTACCGCCAATCCATCCATGAGTCCAACTAAAATTAGTTGCGGTGTAAGCCAAAATGCAGAGATGTTGAGATTTGCCAATCTTTTTTTCTCTATATACCATGCTATACCAAAACAAGGGACTGAAAGTAGCATTCCAATTCCAACTCTTAATGCACCATAAAATCTTCTTCTACAACTGTTTTGGACTACTTTAGGTAATATCTTCTTGTAAATATAGCTCACAAGTTTTCTTACCAATTCTGAAGTCATCACGAACATTTGGATAGGAACTTTATATTTGCGGATTCGAGAATCCATTTTATCTGCTTGCTCAAGAAAAAATGTCTCCCCTACAGCACTCATAACCCCGTACATTAAGAACGCTAATGACAAGCGCATTGCATTTTCAAAACGCTTTGTTTCTTCAACTTGTTGGAAAGTGTATAATCTTCCTTGTTCAAATTCAATACTCGGATTCACTTTTGACGGATCATATAACGCTGCTCTACCGAGAAACGACCTGCATTATCAATTACAATTTATATGTATCTGCATGCACTTGTGTAACATGTACAAAAAATTGACTTTTTCCAAGACTTCCTACGCTTCTCCGAGCATAGTAATAAGTTATTAAAATTATTAGAATTAAGGAAACAAAATATTCTTAGGAATAATCAGTACCTATTTTAGGGAGTAGATTATTCTGTAATATTCTTATTATGACAACTGTTCTTGTATATATTGAGCTGTATGTATATGGGAGACATATGAATGAAAAAAGGAAATTCTCAATGGTAGCCCTAAACTTTTGGCTTTTCTGAATGGTAGTCAGGTTTTTTTATAATTATCAATGATAGCCCTGAACTTTTTAAATAATTTCTTCCGTAGCCTTTTTTACTCAAAAACGTTACGTTTCTGTTAAATTTGAACTATGGTTAAATTATTTATAAAGTTGGTCAACATTTAAAACATTAACTCACCCACCCAACTTCATTTGCTTCTTTCACTATTCATCTTCTTCTCATTACTGTGTTTCACTCTTTGAAGTAAGATCAAAGAACACAATTTTGGGAGGGGATTTAAAGGTCGTAGAAAAGGTTGCATGTTAATCATTACACTAGTGGAAAAAAAGCTATTGGCTGCTACTTATTGGCTGCGGTTTTTTGGAACACGCAGCCAATATGAGTAATAAAAAACCGGAAAAAAAAAAAAATAATTAAGGGCTGCGGTTTTTACACTTAACCGCAGCCCAAAAGTGTTTCAAAAAGTATGATAAAGAAAGGGCTGCGGTTTTTTATGTGTCCGCAGCCCTTAACCATTCCAAAATAATAGGAAATTCAAAAAAAAAAAAAATTAATAGAGGGGCTGCGGTTTTTTATGTGTCCGCAGCCCTTAGTGTCAAAAAAATTAGCCCAGCCCACCACATTATATAAAAGGCACGTTTGTAAACCCTAATATTTCAAAACCCTAAGAGTGCTAAGACTAACATGGAGGCGCCGTTTGATCTGATTTCTTCTCTTAAAAAACCTTTCGTTTTTCTTATACCAAAACCCTAAAATTTTCTCAGCCTCTTCAAACATTTTCTCAGCCTCTTCAAATTCTCGAAAATTTCGAACATTTTCTAAAATTTCGAACATTTCGAAGCCCAAGTATTTGTTCATCAAACATTTTCATTGAAGATCTGAAGATTAGCCTGCTAAAATTTCGAACATTAGCCTCTTCAAATTCTGAAAATTTCGAACATTTTCGAAAATTTGTTCATCAAACAGCACAGTTGAAGATTTCATCTTTTTTCTGGGTTGTAATGGGTTGTAATTCGTTTTCATTGAAGATTTGAGTTTCGATTCAAATAATGGGTTGTAATTCGTTTTTTTTAATTCATTTTTTCTGGGTTCGTTTTTTTGTAACACAGTTGAAGATGTGAGTTCGTTTCGATCTGAAATTTTCTGGGTTGTAATTCATTTTTTTTATTTTATTTCATTTTTTTGTTTGTTGAAATTAGATCTGAGTATTTTATGTATTTTTATTTAGACATCAATTCGTTTCTTGATTATAAAATGTTCTTCGTTTTTTCTGGGTTCGTTTCTTGATTAGATCTGAAATTAGATATGAGTAATAAAATGTTCTTCATTCGTTTCTTGATTATAAAAAATAATTCTTTAATTTCTGGGTTGATATTCAATGACATGCAAAGAAACGAAAATAAAAAAAAAAAATTTTTTTTTTTGAAAATGGGGTAAGGGCTGCGGGCATTATGTCCGCAGCCAATAGGTTTATGTTATTTGCTGCTACTTCAAGGGCTGCGAGACAAAACCGCAGCCCATACCCATAAAATGCCCGCAGCCCATAAAGATTTTTCCACTAGTGTTATCTGTTGTTAATATAGGGAATTTGAAGAGAGATCAAAGAACACTCGACACTATGTAAGTTAATGACTGACGAAAATTAGGCGTCAAAATGTTGAATTTTGGTTAATTTTGGTGTTAAATTGTTGATTGTTGGCAAAGTTTGGTTAATTTTGGTGTTAATCATTATATGTTCTAAAATGCTCGACACTCTGTAAACATTATATGGTGTAAAATGTTGAATGTTGGTTAATTTTGTTATGTTAGGGTGTTAATTTTGGTGTTGAATTTTGGTAATTACTGCAAAATGGAATGCCCAATTACCCCAAAGTTTCTATACAATGGTAATGATGTTGATATTGTAGTCGATGACATTGATAAGGTTATGCTTATAGACCTTATCAACGATTATTGGGAATTTAGTGAATTAAATTCCATCCCCTCACCAAGATGAATTAGATCGTCCATTACATTTTAGTAATGGAGAGGATCCTAATTCAACTGTGATACAGCTGTGGGATTAAATCCATACCAAATGTTGAACAATGGTCACCCATGGACATGTCTCACATTAATCCCCCACCTATGAAAAAGGGGCATAGAGAGGCCTTCTAGGGAGAGGAAGAGAGCAGATGATGAAGAAAGGAAGGGGAAAAGGGCTAAGACAGTTAGGTGCAACAACTGTAAAGCTTTTGGCAACAATACAACTATTTGCAAAGGAGGTATAACAGCTAAGCAAAAGGCAAGCTATGGTAAAAAGGGTAAGAAGAAGCAGCAACCACTACCATCCTCTCAACCAACATTAGGGACAAGATCAAGATCAGCTACAGGAGTTGCTACATCACAGCCTTAAGCAGCAACTTAGAAATATCATCAGCCAAAATATTAATTGGTACTTAGAAATATATTGTAATGACTCCTACTGCATTTTGTTAACAAATATCATTAGCCAAAACATTAATTGGTACTTTCATATTTCTGACAAATATCATTAGCAGTTAATATTCCTTCATTTTCAGCAGTGGCAGTGGGGGAATTAAGGAGGAGAAGGTGTATTTAAAATGGGAGAGATGCAAAAAAAAAAAAAAGGAGGATAAGGGGTATAAAGGAAGAGATCCAAAATAATTTTAGTTAGCCTTAGTAAGCGAAATGACCACTTAATAACTGAAACATAACGTTTTTGACTAAAAAAGGCTACGAAAGCAATTATTTAAAAAGATTGGGGCTACCATTGAGAATTGTAAAAAACCCCTGTCTACCATTGAGAAAAGCCAAAAGTTTGGGGCTACCAATGAGAATTCCCATGAAAAAACTCAGTATTTTAAAACCCTAAAACACGTTTATTCTTCTTATCAAAAATAGTCAACTTATAACAATATATGATACTTCCTCCAATATTTGTGCTCAAATCAAATGGGACAGCTAAATTGAATTGGAGGGAGTATGAATAAACAAAAGGAAAAATTGTTGGGAATAATCCCAATTATTGACAAACCGCTATGAATAATCCGAACTATTGATTATTTATGAATAATCCCACCTTTCCAGTCTGTTTGCTCATGGCACCCCCAACCGAAATGCAACCTGCTGTAGCAGGTCTTAAGTCTCATTTGCAGGTCACCTTCTCCAAACTTCTTTTTATAAACCCACTCCGTTAATTTCCATGTCTTCTCCTCCAAAAAATCCCATTGTTTTTCATCTTGTTCTTGTTTTTCACCTTATTTCTTCTATTTTGTTCTTCTTCCTTCTTCCATTTTTGTTCTTCACTTTATTTCTACCCATAACAAAAATTTAAGCTTGTTTTATAAAGTTGGAATTAGTGAAAGAAGGAAGAAGAACAAAATGGAAGAAATAAGGTGAAGAATAAGAAGAACAAAAATGAAGAACAATGGGGTTTTTGGATGAGAAGACATGGAAATCAATGGTGTGGATTTATAAAAAGAAATTTGGAGATGATGACCTGCAAATGAGACTTAAGACCTGCTGCAGCAAGTTATATTTCGATTGGGGGTGCCACGAGTAAACAAACTGAAAAGGTGGGATTATTCATGAATAATCAATAGTTCGGATTATTCACAGCGGTTTGTCAATAGTTGGGATTATTCTCGACAATTTTTCCTAAACAAAATAAACTTTACCTTTGATGATGATAAGTTTTTAATACGCAATAAAAAAGTTTTAAAGGTGACTAGGAGTTTACCTGATATTGTGAGTAACAAAACAATTTGTATGCTCGGTATTATTGTAGAATTGTTGATTGGTTGCATTAAAATCTCCCCAGTAAATGCTGCTCCTACTAGTGTCATCGTTCCTTTTCGTAAAGGCAAGGATATATATGTTGAAAATGATTGAAAATGGGCTTCCCTCAATTTCTTCAGAAGAATTATAGTTATGCCTCAACTTCATTATCGATAAGATGATAAAAATAACCACAAAAATTTCTATTAAAATGATAAATCCATCTTTTCCGGCAGGAAATAATATTATAGCAATAATCAACCCTAATATATAAGTTAAATAGATTTTGAGTTTCTTTACTAATGCTTTAGTGATTGTAAAACCACAGTGCTAATCCCTGTACAACCCAAAATTAAACCTTCATTATTTAGAAATTAGAAATGCTTTATAATTTTTTTTTCAAAAAAAAAGAAAAAAGAAATGCTTTATTATTCATATGATATGAATATATGTTAACATTCATTAAGTCCATGATATAATATAGGTTCTTGAGTTATAATTATTTTATTAATGTGTTTGGATTAAAGGAAAACAAAGGAAAAAAAGCAGGAATTTAAAGAGGGATAATAATAGATTTCTTATTTGGATATATAAATATGAGGGAAGGGATTTGGATGGATGAATGTATTTTTTGTTAATTTTTTAAAAACTTAAAATTTGAAAAGATTTGAACGGAAAAATCTAATCTCCCTTGATTTTCCCCTTTCCCTCTTAAACAAATAAACATTTCATCCCTTCCTTCTCTTCATCCCTTCCTTTCCCTACATTTTGTTTCTTTTATCTCCGAAATTGTTATCCAAACATAGTGTAAATGTAGGAAATATTGACTGTTAGACTATGTTTTACATATAATGGAGGTTTTGAGCATGTTCAAGAGGCCTAAATATTAAAATATATATATACATATGTTTCTTTAGAGATATAAAATTATTAGAAAAATATCATAATATTTGAACTTGCATAGGTTCTTTATAGAAATTTTCAAATTTTGCTCTACTTCTGTTTGAATAACAATTTTGGAGAGAAAAGAAATGAGGGATGGGGAAGGAAGGGAAGGGAAAGGAAGGAGAAAGAAATGAAACGAAAATAACTCTTGTTTATATGGAAGGGAATTAAAGGAAATGATACATGAGAGTTTTCCCTTCAAACCTTTTCAAATTCTACCTTTCAAATCTCTTCCCTCCCATTTTGCTATCTAAACAAGAAATTCTTCCTCCCTCCAAATTCCTCATTTGCTTTTCCTCAATTTTCTTCCATCCAAACACAATATTAGAGTTTGATCTAATTAAAGCAACACTAATAATGATGCTTTTATTAATATGCAAGTCTTGTATAGTCACAAGATTCAGAAGTGTGATCATGGAAGCAATAAGACTCACACATGAGAGTTTTACATTATGTTTAGATAGCAAATCAGTTGAGAAAAGAAAGGAAGGAAAGAGAAAGGAAAAGAGAGGAAAATACTACATTGTTTGTATATGAAGGAAAGAAAGGAGAAATAAAGAAACTGCATTTTCCTTTCAAATCTTCCTCTTATAGAGAGATGTGGATATTAACAAAATGAAGGAAACTAATCCCACCAAATCCCTTCCTTCCAAATCTTCTTTCTCCCTTTTTGTTATCCAAACAAGGGGATTTCATCCCTCCAAATTCTTTTGTTTCTTTTTCCTCCATTCCCTCTATTTTCCTCTATCAAAACAAGGCCTTAATTATTGACAATTTAATTACAAGACTAAGAAGTCAATGACCTCAAATGGGTCTAAAACGTCAAACATGAATAAGATGGAAAACTTAAATTTCGATTCTTATAGTGCCAAAAACAAATTTAATTTTGTTAAAACATATTTTTATATGAAAACTTCACAAAAATTCTTTGATAGTGTTACATTTTAAGTCGGCAACACATGGATGATACCAACACAAGCAACATCATGTTCTAGTTTAGGACCAAATTAAAGGTCATCTCATGACCGGTTACATAAGAACAAGATACTAGGGGTACCGTTCAAAACCGCATACTGGATCGATCCAGATTTGGAAATCCGGATATGTACCCGCTTTTTCGAGTACTTAAAATTGCAATCCGGTTCCGACCCGGTTGTTAACTGGTCACGTAAATTATATTTTTGGTTCGTGGAATTATTTAGAAAAAACATTTGCTAAACTAAACAGTCTTCTTTAGCCTTATCTTCTCCACTTTCACTACAAATAATAGTGCTAATGAATTGTCACAATTAATTATCAATATCTCATGACATATTTAAAATTACTGTCAATAATATATTTTTTTTGTTAATTTCTCCAAAATAATTTCAACTTTTGATTAACCATGAAATCATCAACCATAGAGTAAAAACAAAGCCATATTGTATTGCATCGGTGGGGCTATAAAGGTTTTCAAAATAAACGAACCGCAAATTAGGATATTTTTTTGCTAGAATAATACCAACTTTAGATTATTAACTAATTTACTAATTTTTTGTCATATAATCTCCTAAAGTTTGATTTTAATATGTTAGGGATTTTCTAGGAAAACACCCGTTAAGTTGGTATTATTAACATGGTTAATCAAAAGTTGATATTATTATAAAGAAATAAACAAAATGTTGTATTATTCTTGATAATTTTTCCTTTATCAAATGTCACCAAAATATTTAGTGACACTTGTAGTTGTAGGAAGTGTCACAATTGAATCTTTTTATTGTTTAAATCAAATCATTACTCATCTGTCTTATTACATTTGCATTAAAGTAAAAAAAGATAAATTTTAAAAAAGGGGATGATTAATGAAAAAAGAGAATTAATTGTGTGGATAAAATTAAAAGAAAGTTATTGAACAAAAGTGGTAAACCATTGTCCAAAAACAAAAATAATGCAAATTACGTAGAACCGACCAAAACTAAAAAAATGGTTCGAATTCATTGGGACGGATGGAGTATTAATTAGAGAGAAGATGTAGTAACTTACCCAGCAATATAAAAAAGTTGATATTAATAAAACCCAACGATTGGCTAGGTAAATATCAGCTAGCCAAGAAGTGAGAACCACCGACACTAGACTTGCTCCTTCATACACGTTTGTTGTTATAACCGAAAAAAACAGACCTAAATTCCATTCATTAGTGAGCAGTGTGATCAACACCATCAATTGGTAATTTGCCAGGTAATAGTTCATTCGTAAACCTTTGTGGAAACAAAACACAAACAAAAGAATATCATTACATGTCATTGTCATATGCAAAGCTTTCATTTCATGTTATAATTGGTAGAGGTGTTCATCAGCGGGTTTTGAGTGGATAGCGAATCCAATTCGCCTCTAAAAATTATCTACCGCTGATGATCACCTCTGATTCTAACCTAACCTAATGAATTAACGGTCTATTTGGTTATCGGTTGTTATTAGTGGTAATGAGAATAATTTGTACTATAAAATATTCTCTCCGTCCTATTTAATTTGCAACATTTTTCATTTTGATCCGTTCCATTTAATTTCCATCATTTTAATTTTTGGACTATGGTCGACCACTTCCTTTAAACCTAATCCATACATTTTAACTTTTTTTTAAATATTATTCACGCAATTCATTCTCTCTTCATTTATTACTATTATTCACTTTTTTTTTAAAAAACAATATAATTTTCTTTACTCCTGTGTTATAGCACTTCATCAATGGTATCCCTATCTTTTTTTACTTCTAATGGTACCCCTTTTTGAACTAATTACAAGCGTGACATTGTTCACCTTTTTCATGTTAAATTTACGTTAAATGTCATTTAAAAGTGCTATAACACAGGGGTACTATTGATATTTTTTCATGCTTTTAAAAGACATTTAACGTCAATTTAACGGAAAAAAGTGAACAGTGTCACATTTGCAATTAGCTCAAAAAAGTAGGGGTACTATTAGAATTAAAGAAAAGACAGGGGTACTATTGATAAAGTGCTATACTACAGAGGTACCATTGATAATTTCCCTTTCAATCTTTTTGATGCAAATTATACACGACAAAGGGTGCACATATTTTTTTCGCAATTTTTCATTATCACCTAATACCACATTTTCAAATATTAATGCATTAAAATGAATTTTGTTAACAAAATGACATTGTTAAAAGATAATAAGCGCATGGTCACTATAAACTTGTCACAAGATAATTGTACCTAAATTATAATAACTTTTCATTATTAGTACTAATTACCAAACTAACCATTAAATAATATTTTTTTTATCTTACCAGTTAGAAAACATTGCTCAACAAACCAAAGCAAACGATTGAATATAGAAGTATGCTGATCAGTCTGTGCTGGCTGGGAGGTAATTACTCGTGGCTCTTCTAAATGATCCATTTTCCTTCCTTGGCTCTCTGTTAATTGTGTTAGAAACACTATGAAAAGCAATTTAATTACACAAATTCTTGTGAGAGACCGTCTTTTTGAGAGACCATCTCTAATTGGGTTGGCCCATTAGAAAAAATGTAGAGTAAATGTAGGAAATAAGCTCTAATGAATTGGGGTTGAGAGACGTCTCTTAGAAAGACGGTTACTCAGGAGACTGGCTGATTTAATTATGTATATATTTTAAGTATTGGGTACTTAATCTTGAGCACTATGAAACGAAATTTAATTTTCTATATATTTTAAGTATTGGGTACTTAAGCAATTTTGGAAGGGTTTTTTTATTTAGTTAATAAACAATATGTAATTGAAATTTTTTTTTACATTTTTTCGTAGTATCGAGTGTTTTTACTTGATGTGTATTAGGATATGAAGTATTTGAGCAATTTTGTAATGTTGATGGTATATGACAAGGGAGTAACGCCGCGGATTATATGCAAAATTAAAATTATGTATGGGGCAAAAACTGTAGCATACTTATTTGTTACATAAATAAAATTAACAAAGAGTGAAAGATTAAAATATTACCTTGAACTTATTAACGCATATAGTGATATTATATCTCAGTAAATCCTTTTAACTAATTTCAGCTCTCAAAATTCTTTTTTAAAAAAGCAGCTCTCAAGTACTTCTCACAGCTTAACTATGGAATTCCAAATTACTCCTAATTTGAGAATTCCAAACTAAATCAAAATCTAATTTTTAAATTTAATTTCCTCCTTTTTAAGAAAGCATATGTTGATTTTTTTTTTTTTTTTTGTAACTAAACAAAAGATAAAGAACTAAAAGAGACAATTAAAAACTATTGAAAAAGAGAAATTTAAAATTTAGTTTTACAAATTGATAGTAATTATGAATGGAATAAATATAGAAAATGTTTAATTTGATAAACACCTAGTAAATGTAAGGAGTGATGATAAAGATGAAATTATGTAAGTGTATATATAAGTATGTAAATATTATTGTGGAGTGAAATTTGCTTAGGAGAGACTTTTTGACGTCAAGAAGTCTTTTAAAATGAAAAAATAATATTAATTACTTTGGTTGACATACTCTTACAACTCTAAGAATGAAAAAATAAACAATGCTGCTTTTGACTTTCTAGAAAATACTCCTTGTCCCATTTTAAGTTCAGGCTCACACACAAAAAAAAATTAAATAAAAAGAGTCTTTACAATGCTGCTTTTAAGACTATACTCCCTCCGAATCAATTTAAATGTTCCATTTTCTTATTTGGCAAAACCATACTAACTGTCTCATTTTCTTTTTTGTTTATCCTTTTTTACCTAAATACTTTCACTTTTCTAATTCCCAATATCCAACTATCACCTTTACGAAGGCAAAAAAAAAAAAAAAAAAACTATCACCTTTACAATTAATTTAATCAATTAAAATACCCAGCAACCACCTTTTTAATGGACCCCACTCAGTCCTTAAAATCCGTGAAATCCCAAATAGGACATCTAAACGGATTCGGAGGGAGTATTTCTTTTGTTTTTGGAGCTGAGTAGTAGCTGGAGCCCATTTTGCACTTAAAGAAAATTAATTTGCTTATATTTGAATTTGATTTAAGATAATTTTTGAAGCTGAGCAATAGTCGAAGTCCATTTTGCACTTACTAATTGATTTGGGTTTTTTATATTTAAGACGTATGTCCATTTATTTTGCATTTATTTTGCATTTGTTTATACTTAAGAGTTAAGACGTAAGCCCCAATTTGTGTATACTTAAAGCGTATGTCCATTTATTTTGCATTTGGGCTGTTTTTTTTTTTTTTTAAAAAAAAAGAAACTTTCAGCACTTAATTACTCTACAATTATTTTCCTTATTCGTAAATAGTGTGTATAATTTTTTTTAATTTCATCCATAAATTTGTTCTTTGATTTCTGTTCTCGTGTATAATTATGCGTTCAACCCACTTGTCATTTGTCAAATTTAGTTTCTATATTTTGTTTTAGGTAATTTTATTTGTGGTTCTGCTAAAGAATTTTTCTATGTATGTCATATTTTTTTGACATATATAATTAGCCTTAGTCACTTTATTTTTTATATTTTTTATTCTCAACATATATTTCATTAATTTTATTTAACATTTTTACACTGTATATGATCCCACATGTTTTTGTTACAAACTTTATATAAGTATTTTTTAAAGTTTGTTGTTTTATATTTTTCTCATTAACTTTATTTTATATTTGTTTTAAATGCTAATAATTTCTACTTCTGTTCATTAAATTTATTATTCTATAAACTTATATCTTCATACCATTTAAAATATTCAACTTTTAAAAATTTATGTGAACATTTTCTAAGAGAATTAAAATCCAATAAGAATAAAATAAATTAATATTACAAGTCAATTAAAGAGGTAGCTGTAAATTAATTAGGACAATGAGAATATGTTAATATGAATTAGACATAACTACGCGTAAGAGTAGCCGTCATTTAAACGGTAAACACTTTTAATTTAGACCGGGATCCACTCGGTAAATATTAGTGTTCAACATATTAATTGGGTACCATGCTATTTAGTCTTTTTAAAATACTCCCCGTAAATAATTACTCATGTGAACTCTTTTTTGGGTTATGTCATATTTTGCTCGTTTTTATTCTACTAGTCTTTTTTGCTTTGTTTTTGGGAAAAAAATAACATTAATGATTCAGTCTTTCACTCATTCGTTGTAAATAATTCCACATTATAGATTATTTTTTAATAATCCAACTTTTGTGATAAATTTGTCGACAACATACTGTATTACTTATAATATGTAATTATAGGGTATGCTGTTGGCAAACTAAAATAAAGGTTGGATTATTCACAGCAAACTAAGGGCAAATGTTGGATTATTAAAAATAATCTAAAAGTTGGATTATTCACAACGGATGAGCAAAAAGTTGGATTATTAATGTATGTTTTTCTTTGTTTTTGATGTGATTGTGATTAGGTTTTTTAGATATGATTTATTGCAAGTTATTTTTGCTAAGTGTGTATTCTTTGTGTTAATTGTTATAATCCTGTTAATGTAAAATAAAGCCTAGGGTGAACAATGTTACATAAATGATATATTTTTAAAAAATAGGAAAAATTGTCGAGAATAACCCGTACTTTTAACGTTTGCCTGTGAATAATCCCTACTTTTGATTATTCATAAATAATCCGAACTTTGAAGTCAGTTTGTTCACAGCACCCCCTCCTCATTTTTCTCTCTCTAAGCTTAGGGTTTAACAATGGAGGAAAGTAAGAGGTTGAAGATGATGAATTGAAAAATCAACCAGCAGCTCATAATAAAGGGGAAGGAACAAGTAATTTCGTTGGGGTAACTTGCTACAACCGGTCAAAAATGAGGAGGGGGTGCTGTGAACAAACTGACTTCAAAGTTCGGATTATTTATGAATAATCAAAAGTAGGGATTATTCACAGGCAAACGTTAAAAGTACGGGTTATTCCCGACAATTTTTCCTAAAAAATATTGAATATGAAGGTGTAAATAGGAGACTATATATTCTCTAGAGATAAGATGAATTAAGAGTTTACTTGTTTTGAAATTTCGTTCAAAATATGTTTCTAAGTCCAGTAATTGGTTTCAACATAATAATGCTAATTTACGGTTGATGAGTGGCAGAATAATAAACAATGCAATAATATGAAATTAGATAAAACACAACAAATTGTTAACGAGGTTCAGTTACAAAAAACGTAGCCCCTGTTTAGGGTTTCTTAACTATTTGGATTTAAACCTATTTTTTTAACTTTTGGAATCTTATTAGATCACTAGTAGACAATATCACTATTTTCTACACATCTCGTTCTTAACCCGAGGAACAATCTAACAATTATTTGTTAATAAAAAATAAAACCAAACTCTCAAACAAAAACAACACTTATTAAGTGTTGCACAAGAGGCTTTTGCTAAGAACAATCTTACTTATTACAATAATAACTTTGAACATAAGATAGTAAGACGTATAAAGTGAACATGGCTTGTGAAATGAAGTTTTTTCCTTTTAATTTCACAAGCTTTGTATCATCTTCTATATGAGCAGAAGGCTTTTTATATTGATGTAGAAAAGCTACAAAAGAACCTTAAGAATGCTTATTGATGTTGAATTAAAATTAAAATATAACAATTGTACCCTAACGGACTAAAAGAAGCTAATCAAATGTTGGATAATATGGCAAAAAAATTTACACACATTGCGAAAGAGACTCTAGGAGTTTCAATGGAAAAGTCAAAGATTTACAAGGAATCATGGTGGTGCAATGCAAAAGTGCAAAGTAAGAAGAGGGACAAACGTAAAAGATTTAAGGAATTATGGTTTGCATGGATGAGAAGCATCGACTAATTAAAAGTGATAGTTATAAAGAAGATCAGTGTACGGCAAAAGAGTGGTGGTGGAGGTTAAAAGATTAGAATATGAGAACTTTAGAAGATGTTGGACAATAAACAAAGACAAGACATGATGAGAATAATTTTTTGGTATGTATTAATGGTAAGAATATGGATGAAAGAAAATTTTTGATACATGAGAATTTTAAGAAAATGTGGTAGGAATTTTTTTGGTATAGTTTAATGAAGCAAGAGGCCCAAAGAAGATAGCAAGAGAACTACAAACTTGCAAGGTCCCAAAGCATATTGCCATATTCCACTATATAAAAACAGTAATGGTTATGCTTGATTATGTAAAAATTATAGAGTGTTATGATTATGGGTGACTTATGTTCACCAAGTAATCAAGTCATGGTTAAGGTAATTAACCATTTTTGATTAGTGTGGGTTAGAAGAGGACAATACATATCACATGTTTGTGATTTGTTTTGTATGAAAATCTTTAGCATAAGATTGTATGGGTGTGTAATCTTTGACATGTGAAGAGTTTAAAGGGCAAATATCAAACCTAGGATTAATGTGCAAGAGTATTGGAGATCGAGCTTGCATAAAAGAGGAAAGTCATGCAACAGAAGCTGCTGCCCCTGCTGCACAACTGTTGCTTGCATTATGTTGTGTTTTATGTGATCTGCTAGCTACCCCTGCTTGCATTATGTTGTTGCCCCATTTCTCTCTATGTACCACTATAAATACACTAGTCTTTAGGTCCTTAATATTTGCACTAAGAGTCTTACATCTAAGGGCTACTTTCTTGCTTAAGTATACTCTTATTTTAGCTCCTCTCTTCCCCACACTTATACTCCATTGTAATTCCTTCAAGTTTGTATAATCTCCTTTAAACACATTAATATAATTCTAGGCTAGATGATGGATGTAGCCTATGTTTGGTGAACCACCCTAGAATTCTTGTCTTGATTATTTATTTTATTTCTTGCTATTCATCATCATACATTCATACACATGCATATTTGATTCCTATAATTTAACACAACACAAAACCTTAATTTGTGATCCTTGAGTGAGGTTATTTACCTCTCCTTTCAATTGGTATCAGAGTCAAGGGTTATTTGAGGTTGATTGAGGTGTTAGTGGTGGTCATTTGAAGCCCAAGATGTCAACCATGTAGTTAGACATTGAGAAGTTCGATAGGAGCACAAATTTTAGTTTATGGCAAGTAAAGATGAAAGCAATCTTGATTCAAAATGGTGTTCAGAAGGCACTTGAAGGTGATGAGAGAAAGTCTATTGATGTTAGTGAGGCTAAGTGGGAAGAGATAGATGCAAAAGCGCTATCCGCCATACAACTTTGCCTCTCCAATGAAGTCTTGAGGGAAGTTGTAAAGGAGGTGATTTTAAAAGGGATTTGCTGGGAGAAGTTGGAATCACTCTACATGGCCAAGAGTGTTACCAACCGATTATTCTCTAAGAGTACATTATATGATCTCCAATTGCAAGAAGGTAAGCCCGTGAAACCCCATCTTGATGAGTTTTATTCTATCACTAGTGAAAAAAAACGTATTGGCTGCTGCTCATTGGCTGCGGTTTATATGTATACGCAGCAAATATGAGCAATTAAAATAAGGTAAAAAAAATAACACATAGGCTTCGGTAATCTGTAAAACCGCAGCCAATAACCAAAAAAAAAATTCGAAAAACTCAAAGGCTGCGGTTTTCTAATTTGCCCGCAGCCAATAACTTATTAAACCTAATATTTTCTCTTAAAAAACCTAACACACGCCTCACTTATAAAAAACCTCTCACACGCCTCTCTTATAGAAAACCTCTCACATGCCTCTCACTTCCTAATCTGCAGTGGGTTTTTGTTTCTTGCTCTCGCTTCTTCCTCAATTTCCCTTCTCTTCCTTCTTGAATGCAAACTTAACATTTTGCAGCAAAGGCAATCAAGAAATCAAACGATACTATTAAAGCTTCATCAACAAATTCTGAAGAAAACCCTGAAATTTTTTATTTTTGATGATACGTTGAAGATTGAAGATTGAGAAAAACCTTGATTTGGAGAATACGTTGATTTGAAGATTGAAATTTATTATTTTTTTATTAAAGCTTCACAAAAAGGGTAATACGTTTAAGATTGAGAATATGGAGAAAAACCTTGATTTGGAATTTTTTATTTTTGTATTTTTATTTTGATTTTTTGATTTTTGATAATCTGGAATTTGTTTTGATTATCGAAGGTATACGAAAATTGTTATATAAGTAATATTGTTTTGTACAGCTCTGGAATTTGTTCGTCTCTGTCTCTGTCTTGATTTGGAATTTATTTGATTTTTGTCTTGATTATTTGAAAATCGTTTTGTACAGATCTGGAAATTGTTCTTAATTTGGGTTGATTCGTTTTGATTAGGGTTCCAATCTTCTTTCCAAAGATCTGGAAATTGTACAGATCTGGAATCATTGTTTGTGTAAGATCGAAGTAGGGTTTGTGTAAGATCGAAGTTTTGTACAGATCGAACAAAAGTAGAAGCAAACAATTGTTCTGTACAGATCTGGAAATTTTTTGTGTTAATTTTTGTAGGGTTTGTGTAAGATCGAACAATTGTTCTGTAGGGTTTGTGTACAGATCGAAGTTTTGTACAGATGGAACAAAAGTAGAAGCAAACAATTGTTCTGTACAGATCTGGAAATTTTTTGTGTTAATTTTTGTAGGGTTTGTGTAAGATCGAAGTTTTTTTTCCAGATTCTTTGTAAAGTATGAATGTATCAAAAAGAAATGAAAAAAAATAATAGAGGTTTAGTCCCTCTTTTTTTGTGTTCTTAAAAAAAGGCTATAGGCTGCGGTTTTTAGGACCGCGGCAAATAATCTTTCCTTATCTGCTGCTATTACTAATACTGCGAGTCAAAACCGCAGCCTATATATGCCAACAAACCGCAGCCTATGAGGTTTTTTCCACTAGTGTATAGTTTTGGATTTACAGAACATTGATGTTTCACTTGATGATGAAGACTTGGTCATTCTCTTATTATGTTCACTACCCCCTTCTTTTAAGCACTTTAGAGAGACTTATTATATGGTAGAGACACATTGCGTAATGAGGATGTTAGAAAGGCCTTAACACAAAAGGACCTTATGGATTCTCAATTTACACAAAAGTTGTCCATTGAGTCTAATGATGTTTTGTTTGTTAAGGATTCAAGTAGGAACAAGAGAGGTTTGACTTGCAATTACTGTATGAAGAAAGGTCATCTTAAGAGATACTATTGTTGGAAATCAAAATCCAAACAATCGGATGATTGCAAGTCCAAAGAAACTAGCTCCGCCGAGGCTACTTATGGTGAGGAAGAATATGATATTGGTGCTCTTGTTGTCACTAGTGAGTACAAGGGTGGTGATTCTTGGGTTTTGGATACGGGATGTTCAAGCCATATGACTTCTAACTCTAGTTTCTTCTCAACTTATCAAAAGGTTGATAGAAGAAAAGTCACTATGGACAATGAGGCTAGTTGTTCGATAGTTGGTACGGGTGATGTTAGGATCATTATGTTTGATGGCGTTGTGAGAACATTGACCAGAGTCCTTTATGTTCCAAGTTTGAATAGGCACTTAATTTCCCTTGGTACTTTTGATAAAGAAAGTTTTGTATGCATTGTTGAAGTTGGAGTTATAAAGGTTAAAAAGAGCCATAAGGTGTTCTTGAAAGGGTCCATTGATGATGATGGCTTGTATAAGCTACTTGGTTCAACTTTAGTTAGTTCAATTTGTGATGCTACCACCTCAACCAAGCTTTGTGATGTTGATGATACTTCTTTTGATGGCAAGGATGTAATTCCAATATCTTCCAATAAGTTCATGGGTTGTATGGACTTGGTTGGTGTTTGATTCATACTCTTTGTTGTAAGCCCTTAGAGGGCATTGTAGTATAGGTGCTTTTGCATATTGTTGTGCACATGTTTATTTTGATTTTGTTTGATTATGTTGCTATAGCTAGAGTTTTTCTTTTGTGAGTGTTGTTGGATGATCTTTGAAGGTGATGTTTTGACTTGGAGAACACAAGTCAAGGTGGAGATTGTTATGATTATGAGTGACTTATGTTCACCAAGAAATCAAATCATGGTTAAGGTGATTCACCATTCTTAATTAGTGTGGGTTAGAAGAGGACAATACATATCACATGTTTGTGATTTGTTTTGTATGGAAATCTTTAGTATAAGATTGTATGGGTGTGTAATCTTTGACATGTGAAGAGTTTAAAGGGCAAATATCAATCCTAGGATTAATGTGCAAGACTATTGGAGATCGAAGCTTGCATAAAAGAGAAAAGTCATGCAACAGAAGCTGTTGCCCCTACTGCACAACTGTTGCTTGCATTGTGTTGTATTTCATGTGATCTACTGGCTGCCCCTGCTTGCATTATGTTGCTGCCCTATTACTCTCTATGTACTACTATGATCATCCAATTTTAAGATATAATTTAAACATATAATTTTGAAATTATCTTTTGAAATATTGCATTGTATTTCATACATTACCTATTTATTACATCATGTATCAATGTGAACAAAGAGTATTTAAGTAAAAAAAAAAATCAATGACAAAAAAGGAAATGGAATAAGAAAGGTGACTTTACTCAATAAGGAAAAGAGACAAGTAAAAAGTTTAGGAGGGAGTATAATACTGGATGAATTATTCAAACCTATTTGTGAGTTACGTTCATCATTCCATTTGTACACCGTCCAAGCCTTAAATTACGATTTTCATCTCCAAATGTCTTAAGCAACCTGTGAATAATCTTCCACTCTGGAGAATCAATTGGATGTGCGAGAAAGTAACCTTTCTTCACCCTATATGCATAGCACCTCAAATTTGACGTTACTTTTTTTTAAAGAAATCAAACACTTGATCTATGTATTATTGAAAGATACCACAAGATATTAGTCAGGCCCTTTAGCATTCCGAGCCCTTTTATGCTTGTAATAGATTTATTGATCAATAGATTCACAATGATCGATCCGAATGCTTGAGAACAATTTCTACAGAAGGCTCAACAATGCACATACAAAGGAATAAGGATACAACAGAGTATAGCTATACTTACTGCAACAAGTCTGGTATTCACAGAGATGGAGCATTATACACTTACAGTATTTCTATGAAGCTTCTACACTAGGCTTAATTAAGACATAAATTGACTATTGATTTGAAAAATATTAAGCTTAAAGGTGATCACATACATGTCCAGAACATATATTTGATGGAATGGAACAAAAATGTACACAACAAGCTTTCCGTGCTCGAATCTTATCACGAGTATCCCCAAAATGAAAGAACTTCCTTCAGACCTTCCTCATTCCTTGTCAGGTTGATTTTCAGATGCTTCTTTCTCACCGATGACACCAGTAGGGTTATCTTCAGCTTCCTCGGTTTTTGTCGATTCGCTTTCACTTTTCTGCTCGCTGAATTTCAAGCGTACTGGACGACCCAATAGCTCCTGTATGAACAAAAGTTTAGTTTTGTAAGTCAGATAATCAACTGTCAACATGCAAGTATATATTTCAGCTATTTTGTAATGTTAATTGATAGTATGACAAGGGAGTAATAGTAATACAACCATTAGTTTATTGATTACTGATAATACAACCTTTCGTGAATAATAAAACCTTTTATTAATTTCTCTACAATAATATCAATTTTTTATTAACCATGAACAACAAGAACTTAGAGGGGGTTTTTCCTAGAATGATACCAACTTTAGTTTATTAACTAATTTATAATTTAATTTGTAACATGTTAGGGATATCTAGGAAAACACCCCTAAGTTGGTATTATTCATGGTTAATAAAAAGTCTGGCGGGTGTTCTAGTGTATATAAGCTGTGGCATGACAATAATCATTTACAAGTTGAGGGAGGATTAGACTTAAAATGAACCAAAATATACACCTTTCCATCCAAAGAAGAGATTGCAGCCTCCGCTTCCTCCCTTGTGTCAAACGAAACAAAACCATATCCTGCCGATCTTCCTGACGGACTACTCTCGAAAATAACCCTAGCGGAAACAGGATTGAAATTGGATGAAAAGAATTCCCTGAGGTGATTTGATCTCACTTTCCATTGTAGATTGGATACATAAAGTTTATGGCGCGTTTCCTTAACAGGAAGAATAATTTCAGGTTGAGGTCGAGGCTTCTTTAATCGCCTTGCAAACTCCACCTTAATGATCCTACCTGAAAATTCCTGAGGTATAAAAACACAGTATGAATGTCATAGTAAGTGAAAGATCATGTTAAGATAAAGTGTGATTTTTCTTTTCATTGCACAATAATAAGAAAAGAGGTGTTATTTGTGTTACGAGGGTCACAGCCAACAAATCAGTATCTCGCACAAGTCATGGTCCGGGAGTGTTATGAGGGTATCATGGACTATACTATTGAGTAAAAGTAAAACGCTCTCAGCTAACAAATATACAATGCTTCAACCTTGAAGCATGAACGAAAATTAGCTTGAATCGTCCTTTAAAATAGAAAACAGCAATCCACGACCAAATAGCTAAATCTGAAATTGACTTGTTACCCGAGACTTCTTAGCATTCATCTGCTTTACTCGTTTTCCTTCTTTATGTTACTTATTGGTAAAGTTGTTCATGTGCAGTTTTAAAAAGCGATCCTTTTGCAAACAGTTTTAGAAGTGATCCTTATGGCCTAGAAACTGTTTTAGAACCTACACACAAACATCTACAAGCTTATGTAAGCATATCACAACATTACAAGGACCCAAGTTTGCTGTGCCAGTAGCTGCATAAAATCAGCTGATTGCGTAGAAGATCGATCAATGTAGGCAGCAGATAAGTTTTTCAACAAGAAAAACATGACAGTCGAATAGAATCTTGGAGCTAAATGAATTAACACCAATCTTAACAGCCGACTTAGTGAATGTTTTTTAGAAGTTATTTACGATTCTTCACTTTAACAATCACATTTTCACTAAGATTTTACTTCACTCATCAAACTGAATTGAGTTCAATCACCATTTTTCGTCCTTTAGAACAAGCCCTTAGAGCCATATTGAATAGTCATTCCATCGTCCATATGGACATCCCCGTTTCCTTTATTGCAGTTTTTTGAAATGTTTGTAGATTAAATTGATGGCAAATAGAATGGTGGATAGCTATACAGCTGATGCGTTACGAGAGAGTATAGTGGTGGGATGCGAAAAAATGGATATGGAGCAATTGTAAAAGGAAAAAACGAAGGCAAACAGAAAGGGATGAAAAAAGGTCAAAGGAAGTAAAGAACACAATAACTTAGTTTTGACTTCAGAAAGTAAAGCATTCGTACTTTTCGGGTAAATGATCACTTTATGAGAACATTACCCATGCTAAAACTGCAATCGTTATAAATGAACTTCTCGTAACCAACAAGCTCTTACCATCCCCAACATACTGAACACACAGCTCAAATTACAACCAGAGAAGGTCAATCACTCTCTAATGATGACTTTTTTTAATCATCATTCAGAAATCCCAATCAACTATGGACGGTGCAACTGGCAAGCTAAATATCTTGGTAAGCCAGAATAATACTTCTCGTAGCCGGTCAAATTCAAACTTCAACTTCAACAGGGTTCAAAATCCGCACAAAATACCTATATATTAAGGGAGCATTTGGCATTAAGAGAGAAAATGAAATGAAAAGGGAATGGCTAAGAAAGGGTAAAGGTAATTATAAGTGTTTTTGTTAAATTTTGTATGGTATAAGAAATTAAAAAGTATGGGTAACAAACAATAGAACTAATAAGGAGGGACATTAATGGTGGAACTTGTTGTATATAGCTTTGTGAGAATGTGGAGAGAAAGGATAATTGTTTCCACAACTTTTGAAGAGGTAACTAAGTAATGGTTACCATTACCCTCAAGTAATGGTTATGTTTATCCAATTTTTATGACAAACAACAAGTAATGGATTGCGTTAATGGAATCTGTTACCTATAGCAAAAAGAACTAAACCAAACATCCCCTAAAGCATTATATCATTTGATAATAGTATGCTTCTTCCTGAAAGCACATTCCACGCAGCAACCTTTTCCAAAAACACTATTGCCTCTCAGTCTCATTAGCGCTTTCATTCTATAGCCGTATAACCAATTCTTACTTCGTAAAAGAGATGGCATGAAAAACTACATCAAACAGTACTACTAGTGTTGTGCGACAAAGGAAGCAAAAATCGAAAAACCATAAAGAAACAATAAAGATTCAATGCAAACAATAAGAAAACACACTAAGATTTAATGTGGTTCACTATCAATGTGATAACTACATCCATTGGCACCGAGAACAAATAATTTCACTCTAAACCACAAAGATTACAAAGATGAATCAAAGATTTCTCATTTGAATGGCTCACTTTTCTCTCTTGTGTTCTACGTAACCCTAAACCTAATTAGAGGAGGGTTTTATATAGTATACCACCTAAAAGAAGAGATTAAGGTTAAGTTACAAGAAGTAACCGGCCAAATTTTTTAAAAATCCACCCAAAAACGTGTTAAAAACTACCATTTACAAAAACTGCCAGCAGTTCGCGACCCCGCAAAATACTTGCAACGCACGAGCTCACGAGACGATAGAATTGTCACGATTCGCAACCAGCCACATTCACAGATCAGATATTACAGTTTCAGGTTTTCGCGACCGCGAAAAAACTACCTACCCGCGACCTCTCGATACGCGAATTCGCTTTTTAACGTTCTGGAAAATGTCAAATGCAAATGCCGCAGTCAACACCTACTCATGATTCATGTTCTTCCCATGACCAAGACTTTAGTTTGAGTCACCCAATCATCTTTAACTGGTCTTAGACTCGGTTAGAGTTACAAAACCCCAACAACAAGCATTATATCATTCCATAAAAGTATGAGAAATGACTTGTAAATACTTGAAAAAACATCCTCATCAAGCTCTCTGGATTCCTAAGAACATGACAGATAAAAAAACTAGGTTTGGATCATTGACACAATTCCCATGTAGCATGTAGCATGAGCTTAGATGTCGTAAGATTAACGTTCTTAGAATCAAATAGGTGGGCTTTGGATCAAAGAAGATTCATATAAATCAATCGTTGACACACTTCCCATGTAGCATGGAGCATGAGCTGAAGCTTCCTTTTAGGAGTATCTGCACCGTCTTGTACAATGTCAATAACTAACATTCTACTTCATCACTTAACAATCAAACATGCTAATTTTGAGCTATCATACCACTACTCCAAGAACACTAACCTTCTCCCATCAAAGAAATGCAATTAAATCATTTCCAAGGGTGCTCGACTCCTCTTCAAAGGAGCCTGGCTATTGTATGGTCTCCACTTTCTGATACGATACAGTAGCCGATGGATGGTTTTGAATTTTGATGGAGGATAAGGCGACGAAGTAGAAAGAGGTACTCTCAATTGCGATTCCAAACAAAAATAAGGTCTAATTTCAATAAATTTAGGTCTTGAATCAATACAACTACGAGTCTACGACATCAACATCTCATTGTCCAGCTAACATGAGATTTGAGAACATTATCATTGCACCTTCAACAGTACTTATTAACCCAAAAACATAATGCCCATTTCCACTAAAACTAAAGGTTATGATAACACTAAAACTTGGTTGAGTTGGTTTCTGACACTTCCCACCCCTATTATTGATCAACCAGCAAGTTAACACCATGTCCATTTTCCAACACCCCATCATTCCAATTAGTTAAAATTTCATCAATTGATTAAGTTCTTATCACATCACTTATAGTAAACGAATAAATCAAATTCATGAACAAAACCAAAAATAAGGTAAAAAAGCATAATTATATTTACCTTGGAATTAAATTTGTCAATAACAGCCTGAGCTTCTTCACCAGAACCCATTGTAACAAAACCAAATCCTCTGTTCCTCCCATTTTTATCTCTAATAAGCTAAACCAATTTCAAAATACAAACAATACCCATTAAACAGAATCAAAAACCCATATAAAAAATCACAAATAAAACATAAAAAAAGTAATTAAAAAATCATAAAGCTATCAACTTTTAATCAATAAAATACCTCCACATCTTTAACAGTACCACATTCACTAAACAAATTCTTCAAACCATCAGAAGAAAGCGACCAAGGTAGATTAACCACATACAATTTCCTCTTTAAAATCTTTTCTTGGGTTTCATTGGAAGTCTCCTCTAATGTAACAACTCCTTCAACAGAAGATTGTAGCTCAAAAGTTGGTTTGATAAATGGTGTTTTAGAAGAAAAGATAGGAACTTTGAGTGGACATGAAAGGGTGGAATTAGAGATACTAAGATTGAATTGGGAAAATTGAGACTTAAATGATAATGGAAATTTAGGGAGTGAAGGAGAAAGTAATGAAGAATGGAAGTTGGAGAAGAGGATAGAGGCTGTTGCTTCCATTGATGGATGTGTTATAATATCAACTGTGAATGCTTGTGAGAGGATTGTATTACTCCTGTTTCCATTTTGGTTTAAAACGCTGCGGATTAAGATGAATTTGATGTTTTATTGGTTGAAACGCTGAGTATTTGACAGGGTGTTTTTGTGGTTGGACATAAGACACACCCAAGAGTACCAATTCGCAATAAAGAAAGGAAATCATGAGTACTACGCAATTTTTAAGTGAAAAATTATTTTCACTAATTTCCTATTGAAGTTTCCATAAGAAATATTTATGAAAATTAAGAAAATAAAAGTTTTCATACAATGTATATATTATTTAATTGGATATTAATTTGATAAGAAAAGTAGAGACTTTAAACATTAAAAAAATATTAAAAAAAGTTAGTGGAAAAAAAACAGGGATCATAACTAATAAAAAAACATTTTTATAAAGTTAACGGAAAAAATATAGGCACCAGAAGAAATATAAAAATGTTATAATGATATTATATTAAAGATATGTGGTAAACATTATCAAAATATTAAAATAGGGTTGAATAAGATTATTATCGTTCAAATTTTGTGATATAAATAGATATGTCTTTACTGAAACTATCATCATCATCATCATCCTAACCCAGTATATCCCGCTCATAGAAAACTATGGGCAGGGTCTGGGGAGGGAAGGACGGCGGCAACTCATACCCGTAAAGGAGAGCACGGCCAAAAGAAGGAGTCCCCCGGCTCCAGGAGGAAAGAGATACGTACCTGTCACGTGAGGTTTAAAACAAAGCATACTAGATCCAACGCATGTAAAACAACTATAAAACTTAAAGACATAAAAAACAAACGCACAAGAAACTAGGTCAAACAAGGAAGCACACCCGCCCCACACGACTCTAAGAAGAAAAGCCATAGTCTAAAACCTGAATATGACGTCTCCAACTACTCCTATCCCTGGTCAGGTCCTCAGAGAGGTTTAACTCACGTAAGTCTATTCTTATTTGCTCCTCCCAAGTCTTCTTGGGTCTTCCTCGACTCCTCTTACCCTCTACTATAAAGCTTTCGACTCTCCTCACAGGGGCGTCAAAGGACTTTCTCTTCACATGTCCAAACCACCTCAATCTTCCTTCCCGCATTTTTCCAGAAATAGGAGCAACCCCTAGTTTGTCTCTGAACTCTTGGTTCCTAATACGATCCATCAGAGTGTGCCCGCACATCCACCGCAACATACGCATCTCTGCGACCTCCATCTTATGTTCAAAACTCTTCTTTACAGGCCAACATTCTGTCCCATATAGCAAAGCCGGTCTGATAGCTACCCGGTAAAATTTTCCCTTTAACTTACTTGGGATCTTCCTATCACATATCATCGCGGTCGCTGCTCGCCATTTGAGCCAACCCGCCTGGATGCGATGATTCACATCTTCGTCAATCTCCCCATCCCTTTGGATGATTCACATCTTTACTGAAACTATGAATGGAGAAAATAAATATTTTTATTCATTTATATAACCTTATTCATCCTCATGTTAATATTTAAGAAGTGTTTGCCTAAAATAAAACCAACTTTATGTATAGTAATTTATTAAACAAAACACAAATGTAAATTAGTGGTTAAATAAAATTTTGGGAAATTCCACGTGGTAACCCTGAGGTTTTGGGTTTTCCACGTGGTAACCAAAACTTTTAAAAAATCCACGTGGTGACCCTGAGGTTTACGTTATTGTTCCATCGTGACCTTTTTGCACATAAAAATGTTAGCAAACGTTGGTTTCAAAGCTTTAAGGCTGTTGTACGCCTATTTATGCGACTTACCATTTCAAATACCATTAGTTTCAACCTTTTTCCCCAAAACATAAACCCCAACTCTACCATCTTTCATTCAAATCATATTTTCTCCTCTAAATCCAAATATGGTAGAGTTAAGGTCTATGTTTTGGGGGAAAATGTTGAAATTGACGATATTTTAAATAGTGAGTCGCAAAAATAGGCGTACACCAGCCTTAAAGCTTCGAAATTAAAGTTTACTAACGTTTTTATGTGCCAAAAGGTCACGGTGGAACAATTATGTAAACCTCAGGGTCACCACGTGGATTTTTAAAAAGTTTTGGGTACCACGTGGAAAAGCCAAAACCTCATGGTTACCACGTGGAATTTCCCTAAAATTTTTTATTGTTATAAGAAAACACCCCTAAGTTAGCATCATTCATGGTAAATCAAAAGTTTGTATAACTGTAAGGTAAGCACAGTAAATTTGTATTATTTACGATAATTTTTCATTTTTCAAATATTGCCATTTTCAAGTCAAACTGCTTTTATTATATACTCCCTCCGTTCTTTTATGTTTGTTCATCTTACTATAATGGCTAGTTTCAAATGTTTGTCCAATTTAGAATACTTTTCATTTTTGAAAATCTTTTTTCACAAATATACCCTTATAATTCCTCCCATTTTCCACAAATTACAAATATATATACTCTCTCTACATCAATGACAATGATAATTTTCTTTTATTTTATTTTATCTTTAATTTAAATTTTTTCTCCGTCATAATACCAATACAATCATTACTTCACACTAGTATTTACTTAAACTAATACTTACTTACTACAAAGATTCCACTTTTCTTAATATATGTGAAAAACTCAAATAGGACAAACTTATAAGAACAGAGGGAGTATATATTACTGATAATGAATAATCAAAACAACTGAAGATAAGTTTTAGAATGAACAATCTTAACGTGGGTGAGTTATATTTTTCCAATGGAATAAGGTGATAACCTCAATATCTCTGACTTGCCCGTTGAATAATCTTTCTATGAGAGTAAAGAAGATTAGGATAAGAAGCCTTTGACTTTTCGGGAGTCATAAGGAGAACTTGTGTTTCATGTTAGTTAGCTATGCATTCTGTATTTGTGCTTTGAACTGTTATATCCAGGATTATTGAAGTTCCTATTTTTATAAATTTGTAAATTTGTTTTTGGGTGAATTTATTATAAAAAACTTATTCAAAATAAGCTTTGAAAAATTTTAATTCCCAAATAAGTCCCTCCTTGTCCTAATAGCAAACAAAGAAATTTGAATGAACGTTGTTCGCTGTCAATAACAGCGAACAAAAGAACGACAATGTCACATCGGTTGAAAGGACAAAAAAAAACAAAGTTTTCTTTATTTTTTTTTGTCCCTTCCAACGCTATGACATTGTCTTACATTTGTTCGCTGTAAGACGCGCAAATTGCACCAGTCCACCTTTATCTCAATTTGAGATCATAAGCAAATACTTTCTAAACACTCAAATAACCACCTCAAAAAAAAAGAGTTCCATGTTGCTTATCTCGAGGACAATAAAAGGATTCTCCATTTCCTTTACATCTATCTATTCCAAACAAAACACAACCCCATTCCAATTTCAAAAATTACATCAATTACATCAACATGCTATTTTAAATCAAGACCTTTAAGTGCCAAACCCAAACCCAAAACCAAACCCAAACCCAAAAGCTTTACACAATTCATAATTCATATGCCCTTCCAACTAAAAAGCTGTCCACAAACACCCCATTTCCTTCCTCAACCTTCCCTTAAAACACAACATCATTCCCACAAAATCAAACCCTTACCAATCTCTCAATACCTTTAAAAATGGCACTAAGTAACAATGTCATAGGAGCCATAAACTTTATAGGAATACTACTAGCAATACCAATTATCGCTACCGGAATATGGCTAGCTAGTGATCCACAAAACTCATGCATTAAAATCTTACAATGGCCCGTTATAATCATAGGTGTATTAACCCTAATAGTTGCCCTAGCCGGGTTCGTGGGCGGGTTTTGGAGAAACACTCCTTTACTCATATTCTACCTTATTGGTATGCTTATTATCATCATTTTGTTAGCTTGTTTGGTTGTTTTTGTGTTCATGGTAACAAATAGAGGGTCGGGTCACCCGGTCCCTAGTCGGGCTTACTTGGAGTATAGGCTTGATAGTTTTTCGGGCTTTCTTCGACGGAGGGTTAATGGCCCGTTTAAATGGGCTTTGATTAAGAGTTGCTTGAGTTCGTCAAGTATTTGTCCTGAGTTGAACCAGACTTATACAACAGCCCAAGATTTCTTCAATGCTCCTCTTTCCCCAATACAGGTAAATGTGTGATTCAATAAAATTAAACTTTTTTTAAGTAAAGTTTTATTCAGAATGCATGAGAATCTTGATGATGCTTGAGTATGAAGCAATAGTAATGCATGTTCATTTCTTCCTTTCGTGGAGTTCAGTTTGGTAATAATAATGCTGATTTAGTTTTTTTTTTAGGAAAAATTGTCGTGAATAATCCCAACTATTGACAAACCGCTGTGAATAATCCGAACTATTGATTATTTATGAATAATCCCACCTTTCCAGTGTGTTTGCTCATGGCACCCCCAACCGAAATGCAACCTGCTGTAGCAGGTCTTAAGTCTCATTTGCAGGTCACCTTCTCTAAACTTCTTTTTATAAACTCACTCCATTAATTTCCATGTTTTCTCTTCCAAAAAACCCCATTGTTTTTCATTTTGTTCTTGTTTTTCACCTTATTTCTTCTATTTTGTTCTTTTGTGGTGTTCAGTTTGGTCTGATCTGACACTAATAATAATGCTGATTTAGTTTTTTTTTATCGAGGAAGCTATTTTCTTAATATATCCAGATTTGTCAAATTTTGACCCCACACAATATCAAATCAGAATGTGACCGGAATTTAATGGGTCATAACCCAAAAAATTTAATTTGTTACTTGAAATATAAGAGAAAATTGGGGCAAAACCGAGCCGATCATAATTTGAACCCAATCATTTTGAGCATTTCTTGGTTTGATGATATTTAAACTTCTACATTATCATTTTGTCTTGAGACTCACTAGACAATTTTTAATAAGTCCATTTTGTTGTAGCATTAAATTTTATGTGGAATGTAAAATATATTACTATAATAAAAACCCCTATTTCAATGAATCATTTGTTGAATAATAATATCCGGTGGTAATGAGAATGAAATCTAGTGTAACTTCGGTTAAAAAATCTCTTGGCTACATTGATGAAATCATCTCATTTTCTTCATAAAATTAATTTCAATGCATTACCATTAGCAGATATGATATTAGGTGGTAATGAAAATTATTTATAAACAAAAAAACATTTTGTGCTCGAAATTTCATTATCATGGAAATGACATGAAATTTTTGATGAAATTTATACTATAATTCATTACCATTATCACCATTTAGTATCATTAACCAAACGGACCATAAAAGACGTCTCAAAAATAAATAGGACCTTCAAAATAAATCTTTAGTCCACCCCTAAATCCAATACGAGATACTTGTTCCAACAGAGATAAAGCTCGATTCTCATACCTAATTAAGTATACTTGAAAATCATCTATGAATTAACCCATGTTAAGCAATGCAAATTGATTCTTTTCTTGTTTTGGTTTCAATAGTCAGGATGCTGCAAGCCACCAACAACATGTGGTTACACCTTCATAAATCCAACATTTTGGATAAGCCCAATTGATACTGCTGCAGATATGGATTGCTTGGCATGGAACAATGACCAAACTCAGCTTTGCTACTCTTGTCAAGCTTGTAAGGCTGGTTTACTTGCTAGTCTTTCTAAGCAATGGAGAAAGGCTAATATTATATTAATTATTGTGCTTATTCTCCTTATTTGTGTTTATCTTTTTGGTTGTTGTGCTTTTAGGAATGCTAAGACTGACCAAATTTTTACAAAATATAAGCAAGGTTATACGTAATAATCAAAATGGATTACTTTTATATAAATAACCTTAGCTTGCTTCATTTTTTCAAGAGAATATTTTACTTTGTACAAAGTGTGACATTTGACATATATGTTGAGTTTATTTTATGCCGTCTTGTTGTTTTGATGGGACTAAAGATTTATTGTTGTTATTTATATAAAGTTGTATATGCTGTTTGCTGATAAGGATTTATTAGAAATAACTTATGTATTTTGGTTCGGTTATTAAAATAAGATTAAGATTACCTTTATCCAACCATGGGAGGCGTTTAATGTAGGGATGGCAATGGGTCGGACTCGGCTCGGATTATACATACTCCGACTTTGCTCCGGATAATAGTCGGACTTTTGTTTTCAGTCCATCTCCACTCGGAGTCGGATTATGCATACTCCATGTTTGCCCCGACTCGGACTCTCGAATCTCCAACGGAGTCGGATGCAGTTTCGGATTATTATCAAACAGTATCGTTACGATATTTTACTAATGATTTTAAAGCATACAAAATTAACAAAATACATTTTTCAAATACAATCTAACAAAAAATATGTATTTCAATTTGAATTCAATTTTAACCAGATAAATAATCCTACTACTACTACAATTTAACAAAATTTTCTCGTATTTTGATTTGACGTATTTTATTTGTCTTGATTTCATTTGTCGTATCTTGATTCATTAATCAAAATAAAGATACCAAGTAGTTTTTCAAAATCGAAAATTTAACTAGTATAAGAGAGAGCTTGAATCAGTCACGTCTAGAGTTTTAAAGGAAACAAAATATAAGTGTAAAAGTCAAATTTAAAGTCAAATGTCCTACAGGGTCGGAGTCGGGTCGGAGTCTCGGATTTTTAATCAGGTCCACCTCCGGTCCGTCTCTAACTCGGACTCGGATCATAAAGTCGGAGTCGGAGTCGGATGACTTTTTCGTCGGACTCGAATCGGATTATTTTCCTCGGATCGAGTCGGACTAGGGTCGGATTCGGACTGAATTGCCATCCCTAGTTTAATGATATCGAGTTGATGGAGTAAATATATGTTGAGTTTAGTTACAAGTTAAACATAAGAACTTTTGAGTTTAGTTACAAGTTAAAAACCTAGGGTACTGCTTTCTCCATTTTAAAATACTTATCACATTATGATTGTTTTATACTCCCTCCTATTCACGCAAAAGGAGATATTTGGTTGGGCACGGTTTTTAAGAGTGGAATGGTGGGATATTTTAATTGATTAAATTAATTGTAAAGGTAGTACTCGGGTATTGGGAGTAGTAAAAGTGTAGGTAGTTGGATATTTTAATTGATTAAACTAATTGTAAATGTAAGAGTAAAAATAGAAATGGGACATTTTGTGTGAATTGACCCAAAAATAAATGTCCCCTTTTGTGTGAATAGGAGGGAGTATATTGTAATTGATGTGTAAGAAAAAATTTAGTCTAGTGGTATATTATTTAAATCGTCTAATCGCATACTTTCATTAAATTAAGTTTTTCTAATTTTTAAATATACATAATTAAATATATAAATAATCAAAATAACACATCAAATAAAAATCAAATATAGCAAATAAAACAGAGAAAATAAAATACTTTTTATTTAAAACATATGACTTGGTAGTTGAGCCCACCCAACTTTCAATGAAGACGTACCCCTTCTCGCAATATTCTAGCTATTGATGAAATTTTTAGTTCGAAAATAGATGCCTTATAAACATGGCCCGACCCGTTGTTGATGACCCTTATTTGCATTGATTGTTTGGGGATGTGAGCTATGTTTTTTCTAGTTTGGTGGGGTCTTATTGAAGACTGATAAGGAACACAAAATGAATCTCTAGAGCGGGAATTCCGCTTGCCGCCGAAAGGTAAATGCTTTTGATGATAATGTTTTTTTTGCTTATTATTCCCTTTAAGGGGTCGCTTGGATTGAGAGTAAATATTTAAGGTAGTAAAAAAAGTCAAACTAATTTAACAAAGGTAATTATATATGCAAATGAAGAATTGAAATAATTGTAATAGAGGTAGAATAGGAGTAGATTAAAAATGATGAATAGAAAAAAAGTTAGATTTCACTCATTTGGAGGTAATGAATTCCTCCACCTCCCCCTAGGGTAAATTTATACCCAAAATAAGGCAACTTATTGTTATTTTCTCTATTTTTTGATTACCTTCTAATTCATTCTTCCACCTCTTCAATAATCAAATTCATTTAATCATCTACCTAACTAACCTTAAATTCCTACTTTGACTTTTATTACCCCTTAAATATTTACTCTCAATTCAAGCGACTCCTAAATGGTTTAAATTTATTGTTTGTTTGACATAAAATATTAAGAGAAACATTAAAGAGATGATTTCCCTTTCTTACTCTTAGAAAATAAGGGAAATCAAACAAGAGATTATCATTACCATCATATCCAGTGTATCCCGTTTATAGAAAACTATTATCAGGGCCTGAGAAGGGAAGGATGGCGACACTCATACCCATAAAAGAGAGCGCGACCAAGAAGAATCTCTATACTCAAACAAGAGTAATGATTAACCCAAAGAAATGGAATAAGTTAAAATCTTTTTTATACTAAAGAATAATTAATGGGTTATGCTAACTCATTCCATTACATAAGGTAGTATTTGATGGGTGTATTTACATTATGTACACAAATTGGAAATAGTCAAGTTTGTCACCGTTCAAAAGGCATCTAAAACACCATTGTAGCCTAGTTTGTTATTAGTAGAATAAATCTAATTTGCTGCTATTTATTTGCTACTTAAATCTCAAACATAGCAAATAATGTAACTATTGCTACTGTTTTGACAATTTCATAGCAAAAAAATATTTTTTGCTACTATTTTTAAAATTAACAGCAAATAAAAATCTTATTGTTGTTTTTTATTGAATAATAGCAAAAAGCTATAACACAAGTAATCCACTTCAAACTCCTTTTTTCTCTCGGTTGAAAAACCTTACACCACTAATTATCCTTCTATTTACTTTGATTCTTTTTGAACATAATATTTTTTATTTGATGTAATTCTTTAACTAACAACAAAAAGCTTTTGGTTATTTGCTGCCCCTCCATTTGCCGCAATTCAAAATTGAGCAGCAAATAAACTCAATTGTATAGTAGCAAATGACCTTAATTCTACTAGTGTGTTGAAGCAAGAACCAATTCCCACGATTTTGAATATGACTTTGAGCATCTTGTAGCTCATGCTATGTCTTGCACACTTGAGAGTGATGTGGGGAGTGCCATGGAAAATGAGATGTTAAGTTTTGGATTACTTGATGAAGTGATTAAGGTTGATGATTTGAAGAGCCTTGATAAAGGGTATGGAGAGCTGAGGATCAAAGGGTTTGGTGTGTGCCTTGAACAAGGCAAGACACAAAAGGAAACAATGCACAAATGGGACAGCTGGTGGCGTGAAAATCAAAGACTGTTAAAGACTCGCTCGACTTGTTCGAGCAACCACGCGCTTGGTCGAGCGAGATGCAGCCAACACACTGATGAGTGTCTATTTTTGTTGCGGTTTTGCTTGGGCTTTAAGCCCTTTGGTCTTAGGATTTCTAATATGTCTTAGGCTATATATAAAGATCTTAAAACATACTTAAAACACATGTGAGCGAGTTTAATACTTAAACTCATCTAGGGTTTCTACCAAGAGAGTTCCTTCTACCTGTATTAGTGCATCTGAAGAGCTTAACATTAAAGGTTCAATCTTTACTTTGAGATAATGTTCTCAAAGCTTGTGATAGTTGTCATTTAATGTTGAGTATATATTAATGAAATTAATCATTTTGTAAACTTATTGTTAAAGTTCTTGGCTTTTCTTAAGTTATTTTTAAAGCATGGAAGTTTTTAGTATGTTTAATATGTTTAATTGTATAGGGTCTTGAAAAATTAGGACATCAATATTAAATCACTTAATATTTAGGCGTTTAAAGCGACAAAATTTTGTTAGAAAATCATAAGTTCTAAATTGCATCTGTCCTTCATGAAATGTCAATTTTTGTTTTGCTTATGTTGCTAAAAACCTATAATAAGTTAACTAAATAACAATACATTATTATACTTACCTAGTGTTATACAACAAATTATGTTCTTTATTTATTTCACAAAAACTTGGGTGAGACCGCCTCACTTGTGAGACGCATTTCATTGGGCTGGCCCAATTGTATATATTTTTTTACTAATTTCACATATTAAAATGTCAATTTCAAGAGTTAAAAGACCAATTTAAAGATTTAAAAGACCCATTAAAGGATTTGAAATTGACATTTTAAGTCATGAAATTTGACAATTTTGAGACTTAAAAAATCAATTTCAACACTTGAAAAACCAATTTTAAGACTTCAAAGACCAATTACAAGACATCAAATTCTCATTATCGGGTTTTGGTGTTTTAATATCACATTTTGGTGCCCATTTTGTTTTGCTTTCTAAAGTCAATTTTTGGATTCGGTATTTTAGTACCAGATTTTGGTGTTTGAATGTCACAATTTGGCATTTTATTATCAGATTTTGGACTTGTAAATGACTGTACAATTGAAGAGGAAGGCTTTTTATATTTGGGCTTCTATTTTAAAGGTATTGGGCCTGGTTGGTGGACTGGTTGCACCAGTACACCCGTCTCATAGGAGATTTTCTGTATTTATTTTACGCAGAAAAATATGGTTTATGAGTGAGTATGAATTCTCGTCATTTATTAGAGGAAGTTTTCATTTGGTAAGTCTTGTACCTTTGTATTTTTTTCACTGGTAGCATAAAAAAACATCATTCTTATTGATGGAAAAATTTCTACCTAAGGGTAGTCCGTTTTGAAATTTATCTTTGAGTTATTTTAAAAAAATTCACCTTAACCATACTTGCATTAAAAAAATCTAGTGTGACCTAATTAATAGACTGACATGTTAAATAGATTAAAAGTAATGTGATTCTACAAAAGCAAATATGGTTGAAAGCTTAGACTTTTAAAAAATTACTCAAATGTGGAAATTTTAAAAGTGAGCCGCCCTTAAATAAAATTTTTACTACTAATTAATGAGAAAAAAAGCAAAAGTATATAACTACAGTTATTAGGATCAGGATTCTACCTAAGATTGTTGAGGGGGTAGGATCGAAATCGGTAGTATTGGATCATAAGATCGTGTGATCCTACAAATATGTATCAATGTACTTTGAATTACTGATTATCGTTTATATTTGTTCTTTTTTAACGTTTTAAGGTGTAAGTAAAAACTTATATGACATCATCTATTAAGTTTTGAATAAAAAAATACTTGTAATAATCATTTTTAAAATGCAAAATAAGAAAATTTTGAATCCTATAAAGGTATTAATATAATTATTTCAATTATATATTTATACATAAGTGAAATCTGTTATTATACGAAAAGATTTTACGATTGAAATTTGAAACTAACCATGTGGGAACGGATCGTAAAATCGTAGGATCGTAGAATCGTGTTATGATCTTATCACCTAAAGTTTTGACCTAAGTAGGATCGCACGATTCTACCAGATTAAGATCCTACCTACAATCTGGATCGGTGGCCCATTTTTAAATCATATGATCGTAGAATCGTAGATCATAATCGTAATTTTGAAAACTATGTATATAACAACCAATGAGATTAACTTTTTATATGCTACTAATGATAAAATACGAAAACATAGGACTATCCAGGGGCGGATCTAGAAAAAAATCAAATGATGTCAATAACCAATTAGAGTACTTATCATACCATGACGCTTGAAAACGTCGTGAATAACCGGACCATGTAGTTTGAGGAAAAACATGATTTCGAGGTTAATAAGGACCTCTCATTGCAATCATTTACATCATATTTTGAAATTGGAAGTCTATCAGTGGGGTCAAATGGAAGAGTACTTACATCAATTCTACTGTTTTTAGTAGAAGAAGGGGTATAGTTCAATGGAGCTTGTGAATTTTGATGTTGAGTGTTATCAAAAGGACTTGGTGAATTCTCTGATGTTGAACTAGATCCAAAATGTGATCGAGGAGCCACTCTTTTGAAATACCTATCCATTTCTAACCCTAAATCAATTAAACCAAGAACCCTAAATCAATTGTAGAATTATCAATTATAGAATTAAATCCAAGAAATATAAAATGAAACCCATAATTAGAAATTTAACACCAATTAAACCAAAAACTCTAAAATGATTAACCCTAAATTGAATAATTGATTAACCCTAAAGCCAAGATTCAAAACACAATATTTAACAAATAACAATCAACATTAACCAAAAATCAAAAATCAAAAATCCATACAATTTAACAAATTAACAATTGTCAAATGAAATTCAAAAAATTAATGAAACTAGGAAAGAATCAAATAAATAGCAAAATGGATTTCTTACGAAAGCTAGTAGATGAATTCCTTGATCCAGATTCTAGAACTACGATAAATTTTTTATAAAGGAGAAATCACCATTTTGAATTTCCAGATGCAGTCATGCGATTGTTGTTATGGTTGCAGGCGTGTGGGTAATGGGTAATGATTCATTTAAAAAAATTAAAAAATGTTGTTAGGAGGGTTTGATCTTGGGTGGAAGCTGTTAAGGCAAAACCTCTTACCAACTGAGACACATTCTTCATCAATATATATTATGAAATAGGCATATATATAATTCAAATGCTGTCAATTGACAGCATTGATATAGCCTAGATCGGACCCTGGGACTATCACTAATAAACTCCACTTGATAAAACATAATGAGAATTTAAACTCATTTATAAATTATTTTTTTTCTACGTAAAAATAAAATAGAAACAATGAGTTAATTTGTTGTCTAACTTTTTAATGTATTGTTAATGAGTTAACTTTTAAGTTCTTAGCAATAACGTTACAAAGTATAGTTCTCTAACAAGAATTTTACAAATAACTTCTAAAAATAATACGCACACACGCATGTGTGCACACACATATATGAAAGTACTTATGTGTGACTGACAAGTACATTTTTTATTGGGTGTTCCGCCTATTTTGGGAATAATAATATTTTTGGTCTTTAAGTATTTGGGCCTACTAGGGGTGAAACTTATTCGGATTAAAACCGCAAATCGAACCAGACCAAACCGAATAACAAATATGGTTTGGTGTTTTTTTAATTTGGTTTGGATTAGGTTTGAAAAATCACAAACCGAAATATTAAGGTTTGGATTAGGTTTGGGATTTTCATAAACCGCAAACCACAATTCCAGACCGCAGACCGAATTTTTAAAAAAATTATATATAGGTATAGCCCATTAAATATACATAATACATTAGCCCAGCCCATTAATAAAAAAATTTAAAAAAAAAAAAAAAAACTAATACAAGGAAAGAAGTAAGAACCCAGTTAACCCTAGTAGTACCCTACCCCCGCCGTCCTCACTCTCACTCTCTTTCATTTTCATTTTTCTAGTTATTTCATTCATTCATCATCTTAATTCTCAAAACCCTCTCCTCTCCCATTCTAGTATTCTACCATCCCTCTCTCAAAGGCACGCCTGCACCGCCACCGTCCTCACGCCGCCCTCACGACGCCCTCCCAACCGCCGGCAAGTAAGTCTTTCTTTGATTTTTATTTTCGTTTTTTATATCTTTGATTTTTATTTTCGTTTTTTATATCTTTGATTTTTATTGTGTGTATATTTTCGTATAGATCTATGAATTTTTTTTCGTTTTTTTGGTTTTTTGTTTATTTTCTAGAGTATTGTGTGTATATATTTGGTTTTCTGTTTATTTCGTTTGGTTTGTGTTTATTTCAGTATAGATCTTTGGTTTCTGTTTATTGTGTGTATATATTTTGTTTCTGTTTATTTCAGTATAAATCTTTCAGTTTTTATATTTGGTTTTTTGTATATATTTGGTTTTCGTTTCGTTTTTATATTTGGTTTTTTGTATATATTTGTTTCTTTTCTGTTTCTGTTTATAATGTATATATTTGGTTTCGTTTTCTGTCTTTGGTTTTCAGACTTTGGTTTTCTGTTTTTTAGTAATGTTTATAATGTTTATTTCGTTTTCTGTTTATAATGTTTATTTTGTTTTCTGTTTATAATGTTTATTTCGTTTTCTGTTTTTTCAGACTTTGGTTTTTGTATATTAGTAATGTTTGATTCATGCCCTAAGCTTTGGTTTTCTGTTTTTTCAAAAGATGTCAAACCCAACAACGGGTAACGATGGAACAGAGGGCTCAACGGCCTCTAAACCATCCACTTGAACAGAGGGCTCAAAGTCTTGTTTGTTCTCAAGATTGGTTACGTGCATCTTCTATCCCGATGTGTATTGAAGAACACATGGAAGAAGTAGAGCAAATTGAAGAAGGTAACTTTTATTTATTTATTTATTTATTTAGTTTCAATATATCACATGTAAATTTTTTGTTTGTTTTTCAAATTCTAATTGTTTGTTTTTCATAACTTGTAGAGTTGATCAAAATGTCAATTGTTGATGAAAAAGAAGCGATGATTCCGGAAACAGTTGAAATTGACGATTAATGAATATTTTGTAATTGCATTGGAATTTGTATTATTATTTAGTTAATTTGTTTGTTGATTTGGGATGACTTTCTTTATAGATGGCAAGACTTTATTTAGTGTTTTGTAGGACTTTATTTAATACTTTGTAAGACATTATGTCTATCATTATTAATTGGTTGTTTTTCTAGTTCTTAATCATTTATTAATTATTCGGCCCAAATTAAAAATTCGGTCTAATTCGGTCCAATTCGGTTCGGTGCGGTCTACCATTTTAAATTGCGGTTCGATTTGGTTCGGTCTGGAAATTAATTTGGTTTGGTGATGGTCTGAAAATTTGGAGACCGAATTAAATATGGTCAGATTTAGTTTTGGTAAAAGACCAAACCGCAGACCGAACTTTCACCCCCTAGGGCCTACCTATTATAACTTTGGCTTAGCTTTTCTTGGAAGCTTTAAGCTGTCATTTTTAGTCTTAGTATAGCTAAAAAAACAGCAGAAAAAGAGAGGGAGAAAAAGTGGGTTATTCATTCAAAAATCAGCCTGCACTGTTTAGATCAACACTACACGTCCGATGGAGGGGCAAATGTTGTTGGATTTGACTCATTTTTGAGTATGTTGTAGGGGACAAATAAGGCCTCAATCTTACCAGAATAGTAGTTGTCTTGTATTTGTTGAAACTCTCTTCATCTTTCTTCTTCTATTGTGTTTCTCTTGTTGATGGTAGGTAGTCCACTTTGTTGGATTGTTATTTGTGCTTGTACTCTCATTTTAACATAAATAAGTGACTTGGGTGGCCTCCCTTGACTAGTCCCGTGGTTTTTATCCTTCACACCGAAGGGGTTTTCCACGTAAAATTCCTGCATGTTGTTATTGGCTATTGTTTATTATTGTTTGTCTTTTGATGCTCATTGTTGGTTATTATTGGTAATTGATGTGAATTAGAATTTAGTCTTAGTTTGGTTAACTGTTTTGCCTAAATTAATGTTGGTGTGGGTGTTTTAGTGTTATCAACCCTTACTTCCAACATTTCTCCATCTTCTTTTAAAAGACAGAGCACAAAAAAATTATGTACATTTCATTCTATTTTCAATATATTTAGCAAAAACAAAAAAAGAACAAAATATTTGCACTACCTATATTTTTAAGTATTATTTTTCAACATTATTAGCATTGTTTCTCTAGCACATGGTCCTTGACCTTTTCTTTTTTTTTTTCTTTTTTTCTTTCTTATATACATTTCTAACCTTATATTTTTCAACTTTCTATTGCATCATTACATGCTATATACATATGGGAATGACTTTTGACACACCTAACACTGGCTTTATAAGTTTGGGGCTAAAAATCACAAGTGTTGGAAATCTAAACTAGTTCTTTTATATAAAAGGGTATTTAGAGCAATTATCTTAGTGACTAAGGACTTAAAAGTTACTATATGATCAATCCTCCAAAAGGGGCCCTATGTGGAATTCCCTTTCTTCTTTTGGCTGTCCTATAATTAGCACAAGTTGGAGGGGGTGTTGAGGGTGTAAAACATGGCACCACTTTGTTGTATTTCTCCATCATCTCCTTTTCCTTTTTTCGATAGTGGCGGTGGTGGCTTGTCGTCGTGGTTGTGCTAGTCGAACTATAGGAGTCTTCAGAGTCCGAACGATTCATTGCTTGCTTCATTTTCTTGTTGTGAAAATTCTTTGACGTTCCAACAATCTAAAAGGAATCAAAATACATTATAAGATTATAATCAATCGGGTTTCAATTTGCATAAATTGTCATTTTTATTTTATCTCACCGACTTTGCATCATATCAACTTTTGGACAATGATACACCTCTTTATTTTAATTTAATTCATATATTTTAAAGTCATTTAATTTCATTTTCACAATTCATTTATCTCCACGATTACAAATATCCACTTTTTTCTTCAAATTTACAAAGCTTCTCTTTACACCTAATTGACGATAAGAAGAGGAATACTACAATACCAAACATTAACACTAATTGCACACGTGGTAGGCCCCGGGTATTTTAGGGCCCAGGTCAAACCTCACAAAATGATCTTTTTCTTTTGCAATTTACTACCTTATAGATAGATCCTTTTACAACCATTAATTTTACTTTTTATAACATGGGGCCCTAGGGGACAGCCCCTCTCGACCCACACCCTAAGGGCCGTTCCTGATCGCACATAACACAACTTTGTAAAAAAGTTAATTCCTTCATTCCATTCACATGTCAATATCAACACAAAAACTAGGGTGACACCGTCTCATTTGTGAGACGCGTCTTATTAGGCCGGCCCAATGGTATATATTTTTTTTACCAATTTTACAAGTTAAAATATCTATTTTAAGAGTTAAAAAACCAATTTAAAGACTTAAAAGTTCAATTTCAATACTTAAAAAACCAATTTTAAGACTTAAAAGACCAATTGCTAGACTTAAAAGACCAATTGCTAGACTTAAAATTTTCATTTTAACTTTAAATTAGGAAACTCAAACATTAATATTGATATAAAAAACTTTGAAATTGACCTTTTAAGTCTTAAAATTGGATTTTTAAGTCTTGAAATTGTCCTTTTAAATCTTAAAATAAATATCTATAACTAATACTAAAACAAAACACAGCTGATGTCATCATTTTTTTAAATTGTTTACGTGTCACTTTCTCAATAAAAGTTTTCCCTCCAAAACAAAATGATGATGTCATTGTTATATTTATTACTGATATTTATAGCTTTCACTTTTTTTTTCTAATTATGACTAATATTATCAATATTGATTTATTTTTACTTTTTAGGTCATATCATTTAATATATGATAAAATCATATATAGAATTATATTTTCTTTCAATTATTTATAAAGGCTTTATAATGTTATAGGATATATTTTGAGATGGTTAAGACATAATACTATCAATTTTTAATTTTTATTCAAATAAGTATATCAAAAATTTAATAAAACCGTGCATTGCACGGGACATTATCTAGTGTTAAAATATTCTAAAAAACTTATTGTGCCTGAGCCGGTTGCACGGACGGTACAATGCAATTAAATCGATCAACATATAAAATAATTTATATAATTAATCATAATCTATCAAAAGAATAATAAAGTTAAAGGGATTAAGATAGATTACCTTACAACCAAGTGAGCAGAACCGAAAGGAATGAAGAAGACTACGTTCACAAACTTGACAAGTGTTAGTAACACCTTTACCGGGCCTAGTTTGAGGCCTTTCATTTAGAAATACAACTCTTGCACTGTTAATTATGTACGTTTGAATACCACTTATGTCCACTACTTTCTGTATTTCACTAACTCTTATCACATCATGGTATGATGACCTACGAATCTGTAAAAAAAAAAAAAAAATATTTATTACATGAACATAAAATTTCCATTAAATTGGTAGATAATAAGTCAATGGGGTTTTGGAGTACAAGTCAACGCTGGTTATTGAGCAGGGCAAGAAATCTAGGAAAATCACTTAATACTTGGAGAACAAGAAAAGTTAATCTTCCAAAATACAATTTGATTTTTCCAATACATTGAAATGGGATATTATATTTTTTAATAGAATGAAAGAAAAGTTAAACGCTAATTAAATTGAAGTATCAAAAAGAATTTAAATAATCAAAACTCTCAACACATTTAATTTAAATGTCACTATTTCAAATTTTTAATGGTATATATGCATCTAATGATGTTATTAGATTATCTAACAGCATAATAAAAAATACTGAAACATTTTGCGATATCAAATATAGTGACATTTCTTATAAATGTCACACTAAAGTAACAATTATATATGCCCCAAAAACCAAATAAAATGTCACAAGATCATTTTATAGTATAACATAAAACAAAAACCAAGAATTATTATAATAAAAATATAAATCAGTGACATTTTTTTAATATCATTAAATCAAATATTGCAAAAAATTGAATTAGTTATAGTAAATGATAATCGAATGATGTAATTAATTTAGTTGTATTAATACCTAAATATTTAGACTAAATGTTTAGGTATTAATAAAACTAACTTCATCAAAATATAACATTTATGAAAATCATACACTAATTTGGAAAAATGAGAATACTAATTTAGCAAAAGAATATCAACAGACACCCATTAAAATTTATTGAAAACCCATACATACCCAGAAATTTCTAGCTAAAAGACTGATTTTTTTCATTTTATTAACCAAAATAATAAGTAAAAAAATCATACTAAATCAAAAAAACTCATTTTGCTATGAATCACTTAAAATCAGTAATTATAGGAAAGCAATTCCATCCATACAAAATAAAAATCCGATGCTCGAGATCGTCTTTCGTAAAGACAATTCTCAAAAGATTAGGCCAAATCTATATTTAGAGTTGTAACAATATAATTAGAATTGCACTGGGCTTTTGAGAGCCGTCTTTACTAAAGACAGTCTCAACTAAGAATTTGTGAATAAAAATTACATGAATACCCATAAACAAATTTTAAATGATTACCTAAGTTTTTATTTAAAATTTGTTTACGGGTATTCATGTAATTTTTATTCACAAATTCTTACTTCAGACCATCTTTTGTAAAGAATCAGAAAGAAAAGTTAAAAAAATAGAAGCAATAAATACCTGAATAACACGGTGATCACGGTGGTGAGCAAGACAGAGTGAGCAAAAAGAAGCATTCATACAGTCCAAACAATACATATTACATTCAGTTTTATGAGAATGAGCATGAATTTGACATTGAACAAAAAAATTTTCACGAAGCAGAGGCTTCAACCATGGCGGCCATCGATTAAAGTCTTCATCATCCGGACCACCACCACCCTATACCACAAAATTATTCATAAATATCAAAACATTAACCTTAAATTTATAATGTACAATGTAAAATTTTAAAAATATAATGAGAGAAATGGTACCATGATTCTCCGATTCTTTGGTTTAATTTCACGAATTATAGGTTCTTGGTTAAGAATTCCCATTTAGAAAAATGGTGTAGTTGAAAAACAGGGGAAACAGAGTAATGCTAGAAAGTTATAAGGGAGAGACAGAGAGCTTTTAGAGAGTAGAGGCGGTTTGTTTGGGTGAGAAATGAGAGGAAAAAGGGTGCCAAGGGGTTAATTATATCGAAAGGAGAAGGTGGTAGATAGCGTAACACCAAGTTTTTATATTTTTTTTTATTATATATATACTCTCTCCGAATCATTTTAGATATCTCATTTGGGTTTTCACGGTTATTAAGGGTGTTGTGGGCCTGTGGGTTCTATTAAAAAGGTAGTAGTTGGATGTTTTAATTGATCAAATTAATTGTAAATGTAGTAGTTAGGTATTGGAAATTGGAAAAGTGGGGGTATTTAGGTAAAAAGATAGACAAAAAATGAAATGATATAAATTTGCCAAATAAGAAAATGAGACAACTAATAAGATTTAGAGGTAGTACAAAAAAGATGTACTTATCCTTTCCTTTTAATAATAAATATGCTACATTTTAGGTTGAGGTGTTCATTGAGTTATTGGGTTAATTTTAAATTAGGTGTTTTGAGTCGATTTAAATTGTCCTAGTAACCACATTAGTTTTTACAAGTTTGTATGAATATTTGGTTATCAAATCTATTTTAAAGGCTTTTAAGTTTAGCCATATGCTAAGGATCCAAATCTAAATTATATTTACCTTAATTTCTTCCCAAATTCAAATGAGAGGGTTATCACAATATACATTCAACTTTTTTAATCCCTTATAAACTTACAATTTAAAGTCATCATTTTTTATTGCCTAAAAGTTATTGTTTATAACCATAATGTGATTTCTTACAAATTTAAAATTGTCAATTATAATCTTAAAATAATAACTTATAATTTCAAAATTATTATTCAATATAGTCTTAAAATGATTACATATAACTTTAAGATAATTACCTAAAAACTTAAAGTATTCAATTAGAAATATGGAGTGATTCTAGAAATTCATCTTACAGTGGGACAATATTTCTCATACCCTGATCATACTTGTCTATGAGCGAAATACGCTAAATATGTTGATGATGATGAGTAGGACAACATTATATACAAAATTTAATTTAATTTCTTCGAGATTAATACGCATAATGATGTTTTCAAAAATAAGATGTGTATCAAATTGGAAAGAAATATTGGGCACGTATATCATTTAATCAAAATAAAATGGCGTGATACATTTGCACTAGATTATATAAAATTTAAAAAATGGTAAACTTACGGTCTATTTAGTATAGGCAGTATTGAATGGTGATAATTAAAAATAATTTATAGTATAAAATTTCATCAAAAGTTACCATATCATTCCTGAGCCATGATCCTCTCCGGTACATGAATTAACTGGAAGGATCAAGTTTTATTTGTCCATAAATTGACATAAATTGACATGTGGCAAATTAATAAAACTTTTGATGACATTTTTAAATTTGTAAATATATTAAAAAGATAGTAATGATAAAATTTAAAAAATGGTAAACTATATAAAGGCTAGTTAGAAGAAGTCTTAGGTGGCAATTGAGAATTCACGCACAAATAAACAGTGTTAGCGGCAGTGAGAAGAAACGGTACGTGCAGGAAGTTTTCGTCAATCCGATTGAAGGCTATTCATGTTCCGTTTTTCGTTAAATTTTGACACGGTGTTGACGCCTATCCAATCTACATATTCAACGGTTGGATTGTCGTTTTGTCCATTGTAAGTGGCCGGGTAATTTGTATTTTGCCTTAATTTACCCTAATTGTCATTTTACCACTTTTGAGTGATGTTTTAGGGTTGTTTGGTGTTTGTACTGCCTCTAGTATTGTCTAGAGAGGATTTTTGTTGTACCCATTAATTTTATTGGTGATTAGTGGAAGATTGTAGTACCACTTATGGTCCCGTGGTTTTTTCCCGCATTGGTTTCCACGTAAATATTGTGTGTGCTTTACTTTATGTATTTTCACTTTATTGTGCGTGATTGTGAGATTCTTATTGTTTGTTTGATTAGATTGATTATTCTTTTTCATCTAACAACACAAAGGGAGAAAGTATGTGTGTTATATCGCCACTTTTCTCAATATAGTGGTATTAGAGCCAGTGTGATAAGAGGACATGGATTCGAATCTCAAACACCCCTCATTTAAAAGTGGAATATCTAGCACCAGGTATGATGAGGCCCTGTGTTGCATTTACACTTCTAATTCAAAGGGCTCTCATGTGATGGGGCATGTCTCAACCATCAGCTTAAGCTTTTGGTTGAGTGGGTTCCTCAACACAAACCCTAAAATCAATTTTGGCTTCCTTTTTTAAACTAGCTCTTTGTATAACTTTGTGAGTCTGTTTCATTTGATCATGATTTTGAAAAAGAAATGTACAATCATGTTTTGTGTATTGAAAGCCAAAGTTGCCATTGATGAGGAAAAAAGGTGGGCTGAGGAATCAAGTTAAGGCGCTAAAAAATTTCCAGCTGTGAATTCAAGATCAGGTTACTATTCGTCTATTTTTTTTGAAGTTTTGCTTTTAATTTTGTTTTGCTCTTTGATCTGTATAATTATTAATTGTTGCATAATTTATGTGTGGATGAACAGTCAATTAAAATTGATGTTTTTGGGTTTTAGTTTTGGTATTGAGCAAAACATTTGATTAGGTGCAATTTATGAAGGAAATGGAGAGATATTTTTTTATTTTATTGGCAAATATTGTTTTATTTAGTATATTTTTGATATTGATGGGAAATACGATTTTAATTTTGGAATTTGATTTCAGAAAGTTTTAATGTTGGTCCAAAGATTTTTGTGTTTCAAATTTTAGAAAGACTTGAACTTTGGTTCAAAATTTAGAGTCACAATAGTGAAAAATGACATAGGAGAATTAGTAATGACTATTTTGTAAGACTAATTTTTCAAATCCTTATATAAACTTATAATTCACAAGTTTGTTCTCAAAAATATCCATGTTGCTTTTTTGACTTGTAGGACATTAAGCTTGATACAAAAAAGCAAAGACAGAGATAGTTAATGCATAAGATCTTAACCTTCAGCATGCCACTAGATCTTAATATGGTCTTTATATGTTTAGATGAGCTTGTCTCTTGTGCCTGGCTTCCAAAGTTGGCTTATAATCCTAATCTTGCTCTTCGAACTCGACCCTTGCATATTTAATGAAAAATACCAATTTCATCACCCAATCACACCGTTAAATAATCAACGTATATTATTTTTGCTTTAAAAACATAAACATTTAAATATATTTAATTATTGGGAAATCCACGTGGTAACCATGAGGTTTTGTGTTTTTCAAGTGGTAACCAAAACTTTTAAAAAATCCACGCGGGAACTCTAAGGTTTACCAAATTGTTCCACCATAACCTTTTTGCACATATAACGTTAACAATCTATTGTTTTTTTCATTAATTCTTGGAAATCTAAAATCATTATATAAAATATTAATTGTTTTTTATTTTCTATATTAAATTCTCTTAAAAATTTAAAATTATTGATGATAAAGATAATTTGTTAGTTTTTATCTACATGACTACATCCGTAAGGGTTGTCATAACTCTTATATTTAATGGTGATCAAGAAAAACATGTATAAATAAAAAGAAATTCCTCAAACGACGTGCATTAATGTGTTTCATGGTCTTTCTCCAATTTATAATTGTTAATTGCAATGAAAATTGATTAAATAAATAATAGTCTAATCATACAAATCAATGCATTTTACATTTGAATCTCATATTCTTCATTTTCGTTTCTTTAGCCATTAATAGAAAAATAGAAGGGAAAATTCTAAGAAACTACCTAGCTATTCTATACCAATTTTTGCAAAACACTACTTATTTTAATTTTTTTTGCAAAAAACTATCTTATATGACCATAACGTTTGCAAAAGACTATCAGGTGGCAGTTCCCATCCATTGACCGTTAACTTATTCGTTGACCCAACATGTGAGGTGCACGTGATGATAATAATTTACCCTTCCCTGATTTTAATTTCTTTTATTTTCCGTCCTCTAATTTGTTGTTATGTTCTTCCTCTGTCCTGCTCTGTTTTTCTCAATTTTTATCATATTCTAAACATATTAAGTAGACAATTAAAGTACTTGAACAGATAAAAGTGTTTGAAATCACATAAAAGGTCTCAAAAGATACAAAGTACATACTACTACTATACGACATAAACATAGTTCTTCCAAACTACAAAGTATATACTAAAACATACAACTAACAAAGAAAAAAATAGTCTTTTAAAACTTAAATTTGACTACTTTGATTCAATGTTTATTGGCTTGATCATCTCATACGTTAAATAATAGTAAGGAAATCTCATACAATCAAATAGACATAATAAGCAAAAATCAGAATGCATGATTAAAAACAAAAACCCTAAAAAGTAAATCAGTAGATTTCAGAGGTAAAAATACCCTTTTTTTGTTACCCATTTGAAATGAACTTTACCATTCTTTTTCACGCTTCTTTTTTTAGCCATTATAAACTTAAATTTATACATGAAATCAAAGAAATCACACAAAATTGTGAAGAAGATTACTGGGTTGTGTGATAAAATCAGAAAAATGGAGATGAAATGACAATTTCAGTAGCGATATTTTGAAAGAAATTACATGCCAGAAAGGAGATTAAATGGAGAAGAAATTAAAGGCTTTTACCTTACTACAATTAATGGAGAATGAAGTCACTTACCAGTTAGATTAGAGGAGTAAATGTCAGGAGTATCACCTTCAATGAGACGTTGCAGGAGGATTTGAAACCATTAATCTTGATGTGATTTGATAATGGAGGGAATAGGTAGCAATGAGCAACTGAATAGGCACTTAATAGCTAAGACTAAAATCATGTGCACCTCACATGTTAGGTCAACGAATAAGTTAACGGTCAATGGATGGAAACCGTCACCTGGGATGGAAACCGTCACCTGGTAGTCTTTTGCAAACGTTATGGTCATATAAGGTAGTTTTTTGCAAAAAAAATTAAAATAGGTAGTTTTTTTGCAAAAGTGGGTATAGAATAGGTAGTTTCTTAGAATAAACTCAACATAGATTATAAAGCAAATTGAGGATGAATAGTAACATAGTAGCAAGTAGAGTTATTTATTCAGGTCATATAATTAATTTCGAGTCAGATATTTCAAATAATGACCCATATTACATAATTTAAATTTATTAGAAGTCGGATAAAAATCAAATTCATTATCGTCGAGTCTCTATTAAACACCTCTAATCGCTACCACATTAGAAATAGGTACCCCAAACATGTGCATACGGAGTTCCAAGTTCCATGTATCCAAATTAGAAGTAAAACATTAGATCTAGAAGTCCCACCCGCAAATACAATACACCAAATCCACAAGATTTGTGTTTGTTTCCTTATCTCTGTCATGACTCATGAGGTCTCAAACAAGAGACCGTTGGTCACGATTAGGGGTGTTCAATGGGCCGGGCTCCCATTTTGAGCCCTTATCCGGCCCGTTTTTAGAAGGGCTTTGTAAGGGCCGGGTCGAAAATGGGCCGGGCCGGAAACGGGCTTTACTTTATGTAAAATGAAGCGGGCTATAAAAGGGCTCAATAAGGGCCGAAAACGGGTCTTTTTAAATAACATAATTAATGTATAATTTAAATATTATAAATGACAATGAACTATTAATATTTTATTAATTTTTTATTATAAATGATAATTTAATTGTTATAAATTGAAAAATGGGGATTAAAAATATTTTTAGTAGTAAAAATGGGCCGGATTGGGCCGGACCGGGCTTTCAAAGCCCGACCCATTTAAAGCCCATATTAAATCTAAAGGGCCCTTATCCGGCCCGACCCATATTTACTTAAGCCCGACCCGGCCCTTATCCGGCCCATTGAACACCCCTAGTCACGATGGGCCAAATTCTGAACTAGTCTCAATTATCTGTTTAATTATAAAGGCATTATCTAGTTCGATATCCGTTTAAATCCACTCATGAACAATTTTTTATCATTAGACATATAGACACACTCATATATATATGCACTTTTTTATTGGAAACAGTATCCTTGAATTATTTTACTTTTTGCCCATAACTTATAAACAATTTCAATTTTAAATTATTTTATTAATTAATCTAATATTTACCATAAAGTTTTCTAAGTATACCTATTAACCTGATGACCTTGGTAACATGTAACAATATGAAATGCTAAAGAAAAATAGTTATTATTTAGCTTATTAAAATCTAATATAATTATTTGAAGCTATAAAAACTAATGAATCAATAAATTTTTAGGGAGAGCTATTATTAAATTCAATGAGCGCCTATGAGTGCCGAATCATGAATAAATGAACTGAGCTCATTCATTACTAGAGTTCATCAAATAAAATCAAGAATATTAGGGAGGAACCAACTCAATAAAAAATAACTTGATAGTTGAGGCCTTACAATATGCTATATATTATATCACGTCTCCTTACATAAGATTCCTTTAGCTAGGTTAGAAGTGTGAATGCAACACAGAGTCTCCTTATACATAACCCTAAATATTCCAATTAAAACGAGGGATGGTTGAGATTCAAATTCATGACCTCTTATCACAAACATCCATGTCAATGAACCAATTCAACCAAAAAGTTCAGTTGATACTTAAGACTTTAAAATATACTCCTTCCAATTCATCTTAATTGTCCAATTTAGTTTTTTCATACTTGTCGAGGCAACATTTTAACCCTTAATATCTCAAATTATTCTTAATTAAAAAGTATAAAAATTAATATTAATAATCCTTGTATTGAGACAAATCAAACAAGATCCCATATATATGACTATATTTTAACTTATTATTTAAAAGAAAAATACGAATTAAATACTAAAAATAAATGGGACACTTTGGCCGAATAAGTGGGGTATTATTATATACTCTAATTGATGGATGATAGCCAGATAGGGTCCAAATAATAAACTGAAGTGGACAATTCTTGAATCTTGACAAAGTTTGACCCATTCACATTCAATTCTTCAACTCCTTGTTTGTTTTGTCAATATCCTACACCTATATCTTTATTATTCAAATTTACAACCCACCCACCAACTTCACTCCTTTAAAATAAAATTTAAGAAAATGGTTGGTTATTACCTTTTTTAACTTTATTATTTTTTTATTCTTAATGATGCTTTGATCAACGTCGCTAATTTACTCATGATATCGTCATTATAAATTATTATAGATTTAATCAAAAAAAATTATTGTAGATTCTACTCAAATTTTTTACAGGTGCTCTCTTGATCAAGAGACCGTCTTTTGTAAAGATGACTCTCAAAAGTTCAGCCCAAATTCTTTTTCAAAGTTGTAACAATATGTATTTAGAATTGGATTGGGCTGTTGAGAGTCTTCTTTACAAAAGACGGTATCAAGTAAGAATTTGTGAATTTTTTAATCCATTCAAGAATAATTATTAATCTGTGCATTTGAAATATTGTACTCCATCCAATTCATTACTAATGTCTTATTTGCTTTATGTACTCCATCAAATTCACTTATTCAATCTTTAATATCTTTAATTATGCATAATTAAAAATTATAGAAAGTTAATATAAATAATTCTAGCATTGAGACGAATAAAACAAACTCTCACATGATTATGTTTTAACTTATAGATTAATAATAAAATAGAAATTAAAAGTAAGAGATAAATCATCTCAAAATGGTGAATTAAACATTTATGAGCATAAAAATGGTGTAGGGCAAATTATAAAGACAACAATCAATACTTAATAAGGCTAGAAACGTCAAAATGATGAATTAAACGGAAATGGACAAGAATTTAAAGAAAAATGCTACAATAGTTAGATAAGGACTGGATGTTACCACGTGAAAAAATCTTACAAAATGCTTCAATTGACGTTTCATGAAAAATTGATACTACTATGTAAAATTTCATATAGTTAAAATAACAATTTATCGCGTACAATTAAAAATATAAAGCCACCCTAAAACAAGCTTAAGTAAAACTACCTTACAAGTTGCAACTATTTGGAAATAATGTACCATCTCGTACTCTTTGGTCCTACAACTACTTAAAATTAGTTTCCACTAACGATATAACACAACAAGACAACAAATATAATTAGCTCTATTTGAATCAGTTTCCATTTTACGCATATTTGTACGACTAATTTTCTAATGTACAAGCTATTGGGTATAAAGTATAGCAACACCAACATGAGACGGATAAATGAATATTTAGGAAGTGTTTGGTATGAACTTTTTCATACTAAGTAAGTGATTTAAATACCATTACTCTATAGATTTTGTTTGGTATGATATTGGGTTAATCCAATCCCTTTCTTAAGGGTAATGAATACCCTTATTTTGTTACCATCAATTTATGTCAAGTAACATATTCCCTTTCTATGATCAATTAAATATTTCTCTTATACTTCATACCAAACAACATCTAACCAGAACACATACCTTTACCCTTACTCTTGTTTATCATTTTCCTTTCCATTAGATTTTATATTCCCATATCAAGCACCCCCTTAGTTACGATCTTTTTGCTTGATGTAAATAATCTTATGTATTGTTTATTTCATCATTTTCTATATATATATATATATATATATATATATATATATATATATATATATATATATATATATATATATATATATATATATATATATATATATATATATATATATATATATATATATATATATATATATATATATATATATATATATATATATATATATATATATATATATATATATATATATATATATATATATATATATATATATATATATATATATATCAATGCCTCTTAATTCTGTTAATTTTACAGCATTTTTAAATTAAGATATATATTTCATTTATGATTTTTACTTGTCTTTCCTTAGTTTTCCTGGACTACCTTTTTTGTTCCACAAAATTTACATCATTTTCTTTATTTTATAAACTTGTTTTAATTGTATTTTTACCACTACTTACACTACAATTTTTTATGCACATATTTATTATTTTTGATTCATTTTTTGTAATATTTCTCAAACTTGGCATTTCCAAACAAAATTTATATTTTTTTCTCTCTTTTCTTGAATCGCAAAACAATTTAATTGCCCAAAGTTACATAATTATTCTTGAATGAGACCATCTCTTATTATGACGATCTCAAATAAGAAGCTGATATTCCCATAACATGTTCTTCTTTTGGTTTTAATAGTTACTAAATTTATGTTTTTCACACTATTAAATTCACGATTTTTATTTTTAATATCTTAAATTTTATATTGTTAAAAATTTTAAAAGATTAACAATATGAAAATACGTATTAAGACAAATTAAACAAGATCCTACTTGATATGTTTTACATTATAAATAGAGAAATATAACCCAAATAAGATCAATTAATGAATAATATTCATAGTTGTTATGGAAACTGTATCAACTAATAAAATCCAAAAAAATATTAAATGTGCTATTTAATTTGATATAAAAAACGTCTCTCAATTAAACTCTCTCATACAATAATGTATACAGTAATGTGTAACATTGAGAAAATGAGTTAAGTGGCAAAGGTTAGTACTCATTAGGCAACACGATAGTGGGTTGTTCTATTAATAGCCAACACATCTTTTCCTCGTTTTAGTCAAGCTTAAATGTGAACACTCACACACACGCACAAACATACCCATTTACAAATTCAATTCCGTCAACATTCAGCCCATTACAATAAAAGTCCACAACAACTCCCATAGACCCACAAAAAATATATAGTAAATAAACAATACAACAACTCAACACGTATGAGACCGTATCACAATGAGATGAATTTATATAATAGATCATTTCTTCAATTAATTACCTTAAGATCATTAGTAAACGTTTAAAACTAATAGATAATCACTCTAATAATATAAAAAGTAATTATACTCCCTCCGTTTCTTTTTTATTGTCCACTTTTTTATTTTGTCGGTTCATTCTAATTGTCCACTTTCTATTTTTGGCAAATATTTTTTACCTAAATACCTCAAATTACCTCAACTTATATTATTTAAAATACCCCACCTATCACTTTTACAATTATTATAATCACTTAAATACCTCAACTACCACCATTACAATTATTATAATCACTTAAAATAATCCACTATCATTTTTTTTAATTTCCGTGCATACTAGATATGGACAATAAAAAAGAAGTGGAGGGACTATTAAATTATAATTAATTATTATAAGACAAAAAATACTTTCTCCGTTCCATATTAGTTGCACTATTTGCTTTTTCGCACTCCCCAATGTATGAATTGCATCATTAATATCTCTAATTATACATATCGAAAAATTATAAAAACTCAAAATTAATAAACTTTGAATTGAGACGATTCAAACAAGATCTCATATGACTATGTTTTAAACCATCTTAAATTTGTGATAATAAAAATAAATCAAAAAATCTCCTATGTTCCCGCTTCCCCATAACGCCGCCGTTTTACCTTCTCAATTGTTAAACCTAACATCCTTAACCATGGTTAACCAGACCCTTATAAATCCCCTTTATTAACCATTCTCCGTATTATTCCCAAAAGAAACTCAAACTCATCTCCGTAAACAAAAATGGCGTTTTACGCAGATGAAGGTGAAATCTGGAAATGCGCACAACATCCGTCAAAACGTCGTCGTACAGGAGTATGTCCAGCTTGTCTTAAACAACGATTATCTGCACTTTGTCCAGATTGTGCTAACGTACGCCCTTGTTCATGTTACGCAACAACGTCTTCCTCTTCTTCTTCCGGATCTTCCTCGTCTTCTATCCATTTATCGGATATTAATCGGGCCTCAAATCCAATCGACGGTGAACCCGCTCTTCGACGATCCAGATCTTATGCTTTTCCTTTTTTTCGTTCCGCAAGATTCACCGCCGTTGATTATAAAAATTCGCCGGCAAAACTCGCCGGAAAATCTTCATTTTGGTCGGTGTCATGGTGGCAGAAAAAAGCGATTCCGAGAGAGAAAATTGAAGCGGAGATGAAAAGATCGAGGTCTGTGTCGGCTGCAGTCACTGAAAGTAAGATAAAATCGTCAAAAATTGGAAAAGGATGGCATTTTCCGAGTCCGATGAAGGTTTTCAGGCAATCTTATGGTAAAAATCCGAAGTTTGTCCATGAACGATCTCCTTTGCATCGAGGTTGAATTTTGAATTTCGGAATTAATGGTTTTTTGTTTTTGAATAGGGGTAAAGTTTGATTTTTGTAATTGATTGTAAAGTTATTAGTAGTATTTTTGATAAGGTATTACACAATTTTTTTTTAATGAAACTACTTATAGCAGACCTTATACATGTTTTTTCAATAGCTTAACTACATAAAAATTTAATGGTTTTTTTTGTTTTATTTAATAATATCTGATTTATTAATAAAGAGTTATACCACATCTACTTCAAAGTTAAAAATTAGTAGGTACATAACAATTTTAACCAAAGATAATTCAAAATTAACAAAAGTTGATTTTTTTGATTTCGAATAGGGGTAAGTTTTGATTTTTGTAATTGGTTGTTATAAAGTTTTTATTTTTGGTGAGGACAAAGTGGCATCGGAAGGAAGATATTATATTTACCCAAAATTTTGTATGAAACTAATAAAATTAAATATTATGTGTGAACTAAATAGTTTAATTAATAAAACTAATAAATTTTTATTAATGAGTTTTTTTAGTTTGTTTGAGGAGAAGTTGTCTTGCATAATCATAAGGGTAAATTTTAATTATACAAAGAGGTATATGGTTCCAAAGAGGTAATGAGTGTGATATTATGAAGTGAATAATAGTAAGATTATCAAATTGATGTATACCTTTAATTATTACCTTCATAATGAAATACTTGCAATAAATCGTTACATATTAGGAAAAATGATAGGAGTATTTTTTATCTATTGTATGTAAAATGAAAGTATATACCATTATGTCCAATCTAATTTGTTATGAGAATTATAATCCAAATATAAAAAATTATGAAAAATTACCACGAATGATCCAACTTTAAGTGATTTCAATATCAACTTTTGATTAAATATTAATAATCTCAACTATATAAGGTGTTTGCTAAGAATGCACTAAGGTAGTCCCATACTTATACAAGTCATTTCTTAGAAAAAAAACTTAAAAGTGAATAAAAAATTAAATTATAAAAAGAATTAAAAAAAATGAAATCAACTTCTAATTTTTAATATTTTTGATTTTTGATTTTTATTTTATTTTATTATAGCAATTAACCTGTAAATATCAGTTACATTTTGGGTAATAATGTTTTTTGATAAGCGACCCTAAAAATGAAATTATTTATAGTTATTAAAAAAATTGAGATTATTGTAGGAAAATCAATAAAGGGTTGAATTATTCAATGTAATTTTTTCAACAAATTAAATTTAGCAATGTTTAATTATTATAACATATTGAATTTTATTGTATGGGCCAAGAGAAAAAAAAATTACATTTATGGATATGGAGTATTTTGATAATTGAGTTGATGAGAGAACAAGTCGAAAATATTTTGTATAGGTAAGAAGTTTAGTGGTGGTTGAGAATATAGCTTCAAAGTTTAGAATCGTAGGGAGTTGATGGAATTGCAAAGTTCTACTAAATCATTTGATTGTGAGAGGAACAATATAAGTTTATTAACGGTCTGTTTGGTAGGTGATAATAAACATTGATAAGGAAAAAAAAAATTAGTGTAATTTTGGTTGAAAATTCTCTTGGCTATTTTAATGGTCATGCTTGTCCAACTTTCATTATCTTATCCTCTTCATAAAATTCGTTCTAATGCATTACTATTGGGAGATGTAGTATTAGATTGTAATGAAAATTTGTATACAAAAAACTTTTTTGTGATCAAAATTTCATTACCATGAGAATGATATGAAAATTTTGATAAAACTTTACATTATAAATCATTTTCATTACCACTAACCAAACGGACCGTAAGTGCATTTGTAGCACAATTATGCCAACTCAATTGGTATGGGATCAACTTTTGCATTAGCTCTCACAAGTTTGGTATGTGGATTGGTCTTACACTCTAAAATTCATATTAGACTTGATCAGGGGCGGATATAGGCGTGGTCAAGGCTGTCAATTGACAGCATTTGATTTATATACATGCTCATTTCGTACTATTCACCGATGAAAAATGTGTCTCAGTTGGTAGAATGTCTTGCACTTGACATTACCCACCCAGAATCAAGCCCTCCTTATAACATATTTTAATTTTTTTTTTAATAACTTATTATTGCATCCTTCCTAAATCCCACGTGACCCCGACATTTCCCTTACCTTTTCTTTTCTTTCTTTACCTCCTGCTCCTGTGGCCTCTGGCAACCAACCCTCCGCCAACCGCCCTCAGCCCCTCCGCCAACCACCCGCGTCTAGCAGCAAGCGCCACCGTGACTCCGTGAGTCCCTTTCCCCACCACCATTTCTCTAATTTTTCCTTTTATTTCTTAATTTTTTGATTCTTTCTTAGTTTCCTTAATCTTTTGAGTTTCAATTGTTAATTTGTTAAATTGTAATGGATTTTTAATTTTTGGTTAATGCTGATTGTTATTTGTTAAACATTGTTTCTTGAATCTTGACTTTGTTCATAATCATTCATGAATCATGAATAATTCATGATTCATTTGATTTTAGGGTTAGTCAATTATTCAATTTAGGATTAATCAATTTAGGGTTCTTGGTTTAATTGGTGTTAAATTTCTAATTATGAGTTTCATTTTATATTTCTTGGGATTTATTAGAGGTTTAGACTTTTAGTTTATTAATAATTTAATTCTACAATTGATAGCTGATGAATTTTTTAATGATTCAGTTGCAACTTATTTCTTATGTGATTTGTTACGAAACTTATTAAATGATGATATTGCGGTCGTTTTCAGAATATGAAAACTCGATGTGGTCAATTGCCATAATTAAAACGTTGATTATGTAAATTTTTTTATTTTTGTTGTTATCGACATCATTTGATTTTTTTCTAGATCCTCCCCTGGACTTGATGATAATTGAAGGATTGGGATTTATCTAATTTTTAGCTATAACCAGGGCCAACACTAGGTTTTTGAGGCCTGGGTCGAAAAATTATTTATAAAGCCCTAAACTATTGTATACATAGAAAAGTTCGAACCTTAGCATGAATTGAAAACTAAAATTTATTACAAAAACTTGTGTAAGACCGTCTTATTCTAAGACCATAATTGGGCCGGCCCATTCTCAGGCGCGTGCACCACACGTTCTCCAGATTTCAATTTTTTGGTTTTTTTTCATTTTCTGGACATTTTTCAATTTGGATCTTTTTTTTTTTTTTCAATTTGGATCTTAAATGTATCAATATTGACCTTAAAGATATCAATTTCAACATAAGTTACTTAAACATTTATCAATGTTAATTATTACCAAACATGTATCAATTATGACCTTATTTTGTTTTTGTTATGATGTTAACTATATCAATTATAAACAAAATAAATGAACTACATAACAACATACAATTCATTGCTTATCAGTGTCAATTATCACCAAACATGCATCAATTATGAACTTATCTTATTTTTTTTTATGATGTTAACTATATCAATTAGAAACAAAATAAATGAACTACATCACAACATATAATTTCATACTTATCACTGTCAATTATATTAGGTAGAAATTGATCACTATAAAGTTAAAGTTGATCACTTATAGGTAGGGATGGTTATGGGGTGGGTCTTGAGCGGGTCCAACCTAACCCGGATCCGGACCCTTTTAATTAATTTTTTGAGATTCAGACCCGAATCTGGACACTAAGGGTCCTAAATTTTCATACCCGGACCCAGACCCTCTGAATCTGATGGGTCTAGGGTCCTTTATGAGTCCTTAGTGGGTCTAAAAAAGTCTCTTTGATTTGTCAAATTTGAAACATTTGTAAGTCATTATATTTTTCGTATATTTGCAAGAGAGTTATTATCGTGTTTTACAAATATTTAATACTAATTTAACATCTAAACTTTTCCTTGCTTAGGGCAGACCCTGGCTTTAAGAATCTTCAATTTGAACTTGAATCCATGACTTTAGAATTTGAGTTTGTGTTTAAATCGACTCATTTAAGATCCAGATTCGATGCATATATCATTTTGTATTTTTTTTAAAAATTAAATAAAAACTATTATGTATATTTATTTGATTAATTTGGACTATATAAATTTATACTCCCTCCAATTCAATTCAGTTGTCCTATTTACTTTTTTCACATTTGCCGAGGCAACATTTTAACTCTTAATATCACTACAAAAAAACACGGAGTTTTTCGACGGAAAAACATAGGTTAGCGTCGAAAAATATTTTTTCGACGCTTGTCAAAGCGTCGAAAAAAATGGCGTAACAAATCTTCGACGCTTTTATTTCGACGCTTATTTCCGTCTAAAACATTGTGTATTTCCGACGCTTTTAGCCGTAGAAAATAAGATTTGGCGCCCTAAAAATAAACTACTATTTTAACATTTTTGACGCTTTAAAGCGTCGAAAATATTTTGCTCCTTAAATTTACCCTACATTTTTTTGAGATTTTAGACGCTTTAAAGCGTCGAAAAAACTCAGTAATTTAGACGCTTTTAAGCGTCGAAATAACTCAATATTTTGGACGCTTTTAAGCGTCGAAAATGCTTAATATTTTAGACGCTTCTAAATGTCGAAATGCTTCATATTTTAGACGCTTTTATACTCTAAATGAAAATAAAGTCATAATTATCTATCATTACCCCAATATGCATTAGTCTTTTCCATACTATATAAAATTCATCACACATACATAATTACCAACAAATATCATACCAAATCAATCATTTCCACAAAAGTATTAGAATTCGATATTCATACACGCATATATATTCGTCGATGTAGCAAAAGGCAAAATATATATATTTATATACATTCGTTGAAGTTAAATACAACAAAATATAAAATGTTAAATGTTTGTCAAAAGTTAAAGGCCTCCAAATATGTTGTCATTTTGTTGCATCGTCCACTTTAGTGTCGAGACCTTCGCAAAAATGATTTGTTAGTCAAAGTATAAATATCAGCAGCAAAAATCTGCAAGAAATCAAACAAACGCACAAATTTTAGCCAAAATACATACACACTTTGTGATTCAAGTCCAACAAATATTTTCATGTATAAAATTACCTTACCAAACTCCCCTTGAATATACAAAAGTTTATATTAGTCATCATCATATCTATCATCCAACCGCAAACAAAATTATACATTTACATTACATGAAAATATAAGTAACTACCCTTCTACCTTAAGCACTAATAAGTTTATATTAGTCATCATCTTATCCATCATCCAACCGCAAACAAAATTATACATTTACATTACATGAAAATATTAGTAACTACGCTTCTACCTTAAGCACTAATAAGTAATATTTATTGTAGTTGATCTAAGACTAATGTAAGTTGAGTGAGAATTTTTTGATTTTGAGCTCTTAGTTCTTCAACTTCTTCATTTTTTTTTTCTCATAACCTCATCATTTCTTCTCATGAGCTCATCCATTAATTATGGCGATCATGATGTAAGAAAATTACGGAGAAGAAGTAAAAGTCATGCAAAATACAAACAAGTTTATTTGCATTGAATTAAAGTGTTTGTAAGAAAATTACGGAGAAGAAGTAAAAGTCATGTAAGAAAATCACAGTAACTAACAACTGATAGTGGATTTAGTTAACATGCTTCACTAATTGATTGGATTGTTTGTTTGTAATAAAGTGTTTGATCAAATTAACAGTAAACTGATAGTTGCTTATCTATTTGAACAAGTGAAATGATATGTAAAGACGAGAATATTGTATCATCAGTTTGAGTAGTACATTAATCAGATGTCATAAATGTGTTTCCAATCCTATACAATTTTGCTTAATCCTCTCTATCAAAATTCAAACATGGTAAATACGTAAGAACATACGTCCAAGTGTATAAGATTTTTGAGGAGCCTTAAAAATTTTAAAAATAGAAGGCAAATCGACTAAATCAAGCAGATGTATTCTACCTAGTGCAGCAGTATAATGAAAGAAAACAAGTAGAAAGCAGAAGTGTATAAGATTTTTTACTTCATGTACAAGACCATGAGTGTCAAATATAAGGAAATTCAAGAATACATGGAAGTCTGTTATAACAATGAAAATTCAACATGTTTATCAGCAGAAAAGTTCAACAAATGTAAAAACGTACCCCAGAGAGCAGCACTCCTCACAAGTGGAGGAACAGGTATATCCTCATCTGACTTCTTATCTCATTTGTTTTTTTCAACAGAACATCAAATGCTCCATCTTCACTATCAGTTGACAAAATGTCTTTGTTATACACTGCTCTCTTACAACCTTCTCAAAGTGAGAAGCTGCACTACCGGGTATCCCATACCATGTTTTGGCAGCCCCACAGTGCAAGTGGCAACAATAAAAGCCTAATCTCCTAATAAGTTGTCAGATGAATTTTATTTTGTTCTTTTTTCCACTTACAAACAAGCTTAACGTATACACAAGAACAACCTGAACAGTGAGCTAAACAACGGTAGAATAAATGCGCAAAGCAACTAAAAATTGGATCATAACTTTCACAATCACAAATTGCAGCAGAGTTAAACATTACAGTATACACTCAGGCAAGCACAAAAAAAGTATTGTTAAAAGCACATCATATTGAATAAAGAGGTAAAGGAGGAATTAGTCACGCCCACTCGTTCCGCATCACAAAAGACATTCAATCCTCTATATTCGGGTGTCCAAAATGCATTAATAAATATATATCATACTCACAGTTAGACACCCCCACACCAAGTTGAACACCCTGTACTCAGAGACTCAAGTCTAAACATCACAAACTTATTCAAGTAACATATTTAAACATAACTTGATTAGATATCTTATCTTCCTACACATGAAAACAAAGAAGTATGTGTAATATTTGTGAAGTATTACCCTCATAGTCCTGTGAAACTGAAAATTAACAGAAAGTAAAATGTCATACTCACATTTATATTAGATTCATCATCTTCAATTGGATGATTTACAGATGCTCGTAATACTTTTGTTTTCTTGTCTACTTCTTCTTAAGTGTATGCTGCAAACAAAAAGTGCCCTTAACATCATAAACTTATAGAAAGTTTGAGTATCATGATCACCTTAATTTTATAGATATATGAGTATAATGAATTAATGATCATGTCTACTAAGGACTTGGAAATACAAAGTTGTCAAAGTTGCATTCCAAGTAATGTGATTCTCACAACATAATCATTTACAATTTAAATAGGCAGTGTTTTTAGTGACATAAACTCACTAATACCTATAAAACATTTGAAGAAAACATGATTCAGATATTCATTTCAAAAATGTTTGTTACTCTTAAATTCATTTAGATGTTTGTTAGTGGATAACAAATGAAGCTTCTTTTTACGCAAAACAAAATATGGAAAGATAAATACAAGAAAAGAAGCCTCAATCTTACCAACTTTAGACGAGGTGATTCAAGAGAATTGTATTTTCAAGACATGTAATCCTATTTAGCTCCACATACTGAAAGCCTATTCGATGGAACCGCATCCTATATTTTGATGTTTGAACTAAAAAGCGACCATAAAACAAACCTTAGTTACTTTGCTATCACAAGTCCAAAAAGACAAGCTAAATTGCACTGAGACCCAAATGGAGAAGCCTTAAAAGAATACAAGATGTCAAGGACTTACAACATTAAGAAGATAAATTTGCACAACACACAGGCAAGTGAAAATTAACTCTTTTCTACTCAAACCTGCCCCCTTGCACAAAACAAACTCCACTTGAAATTTAAAAGCCCTAACACAAAAAAAATCAATAATTTAAGAGAAATTTACAAGAAAAAAAAGCCCAAACACAATTAAAACACATATTAAAAAAATTATCAAAAAATTAAAAATTAAACACAATCAAACACAATCCAAAAATCAAAAATAAAAAAAAGCCCAAACACAATTAAAAACAATCAAACACAATTTAACAGAAATTTACAAGAAAAAAATCAAAAAAAAAAAAAGAAATCACGCATAGGGTGCAATTTGAGGTGTACTGTTGCAAGAAATTACGCATAGGTGTACTGTTGCAAGAAAAAAATAAAAATTAAATTAAAAAAAAAACAAAAATTTACAAGAAACTTTCAAGCAAAAAACAAAAACCAGCCTTATAACACAATTTAATTAGTAAGAATTTTCAAAGAATTTACACTAATTTACCAGATGCGGGCCGATTCTGGATGAGCGTGCAGTTTGAGAATGTTGCAGCAACGAAGGGAGGTTGCGGTTTGGAAGGGAAGCGCAGCAGGCCGAGAGTGGCGTTGGAGGACATCTGAAAACTGAAACAGGGCCTCCGGTTGAGGAGGGTGTTTCAGCCGCCAGCAGTGATGAAGAAAACCCGGCGCTTAGGGTTTAGGAGTTCGAAGGAGTTGCTTTGTGAGGGAAAAGATGCGGGATCTAGAAATTTCTATAGGAACTTAAGAGGGGGTTTATTTTTCTAGTCTTTTCCTTTTTTTTAAAAAAATTTTTTTGACGCTTATAATCATTTATTTCTACGCATTTAAACGTCGAAAATCAAGCGTTGAAAAACTCCGTATATTTTTTAGACGGTTACCTAAGCGTCTAAAATAAAGTGTGGAGAAACTCCATGTTTTTTAGTAGTGTATCTCTAATTATTCCTAATCAAAAATTATAAAAAATTGATATTAATAATCCTTGTATTGAGACGAATCAAACAAGATCTCACATGATTATATTTTAACTTATAGATTAAGAGTAAAATACAAATTAAGAGTGATACGTCAATAGTGCCCAAAAACAAATGGGACAACTCAATTAAATTGGAGGGAGTATAATTTTAAATGTCGTTGTATTTGTAATCAAAAACCTTAAAACTTGATAGATATATATTGTTTTTAAGAACTTGAATCTCTAGCTAGATCTAACTTAAATCATGTTCTTCCTTCCCTAATCACAACGTGTTACTTGTTTAATACGTCATCATCATCATCATCATACCCAATATCCCATATGAACGCAGGGTCTGAGTGAGGTAAGGTGACGGAAAATTCATACCTGTACTCCCTTCATAGGGATGACTAGAGGAAAGCGGTCGATTTTATCCCCAAGTAGTATGAGCCCTGCAAAAGCAGAATATGAGTGACAACATTGTCTTAAGAGTGCAACTACTAGCAGAAAAAGACAACACAAGTAGAAACTAGATCTAACAAAAAAAGAAAATAAAATGAGAAAAAAGAGCAAATAAAAATAAAAATAAAGTAAAACCACGATAGTTATACAAAGAAACAAAACAAAACATATAAGAAGCAACTAGACCCTAGGGTAGGGAGGTAACTAAAGAAACTACTAGTAGCCTAAAACATGGATCTGACGTCTCCAACTAAATTTATCCCTAGTCAGGTCTGCGGAGAGGCGCAATTCATTTAGGTCGTTCTTTATTTGCTCCACCCACGTTTTCTTAGGCTTTCTTCGACTTCTCTTACCCTCCACTATGATGCTTTCTACTCTTCTAACAGGAAAGTCGAAATCCTTTTTTTACACATGTCCAAACCATCTTAGCCTATTTTCACGCATTTTGGCAGCTAGTGGGGCAACACCTAGCTTATCTCTAAACTCATGGTTCTTGATTCTATCTATAATTGTGTTACGACACATCCACCTCAACATATGCATCTCTGCTACTTCCATCTTTTGTTCATAACACTTCTTAACAGGCCAACACTTTGTCCCATACAACAAAGCTGGTCTAACGGCAACTCAGTAGAATTTACCTTTCAGTCTAATCGAGAAGTTTCTGTCGCATAAGACTCCGGTAGCCGCTCGCCACTTACGCCAACCTGCTTGTATGTGATGCTTAACATCTCCATCAATCTCCCCATTACTTTGGATAATCGACCTTTGATGCTTGAACTTTTTCATACCTGCAACTATATCTTCTCCGATTGTCACATCTTGACAAACACCTTGCTCATTGCCACTAAAACTGCATCTCAAATATTCTGTTTTTGTACGAATTATATGCAATCCTTTACTTTCTAGAATTGCTCTCATTCTTCTAATTTAGTATTAACCACTTATCTGGTTTCTGCGACTAATACTATATTGCCAATGAAAAGCATGCACCATAGCACAGTTTCCCAGATAGACTTGGAGATCTCATCTAGAAGGACTGCAAACAAGAAGGGGCTTAGTGTCGATCCCTGATGTAAGTCTACTCCAACTGAAAAAGACTGTGTAATCCCAACGGGTGTCTGTATGTTGGTTGATTCTCCATCATACATGTTTCGTATAGCTTCAATATGGCTCAGTGAGAATCTCTTAGCCTCCACGCTTGCCCAAATGGCACATCGCGATATGCTATCATAAGCCTTCTCAAAATCTATAAACACTATATGCAAATCTTTTTTCATCTCCCTATATTTTTCCATTAGTCTCCTTAGCATATGTATAGCCTCAGTGGTAGATCTCCCTTGCATGAAACCATATTGATGTTCTCTATTCCCCACCTCTTATCTGATTCTTTTCTCTATCACTCTTTCCCCCAAATTGTGTGGCTAAGGAGTTTTATCCCTCTATAATTCCCACAGACTTGTGTAGTTGTGTGGCCTTTGTTTTTATATAAAGGGATAAGTGTACTTCTCCATTCTTCGGACATTTTATGTGAGACAATCCTTACTTTAGCAGCTTAATTAATAGTAATTAATAAAGTTAATTTGGGTTATTAAATTTTTAAGTATTTAATTGAGTTATTGGAATTCTAGTTTCCGAGTAATGTTACTTTTAATACGATCAGGGGCGGACCCAATTGGCGCCGACGCCCGCAAGTGACCTCATTGACTTTAAAAACAAAATTAAAAATTTGCAAAAAACCTGCTGCCGCAGGGAATCGAACATGCGACCTACGGGCGCCTCACATAATAGTGCACTCACTACCAACTGAGACAGCAATATCTTGTGATTATGTACTAGTATCAACTAACTATAATGAATAAGAATATTAAAAAACTATAAATACCTGCCGCCTGAAGGGAATCGAACCATCTACAGTCAGCCGTTGGACCGCTCATAGAGGACTTTTTTGGTCGTTTGCTAAAGCCTCTAATCAAACAAAATTTATAAACACCCTAGCTTAAACTACACAAGTGTAGCGACAAGTAGGGGGTCGATCCACAGGGAGACGAGTTGCGAGACTTAGGGCCTCTTTAGGTGTTGGGGAACATGTAATAGAGATTGGTGAAGGCTAAACTACAACTACAACTATGAAAATAACAAACAAAGAAACAATGGGATGGGGGTTAGCTCACTTGTGACGACTATCCTTTGGTAGATGTTTTGATTTCCTTTAGTTTGATTAGAGAGAAGTGGAACACAATACAAAGAGTGATCCGATCCTGGATCGGGCTTGGGATCACCTCCGAAAATCTCATCCTTCTCACTCTCATGAGTAAAGACAAGATAATCGGGCAACAAAAGTCCACTATCCGTCAATCCTTCCCTACTCTCGTAGGCGAAGGGGAAAACTCCTAGTTGAAGGGGTGATTGCAAGGTTCAACTCTCGTCGATCCCTTGCATTCGGCTCCATTCATTGAGCAAGGGTTTAGGTTACTCCGGGGTCCAACCCTCGCTGGCCTCCCAAAAGCAACCATGGCAACCCTCAAGCAATGGATGATGCTACCCTTCTACTAAGTCTCCATTCAAACTACTATCAACCAATATTCCATCATTTATCAAGCCATCAACAAGGGTTGAGCTAACCCCAAACCCTAACTAACTACTCACTAATCAACATCACAACTAACCAAAACATTAACAACAAATAAACCATTCTAGCACAAATAACTTAGAAATGAACATGCCAAGAAATAAACAAGAAAAATAGAGAAATAAATAAAACAACTTAAATCAAGAAATAGATAATAAAATACTAAAATAGAGGATGATTAGAAGTTACCCACAAAATGTAAGGATGATTGAAGACCAAATAATAAATACCCATAAAAATCCATGAGCAAACTCCATTAAAATAGCTCCATGAAACTTCAAATAAAATACCAACAAAAGATAAAAATTACAAAATCTAACTAAACTAAACTATAAATATGAAATGTTGTTGGAAGAAATTAAATTAAACTTAAGAAAAATTAAAGAAATAAATTTAGGGTTTTATTCTAATAAAAAGGGAAAAAAAGAGAAAGAAAACTAAAAAATAAAAAAAACGGCTACTGTCTGTTCCTAAAACTAATTGCTACTGTCTAATTGCTGATTGTTGCCCCCCCATTTGCTCGCCTAAATGCTGCGTTTGCTTTCTTTTTTTGAGTGCTGCACCGAAATTGGGCTGGCAGGTGTAGAACGAAGCCCAACAAGCAAAATAAAATTGTCCACCTAACTTTTTACTATTAATTAACACATGCCTAACTTTTATTTTATTTGCAATTGTCGCCTAATATATATATATATATATATATATATATATATATATATATATATATATATATATATATATATATATATATATATATATATATATATATATATATATATATATATATATATATATATATATATATATATATATATATATATATATATATCTCCGAACTTTAACGAGGTCTCCGCGAATGTCTCGAAATATGCGTCGAACTTTAACGAAGCCTTCGCAAATGACTCGAAACGCGTGCGTCTTCTTCGATTATGATGCCTAAGCCTCGAACTCGATCTATTTCACCTCGAAATCTCCGAAAATACCTGAAATAACCTCGAAACACCGCGGAGACAAGAACAAGGTAAAATCGAGTGTAAAATAGATAAAACTAATGAAAAATTACGAGACTCGACACTATAATAGGGATATAAATGTGCTCAAAATCGAGCACATCAACCGCCGCCTCTGCCGCCTGCCACCACTGTTGGTTGCCATAAACTCAATTCCTCCCACCACCATTATTTTCAATTTTGCAATTTACATTAAAATTTAATCAAAGGTATAATTTTTTTTATTTTAATTCAATTATTTGACAAATCTATTTAAAAAGTTATAGTCAAGTATGATTCTATGATAATATAATTTTGATTGATTGCAAGTACTATCAATTTTTTGAATAAATTATATATATATATATATATTATTGATTAATTGATCATTGTTCTTGATTAATTTCAATAATTATCAATTTTTTAAATAAGTTGTACATATAATCTTAATTAATTGCTTGTTTATTTATTTATGTTATTGATTAATTGATTCTTGTAAAATTTTATTTAAATTGAAAATTTTCAAAAAGTGAATTATTTTTGATAGAAATTTCAATTCATATTGTTGATTAGTGATATGTAATTGTTTAATATGTAGAGATCAGAGTTTTAGTCATGGAATAAATTGAAAATATTTTTATTTTGTATGTACTGATTTTTTTATTAAATTATTATTTATTAATTGTGCTCTCACTGAGTTTGGGTCCTGGGTCCGCCACTGAATACGATAAAACGTATTGTTATTAAATTAACTTTGATTTGTTTCTAAAAGTAATATTCGACTAAAGTAAAATTATAGGACTATTTTATTTTACTTATAATATTTATTTAGTTAAACGTATTTTGTAAATGAAAGATAAAATGAAATACATAGTTTTTGGTATGTCATGTTTTGAATGCAAAAAGAACACTGATCTTTGATTTTAGCTTTTGTTAAGACACCTAACGTAAATTTTGTCATACACTTATATCTCCTTACATTAGGAGTCCAGGACACCCACCTTATGACGACTAGGGGTTTTCAAAAGTACCCGGCCCGTCCGACCCGACCCGCCGACCCGTCGTTCTGCCTCATTAATGGCGGGTCAAAAAATAAAAAAATTTGAAAATTACGGGTCAAGTCATGCGCCGATATAAATTTGATCCGGGTACCCGCTAAATACCCGGTATACTGTTTTAATATAAATACTCATTTTTTTAGGGTTACTTTCTTCAATTCCATTTCTTCATCCCAAAGTTCAAGGTGCGTTTTTTTTTCTTCGTTTTTTCTCGTTTTTTCTGTTGGAGTTTGTTGATTTTGTTTTTGTTGATTTCATTCTGATTTTGGTATGATTTTGTTTTGATGATGATGATGATTTTTCGATTTTGATTTTTTGGATTTCGTTTTGTTCATTTTTTCTGTTGGAGTTTTTTGATTTCGTTTTTTCTGCTGTATCATGGTGATTTGATGATGATGATTTTTTGATTTTGAAGGATATTTTTGATTAAAGGATATTTTTGATTAATGAAAACAAGATAACGGATTGTAGGATGAGTTCCGATCAATTGAAGGATATTTTTGATTAAAGAATAAATTGTAAGTAAGAGGGCAGTGTATTTTTGTTGGGGTAACGATACTAATATCAAATCTTAGTTGGGTGCAAATGATGTATGTAACATCTATTTATATAAGTAGAATATGAGTCGTTTACCAAAAATAAGGGACATCAGAGTATGATGGATGATAGTGGTAGGTAGGACTGAACACCGGTCCAAACCCGGACCGGACCAGAATCAAAAAATTTGAGGACCGGAGACCGAACCTGTTTCATCTGGTCCGATTCCGGTCCGACCTTGAAAATTCTGGTCCGGTCCAAGTTTGGACCGGTTGGACCGGCTATAAAATATTGCTTTAAATTTTAAGATGTTTATTATAGTAAAATTCAAAATAAATCATTATATAGTCGATAAAACAAATAAAACAGAATCAGCCATTACTAAAACAAAATGAATGAAGACTAAATTCTAAAATTCTAAAATCAACCCTAAAACAAATGAATGAAAAAATGAATGAAGAACCAACCCTAAAACAAAAAATCTGACATTTATCAAATGAATGAAGACTAAATTCTAAAATTCTAAAATCAGACATTTATCAAATGAATGAAGACTCAATTTCCCATCAGACTAAATGAAATTGAATATTTGAACCAACCCTAAAACAAAATCAGACATTCCCATCTCTCTCTAAACACTACACACCCATTGTTGAACAGAAAAAAAAAAGAATGGAAAAGATGAATTATTTTCTGAATTCTCCAAAGATAAATTACCGTCGACTGGTGCTCAGTCCTAGTCGTGAGTTTGTGACTCGTGAGGCGTGACTCGGAGAAGCAGTACCGGAGAAGCAGTACTGGAGAAGGGGCTTTGGAGAAGAAGGGATTGGAATTGGAGAGAGTACGCCGCAGGCTGAGGACTTGAGGTAGCAAAGGGATTGAGGAATCAGTAAAGTAAACCCTAAAAATGAAAAGCCCTATTTATATTTATGTCAGAATTCAGAAAGTAAAAAAGCTAAATTATAATTTAACCGGTCCTAACCGGGTTGACTCTGAATTTTCCGTGTTTGACCGGACCGGACGACTGGTAACCCGGAATTGGAAATTTTATAGGACCGGAGACCGGACCTGATGCTTCCGATTCCGTCCGGGTTCATCCGGGTCTGGTCTGGACCGCCGGTCCGGTCTAGTTTTGCACAGCCCTAGTGGTAGGTTATGGTAAGTAGTGGATGGTTATTTTAGAAAGTTATTAGACCAAGGTAGGCGGTTTATGATTTGACTAAATTAATTATGAATTTATTTATTTGACCCCGTAACAAGTTCAAAAGTAAAATTTTCATTTTCCATTTATTATTTAATTTTCTAATTAAATGTTTTAATTTTCACTATAAATGATTTGATGATGTATGTAGTGAACTTCCTCTTCAATTTGTAATTTTTTTTCATATATTGATTCTTTAATAAATTGCTTTATTATTCATTCTAATGTGTAAAACATTAGCACCATTTCTACATAAATATACTAAACATTAATACGGTTCATCCGTTACAAATTTGTCATTATTTCCTAACTAATTAAATAATAAAGTTTAATATGTCCAATTATACAGTTAATGGATATAAATGCATGTGCAATGTTGACTAATAGTGAAGACATTCCGAAGACACAAACTTTTTTTTTTTTTTTTCTTTTTGAAATGACAATAACCTTATTTTAAATCTTAGTTAATTAACTAAATTGATGTTGACAATATCCGGTGGATCGGATCTAACACGAAATGGAGTTTGGATTCAAAATGGGCGCAACTTGTTTAACCATGATTAAATGCGTACAAGAAGCTGATAGTTGAGGCCTCAGGATATGTTATATACTCTAACATGCCCCCTCATACTAGAACCCTTTGGGTTAGAAGTGTGGATGCATCACATGCCCTCCTCATACATGGCGCTAAATTTTCCACTTTAAATGAGGGCTGATTGAGATTCAAACATATGACCTCTTATCACCCTGGCTTTTGATACCATGTCAAGGAATCAACTCAACCAAAAGCTTAAGCTAATTGTTGCTAGGATATTTATATACTCTAACAATAATTCGAAAAACATAAATTCTTGTGAGAGACAACCATTTTGAGAAATCATCTCTAATTGGGTCGACTTATTATATATTTTTTTAAATATTATAAATAAGCATGAAGAATAATGAAAGTTGACATTTAAGATAGTGAAACTAGACAAATAATTAAGCATTAAAAATGATGTAAGTAGGTATTAAAAAATCTATAATAAGTTGAGAATAAAATACGTTTTCAAAAAAAGGGTATCACAAGAGACTAGCTGTTTAAAAAAACATAATAATTGATTAATAGTGGGTGCATCTAGTATCTAGTATCGTTAAACTCAAGCCTCATATCTATAAAACCAAGATTAGACAACAAATGGTTGGATGTGACTCTACTAATTACTCACAATAACCCAAAATGATTAATAGTGGGTGGAACATGCAAAATCTTTTATTTAGTTTGCACTCAAATTTGATTTTGAATTTTTTTAGTTACTTTGAATCCCTTCTGTATACTCCAAAATTTTCTTTTGTCTCATTTTAAAATGCATCTCCTTACACATCATCTATTTATTCATTTTTCTAATTTTTTTTGCCAAATAAAAGATTTCATTTATTTACTGAGAAAATAACAATACACCAAAACTTGATACTCAATTAATTTTAATTGCATCAGTATGAAAACACGGCCCATCTTCAAGAAGGAAGGGTTTTCACACCTCATTTTTCAATAAAAATACCCACTTTGAGAAAATAATTTCTATTTACCATCCAAGTAGGATAAGTCTCTAAAACATAACTAAAAATATGTTGCTTATGAGGTTCACCACCGTACGCAATACCATAATCCTTGGTACGCAACAAGTATCTTAATACTCTTCTTATCGCCATCCAATGATGGGGACCTGGGTTGCTAGTAAATCTACTAAGTTTACCAACCGCAAATCCTATGTCTGGTCTAGTACTTCATAGCATACATCAAAGATCCTATGACCTTTGAATACTCCAATTGAGAAATTGGTTGACCGGTATATTTGGCAAACTTCATACCAGGTTGCATGGGAGTAGAGACCGGTGCTTTATCAAGCATATTAAACCGCTTAAGTATCTTCTCAACATAGTGAGCTTGGCTTAACTTAATGCGATTACCTTGTCTCATGATCTTAATACCTAAGATCACATCGGCCTCCCCCATATCCTTCATCTGGAAGGATCCAGACAAAAAATCTTTTGCCTCTTGAACTTGTACTAAACTAGTACCAAAGATAAGCATGTCATCGACATATAGACAAATGATAACGACATTACCATGGCTATCAAACTTACTATAAACACACTTATCGGCTTGATTCAACTTGAATCCAAAGGACAAAATCGTTTCATCAAACTTTTGATGCCATTGCTTAGGTGCTTGTTAAAGTCCATACAAGGACTTAACAAGCACACCTTTTGCTCATGTCCTTTCAAACAAACCCTTCGGGTTGTTTCATATAAACCTCCTCATCTAATCCCCCACATAGAAATGTGGTTTTAACTAGGGGTGTTCAAAAGTATCCGGTTCTAAAAACCTGACCCGGATTACCCGGTATCCGCTTTTAAAAACCGGGTTTTTGACCCGAATTATGAAAACCGGATATTCCGGACCTACCCGGTTTATAAACCGGGTATTCGGGTCGGAACCGGATACGTGTTTTTGTAAATCCGGGTACCCGGTATCCAGTTTATGTATTTATTTTTATTTATTTATTTATTTTTTTTTGGTAATGGGCCATGGCTTATTGGCTGACTTAACTTTAGTCTTTGACTCTTTAGCAATAGCAACTCCCTAACCTAAACCTAATTTCTCACAACTCTCACTCAAAGCCGTCACACACTCACACTCATCATCTTCCTCCTAATTCCTCAAGGTGCCATTTTCATTCAATCTTCATCTTGGATTTTTGTTATCTTATATTAATTTAAGTTGTTTATAACTTTATTTTGTATATTTTGAATTCAAGTTCTGATTTTTTTTGTTTATTTTGTTTTTAGAGATTATTTATAATTTTTAATTGAAGATCTACATGGATTCTTACCCGCCACCACCTGGATTTTCGGTATGTCTTTGTTTTAGTTGTTTATAATTGATTCATGGTCTGTATTTTGAGTCGTTTCCTTCTGATGTTTCGCCATTTTGAGTCGTTTCCTTCTAATGTTTCCTTCTGATTTTCATTTTCGGTATGTCTTTGATGTTGTTTATAACTTTATTGTTTATAACTTTATTTGTATAAGTTCACCATTTTTTTTCTAAGTCTTTGATTTGCAGTCGTTTCATCTTGGATTTTGTATAATTTCACCATTTTTTTTTAAGGTGCATAATTAATAATTATAAAAAATGATTTATTGTTTCCTTCTATTTCCTTCTGTTTATAAAAAATGATTTGCAGTCGTTTCCTTTATTGTTTCCTTCTGTTTTTTATTTTGTTATAACTTTATTGTTTATAATTATTAATTAATTATTCACTTAAATGGGTAGTTGGTCTATCTTGTTTAAATAAATTTGATGTAGGAATGTTTATTTATTTATATTGTTCAAAGTTCAAACTTTGGTTTAGGTAATGCATTAACATTGGAGCATCCGGAGGTCATAATTGACGAGACCGCTGACTCGGTTGAAGATGATTAATGGAGCTTGAAATTTCAACTTATGAATTTTTATCGTTTGCTTTTAGTTATTTAATAGTTTAAAACTTTAAACTTTAAAGTGTAACTTTATGAGTTTTTGTATGTTTTTGTATGGTTGTAAAACTTATAAACTATAAATTCTCGCGATCCGTTGGACTTTTTTTACCCCATGCATTTTAATATTTTATGACCAAGTTAAGAAAAAAAATGCTAAAAATTAAGTATTTCTAGAGATGTATTATTTGAATTATAAATTAAACAAATATTAAAAGAAATAAGGAAAAAAAATCACATGTTTTTTAAAAAAACAAAACTGAGTATCCGGTTTCCGACCCGGTTTAAACCGGGTACCCGGAATCCGGGTACTCGGTTTAAACCGGGTCGGAAACGAAATGCATTTTTTGGTATCCGAAAATGCGGGTACCCAGATTTTCGGAACCGGGTCGACCCGGTATCCGGTTTTGAACACCCCTAGTTTTAAGATCCATTTGATGTAATTCTAGATGATAGACCGTAGCTAAAGCTACCAATAACCGAATAGTGGTTATTCTTGCAACTGGTGCATATGTATCGAAATGATCGATACCATGCTTCTGTCTAAAGCCTTGTGCCACTAAACGGGCCTTAAACTTATCAATAGTACCATCAATCTTCATTTTCTTTCGAAAAATCCACTTGCAAGCTATTGACTTACAAGTAGGAGGAAGATCCACTAACACCCAAGTGTTATTGCCCATGATGGATTGCATCTCATCATCAATAGCCTCTTTCCAAAAAGCGCTATCATGTGATGCCATAGCATCACTATAAGTCAATGGGTCACCTTCTACATTATATATATGGAACACTAGAAGATACTTCACTTCTATCACCTTCAACCAAGTACACTTGGAAGTCCGGTCCAAAGCTTTTAGCTTTCCATTGTCTCTTACTCCTTTTGGGAATAGGATCAACTAAATCTTGTTCATCTAGTTGTTGACTCTCATCAACACCTAGAGGTGAACCTTGTTGATTATCATCAACATTGTCATTGGTACAAACTTGTAGATTTCTTTGCCTACTCAATGATGAAAATCTATTTTCATCAAAAATTGCATCTCTAGACTCTATAATCGAATGAACCGATATATAGTCATTTTGTTCTATAACATAGAACCTATAAGTTTTGCTATGAATAGCATAACCTATAAAAATGCATTCAACCCCTCGTTCACCGAGTTTCTTTCTTTTGTTACCGGGCAATCTTACAATGGCCCTACAACCCCAAACCTTAAGATAACTTAAGTTTGTTTTCTTTTTGTACCAAAGTTCATAAGGAGTCTCCTTATTCGTTCTCATTGGAACTCGGTTAAGAATGTAACAAGTCGTCAACATTGCTTCACCCCAAAATCCATCACTCAATCTCGAGTAGGATAACATGGAATTAACCATCTCTTGTAGAGTACGGTTTTTCCTCTCCGCCACCCCATTTGATTGTGGTGCATATCCGGCGGTTGTTTCATGTATAATATCCATTGAGTTAAAGTAATTTGGATCATAATATTTTCCTCCTTTATCGATTCTTAACCTTTTAAGTTTACTTTCAATTTGTGATTCAACTTCAATTTTGTAAATCTTAAAATGTTCAAGAGCCTCATCTTTTGTATGTAAAAGATATACATAACAAATTTTTTTTATTTTTTGACCCGCCATTTATGAGGCGGGTTGACGGGTCGGCGGATCGGGTCGGGCGGGTCGGGTACTTTTGAACACCCCTAACCCCAACTACCTCCTTTACAATTATTATAATCACTTAAAGTACCCCAACTACCATTTTCTTAATTTGCGTGCCCAGAAAAAAGTGGACAATAAAAAGAAGGTGGAGGGACCGAGGAAGTAATATATATGAGGCTTATTTTTAAAAGGAAAATAAACTAAAATGAAAATATTTTTTAAGATTATTTACCAACTGTAGATTAATTATATCTTCATAATTATAGTGACATGCAAATTCATGTCATGACTACTTATCTACTTCATATTCCTATTTGCTTAAAAAATTAGTTTTACTTAATAAATGGGTAATTTCACCTATAAATAAGTTTTTTTAAAAAAATTATACGAACATATATATTTTTTCAAGATCTGTAAAGGAGATTAAATTCGTAACATTTTTTACTTTTGTTAAAAAAAATTTCAAAAAATCATTCAATTATGCAAAAAAAATTAAGATTTATTATAAAAAAAAATTTATATTAATTTGCTAAAAACGTTATAGTAAATTTATTCGTTTCTATGTAAAAAAAAGATCTCACTTGACTATATTTGAGCTAAAAGAGGTCGAAGAGTGAGTTGTTGTCAGTAGAACAACCAACCGTCAAGATTAAAGTGAAATAGTTTCGCTGTAAGATTAAGTGACATGAATTTGAATCTCACTTCATAATTTCTCTGACATGCGATTGCAAACGACTTACCTACTTTCTATTTGCGTACAAAAAGTAGATTTATTTGCTGAATAGATGATTTCATCTAAAAATATTTATCATAAATAAAATTATATACAAATGATTTTTTTTTCAAGATCTTTAAAATGAGACCAAGTTTTTAAATTTTTTGACTCGTTTTAAAAAATATTTGAAAAAAATCTTTCAATTATTTAAATAAAAAAATTAAACTTCATTAAAATAAAACTTTTTAATGTTTTTAAAAATTGTAAATTGAATTGTTTTGGTAGCCGACTTTCTCTCTCTTCTCCAGCGATTCTCTTCTCCTCGCGCAGCGAACTACCGTGCACTCCTCCGTGCACCGCCATGGCAGGTAGAGGAAGAGGTCGCCCACCAAAAAAGAAGACAGACCGTCGTGCTAAAGGTGCTAGGAAGGTGAATTGTTCTGTTTCGTCTCTATCAGAACTGTTGACATCCTCTTCTTCAATGGAAGAAACCCTAATTTCCTCTCCAAAGAGGTCAGGCCTGCAATCACGAAGGAACCCACCGAAATTCGTGAACCACCTCCAAAATCAGGTAATTTGATTAAAATTAGCAATGATGATATTAAGGATGAAATTTCATACTGGGAATCTTCAGTAGTATGCTATGTCTTAGGAGCAAACCCCCCTCTTCAAATTATTGAAGGATTTGTTAGAAGAATTTGGAAGGATTTGACCATAGATAAAGTAGGTTTGATAGGCAAAGGTGTCTATATTGTTAGGATGCCATCGAATTCAGACCGGGACAAGGCTTGCGACATGAGCGGTATACTGTTTGACAAGAGGCCGTTCGTGGTTAAACCCTGGACCCCCAAGACCCCAGCTAGTAAGGCAAAGCTTACTACCTTGCCTACGTGGGTGAAATTCCCATCCTTAGCCCTCCAATGATGGAGTGACACAACCCTTAAAAAAATTGCAAGCACTCTTGGCACAGTTATACGTGTGGACAATGCAACCTCGAAGCATGATAGAATGCTATATGCTAGGGTGTTAGTTGAAATGAACCTACATGGTGATTTCCCTGAAGAGATATACTTCATCAATGAAAACGATGAACTAATGAGTCAAGATGTTAAGTATGATTGGAAGCCAATTTTTTGTGTTAAGTGTAAGGAAATGGGTCATGTCGAGGGCAACTGTAGGGCGGGTGCTCCAAGGCCGCCAATGAAACCACCGAGGGAGGGTAGGCAGCCTGTGACCAAAGGGCCCCCAACTGTGAACAACCCGACACAGCAAGAGCCCAAAGAAGACCCTCAACCATTGAGGAAATTGGTGACAGCTCGAAGTACCCCTGAATCAACACCCAATAATCCTAAAACACCACACACAGCTGAGATTTTCTCAACCAATGCAGTCGGGGAAGTGGTTATTACCATTGTCGAAGTAAACTCAGGTTTTGGAAAGCGAGACGATCCTCCAAATGGATGACCCTTGGTGTCCTGGGCGTGTGGCTTACTGGGTATCCCCCCTTAAGCCTGCTACTATGTGTGTGGGATGAGTATTATGGTTGTTGTTTTGGTATTGTATTTATGAACTAGGTTATGACATTGGTGCATACATCTCACTGTTTTTGTAAATATTTGCTGGTCTTGTTACTAAGCTTGCAAATACAATAGCACCTGGGAGTGTACTTACTCCTGGTATTCGTTTTGTGCCAAAGGGTGAAGCTGCTGCTTCTTGATTATGGTAAAGCATACATACTGCTGGATTTGGCGTTGCTTAGTCTGCCTTGGAGATGCTGGTTAGGAGCCACTATTTGCTCATAGTTTGGATGAAGTTTCATGCTTTGGTTTTGGGATTGACCACTCTTAATTGGATAGAATTTTGTAGCACTATATTTTTGTGTATGAAACTAGTAGTGTATTGCTTAATTTACTTGGTATAGCCAACTGTATACGCTCCATATGTCGGAGCTAATTTGACTCTAGGAAGTAGGTTTTCCTTTTTTGGAGTTGTTTTCCCTCGAAGCGAATGACGAGGGGCTATCCCTCTGAAGCTTGCCGGGGTTTACTTCTCAGTCTCTTGGACCGTTCTGTAAGCTTCGGCTATTTTTTCTCTGGCATTTTATGATACTTACTTTGCCAAAAAAAAATTGTGAATTATTTTGTAATCTTTTAATTGTTTTTTTGAAAGAAAGAATAATCTTCTAATTGTTGTAACAAACTTATGCTGTTCATAATTCATTTTGTTTACCATTTATTATTTTTATAATTTTATTGAAAAAATGTTTTACGATTATTTACCAACTACAGCCTCTAAGTTTACTCAATTTCAAATAAACAGCCGCAAACTTTGTTTTTTAGCAACTACAGCCTCCAACTTAACAAACATGGCATCTAGACAGACAAAACACCCCATTTTAACCCCATTTTCTTACCCTTTTTTTTTGCTGTTTTGGCTGTCTCAATGTCATGTTTGGTAAGTTGGAGGTTGTAGTTGGTAAAAAATAAATAAAGTTTGCGGCTGTTTACTTGAAATTGAGTAAACATAGAGGCTGTCGTTGGTAAATGATTCAAAGTTTTAAGTATTCATTATATATATGTATAAATTTTTTTTACAAAAAAAAATAACCTTCTTTAGAATCTTAAAGTAAATAATCATTGAAGCAAATATTATACAAGTATAAAACTAACTTCAAAACTTTATTTTTTCCAATTTCCGATAATAGCACCAGTATCTATCTAGTTTCTCCTAAAGCTAATAGATTTTAAAGTTTTTTAAAAGAACATTTTATTAATTATTTTCATAATAAAGCATTAATCCAAATTTTAAACGTCATTTACTTGTTAGTAGTAGGAGTATTTTTTTTTTTTTGTTTTTTTTGCCAAATGATTTGTATTATATACCAGAGAGGACAAAAACAGGAACGCTCAGGCAGGAAATTAACTCCCCCCAAGCCGCCAAAAACGCTTACGCTCTAAACAAAACAGAGAGCGAAAGCCCAAAAATCAAAAAAACTACCTACTTAGATACAAGCATATCTATCATCCTACTATTGACCCTCTCTGCAAGTCTGAAAACTATACAATCAATCATATCCTTCATGCTACAAACATAGTTGTCAAAAATCTTCCTGTTTCTCTGTTGCCAAACAGCATAGATCATTTCGGTCCACAATCCCACAATCAGCTTTGCTCGATCTGTTTTCTTCTTGTTGATTTTGTTCATCCACTGGATTTCCTCTGAAAAGTTATTCCCTTCAATATTTCGAGAAAGGAAGTTGAAGAGTCTGGATTTGGCTTCACGGACAAAGGAGCAATCATAGAAAAGATGATGGGTCGATTCCGTGCCCCCATTGCACAGCACACAATTGTCATCTGTCAAGTTGACCCATTTCCCAATTCGGTCTTTCGTAGCCAATCTATTCTGAATAGCGAGCCACACAATGAATTTTGCACTCGGACTCGCAACATTTTGAATCATAATGCGCCCCCAGCTTACCTGGGGTTTATCTGCGATGAGCATGTCATATACCCTGCTTATGGAGTATGAGTTCCCCTTTGTGATGTCCCAACCCCCTAGCTTCTCCACAAGATTTCTCTGTTTCAGGATTTTCTTTATGCACCACGAGGCATGGATGGAAGTACTAGCATCCTGAACTGATTGATTTTTTAGGTAGTAGCTATGCACCCATTTAACCCACAAGTTCTCCTTCCTTTGCGTGATGTTCCAAAGGTGCTTGATTAATGCAGCCTTGTTCCAAAGATACATATCTCTGATGTTCATCCCTCCTTTTTGTAAGGCAAGATCATTTGATCCCACGCAACAGCTGCTTTTCGAGAGAGGCCTTCCTTCCCAGTCCATATGAACGATCTACACACATTTTCCACCATCTTGATCAGCTTCTTTGGGAGGCAAAAGATTTGAGCCCATAAGTTATTACAATGAGTATATAATGTAAACAAATTACAAACGGGAATTTGTTTCAAACCCCTTTAAAGATGACAAAAATGAAATTACAACACAATTACAATGCTTAATGGAAAGTGAAGATTAGTTTGTAATACAATATGTTACCCGGAAACTTGATACAAGTTGTAGGCGTGTGATCACTTTCCTTTTGTGATATTTCCCCCACAACGGTACTTGGGTTTGGAAGTGGAAATTCACAACGAGATACAAACAACTCCTATATACTCTTAGTACTTAGAGTATATAACTTAATAACAATGTGTTTTAGGAAAACTATGAGCAAAGTATTACTTAAACAAGAGTTAATTACTCTCTTGATCAAGCTAAGAACAAATGAGAGAAGAGATTAGAGAAAATCAGGAATTAGGTGCAAGAAACACAATGCACAAAGTTCTCTATTTATACACAAGAGGAGCCTTGTGCATTCATCACCATTCATGATCATATTGATGATCATACACATTAATGCCATTATTCCATAGCAATACGTCCTTAATACTCCCTAATAATACCAGAAATCAAGAGTATTAAGGAGAATCCTAGGCATTAATCACAAAGAAAACGGGAAGAAAAGCAACGGTCACATGGAAGTGCTGACAGCCGAGTCGGCGACGAGCCCATGGGAGGAAGCGCCGACTCGGCGCTTACTCACTGACCAAAACCCATTCTTCCAGTAGCCTAGCGCCGAGTCGGCGACGAGGCAACATGAAGAAGCGCCGAATCGGCGCCAACCTTCTGACCAAAATCTCTGTTTTCCAGAGACTAAAGCCGACTCGGCTTTAGCTAAACCAAGGGGACCGCCGAGTCGGCTTTAGCTCACTAACTTGGTGCCCCTTGTTTTCTTGTGTTAACTCAAAATACCTATTTGGACCCCGTAAAGTAATACGTATATTGTCCCACTATTTAGAATAAGTTTAATTGATATATTACGGACTTATAAACTGTCCCACTATCTTAGTAGTACTTGGTGATTAAATATTCAGGATTATTATATTATTATACACTAAATGTTCAACAATCCTCCCCCATATTGGGTATAATAAGCCTCTCATTTACCAAAACTCAAAGTACATTTCATGCATCAACGCTAATATCCCTACGGATTGAATTAACGCCTAGTACAACACACTTAACAAGTGATCGAGCCAGAATTGATTTCCATAAGGAATTGAATCAAATGACCCTTCCAACCACTTGAAGATGTAGTAGACATAAAACAAATAACACAAAGTTATTAACTTGACACATTATAAGGCCGTGTCCGTATCTTATTCATAAGTTTATCATAGTCATTATGCCAATCTTGACTACTTGAAGCGGCCACACTTCAAACTTATATAGGTAGGTTCTCATTACGTATAAAACATATCCCCGTGACGTGGATATAACACCAAGAGCTCTTCAACTCTTGATCTTGAGAACTTTCAAGACGACTACCTTATTCCATCACGGTACAAAGCAACTATGGGTCATTATGTTGCTTTAACAAAAACCAAGAGGACTTTACCACATTGAATTCAGACACGATGTTACTCATGCGTGAATTGGGCTTTTCCAAATGATTTTACTGACATAAATCGATCTCAATTGAGGCTTTCTCAATTGAGTCTCTATTCATGGCTTTCGTAAACGAATCCGCCACATTGAACTTAGTGTTCACATAGTCAAAAGTTATGACCCCGTTAATGATGAGTCCTTGCACAAGGCTATGCCTTAGTGCAATATGACGAGACTTACCATTATATACTTGACTATAAGCTCTACCTAAAGCCGTCATGCAATCCGCATGGATTGCCACCGGTGAAATTGGCTTAGGCAACAAAGGTATCTCAAACATGAGATTCCTCAACCACTCTGCTTCACTTGCAGCTGAAGCCAAAGCGATAAACTCAGCTGACATTGTAGAGTCGGCTATACATGTTTGTTTCTTAGAAGACCAAGAAATGACACCTCCCCCATAAACAAACACCCATCCACTAGTAGAAGAGTTATCCTCTTCATTAGTGATCCAACTAGCGTCAGAATATCCTTCTAGAATAGGAGGTTCTCCGCTATACGTAATACCAAAATCCTTGGTACGCAACAAGTATCTTAATACTCTTCTTATCGCCATCCAATGATGGGGACCTGGGTTACTAGTAAATCTACTAAGTTTACCCACCGCAAATGCTATGTCAGGCCTTGTACTAGTCATAGCATACATCAAAGATCCTATGACCTTTGAATACTCCAATTGTGAAATTGGTTGACCGGTATGTTTTGCAAACTTCACACCCGGTTCCATGGGAGTAGAGACCGGCGCTTTATCAAGCATATTAAACCGCTTAAGTATCTTCTCAACATAGTGAACCTGACTTAACTTAATACGGTTCCCTTGCCTTATGATCTTAATGCCTAAGATCACATCAGCCTCCCCCATATCCTTCATCTGAAAGGATCTAGACAAAAAGTCTTTTGTCTCTTGAACTTGTGCTTTACAAGTTCCAAAAATAAGCATGTCATCAACGTATAGGCAAATGATAACACCATTCCCATGGCTATCAAACTTGCTATACACACATTTATCGGCTTGATTCAACTTGAATCCAAAGGACAAAATAGTTTCATCAAATTTTTGATGCCACTGTTTAGGTGCTTGTTTAAGTCCATATAAAGACTTGACAAGTTTACACACCTTTTGTTCTTATCCTTTCAAAACAAACCCTTCGGGTTGTTTCATATAAACTTCCTCATATAATTCCCCATATAGAAATGCGGTTTTAACATCCATTTGATGTATTTCTAGATGATAGACCGTAGCTAACGCTACCAATAACCGAATAGTGGTTATTCTTGCAACCCGTGCATATGTATCGAAATGATCGATACCGTGCTTTTGTCTAAAGCCTTGAGCCACTAAACGGGCTTTGAATTTATCAATAGTACCGTCGATTTTCATTTTCTTTCTGAAAATCCACTAGCAACCGATTGGTTTACAAGTCGGAGGAAGATCCACTAACACCCATGTGTTATTTCCCATGATGGATTGCATTTCATCATCGATAGCCTCTTTCCAAAAGGCGCTATCATGTGATGCCATAGCATCGCTATAAGTCAATGGGTCACCTTCCACATTATACAAATATGGAACGCTAGAAGATACTTCACTTCTATCACCTTCAACCAAGTATACTTGGAAATCCGGTCCAAAGCTCTTCGCTTTCTGTTGTCTCTTACTCCGTTTAGGAATAGGATCAACTAAATCAAGTTCATCTATTTGTTGACTTTCATCAACATCTAGAAGTGAACTTTGTTGACTATCATCAACACTTTCATTGGTACAACTTTGTAGATGTCTTTGTCTACTCAATGATGAAAATCTATTCTCATCAAAAATGGCATCTCTTGACTCTATAATCGAATGAATCGATATATAGTCATTTTGTTCTATAACATAGAACCTATGGGTTTTGCTATGAATAGTATAGCCTATAAAGATGCACTCAAGCCCACGTTCACCGAGCTTCTTTTTCTTGTTGCCGGGCACTCTTACAATGGCCCTACAACCCCAAACCTTAAGATAACTTAAGTTTGGTTTCTTTTTGTACCAAAGTTCATAAGGAGTTTCCTTATTCGTTCTCATTGGAACTCGGTTAAGAATGTGACAAGCCGTCAACATTGCTTCACCCCAAAATCCATCACTCAAACCCGAGTAGGATAACATGGAATTAACCATCTCTTGTAGAGTACGGTTTTTCCTCTCCGCCACACCATTAGATTGTGGTGCATAACCGGCGGTTGTTTCATGAATAATGTCCATTGAATTGAAATAAAGCGGATCATAATATTCACCTCCTTTATCGGTTCTTAACCTTTTAAGTTTACTACCAATTTGTATTTCTACTTCTTGTTTGTAAATCTTAAAATGTTCAAGAGCCTCATCTTTTGAATGCAAAAGATAAACATAACAAAACTTTGAGAAATCATCAATAAAAGTTATGACATACTTTTTATTTCCCAAAGACGGTGTCCTATGAAAATCACAAAGATCACTGTGGATTAATTCCAAAATTTCGGTTTTTCTTTCAACACTTTTAAACGGTGTTCTAGTGATCTTATTTAACATGCACGTTTTGCAATTTTTAGACATTTTAACACACATTGGAATTAACTCATGCTTAGACATAAAAGAAATTTTATCAAAATTTACATGTCCTAGTCTAACATGCCACAAGTAATGCAAATCATCATTTTCATTCATGGTAGAAACATTACAAATAGCATTTTTATTTAAATCTAAAGACAATTTAAATAAACTATTACAAAGATAAGCCCTACCAATAAACAAATTATTCTTAGAGATAATACACCTATCGGCTTCAAACACTAGTTTGTAGCCCAATCGATTCAATATAGGACCCGAGACTAAATTTCTATCTATTTCGGGTGTGTAGTACACATCTCTTAAAACTAAAAGATTCCCCGAAGTAAACAACAATTCAACTTGTCCTTTGCCTTGGACCTTGATAGGTGCATTGTTTCCCATGTAGAGATGCTCCCCATCAACAACCCTGTTAAAGGTTTTGAACCATTGTGTAGAATTACATACATGTCTCGATGCCCCCGAATCGATCCCCCAAGCCAAAGTATCATCCTGCAAACCACTAATATTAGTATTCATAGTAGAAAAACTCATACTAGAATTTTCAACAAAAGTTGCAAGATTACCTTGAGTGGATGGTCCCTTGCTTGTAGAAGCTTGACCATTCCCCTTGGATTTCTTTTGCTTGTTCTTCAAGACGAAGCAATTTTTCCTTCGGTGCCCGGGTTTACCACACTCCCAACATACCTTTTCGGTATTGGGATTAGTGGCTTTCCCCTTTGAAGAGTCATTCCTCTTCCTTTTATCTCCGGGACGGGATTGTGGTTTCCCTTCCCCAACCATGTTAATAGTAGGTACATTAGGATTATCATCCTTCCGGTTCTCATGAACCCGAATGCTAGACTCAACAATTATATGTTGCCCAAGATCGGAGAGTGTAATCTCCTCTCTTTTATGCTTTAAAGCATGTCTAACATCCCTCCATGAAGGAGGCAATTTGTCTATTATGCTAGATACCAAAAACACCTCATCAATTTCAATTTTATGCAATTTTAAGTTAGCATGCATTCTTTGTAGTTCATGAAATTGATCAATAATTGGGCGATCTTCTACCATTTTATACGAATTAAAATTACTTACAAGAAACTTTTTGGAGCTAGCATCCTCCGCCATGTATTTATTCTCCAAAGCATCCCATAATTCCTTAGCGGACTCATGGTATTGGTAGATGTCAAAGAGTGCGTCTTGCATACCATTGAGGATGTGTCCCCGGCAAATGAAGTTATCATTTTCCCACTTAGACCTCTTTCGATTTTCTTCAAGAATTTCCGTTTCCGGTATCACCGTTTCCGGATCATCCGACTTAGCAACGTCCGGTTTGGGTGAGCTTATGACATAAGCCACATTGAGAGTAGTGAGCATGAACATCATTTTCTTTTGCCAACGTCTAAAGTCGACGCCGACAAACTTTTCTAACTTAGCAAAGTTAGAGGTAAAGTCCTTCATTGATGCCATCGGTGAAGGTATCACAAAAGATTATTACAATGAGTATATAATGTAAACAAATTACAAACGGGAATTTGTTTCAAACCCCTTTAAAGATGACAAAAATGAAATTACAACACAATTACAATGCTTAATGGAAAGTGAAGATTAGTTTGTAACACAATATGTTACCCGGAAACTTGATACAAGTTGTAGGCGTGTGATCACTTTCCTTTTGTGATATTTCCCCCACAACGGTACTTGGGTTTGGAAGTGGAAATTCACAACGAGATACAAACAACTCCTATATACTCTTAGTACTTAGAGTATATAACTTAATAACAATGTGTTTTAGGAAAACTATGAGCAAAGTATTACTTAAACAAGAGTTAATTACTCTCTTGATCAAGCTAAGAACAAATGAGAGAAGAGATTAGAGAAAATCAGGAATTAGGTGCAAGAAACACAATGCACAAAGTTCTCTATTTATACACAAGAGGAGCCTTGTGCATTCATCACCATTCATGATCATATTGATGATCATACACATTAATGCCATTATTCCATAGCATTATTGTCCTTAATACTCCCTAATAATACCAGAAATCAAGAGTATTAAGGAGAATCCTAGGCATTAATCACAAAGAAAACGGGAAGAAAAGCAACGGTCACATGGAAGTGCTGACAGCCGAGTCGGCGACGAGCCCATGGGAGGGAGCGCCGACTCGGCGCTTACTCACTGACCAAAACCCATTCTTCCAGTAGCCTAGCGCCGAGTCGGCGACGAGGCTACATGAAGGAGCGCCGACTCGGCGCCAACCTTCTGACCAAAATCTCTGTTTTCCAGAGACTAAAGCCGACTTGGCTTTAGCTAAACCAAGGGGACCGCCGAGTCGGCTTTAGCTCACTGACTTGGTGCCCCTTGTTTTCTTGTGTTAACTCAAAATACCTATTTGGACCCCGTAAAGTAATACGTATATTGTCCCACTATTTAAAAAAGCTTTAATTGATATATTACGGACTTATAAACTCTCCCACTACCTTAGTAGTACTTGGTGATTAAATATTCAGGATTATTATATTATTATACACTAAATGTTCAACATAAGTTCTGCATACCCCCAATGACACTACGAACCAGTTGAATCCTTCCTGCATACAACAGTAGTAGGAGTATGTTTAGTGATGTAAATCTAACTAAATATCAATTATTTTCCCATAAAAACCATTTTGATTTTCCCTTTCTCTTTCTGACTTTTTCTCTTCTCAACATTGATTAATATTTTAATATCTTCTCCATATAATTTACAGCAATTGCACTGTGAATTTTGTATACAAAGTGCTTTTCAAAACCTATTACGAGGTCTTTCTAATTATATATTTGTTTTGAATATCTTAACTATTTATTTTAAGTATTACTCCCTTCTATTTATACATTCATATATCAATTACATTGTTATCATTGGTTTAAATTTAGTAATAATTACTTTTATAACGTTAATATATTCTTGCATCATTTACAAATCACATATACATTTACATATGTATATTTACGTACAAATAGCATCCATTTGTGCGGACTATTATATTAGTATCTTATACTCCCTTCAATTCAAAGCAGATGTCATCCTATATGATCTTTTGATATTCTTTATCGACCCCTTCTAATTTGTGTTTTACTCTTAATCTATAAATTTTAAGTAAAATTTTGTTTGATTCGTCTCAATATAAATTTTATTAATATTCAATTTATAATTTTTAAATTATGTATAATTCTTATAAATTTTAATGATGTATAATTTTTATAATTTTAATTATGTATAGCTTTTATTGAATTAGTACATCGAACATAATGAAAAATTAATTAGGACAATTAGTGTGAATTGGATAAACCATATTCTATTAGTAATATACCGTTGGGATCTTTTTCATCAAAGTTTAAAAATAGTAGGCTTGGGTCATTGTCCAACAATGGTTATAATTGAGTCTTGATCATTTTACATTCTCACATGTTTTGACAAGAAAGGCAAATAGTGAAGTCAAGGTTCACTTAATATTCATGACAATTCACGAGTTTTAGTGGAGCATGCTCCTAAAGTTTTAATGCAAACAAATCTACAATCTACAATCTACAATTAAATTACTACTAAAACAAAACACGTACTGTTGATATCATCATTTTTAAAAATTTCTTATGTGTCACTCTCTTAATTAAAAGTTTCCCTCTAAAACTCAATGATGATATAATTATTATAATGACTAATATTTATATTTTTGACTTAACTACTTTATGAATATGATATTATATTATCCATATTAATTATGTTTTACTTTTTAGGGCACATTATTTAACATATTAGAAAATCATAGAATTATATTATATTTTATCTTTTAATATTTTATAGAATATTTTTTTATGTTATATAATAAATGAGTAATAGAATCTTTTGAGACTATTAAAACATAAATGCGTAAATTTTCAAATTCTTTGTTTATACAAATATGTTAAAAATTTTAATAATACCGTGCATCACACGCATTATCTAGCTTGTGCCTAATAAAATAATTCCTCAAATGTCAAAGAACTTAAAAATTTATCTACATATAAGAAATTTTTATTTTGCGGTCTCTCAATTGAATTGTTATCCTACAAATGTAATAATGAAAATAAAGTAATTTGACTTTGAGGGAAGAATAAAAATATTAGTTATTACCCTGAATTTGTTATAATTTATAATTTAGTCTAACTTATTAATTTTGCTATATTTTTATATAGGAAAAATTGTCAGAAATTATCTAATAAAATGTTTTATTTTTCAAAGAATATCAAGTGACACTTTTCTTTTAATTTACCGTTGGATATAAGGGTTGACTGATCGATATCGAAAATTATTCTTCCTCATCTTCAATTTTTTTCTAGTTTAATTTTCTCACTCGTCTTCTTCTTTCACTTTTTACTAAAAATCAAAAATTCTTCAAGCTCAATTGTCAGAGGGCATTAATTCTTCTTGGTTAAACCCTTGTTACGAGGGTGAATGACTAAATCATGATTTCTCGAGCTCAATTGTAAGAGGGGTTTAATCTCAAATAGTAACTATGGGAGACGGTCTATTCTATAGGCGGAATCCATGAAGCCCAGCTCAAAATATAACATATATAGTATATTTGGGGTTATAATAAATTATTTGGGGTTATAATAACTTATATTTGGGGTTATAAAATAGTATATTCGAGGTTATAATACCACATTAAGGATTATAACATAATATATAATTGATACGATAATAAAAAAAATCAGTTAAGGGAAATAGGTTGACCCAATTTTGTGGTCTATCCTATAGACCGTCTCTTGTGAGATTTTGTGAATCTCAAAAGCACACTACTTTTATGTTTCAAATATTTTAAACAAGTAGAAGAGACTAAGGGTAGCTATATGTTGTAGAGTCTCTCTCTTTCTATCCCAACTCAGTAGATATATGAATAAAAGGTTCATACCAATCAAAGAGAGCTTTGATCTTTTAGCAAGTGGGTATTTCTCAATTTAATGAACCAAATAAATTTAAAAATTGAATGAATTAAGAATTTTCGATTTTAAGTAAAAGGTAGAGGAAGAAGATGAGTGTAGAAATTAAATTGGAAAAGATATAGATGATGAGGAAGAACAATTTATGATTTTGACTAGTTAACCCTTTTATTCAACGGTCAACTGAAGAAAAATGTTACTTGTTGCTCTTTGGAAAAAAAAAATTATTAATTCCCACATCAATATATTTCGTCTTGAATATTACCAATTTTGGGGAAGTTTGCCTAGAATAATACTCCCCTATTCCTTTTTGTTTGTGCATTTTACTTTTTCATGTATTTCAACGTAAATTTTGAGTCTCGATATCTTAAAATACTTATTGTATAAAATTCTAAAAATTATATATTAAAAATTTTCGCATCAGCACGAATATAACTAGATCCCATCTGAATATATTTTGTCTTGAATATATTCTGAAAAAATTAAATTTAAATTTCTCTCTTATAAAGTGAAAAAACTTAATGTAGGCAACAAAAAGGAACGAATGAAAAATTATTCTAGGCAAACATCCCAAAATTGGTATTATTCGTGATTAATGAAAAATTGACATTTATGTGAAAAATCAGTAAGAGTTTGTATTAGACATGATAATTTTAAATATAAGTTAAATGTGATTGATAAACTGTTTCAAATAAAAATAATAACTTTAATAAGGGAAATTAATAATTAATAATACAAAAATAAACTGGGTAATCTTCTATATTTATTAATTTCGGTTTAATTACCACTCTTATATAAAAAGTACTATACTTATCTTTCAATATACAAATAATCCTTATTTTCAAGGCCTAACACCTTTTCAGTTTGACACAAGTTATTAAGATAACACAGATTCTTGTGAGAGACGGTCTTTTTGAGAGACCATCTCTAATTGGTTTGGCCCATTAGGAAAAAGTACGAGTAAATGTAGGAAATAAGCTTTAATGGATTGGGCCTGAGAGACATCTCTCAGAAAGATGGTCTCTCAGGAGACTGGCTGTTAAGATAGTGATTGAGTGATATCAAAATCACTAATTCTTAAATGCGATCATTTGTATAAGACTGCCTCAATTTAAACAGTTCTTTTGATAAGTGGTAATAAATCACGGTAATGGGAATGAAAAACTAGTGTAATTTTGGTTGAAAAATCTATTGACTACTTTGATGCCTATGCTTGACAACCTTTAATCATCTCATTTTGTTCACAAAATTCATTCCAATGTATTACCAATTGGAGAGGTGGTATTAGGTGGTAATGAAAATTTGTGAACAAAATTTTTTTTATGGTCAAAGTTTCATTATCATAGGAAGGACATTAAAGTTTTTATGAAATTTTACACTATAAATTATTCTCATTACCACTATTTAGTACTAATTATCTAAAGGGTCGTAATTAATGTCTTAATATAATCACTTATAACATTAAAATGATCACTTATGATTTTTAAGTAATCAATTAAATAAATAAAGTAATTATAAAGGTCGGTTTCGTGGTGAGACAATTTCATATAAACGAGATGTATCAAAATAAAGTTATTATCCCTAAATAATGATGTAAAATGTAAGAGTAATGAAATACTTCAAAGAGTGAAATCAACTAAACGAGATAAAAATATAACAAATACTCCCTCCTATTCAGCGTAGATGTCTCATTTAGTTGTTTACACTTGCCGAGACAGCATTTTAACCCTTGATATCTCAAATTATTCTTAATTAAAATTATAAAAATTTGATATTAATAATCCTTGTAGTGAGACGAATAAAACAAAATCCCACGTGATTATGTTTTAACTTATTTATAAAGAGTAAAATACAAATTAAGAGTAATAAGTGAATAATGCAAAAAAATACACAAATTATTGTGAGAGACGGTCTTTTTGAAAGATCATCTCTATTTGAACTGGCATATAAAGAAAAATATAGAGTAAAAGTAGATATACTAAACATTAATGGGCTAGACCTAAAAACGTCTTTTTAAAAAGACGGTCTCTAAAAATATTGGAGATTGTAGTATAATACACTTGATAAAAAAATGTAACTAGTATTGGCATATAAATAAACAAATCCCATTCTTATTTACATCACCAAATTTCACATTCATATTTTGCACCACAAAAACCCACCAACAAATAAACAATGTCCACCACTTCCGATAATAACAACCACAAAACAACTCAAATCTTCGTATATGGAACCCTCAAACAAGGTTTCCCAAACCACTACCTTTTAGAAGACCTATCCGCCTCAAACGACGCCGTTTTCAAAGGCTGCTGCAAGACCGTCAACACGTACCCCCTTGTGCTTGGGCCTTTAGGAATCCCTTTCTTGATCAACATCCCCGGGTCGGGTCACCGGGTCAAGGGAGAATTGTACTCTGTTTCGGGTCATGCTTTGGAAAAACTGGATGAGTTGGAAGGAATAAGTCGTGGACACTACGAGAGACTGCCATTAGAGGTGGTGACGGAGGAGGAAGGTGACCCGCGGGTGATACAAGTAGAGGCCTATTTTGGGCATCGGAGTTTTGGGGAGGAAATGTGGAAGAAAAATGGGGAGGTTGGGATGGAGGAATATATGGATAAAGAAGGGGAAAAGTATGTTAGGGTTAAGGATCGAGATGTTGGATCATCATTGATGGATTACATTCGGGTTTTTCTTCAATCGGACGATCCTCATTCAAAGAATTAATTTGTATTATGGAATTAATTAAATATAAATGGTATTCCTACATCTTCCATTTTATTTAAAATTAGAAATTTAGAATTAATTGGGATTGTGCTTAGCTATATGAACGGTAATTTGACAAAGATATGATGAAAATAAATGTTAGAATGAATTTAAATCTTACTTGGTTATGTTTTACATTTTATAAAGAGAAGAGTATATGTTAAATAAGATTATTTAATTAACAGTTGTTACTACAGTGATTGTAGCGAAGTTGAAAATCATATTTTTTAGTTTTTTTATTGATTTTATCTTTTTTTCAATAGATTCACTCTATATATGTAATTTTTATTCATCCCAACTCGTCTTGTATGACACTATGTCACCATGAGATGGTCTCATATATAGTGTATTACTCTAAGTAATCACTTTGAAATTATTAGTGATCACCTTAATACTCTAAATTAATATGGGTGAGCACAATAGAAACAGTTTCAACTAAAAATATATATATATATACTCTTTATTCATCTTAACCGTTCCCTTTATGATCAACTTTTTTTTATCTTATTTTCCAGCTCAATTCACCTATCTTACAATTAGCAAAATGAGAGAGACAACAAGAGTATTTGTTGAATCATACTTCCTTGGCTTTGATATACCGATATACCAATATCCAGTTATGAAAAATGTCAAAATATAATAGAACGTAGCAAATACTTCACAGACACAAATTGCGTATTACCTCATTTCAGTCTTACCTCGTACCTCTTCACTCAATATACTATATGATCACGTCCCAACTCCCAAAATCACTTGATTTTCATTGCCTTGTTTGATTTCTTTCCCCTTTGTGACCGACAATTGATTGCTTGCCTTTTTCTTGTAATGATCCTATGTGATACCCCTTTTAATTCCTGGAAAAATTACCGTAAATAATACAATCTTTTATTAATTTCCCTAGAATAATACGACCTATTGATTAACCATGAATAATACCAACTTAGGGGGTTATTTTCCTAGAATAATACCAACTTTAATTTATTAACTAATTTACCAAATTTTTTTTGTCTTATAATTACCTATATTTTGATTTTTAACATATTAAGGAATTTTAGGAAAAAACCCTTCAAGTTGGTATTATTCATGATTAATCAAAAGTTCGTATTATTGTAGGGAAATAAGCAAAAGTTTGTATTATTCATGGTAATTTTTGCTTAATTCCTTCATATTTTGTTGCCTTGTTTGATTTTGTTTTCTAGCACTTGCTAATACTTTGATTATTTGCCATTTTTCTTGCAAACCATCCTTTATGATTTTCTTCTTACATTATAGTTTTATTCTTATCTAACATAACTATAATTAAATAAGACATTGCTATATATTCATCACCATCTTTCTGTTTTATCGCTATCTTTTAATATTGAAATTTTACAAATGTCCCTAACTCATTTTACTTTGCATTCTCTTTAATTTCTCTTTAAAATAAACTCTATTGACTCAATTTCAATATTTAAACAACATGTAAGGTGTATTTAACATCCAAATTGTTGAGATAATCATATGTAACAATTTAAAAAAAATGGTTTTAGCTTCACCTACTGAATTGCAGCTTATCCAAACTCGAAAAAGTACTTAAATGCACAACTTTGTGGCTAGTTTAAAAAATGAACATTAATAATAATACTCCTTTTAGTTCACACTAAATATTATTGATGGTGTATACACTGATTCAATTCTAAGTTTATCTAATTATGCATATTCAAAAATTATAAAAATTGATATTAATGGTGTTTACAGCGAGAGTTTTGGGATAACCTAGGTGACCTTTTGAGAACTATCTCGGAAGATGAAAGAGTTTTTCTAGGAGGAGACTTTAACGGGCATATTGGCAGAGTTGCGTATGGCTATATCTTGGTGGATGGAGGGTTTGGTTTGGGGGCAAGGAATGACAGCGAGGAGAATTTGCTAGATTTTGCATCATCCAAAGATTTGGTTATAGCAAATTCGTGCTTTAGGAAGAAAGAAGAGCACTTGGTTACATATAAGAGCGGCGATCATGCCACCCAGGTTGACTATTTCCTAGTGCGCAAAGGTGATCGAGCCTCATGCTTGGATTGTAAAGTAGTTTAGGGTACAGAGATGCCTACCCAACACAGACTTCTAGTGTTGGTCTTTAGGATGAAGAAGAAGATTATATAGAAGAAGATAGAATGCAAAGGAAGATCATGTGGGGGATACTAAAAGGCGATATGATCACTATCGTGTTACGCAAGATATGTTCATTGGGCTTCCCTCGGCAGTCTGAGGATGCGAATGGAATGTGGGTAGATATGACAGAAATCATTCGAGAGGTGGCGAAAGAGACCTTGGGGGTGTCATCGGGAAAACCAAAAGTATTCAAAGAGTCGTGGTGCTGGAACGATGAAGTGGCAAGGAAGATAAAGGACAAAAACAAGAGATTTAGGGAACTTATGGCATGCACGGAGGAGGAGGATCGAGTCGAATAGAGAAAGGACATAAAGCAGCAAAGCGGGCGGAAAAGAAAGCGGTAATGGAGGCAAAAAATCGGGCTTATGAAGAGTTTTACAAGAAGCTAGACACCAAAGAGGGGGAGAAGGATATTTTTAAGTTGGCAAGGACAAGGGCTAGGCATCGGTAGGATCTAGACGATGTGAAATATATCAAAGATGAGGGAATTCGTGTTCTCATGAGACAAGAGGACATTAAAAACAGATGGCGACAATATTTCTTCCACCTACTCAATGCGTCTGGGGGCCTAAGGGGGATGATAATCAACCTTTTGACGCCCAAAGACCACGGGAATCTGGGTCAACAGGTGATATTACCACTGAGGAAGTAAAACAAGATCTCAAAAAGATGGGGAGAACAAAGGTTGTTGGTCCAGATAATATCCCGATTGAGGTATAGAGGGGGTTAGGAGAAGAGGGCATTAGTTGGCTGACTAGCCTCTACAATGTTATCCTTAGGACACATAAGATGCCTGAAGAATGGAGGAACAACACTCTAATACCTCTATCTAAAAACAAACGCGATGCGCAAATATGTGGGAACCATAGAAGTATAAAACTTCTAAGCCACACAATGAAATTGTGGGAAAGGGTGATCGAAAAGAGAATTAGACAAAAAACAACGATTAGAGAGAACCAATTCGGTTTCATGCCAGGAAGGTCCACCATGGAGGCAATTCATGTTATAAGGAGGCTGATGGAAAAATACCGAGAGCAAAAGAAGGATCTGCATACGGTGTTCATTGACTTGGAGAAAGCATATGATAGCATACCACGTTGTGTCATCTGCGATTAGGGGTGTTCATTAGCGGGTACCCGACATTTCGGGTACCCGGAAATCCGGGTACCCGGTTAGCCGGGTACCTTTTTTAATGGCCCGTGTCCCGGCCCATTTAATGCGGGTACCCGGTTTTCGGGTACCCGGATAAGACGGGTCGGGACACCGGGTACCCGTTTTTTTTTTTTTGATTATTTTAACATATTTAATTTAATTATGAACAAAAATGAAACTAAATGATCAACATAAAAGCATATAAAAAAACAATCAAAAACAAAAACATAAAAACAAAAATAAAATGAAAAAAAAAAACAAAAACATGATACTGAGATACTTTCAAAAAAATGTGCCTGCTTTGAAAATTTGGTGCTGAAGTGTTTGAAAATTTGGTGTTGAAGTGTTTGAAAATTTAATGCCCAAGTGCTTGAAGTTTAGGTCAGGGAGTCTAGCTACATCACACAAGGAAGGGAAAAGTAGTGGAAAAACAGAGAATTAACTAAGCGGGTCATTAACGGGTACCCTGATCTTTTTTAAAATGGCCCATGACCCGACCCGGTTATGACGGTTCGGGTACCCGACCCGGACATTTCAAAAATTTTAACTTTTTAACCCGCCATTTATGAGGTGGGTCGGCGGGTCCACGGGTCGGGTATTTTTGAACACCCCTATCTGGGATAGCTTAAAGGCCAAAGGTATCTCTTCAGTATACATTGAGACTATAAAGGATATGTATGATAGGGTGTCAACCAAAATCCAAACATCGGTCGCTTGTCCTTAAATCTTCAAAAAATTATTTGTGTATCTAATTTTGTTTAAATGATAATTTGTAATAATATAAACTTATTATATCCATGTATATTTTGTCAATAGTTTTTAATGTAAATATACAAAAATAATATAAAGCTGTATATTGTATATTTGAGACGGATGAATATGTGGCAAGATTTATGGATATGGGATGGCGAGAGTAGATATGGAGCGAGGTGGATGGATAGAGTGTTGGACTGGTGAGTATGTAACAAACAAAACCTTTTTCCTGCCACATTAATCTTAGGGGTTTTTGGCGCAAGGGAATGAGACTTGTGAGACTTTAAGATGAGACTTTAAAAATTAGACTTTGAAAATATAGAAGTCTTATTCCTTGTTTGACATGTTAGGGATTTGGAAGAAATAGATGAAAATAAAAGTCTCATCAATTATCACTTTCCCCCAAACTTAATTCTTTGGGACTTTCTCATTCTTTTTACCCATTTCCTATTCCCATTTTTAAACAAACAAGCACTTGGACTTTTTTTGGAACAAAGTCCCATTCCGTTCCCCAAATCCATGTAGCAAACAACCTCTTAGGGAATATGACTTTTCATATTCATGTCCACTCATAACAGACCAAAATCATGCACCTTAACCATAGGGAACATGACTTTTAATACTAACACAAAAGAAAGAAAACTCTTTTGGTCTACACGCTAGCCCCTCACTAGTCTATTAGCCCTCCCTACAATGAGTATTGCTATGATTCTATGAATGATGTATGCTCTTTATATAGATTTCATACATTATTCTTGAACCCTCACATTAACACTACATCAATATAATTAACTCCTACAATAAAAATACCAATAAACAAGAAGTAATGTACCCTTTCAATGCCCTAAACATACAAAAGGAATAGTCATTTGGACTCTTGAATTGCTGCCGAGCTCACGACCTGCTCATTCGAGTAGCAGCACAAGCTACCTTCTGTTAGCTATTGACTAAGCTGCTCAAACAAGCCTATGTCTAATGTGGTGCTCAACATGTAAAGAAACTCAACTTTCAACTATTGCCCTACAATCGTTTCTTCCTTTGCCACCTCTTTAAGCGCTTTATTAGAAAGACTCAATTGTATTAATATATTTGATTATGTCTTAGACTTTCCCATAATGCTAACTCCAAGCTATATTAAACCAAAATAAAGCAAATATTATTCTTCTATGAATCAAAGTGAGCATTCATACCAAAGTTCTCTTTGTTCAACCATAATTTCAATGTAAACTCGTAATTTTTCCACATGACCAAATTACCAAGCTCTGATTCTAGTTAGAGAAAATTGGAATATCAAGGATTCAACGTTAAGAAAAATAATACATTCGTGGACAATAAAATCCACACTAACAATTAAGGACAAGTTCTTATCATTCTTTCGAAGAGAATCCCTACTACTAAATCCTATCTTATGTGTAGCAGCTAGGGATGTTCAATGGGCCGGATAATAGTCAGGTTGGCCCTAAGTAAATATGACCCCAGTTGAATAAGAACCCTTAAAACATAATATGGGGTTTAAATGGGTCGGGGTTTTGGCCTAACCCGGCCCACTTTTATTACTAAAAATAATTTTAATTTCTATTTATCAATTTATAACAACTAGATAATTAATTAAAAAATGTTATTAATCTCCATTGACATTGTCATCTATAATATTTAAATCATCAGGTAATCTCTTGAGAGAACGTCTTTTCTAAAGACGGCTCTCTAAAGCCCAATCCACTTTCCATTTTTAGTAAATATAGTTATTGTTTTCTAAATTTAAACATTGAATTTGCCCAATCTTGAGACGTCTTTTGTACAGACGGTGTCAAGTAAGAATTTGTGTTAAATCATACGTTAATTATGTTATTTACAAAAGCCTGTTTCCAATCCTTATATAAGCCCTTTTATAACCCACTTAATTTTAATTATACCCGTTTTCGGCCCTACCCATTAAACACCCGTAGACACTAGTAGCATCGTAATTGTGAGCTCTATGAGATTTCGACTTAGAGAATATTGATGAGCAATCAACTTTATATAAAGTCTAGTCGTACGATTCCCTTGGGGGTGATCCTTCACGCTTTGAGGAGCCAACATTTGTTGCTAAACGAATCACTCCCAAAATTATCTTTTGATGCTGCTAATAGGGAGTGATTTGCCTAATTGGTGTTGAAAAAAAAAATAATTTCAACTTTGGTGTTCTTTTAAAAATAATTCCCAAAATGGTGTTCATGTAATAAAATAGTTATACTAAGCTACATTATTGTGGTTTGGTGATTCCAAACCTGCAAGAGGATAAATTGTTTTCTCAAGCAAATATACGCGTTAAACAAATTTTAAAAATCCCACAAGTCTTACAGAAAGAGTAAAATATCCCAAATAATACTTCAACATACAACCAAAAATCTCAATCAAGTCCAAAATTCAAAATCATTAATTAAATATGTTTGTCGAAGATTGTGTATCCTTGTGATCGGTTGTTAGCCTCGTCCTTGTGATCTGACATAGAAAAAATCAAGTGAGTTTTTAATGTAAAAAAGAATACATTGAATATTGTAATACTTTAACATTATACATACCTTGAAGAATTTCTTGTTATGACCTTTTTTATGACAAATGCTACAAGTGACCTTCCCTCGTACCGAGTCATCCATCTCGTTCCGTAAACGTTGGGATTTGGGTCGTCCTTTGATTCGTTTGAGACTAACATCGGCAATTATTTTTGCTCCATTATATGGCGCCCAATCAAGAATAGAGATGAAAATTTAAAAATTACCTCCATTGATGAACAATGAAAAAGAATCACAGTTAGAACAATGAAAATCTTCAAGTTCCCCTCATCAATTTTACAAAGTTTTAGTTTAGGGTTTAAGAATTCTAAAAGGTTTTTTGAATTTGAATGAAAATTAGTCTTGGTTTAAAGTTAATAGGTTTGGAACTTCCCAAACCACAATCTAATAAATTTAGTTAATTTTTTTCTTCATCAACACTAGTTTGGGAAATAGTTTTTAATGAACACCATTTTGAATGAAAATTAGTCTTGGTTTAAAGTTAATAGTTTTTAATGAAAAATAAAAAAATTTCCAAAATGGTGTTCATTAAAAACTATTTCCCAAACTAGTGTTGATGAAGAAAAAAATTAACTAAATTTATTAGATTGTGGTTTGGGAAGTTCCAAACCTATTAACTTTAAACCAAGACTAATTTTCATTCAAATTCCAAAAACCTTTTAGAATTCTTAAACCCTAAACTAAAACTTTGTAAAATTGATGAGGGGAACTTGAAGATTTTCATTGTTCTAACTGTGATTCTTTTTCATTGTTCATCAATGGAGGTAATTTTTAAATTTTCATCTCTATTCTTGATTGGGCGCCATATAATGGAGCAAAAATAATTGCTGATGTTAGTCTCAAACGAATCAAAGGACGACCCAAATCCCAACGTTTACGGAACGAGATGGATGACTCGGTACGAGGGAAGGTCACTTGTAGCATTTGTCATAAAAAAGGTCATAACAAGAAATTCTTCAAGGTATGTATAATGTTAAAGTATTACAATATTCAATGTATTCTTTTTTACATTAAAAACTCACTTGATTTTTTCTATGTCAGATCACAAGGACGAGGCTAACAACCGATCACAAGGATACACAATCTTCGACAAACATATTTAATTAATGATTTTGAATTTTGGACTTGATTGAGATTTTTGGTTGTATGTTGAAGTATTATTTGGGATATTTTACTCTTTCTGTAAGACTTGTGGGATTTTTAAAATTTGTTTAACGCGTATATTTGCTTGAGAAAACAATTTATCCTCTTGCAGGTTTGGAATCACCAAACCACAATAATGTAGCTTAGTATAACTATTTTATTACATGAACACCATTTTGGGAATTATTTTTAAAAGAACACCAAAGTTGAAATTATTTTTTTTTTCAACACCAATTAGGCAAATCACTCATAATATTATAGTACATTATTTAATTTTATATATAAATTTTTGAAGCAAAAAGAAAAATTGAACCGATGGTCCAACCCGCACAAATCGGAAGTTGAACTTTTAGGAACCGCCTCCTGGACTGTTTAAAAACCGTTTGGAACCACATAGTCGAAACGAAGCCAGAATCCTAACCCTACGGTTTGAATTAGGTTCCAATTTTTTAAGAAACGAAGCCGGCCCAACCCGAAACGTGGCCATCACTAGTCCAATATTATAATCTAATAAGCTAGGTAGCATATGCTTACTTCAATTACACTATCAAATCTCCTTAGAATCATATTCTTTTATATATACTAATATTAAAAACGTTTTGTGTTTCATGTGTTCTAACTTCTAATAGTATAAACTGTTGCCAGAAATCGGCCCGTGGAACTGTGAACTTAATAGGTTCAAGTCCAATTTATCATTTTTTATTATCTTTTTTTCTTTCTTCTTTTTTTAATATATATATTAATAATAATTGACAAGCAATAAATTTCGATAATAATCAACAATGGTATTGGCACTTATTATAGTACGTTATTTAATTTTATATATAAATTTTTGAAGCAAAAAGAAAAATTGAACCGATAGTCCAATCCGCACAAATCGGAAGTTGAACTGCTAGGAACCGCCTCCTGGACTGTTTAAAAATCATTTGGAATCACCTAGTCGGAACCGAAGCCAGAATCGTAAACCTATGAAATAAATTAGGTTCCAATTTTTAAGAAACGAAGCCGGCCGAACCCGAAATGTGGCCATAATATTATAATCTCATAAGCTAGGTAGCATATGATTACTTCAATTACACTATCAAATCTCCTTAGAATCATATTCTTTTTTATATATTCTAATATTAAAAACGTTTTGTGTTTCATGTGTTCTAACTTCTAATAGTATAAATTAGGTTAATTAATTTAATCAATACATATCTCATTTAATATCACCATTCATACAAAAAATACAAACCGGGGTATTTGGGTTGCTTTATAAGATTAATTTCTTGCATAATTTAATTATTAAAAATACTATTCATTGACTAGGGGCTATGTGTAATAAAATTCGTATCATCATGATCATCCTACCCAGTATATCCCGCTCATAAAAACTATGGGCAGGGTCTGGAGAAGGAAGGACGGAGGCAACTCATACCTGTAAAGGAGAGCACAGCCAAAAGGAGTCCCACGGCTCCAAGATGATAGAGATACGTACCTGTCCCATTGGGGTGAAAAACAACACATAATAGATCCAATACGCATATAAAACAAATGTAAAACTTGAAAAACAAAAGTAACAAACAAAGCACAAAAGAATCTATGGCAAACAAGAAAGCATGACGTCGATAACGACTAAGAAGAAAAGCCGAAGTCTAAAACCTAGATAAGACGTCTCCAACTACTCCTATCCCAAGTCAGGTCCTTAGAGAGGTTTAACTCACGTAAGTCTACTCTTATTTGCTCCTCTCAAGTTTTCTTGGATCTTCCTCGGCTCCTCTTACCCTCTACTAAAAAGCTTTCGACTCTCCTCACATGGGCGTCGAAAGTCTTTCTCTTCACATGTCCAAACCACCCCAATCTTCTTTTTCGCATTTTTCCCGAAATAGGAGCAACCCCTAGTTTGTCTCTAAACTCTTGGTTCCTAATTCGATCCATCAAAGTGTGCCCACACATCCACCGCAACATACGCTTCTCTGTGACTTCCATCTTATATTCAAAACTCTTCTTTACAAGCCAACAATCTGTCCCATATAGTAAAGTCGGTCTGATCGCTAGACGATAGAATTTTCCCTTTAACTTATTTGGATCTTCCTATCACATATCACCGCGGTAACTGCTTGCCATTTTAGAGCCATTGATCTCCCCATCTTTTTGAGGGCTTCTATTACTTCCTCGGTGGTGATATCACACGCTAAACCATAATCATAGGGTCTTTGCGCATTAAAAGTTCGGCTATCATCCCTCCTTGGCCCATTATACTCATTGAGCAGGTGCGAGAAACACTGACGCCATCTGGTTTTAATGTCCTCTTGTCTCAACAGACTCGTCCCCCTTCATCTTTGATGTATTTTATCGCCTCTAAGTCCTCCTGCTGCGTGGTCCTGGCCCTAGCCAACTTAAAAATATCCTTCGCCCCCTCTTTGGAATCGAGCTTCTGGTAAAATTCCTCATACGCCCGATTTTTTGCCTCTGTAACCGCTTTCTTTGCCGCCTTCTTTGCATCTTTGTAGCTTTTCCTCTTTTCTGTCCTAACCTCCTCCTCTGTGCATGCCATTAGATTCCTAAACCTCTTGTTATTGTCCTTAATTTTTTTCTCCACTTCCTCATTCCACCACCACGCCTCTTTGTACGTCTTTGGTTTTCCCGATGCCACCCCCAAAGTCTCTTTTGCCACTTCTCGAATGGTATTTGCCATATTCACCCACATATCATTTGCATCCTTTAATTGACTTGGGAAACCTAATTTACTAATCATTTTGGACAAGGTAGTGACCATATGCCTTAGAGTCTCCCCTACATGATCTTTCCCCTGAGCTTAGCTTTTTTCTCTGCAATCTTCTTCCTCATCCTAGAAACCATAACTAAAAGCCTATATTGTGTAGGCATCTCTATACCCAACACTACTTTACAGTCCAAGCATGAGGCCCGATCTCCTTTGCGCACTAAGAAGTAATCAACTTGTGTTGCGTGACCGCCACTCTTGTATGTTATCAAATGCTCATCTTTCTTCCTAAAGATGGAGTTTGCAACAACCAAATCTCTGTTTAGCGCGAACTCTAGCAGAAACTCCTCGCTTTTGTTTCTCACTCGTAGACCAAACCCGCCATGTACCGAGTTATAGGTACCCGCCTCTCTCCCTATATGCCCGTTAAAGTATCCTCCTAGGAAAATTTTCTCATCTTTCGGGATAGAACTAAAAAGTTCTCCTAGGTTATCCCAAAACTTGCGCTTCACCTGTTCGTCCAGCCTAACTTGGGGCCCATAAGCACTTATATATAATACGACTTCTTCTCCCACTACGATTCCAACTAACATAATCTTGTCGTTACATCTCCTTACTTGAACCACCTGCTTTAGGATATCGTTAGATACTAGGATGTCTACCTCGCTACCTTTGCCGTCAAAACCTGCATACCACAACTTGTATCCCTTTATACCTATAGCTTTCTACCCCTTCCACCTAGTCTCTTGAACACAAGCTACATGAATTCTGTACTTAGAAAGCTCATTGGCCAGCTCTAAAGACTTGGCTTATAGGGTACCTATGTTTCAAGTCCCCACTCTTAATTCCAGATCCTATTTATGTTGCCCCTCTTGCCCCCCCTAGACCTGACCTAAGGTTACCATGATTGCTTCCTAACTCTATACTCAGAAACCAAAGGGCCTACCAGATAAAAACGGTACACAAAGGACAGAGAAAAGGCAACAACACAAAGAACACTTCAACGGATTGAAAATAATGCCTAATATTTAATAGGTTTTAGAAAATAATAGATCAAATGAGCCCTTCCTATAAAGGTTCAATTTAAATTTTGATCGTGTCCATGTAAAAGAGCATCCTTACCACAATAAAAATAATGAAAATTGATTTTTTTGTTAGATGAATAAATCACTATTACAAGAGTTTTGAAAAAAATAGTACGTTTGCCTATAGCTTCAAACATATAAAACATTAAATATTCTTATTGATACATAATAATCATGCCATATTATCATATAATAAGGATGTTGTGTTGGATATTTTGATTAAAGTTTAAATTTGATTCTTGTATTTAGAGTGCCTTAGGAAGCTCATTAGCCAATAGTCGGCTCAATATTTATTAGGAAAATAATCAATAATAAGGAAAATTATGAATGGTTATCCTATATTTTAGCCTTCTATCAACACTACTCCTATGTTTTTTGGATTCATCTTATCTTTATATTATTCAACCTTTTTGGATTCATTGTTACCTTTATGTTATACAATTTTTTTTTCAACTGTGGCCTTTTTTGTATGTATAATCATTAGATATTTTTATTTTTCCTTTATTTTTCTATCACACAATCAGATTCATTAAGTTCTTTAGGTGGAATCGATCTTAGGAAAAAGAAAGAGAAAATAAAGTTCAAAAGGCAATAACTCAATGTAGAATTGATTGTGTAACTAGAAAAGGTTGATGTGGCGGAGGTTGTCAATAAGTTAAGGTTTCGTTACTATATTTTAACTTCAAAATTAAAAAATAAAGAAAAATTAAAAATGCTTAATGGGTTTTTAACACGAAAAAGTAATAAGCTTACCCTTCAAAAAAAATGTAACATCGCTGAAGTCCGCAAATCTTGCATTCTTCGAAATGCTCCAGTTTCTTGGGCTAAATTTGTTTTGTCACTGACCCCATTTCTTAACAGTATAACATAATTTGCTTTTTGTGGGATATATTTAGCTACATTTATTAGACCCTTTAGTAGCATAATTAAAAGTCACACTAAAACTTAGTGACATTTATTAGACCCTATAGCAGCATAATTAAAAGTCACACTAAAACTTTTAGCGACATAGGATAGAGTGACATTTCTCACAAATGCCACTATAGGCTACAGTGACAATTACATATGCCACTAAAGACCAAATAAAGTGTCGCTAAATCACTTTATAATGGAACTTAAAATTAAAACCATAATTATTATACTAAAAATACGAATTAGTGGCATTTTTTAATGCCACTAAATTCAATATCGCAAATAGTTAAATTTGTTGTAGTGTAAAATAACGCTTCATTGTATGGCCTTCTCTCTAAAACAAGCTCAAGACCCATTACAAGATTTTTAGGTTTGGCTTTATAGATGATGAGAGTTGCTCCATGTGTTCTCTTGCAACTAAAAACTTGGAGCACATATTTTTCAAGTGTGTGTTAATGCCTTGTTGCCCTCTTAGATTGGTTTGGTATACCCTTGCATAACTCCACTCATGATAGGTTGGCTTGCAAAAAACGTAATGCTTCAAGCACGAAGAAGAAAATGATCATAACAAGCCTCAACATCCTCTGTTATCATATTTTTGAAAGCCAGGAATGCTGCTATTTGGAAAATTTTAGCAAGAGTACTACTGAAGCTATTATGCAAAAGATCCGACGAGAAGTTTAGGGGACAATTAGTTCCCTATACCCAAACCACTTTGATTTGTGGTGTAGGCGTTTACTTTCATAGCTTTCTTGTATAGCTTTTTCCTATCTTTTTCGAGTTATTCCCTCTCTAGCTCCCTATGCACATGAAGGGTGACTTTGAACAACCCTTCCTAAAAGATGAGTTCCTTGTTTATAATGATGCAAAAATTGGAGTTGTTGGTGCTCTACTCTTTCATCGTTGTTTTATGGTGCAATGAAAATTTTCTTTCTTTCCAACAAAAAAAGAAAAACTTTATAAATCGAAAAAGTATAGGGGTACGATTATTAAAGTGCTGAAATATAGGGATACAATTGAAAATTGTCCTTGTTTATTTGTATATTAAAATTAAACATTAAGAGTATTTATGTATTTTTTTAATATTTAACCAATTTTGACATAAAAATTCAATAAAGTCATGATTAAAAAAGTTAAAATAACTTAGAGTTACCATTAATGAGCTGAAAAACTTAGGGTACTATTAGTAAAGTGCTATCATATATATACTAATTCACAAACATTTGTGCCAAGTGTCACTACACAAATGTATTTTAAAAACACTTTGCCAAGTGCCACTCTAATAGTGTTGGATAATTGTTTTGGAATTCATCTCTTCATCTTTCCTAATGCATTCTAAATTGTTAATGAAGAGTTTTATTTAAAGTGGTTTTAATTGTTATAAAATACTTGATATTGGCATAGACTCTACAAATTCATAGTCATACTAATATTAATAATGTTGTTTTTAGCTTTATAAGAGTATATAACTCATAAATTGATGTAAGGCTAATCAATGTTAAGAATTTTTTTAACCACTCACTTCACACTCCCTATTGCAATATAATGTAATATAAATTGAGAGTTTACAAAAGAAGACTGATAAAGTTAAAGTAGTATATATTGAAACTAACTCATGCAATCTAATTTTAACTCAAAAATTCACAACAAAAGAGTCATCATATAAGGTATAATTGTAGATTCTACAACTTCTACTACTTTTAATGGTCATTCAAAGCATATGTTCACTAATTTACGTATTCATTTCCAAGATATAATTCTAGCATCCAATTTAAGAGATAATATTCAATCATACTACTATACAACTATATCACTATGCATGATAACATCATTAGCACTTTAATTAAGTATTAACTATTAGTTTTATTATGTATTATGATTACACTTAGTATAAATTTGCTAATGTTTGATTAATAATTATCATGGATTATCATGCATTATCATGCAATGGTGAAAGATTATATATGAGGACTTTGTTGAATTTTGTAAAAGGTCCGACCTATTAGTAACCAAAATAATTTATAAAAAACAAAAGTAAATTTACATCGTGCATTGTACGGGTATAATCCTAGTAATACATGAAATACAATTGATATAATTTTTCTATTAAACATGATATTAATTAATTCTTCACAAAATATCAATACACATATATCAAATTCATGAGAACGACAAAAAGATTACTTCATATACTGCTTGTAAACATAAGCATGTGCATGACTCATGACCTACTATAATTATTTTCCCTATTAAATTTTGGTAATGGTCGATCAATTGTGAATCATTTATCCTCCAAACTAATTGTCTGATTTGTTTTTTAATACCACTCTTCATGCATGGTCACAAATTTAATTTACATTTTATTCTTAATATATAAGTTAAATAGAGTACAATAAAACCGTCTTAATATGTATCAATGTATCAAAATTCTTGTTATTATCTTGTTATTTTCTATTATTATTATCATTAAACATTTCTAATTTCTTGATATTCTTTAAGACCACGCTTTTATCATCTTTTTGTAACCAAATTTGTTACATTTGTAATTTATTATTACTTACATTTGTAAATTCTATAATTAAATATTTCCATTACAAAATAAGATTTCATCTATCAAATTTTATCTTAATTTCGCATAATAGACAACTATTAAGGAAGACTAATATATTAAGAAATGGAGGAAATAAATTTTAACTATATCCAATTTGATATGTTTTTTTTGAGGATACCAATTTGATACTTCCTCCGTTCCAAAATACTTGCAACACTTACCTTATTTGGCTATTTCACAATACTTGCACCATTACTATATTTGGCAAAGAATAATCTTATTTTATTATCACTTTATTCCTACCCCACATATCACCATCAATCATATATCATCTCATTAATCATTTAATATACCCACAACCAATACCTACCTTCCATTAATTAATTTTTTATTTCAATTATTTTATTATCACTTTATTCCTACCACACATATCACCATCAATCATATATCATCAGACCTGATGTGACAACCCTTAATTCTTGTGCCAAGAGGGTATGGTGCAACTAAATTGAAACGGAGGAAGTATGTTAGAAGAAAATATATTAATATGAGATTATTTTGAGCATGAGCAGTTGCGTCACGTTAAAATTTGTAAAAAGAAAATCAGTGAAGGTGATGTGTAATCCACATTCATACATGATTCCACCCAATCTGAATGAGACTTGTTGGGTCATGGCACAACTGGATGGCATTATTCTACTCTTTATGTCCCACCAATTATGTCTAAAAGGCCATTTGTAGAGAAATTAAAAAAAAATAGATAATATTGTACTGTAATTAGCGGAAAAGGGATAAAATATATAGATGACATTGACGTTGAATTAATTTTGCAGATTGAAATTAAAGAATTTAAGATTATTTTTAAATGACAAGGAACAATCCCCAACAACAGCCTTGTAATTTACTCGTTTTCATTTAAACAGCCTTCAACTTCGTTTATCCTCAACAACAGCCACCAAAGTACCAAAAGTGACATCGAAACAGCCAAGTTGCCCAAATGACCGGTTGTTAGCCTATTCTTACCTTTGACCAAAGCTAATGACCGTTGACCAAAAATAAAATTAAAAAAAAAAAAAATTCACTTCCTTCATCCCTTACCTTTCACCATTCACTCTTCTTCCTCCATTTCTCAATACCCAACAAGAAGAACCAATCAATTCAACATCAGAGTGATTTGGATAAAGTAATTTCTAAATTGGATTGTGTCGAGAAAAAAGTTTCCGCAATTTTTAGGGATTATGGTGTTGTTACTGAAAATCTTGCATTAGTTGTTTTGAAGCCGAAATTGGGAGCTACTAGAGATGAAATGAGGTTTTATGTTAAAGATTTCTTAACCAGAATTAAAATTGGCGATACCCAGATGAAAAAACAAGCATTAATTTCATTAAATGAAGTGATTTTTGAAGAAGAATGGTATGTGAAAATTGTTATTGAAGTTAATGATTTTGTGCTGAATTTGGTGAATTGTTTGGGTTCGATTGAGATTGAAATTCAAGAAGAAAGTGCATTTGCAATTTCAGTGATTTCTGGGTTTGAATCTTACAGAGGAATTTTGATTGTTTCAGGTGTAATTGGTTCTTTAATTAGGGTTCTTGAAAAGGGGAGTTTAAAGGGGAAAAAGTATGCAATCAAAAGTCTTGAGAAATTGACTGAAAATGGTGATAATGCTTGGGCAGTTTCAGCTCATGGTGGAGTGACTGCATTGTTAAATTTATGTTCAAATCATGAAACTGATGTTGAATTGATTGGTTCTTCTTGTTGGGCATTGAGAAATGGAGGAAGAAGAGTGAATGGTGAAAGGTAAGGGATGAAGGAAGTGAATTTTTTTTTTTTTTTAATTTTATTTTTGGTCAACGGTCATTAGCTTTGGTCAAAGGTAAGAATAGGCTAACAACCGGTCATTTGGGCAACTTGGCTGTTTCGATGTCACTTTTGGTACTTTGGTGGCTGTTGTTGAGGATAAACGAAGTTGGAGGCTGTTTAAATGAAAATGAGTAAATTACAAGGCTGTTGTTGGGGATTGTTCCAAATGACAAATAATGCACATCTAAATAACGAACTAATATAAAAAAAGGGACAAATTCGAAATTACTTTGCATTTCGAAATCATATTACTTGATACATTGATTACAGATTTCGGATTTCTGAAGACATACTTTGGAAAGTTTATATTCTGTATTAAATTCGTTTGGGTTGTGTTTGGAAACTAACATTTCATTTCAAATTAATGATTTCAATTATGAAATCATGAATGTAGAATTTGAGAATGACAAGGTTTGGGAAGTCATTCTCAAATCCTCATCTTTAAACTATTTTGATAACAATTGTGGATTTGACTCAAATCCAAATTTGAAATTCTAGTATTTGCCAAATACTAAATTTGGGTCAAATCCATATTTTCAAATGAAATACTTATTCCCAAACATAGCATTAAATTACTTAACTGCATTGTAGGTAGAGCTGTTCAAAAGTGACCCGATCCGATAACCCGAACTAAAACAGAAAGTAAATCGACCCGAAAATATATTCCTTTTTAGGTTTATCGAACCGACAATACTCGAACCGATATTGTACCCGAACCGGGAGACAACCGAAAATGGGAAAGCTGAACCCGAACTGTAATTGAATTTTGTAACCGACACATAACCGTTAACTGAGATTACCCGAACCTAAAAATGACCGACCCGAGTCATATCCGACCCGAATCATGCTCGAAATCGAACTCGATCCGGCTAAAACCGACTTAACCAGAACGAACTTTAGATCGAATTGCTTTAAATATGAACCAATTTTTAACATAGAAGTATGATGTACTTATATTCAACCATCTTATTAATTAATCTAATAAGTTTAGATATTTTAATAAATTAAATTGTATAAATACATGATTTGCATTGATAGAACTTGATATTTTTAATGTCCAGTCAAACGAGTAAAAGTAACAAAGTAATAATGATCACTAATGGATTTGCATTTTAACTATTTTGCTTTAAGGGAATCTTGTCATCAATTAAAAATTCACTAACAACTTATTTTGATATTCACTCGATTGATAGTAATTCGTAATACGTAGCTAAGTTCTGTTTTTCTAAAAAAATCGAACCCGATCTGTACCCGACAAAACCGAACCAATTATTAACAATGACAACCCGACACCGATTAACACTCGACCCGAACTTCAACCGACACCCAACCAATGCTAACCCGATAGTTTGAATAACCGAACTTTAACCGAACCATGACTAACCGACCCAACCCGAGTGTGACCCGTCATAACAAACAGCCGAAACATAACCGACCTGAAATACCACTGAACCGAATGACACCCGTCCGAAATCGACCCGATCACTCGAATGAACACCTTTAATTGTATGTATAAATAAAAAACTATGAAATTAGAAAAAGCCAGTAACATTGAAACTTGAATAAAAATCAATTAAACATTTATTATTAGAAGATAGTATAATATAATATAATATACTCCCTCCTATTCAATTAAAGTGTCCACTTTAGGTTTGGATCGGATTTTAAGAAAAAATGGTAGTGGGGTGGTAGTGGGGTATTTTAAGTGATTATAATAATTGAAAAGGTGGTAATGGGGTATTTTAAGTGATTATAATAATTGAAAAGGTGGTAGGTGGGGTATTATTAAATAATATAAGTTGGGATAGTTGGGGGTATTTAGGTAAAAAGTTTTGCCAAAAATAGAAAGTGGACAAATAAAGAGACTTTACCAAATAAGGAAAGTGAACATTTATTTTGAATAGGAGGGAGTATTATTTTACGGATTAGTTTTATTTGAAAGATTTGCTTGACAATTATATACTATAACACACATATTATGTATTTTTGGCTTGATCGTGAGTCGTGATCATAGATTTTTTTTATTGTAGTGAAATTAAGAGTGTAGAGTCCTTCTTACCCTTTTTATTTTCAACACCCTTCACATTGGATTCCTCCCTATATATATGTTCACATACACAAAAGTAAGGTTGCTTTATCCCCCATTTTCACTTCCTATCCCACTTTGATCTTGAACATATTTGTTTTTCTTAACAAGTGCAACATTTATTTTTTTTTCAGTAAGAAATATTCCATGTGCTTTATCACATAACACATTGCCCTAATATCTACTTTTTTAAAAGTGCAAAATATTCCCTTTTCCACTAAAACCCTCTAAGATCACCTTTCCTTGCTTATAAAAAGAGGCACCTAAGTCTCCACTACAATTCTTATATGCTTTCTTAGGTTTCCATATAGTTTTTTCCAAAAAGCATATCAATGAAGCCTTCAAAACTCTCTTGTGATGCTCCTCTAGTTCACGAGTGGAAGAGAGTCATCGGCGATGAGCTCAAGATAGTTCACGACGCAGCGATGGTGTCCATGGTAAGAGATACCGGGGATCTTAAACATCTTCGAGGTCCTTCATCTTCAACTGTAAGACGAAAATTAAACACCCATAAAAATCATAATAACAACGAAGATCCAATCCGAGTAATTATGTTTTTAGGATCTTAGAGTCACACATAAATTCTTACTTCAAACTCAAATTGAAATTAATTTGCGAACAATAGCAATTAACCATATATAATGGATCTTGAGATAATTGGTGTACGTATTACACTAATTTTGCTATGATGCGATCCTTGAAAAACGATGGTACATATACATGTTGTATTGATGTATTGGTATGTTTGTACATATGCATATATGTATATGTATAATCTATTGGTCGGGTGACTATGTAAAAATTAGCTAGTAAACATTGTCAGGCCACTTAAACAAATTTATGTATATATAGAAATATATATCTATTTTGTACTTCAAATGGATTTTATTTTTAAATCTAGCTACTTAAACAAATTTATGTTGTAATTTAAGAAGGATTTTTTTTTTTTTTTCAAATTAATGCTTGAAGGTGATATTGAATTATTGTAGTTTGTTGTATTATTATTAAAATTTAAACAAATTATATATAATATTCACAAAATATCTTCAATATTTTAATCCATCAATTATATCCATTATTTGGCTGAATAAAATAATCCAATATTATATTTTGTAAAATATATGGGTTAATTGACTTACTACTTACTAGTAGTTACCAATATTCTTTTTATGTCCAGTTGATCACTTCGTTGAAGACATTCATATAGATAAACTAGATTTTTATTTGTCTTTTTTATACTTTAGCATTAATCATAAATATTTCTAATGTTACATGATTACAAATTAGAAAAAATTAATATTAATAAAATTTAAATTGAAACGAATCAAACAAGCTCTCAATTTACTGTATTTTGATATCTAAATTAGAGGTGTTCATTCGGGTGATCGGGTCTGTTTCGGACGGGTGTCATTCGGTTCCGTTGTATTTTTGGGTCGGTTATGTTTCGACTGTTTGTTATGACGGGTCACACTCAGGTGGGGTCGGTTAGTCATGGTTCGGTTAAAGATCGGTTATTCGAGCTAACGAGTTAACATCGGTTGGGTGTCGGTTGAAATTCGGGTCGAGGGTTGTTCGGTGTCGGGTTGTCATCGGTTAATAATTGGTTCGATTTTGTCGGGTACAGATCGGGTTCAGTTTTTTTAGAAAACAGGATTCAGATACGTATTACTAATTACTATCGATCGAGTGAATATCAAAATAAGTTGTTAGTGAATTTTTAATTGATGACAAGATTCCCTTTACTTATAGCAAAATAGTTAAAATGTAAATCACTTAGTGATCATTATTATTTTGTTACTTTTACTCGTTTGACTAGAAATTAAAAATATAAAGTTCTATCAATTTTCATCTAATACGATGAAAAGTAGTTAAATAAACATTGACCATTGATTATTAACTCTAAATATATGAAATCATGTATTTATAAAATTTAATTTATTAAAATATCTAAATTTATCTGATTAATTAATATGATGGTTGAATATAAGTACATCATACTTCTATGTTAAAAATTGGTTCAGATTTAAAGCAATTTGATCTAAAATTAGTTCGGGTTAAGTCGGTTTTAGCCAGATCGAGTTCGATTTAGAGCATGATTCGGATCGGATATGACTCGGGTCGGTCATTTTTAGGTTCGAGTAATTTCGCTAATGGTTATGTGTCGGTTACAAAATTCGATTACAGTTCAGGTTCAGCTTTTCCAAATGTCACCCGGTTCGGGTACAACAACGGTTCGAGCATTGTCGGTTCGATAAACTTAAAAAGGAATATATTTTCGGGTCGATTTACATTCGGTTTCGGTTCAGATTTTCGGGTCGGGTCACTTTTGAACAACTCTAATCTAAATTAAGGATAAAATACAGAATGATCGGTGAATAATGTTAAAAAATTAAATGAAACAATTACTCTAAATTTTTGGAAGCATTAATATATAATATTAGCATTATATAATATTATTCTTGGTAGATATCGTACATTTTGCTCTGTAATATATCTTTTAATTATTTTATTTTCTAATTACATTAAATTATTTAGTAATTATCTGATTTTTACTTTAAAAGTAGGTTTGTAAATCAAAAATTCCAAATCAATCATAGATTTTTCTAAAACCTACAAAAAGATAAAAAATAAAATAGCATAATAAACAAAACCAAAAAGGATAAATCAAAAGCAAAAATTCTTATCCTATCATATCCTAACATATAAGATTAATTTGTTAATTTCAAAAATCACGTTATTTATTAAGACCTTCTCACAAATATTTTATTATTATTCTAGGTACTTTTTTTCCCTCTCATATGTTCACCCTATTTTTCCTTTTACAACACACGATGGGAATCGAGTCAAGGTGATTTCACACTTTTAGCCTCACTTTAACCTTGGCCACCTAAATTTTATCTCCTTATTGTCTTCATTACAGCGTCATCCAAAGCGATTGTTCATTTCACTTATGCTATGTTTGAAAACGATGATTTTATTTGGAAATTTAGAATATTCACCACAACATAATTTGTTTTTAGTGGGATATATTTAGCAACATTTAATTTAAATGTCGCTATTTCAAATTTCTTATAGTGTATATATAAAGGATTTAGTGACATTTATTAGAGCCTTTAGAAGCATATTAAAAAGTCACACTAAAGCTTTTAGCGATATAGGTTCTAGTGACATTTCTCACAAATGCCACTATAGACTATAGTGACAATTACATATGCCGCTAAAGACCAAATTAAGTGTCGCTAAGTCACTTTATGGAGGAAATAAAAATATAAACCAATAATTATTACACTAAAATTATAAATCGGTGGCATTTTTTTAATGTCACTCAATCTAATGTCGCAAAAAACTAAATTTGTTAAAGTGATTTTCGAATCTATATCTATTTTTTTTTTTTGAATCCTCGAATCTAGGTCAAATTAATGAAATTCAATTTTGGAGTTGAGCCAATTCTATCACTGTTTTAAGGAAAAATTACCTAAAATAATCCAACTTATACACGATTCTCCTACAATAATCCCACCTATTGATTAACCATGAATAAAACCAACTTTGAAAGGTATTTTCCTAGAGTAAGCCCGGTGACCGGATGACTTGCTATAACAAGTTTTTTTTTAAAAAAAATGATAAATTAAAAAAATGTCGAAAAAATGTAAAAAAATATTCATAAAAAGTTTATGATTTTTTTTATCATTTAGAATTTTTTATGTAAATTTCAAAACTTTTTCTCTATTTTTAAATCAATATTCAATTTATTTTTTTTGTGAATTACCTACTATAGCAGGTCATCGGGTAACCCAAGTTTACTCTAGGCAAATACTCCTTAAAGTTGGGATTATTCTTGGTTAATCAGTAGGTGAGATTATTGTAGAAAAGTCATAAAAAGGTCGGATTATTCTAGGTAATGTTTCCTTGTTTTAAAAGCAGATATAATTGAGAATTTTTTTTTTGGCAAAGTAAATATAATAAAATGCCAGAAAAATAGCCGAAGCTTACAACGGATCAAAAGACTGAGAGGTCGAAGCAGACGAAGCTCCAAGGGACATGCTCCTTATCATTCGCGATGACTGGAACGACGCCTCCAAAAACAGAGAGTATCTCCTAGACTAGACAAAAAAACACTGGTTCACAATTACATGTGACTCACATTACAAGCAAAACTGTGCAAAACAACTATCAGCTATGTCCAGAAGAATAACGAATACATGGACTCACAATTACATGTGTTTGGAAGGAGGATCCAAATCTAGATTTACGGGTTATAGGACCTAAATCGGGATCAACGAATCCCACGAATCCAATATTGGATTAGAGGTCAAAAATGGTTCCATGCTTGTAATTGAACATTTGATTGAACTTTTCATCGCATTGCGATATCGATAGAGCTTTGGACTTTTATATCATAATTTCCTTTTGTTTTTTTGGTTAAATAAGGTTTAATTACAATAAAATGCACCATAAAACATGAAAGTCGTTACAATATATGCATCTTTAATACTTGGGAGCCATATTTACAACTACTAAAGAACCTTATATAAAATATCGAAGTACAAATATATTCTACAAAACAGCATCATATCAAGCATTAAATCCTCTGTGTAGTGATCCCAACATTGCAAATGTTAGCAATGGATTGCATATATATGTAATAATTTTTTTTAAATACTTTGGGGTTCATGGATCGACGAATTCAAATTTATTTTCTTAGACTTTAAATTGAATTTATCAATTTTATATGAATTTAAATCTGACCTTGATTACCTTTCAAAAAAAAAAAAAAAAACTGACCTTGATTCGAGGTTTAAAAAAAATAGATAGATAAAAATTGAAGAGCTTTTACAAAGGCTAACAAGGGTTATGTTAATATATGAGCACGCATTAATGTTGTCTTTTTAGTGTATTTCTTTGTTGCAATCAATGGATTTAGTGTATTTTTTTGTTGCACTCAATGTAATATTTCAATTACTAACAAAATTATTTGTTGTGGGTAAGCATTTCTTTGTTGCAGTCAATGACAAAGTTGGCAATAGCTACAAGTATTTTAGACATGCGATTTTTTGGGTTATGAGTAGTTAATTATGTGCACTTATAAATTTTTGGACTTTTCAAAGTGCCTCTTGTAAATTTTTGCGTAGAAAGCTTGTATACGGTAAAAAAATTATTTTGAAAAATTGTCTGGTCCATTATTTATATTTGAATTAAGTACATTTTGGACGCACGATATTTAGGACGTGTGATATTTTGGGAATTGAATTAATATATAATGATGATTGGTGATATTTATTAAGTTGGTTAAAAATTATTTATTAATTTAATTGGCTAATTTATATATAGATTGTAGGTTGTTTCATAAGAACAAAGTCGTTTCGAAAAATATGAATGTTTTTTGCAACGGTAATAGTCTTTTTTAAAAGCAAATCACAAAATTTACTTAATTGTTTTCCCTACAATTAGATCGTTGCAAAAGATAGATTATCATGTATTGCAACAACTTATATTGTTGTGAAAAACAGATTTTTGACAACGATAAAAGTTGTAGCTAAAAATGCAAAAGATTTGGCAACGACTTTTTTTGTAATGATAAAACTCGTTGCAAAAAAGTGCAACCTTTTGCAACAACCAAAGTCGTTGCTAAAACCTTTAGCTACGGCTGTACCCGGAACAACTTAAGTCATAGCAAAAAGCATTTTTTGCAACGAAATCTAGTTTTTGATAAAAGGTAACATAAAAGGTAGCTAAAACCTTTAGTTGGTTTTGGAAAATCTAGTTTTAACCAACTAAATTCTCTGGCCTCTGCCATCCCAAGAAGTAACATAAAATAAATTCCTAAAAAAGAAAGGTGCATTACTGATTTTTTACTATTAAGCACAAGTTTGCCCAAAAGGTAACCGGCGATAAACGATGTCTGAAATAAGCGAGATTGTTTGCCAATGAACGTTGCTCCTTTTCTGTCATAATATTCAGGCCATCTGTCTTTTGATATGAGCTGCTTTGCGATTCAAAAATCTTTTTCTGTCTTTTGAAATACACGATGTCTATTCACGAGCACACAATAATAGTGAATAAAAACAACGGTTTCAGACATATTGATGATTTAAAATTGGGAAGCTAGGGGCTAAAAGCAAGAGAAGTGGCAGCAGAAATGGACAACAAATGTCAAAGAAAGGAAATAGAGATCCTAATATTGTAGAGTTGCATATAAAGGTGTTCAAAACAATAACTCTTAGGTCCTCGCAATATTTAGAATTCTTGATAATACACAATATCCTTCGACAAAAACATAAGAAGAAACAATAGAATGACAAGTAATTACTCAATCAAACAAGATATATATGTAATGCAAAAGCGGAAATGGGAGAAGTAGAGAATGAAAAGAGTGAAGAAAGGGATGAGAGAAATGGCGTGGATGTAGAAGAGCGATCAGGGAATAGCGTGAAGCAGTAGAAGGACAAGTTAACATCTAGGAAATTTTGTTTTAGCTTTTAGATATTCTTGTTTATAGAGAATGGAAAATTAAATTAAGTCAAAAATGTTCTCCCAGCCAGACAACTAATAATCTGTTATAGCACATCAATAGATTAATGTTAAAAAAGGAATAAATGATATTGTTGAGATTTGGTGTGACATTGAGTCCACCTTGATGATGTATGGTCATGGTGGCGAGCTTATGTGTGTATGGCATGATGGAATTGAGTTGAATTGGTCTCATGTCATATGGGAACAAAATAGCAGCCTTAAGGGTCCCTGACAACACCGCTCGACCAACAGCCCCAAGGCTGGCCGAGCAATGAAGCTCGACTAGATCAAAATGTCACTGATCATGCTGCTCAACCCAAGGCTCTTCTGCTCGGCCAGGTCGAGCGACGTGCAGCAACTCATCTATTTTGTTTGCGATAAATTCCTACGGCTCTTATTTGTTTTGGGCCCTTTTCAATCCTTAGCTAATATATGCACATGTATAAATAGACCTCATTACACTCATTTTGCAAGAAGATTCCTAACCCTAAGCCAAACACAAACCCTCTCTTTCTCTGTTTTCTTCTTCTCCAAGTATTATTCACCATTGTAAGAGTTCTCTTGCACTCCATTGATTTTCACATAATACAAGCAAGCTAACCACCAGCGAAGGACGTAGCCCACATTGGGTGAACCTCGTAAATCTTGTGTCATTGTTTAGCGCTTTCTTATTGCTTTTCATTGCTTATATTGAAGTGTTTGTTTACTAGTTGCATAGAACACCCTTACCAAAGGTCTTGGGTGTTTGATCGGGCAAATAAACTTAAGATTAATTGACCTCTATGTCAGAATTAGGCGACGCCCGACGCCCTAGAGTTTGTCTTATCATTATTATCACATCCTTTTGTTGTTTTGCTTTAGTTTATTTGCATCATAAATTTAGAATTCAACCACATATTTTGGTTAACCCATGTCTTGTTGACCATAAGGCATACAATTTATAGTTAACTTGCCTCCTTGTCTTCGACCTGCATTACGCGTACACCCTGCGCTTGTGATATATAAAATTTGCCCGATCAAACATTCATCATTTTTAACATCTAATTGATTTCATAAAACAAATTCATTGTATTTAATTCCCATAATAGAGTTTTTAGTTGATTTTGATCGAGTATTTTCTAATTTTGTTTCCATTGATAGAGTGTAGATAGGTTTTTACCAAACTGATAAATTTTAAAAATACCTTAGTATTTTTTTTTTAAATCCTATAGATTTGATAACGCTTTTAAATCCAGAACAAATAATAAAACTTATGTTTTTCTCCAATGACATTTATAACAATTCTACTCGACACACAAAAATTACTAAAATTTATGGAAAAAAAATTTAGAGATTAACAATAATATTATATAAAAAACGAAACCTATATTATAGTTATAGACAAAAGTAAATTAGGTTAAACACGTAAACCTATAATTCATAAATTGTTTCATACCTGACGCTCATAAGGATTAATTTATTTCCTACCCTATGCTCATAAGAATGAACATAATTCCTACCCTATGCTTATGGAAAACTTATTTTCGGCTCATAATATCGTCCATGTAGGACAGTACACTAAATTACTCTTTTCAAATGCCTTTATCATTTTTTATCAAAGCGCTATTAGATATGCCGGTTTAATCCAAAATATAATATTGAGAAAAAATTATTAAAAAATCTAGTTTTAAATTGCTAAATATTTAAAGTAATTATAGTACATATTTATTAAAATAGTTAGATTCATGAGTTTTACGTCCAAAAAAGTTATAAAAAATTATCTGATATGAAGAAACGTTGTTCTAAACAGCGTTTTTATTTTATTTTATAATATTTGATTTTAATTTATTGTTTTAATTTTAATTTTTCAATTTTTCAAATTCTTAATTTTTAAATTTTTTAAATTTTTTAAATTTTTTATTTTCCAATTTTAATTTTTTAATCTTAATTATAATTTTTTAATTTTTTTAATTATTTTAAAATGAATTCGAGTAAAGCATAAGAGCTTGAATGGAGTAGAGTCGAGTAAGGTGAAATGTAACAATATAAGAGTGAGGTGAGGTAGAGGGGAATTTAAATATTGGTCCATACTAATATTAGTGAGGACCAAGTCCATACTGAATTAGCATTCTTTGTGGTGTAACTTTCATGATTAGTAGGTAGGATAATATTAATTACCTATATATTTATTCTTTATTATAGATACGAGGTATTTAAATAATTAAAATAAATTTGTCAATCATTTTACTCTCGTTTTTCAAATATTATCAAAATGTTATGTAAAAGACTATTTAATATAACCAATATCAAGCCCAAAATAATAACACAATATAACCATTCTACAATTCTAATCGTAACGCTCTCAAATTAGTCTAAAGGAATCATTTCAAAATAACTAATAACATCCCAAAACAGTACCACAAATTCTTGTATGAGACAGCATCCGTATGAAATGAATCTCTAACATGATTTTTTTTTGTTTTGAAGTCATTTCCCCGACATAACAAAGATAGCTATACTTATACTATGCTTATAGGCTTATCATCAATATAAATACAACAAAACTAATCAATGACAATAACAATAGTAGCAGCCTCAACCTTTGATATCCCATGGAATCTTTGGTATTGGGGTCAGGCATGACAAAAAAAGATTGAAAAGGGTTTTAAACATTATAAACGACAACTTATACACGCGTTGGGCTTATTAAGTCCGTTTCTAGGGAGGCCATCTTCTGTGCAAAAGTGAAGTTTAATTTTTTCTTTTTCCTGATTGAAAATCTGTTATTGTTCAAACGAATAAGCCAACGACACCTACTAACATCAAATGCAAACTTCGATCGATATCTGACATTTTTATTCCTCTGTTATTGTTGGGATACGATAAGTCTTTTCTATTCATCGATATAAGTAAACCAAACAAGTTAGTATCCTAGGAAGAGAAAAATAACAGACAAATCATATCGATGCCCTCTCCAAGGAATAGACAAGCAAAAATGCGCTGACTGAGTAAAAAAAACGATTTATCAGTTCAAATGCCTAAATCGGTATACTTAAATACTTTGCTGGCAGTTATTCTCAAAAAATATACATTAAGATTATAATTCGCAAAAGAGCTAAACATTAAAATAGTAATTCGTAAATTATTAGTTCTTTTTATAAAAAAAAAAAAAAGCAATCAATCAATTATCAATCATCAATTATGTCTAAAAGTGCAAAAGATTATGATTTACATTTTCAGTATTGGTGTAGCCCTTAGTGTAGGGAGCCAAATCTAGCTCCAACTCATACTTAACCATCTTGTCAATTTTCTCAACATTAAATTCATCACTCTTAAACCTCTTCAAATGAAGAGCAGCTACAGTAGGAACCTTATATCCAGTAGCATCCGCTTATCTACCTGACCCTGCTCCTTACAATTACGACATTTAACATTTTCAATACTTTCCACTTTTGTAAACGATTTTAAAGCGTTCTCCACACTATAAACATCCTCAATCTCCAAACTAAAGTCAATTAGAGCTTCTTTTGTTTCATAATCATGACCACAATTACAGCAGTGAACCTGAGTTAAATACACAACAATTTTTTCGTTTATATCTAAAATACTTACACCAAACACATTTTTGTGCAATCTAATATGTTTGTTGGATCGTTTATATCTAAAAATATACTCCCTCCTATTCATTGATTTAGCGACTTTTCCTCATTGAGTCAATTCATCATTATATCTTAATTCTATTTTTGTCATTTTTTATTACCTTTTAACCTTCCTACAACATAACAACACATAAATATTAATGTTCTTTATGGAAAAGAGAGTCATTTCCACCCACTTTTAAGTGGTCCCTACCTCTCTTTGATTTTGGTGCAAAACCTTAATGTCCCTTTATCTATGAATAGGAGGAGGTTATAATTAAATATTACAAAAATTGATATTATGAAAATATGCTTCGAAACGAATAAAACAAGATCCTACAAAATTATATTTTTACCAAGTATAATACCCGAAATATGTAAATTACGGTAGAATGAAGAATATGGAACGAATGAAGTACCAACTGTCACAATCCTAAAAATTATTGGTACCTGGCTCACAAGAGAACCACCGAAAATGTGCTTCACCAATGGCTCATGTGCATCAATTGCACTAGCCTCAAACTACATCCAATCGTAATCAAGTTGATTTAATAGGCTCTGTAAAAATTCGTGGGCATCTTCTTGTTGGTTTGTTATGAAAGAAGACGAGATATCTAGGACGTTCACGTTAAGGGTACAAGATGTAGCAATGTGGCTAAAAAAATCTTACACAACAACGTGAGTGTATTCAAAAGATTTTATTTTTCTTAATTTCTATAAATATTTCTTGTTGTAACTTTGATATAATAAACAACGGGGGAGTAATTAGTTTTTTCCAAGCTACTTTAATCAGTTTTTTTTCCAAATTGTAACAGGATAGAAATTTAAAAATGAGTCTGGGCAACCTAAACAATGTAAGAGCGAGAAGAAGTTGTTTACTAATAAACCCAGAGGAGGTTCACTACTAAAACCAATTGGTGATAGTAAGAGTTACTCCTTGAGTTTATAAGTGATGCATACTCTTCTCTTTCTCCAATGTGGGACAACTCACATGTGGGTAACACATTGGTACTTCAACATGAGGGAAATTCAATGTAGTGATCTGGTGTTTTGACTTTTCAAGTGGTGGCTAATGTATTTTTTTAATCTGTATGGTGACCCTAACTTTTAATTTTTCATTTGGTAGACAAAAAGTTATAGGTTTTTTTAAAGATAAATAATTATAAAAGTACTGAAAAGATTATTAAAATAACCAGATTCAAAAATTAAACAGCACAAATCATTAATGTATAGGATATTGCTCAAATTATCCACAAGAACTTTTGGTGAAATTTCACGACCTAAATATGAAAATGAAAGCTTAATCTGATCGCGGACAGCACACAACACACAAAATTCACCAACACCTACAATATATACAAACAATTCATGATCATTACCTAAAGAAAAAAATTACTACCAATAAAACTAATCATCATCATACCCAACATCCCGCTTGAAAGCAGGATCTGGGTGAGGAAGTTGACGGACAATCCATACTCTTTCTCCCTTTGTAGGGAGGACCAAATGAAGCCAATAAAACTAATAGGATAGTTTAATTTAAGGGAAATTATCATTGGTGCCCCTGAGGTATGCGTTTTTATCAATGGTGTATAAACTTATTTTTTTATTCCAATGGCACCCCTGAGGTTTAGTGGTAGTTACAACCGTGACCTTTTTAAGTATTTTCCGTTAAAATTCCGTTAAGTTTCGAAATTAAGCTAACTAGGGTTAGTTTCTTCTTCTTCTTCTTCTTCTTCTTCTTCTTCTTCTTCTTCTTCTTCTCTTCTTCACTCCTTCCATGGCTGTCATTCTCTTCTTCACCATGGACACTAAAACGTCGACTTCAACTGGTACTCAACATTGGTTCTTCTTCCTTTGTTTGAAGAAGTCTATTTAGATTAATATTTGAAAATACCCATTATATATTCTATATAATTTGAAAATACCCATTATATATTCTATATAATTTTAACAACAACTGGTACTCATAGTTATTTTTCATCAAATCCAATCACGTTATGTTCTTATTATGTTCAAAAAAACTTTAGATTTGAATTTTTCTTTTCATTTTAAAACCCTTTTTAAAAACCCAATGTTATTTTGTGTCAAATTTGTTAAAGTTTTGTATCAAATTTATTTGTTAAACTTAAAACCCAATTCAAGAAAAAAGAATTAATTTCTTACAATCAATTTGGGTTAGTATCAAGAAAAAGATTTGATTTTTTTGCTTTCTAGGTTTTTGCTTTCCAAATCGAGATTGGGTTATCTTCAATAGATTTTCACCATTGTTGTTTTCTCTATTTTCTTGGGGGTTTAAGGTTTTTTTTATCTGATTCTTTGATGCAAATACATGAGAAGATAAATTAAGCTATGCGAAAGGAAATACAATGATAACGGAAGGAATAAATGATATCCATGAATCGAAAGATGGAAAAAAAATAAACTCAATGAACTACAAAAATTAGAGGATTTTTTCTGGGTTTTGAAGAAATAACAACCATGAAAGGAGTGAAGAAGAGAAGAAGAAGAAGAAACTAACCCTAGTTAGGTTAATTTCGAAACCTAACGGAATTTTAACGGAAAATACTTAAAAAGGTCACGGTTGTAATTACCACTAAACCTCAGGGGTGCCATTGGAATAAAAAAATAAGTTTATAAACCATTGATAAAAACGCATACCTCAGGAGCACCAATGATAATTTCCCTTAATTTAATTGTATAAAAATATGAATAATTATATTAATTTTATGGTGTAAACATATTTAAATAAGATTTTATGGATTGAATCAAAAACAAATATCACATATCATGAGTCTACAATAAAAAGGAAATCCAAAAAAATCTTACAAAATTCATGTACGTTTTTTTAGGGTATTTTTAGCCCTTGAAGCATTAACTTCCTCAAAAGTGTCAGGGACAACCAAATTTACTTGGTCTTCATTAATCTTAGATGGAGTTAAAGCAGATATAGCATCATCCTCCATGGCCTTATGATATGCTTAAAGGTTTTTTTTTCCCATCTTAGAATTTCGTTTGAATAAGAGTGTGACCTCCCTTTAATGGAACAAGAACAAAATTCTCCACGTTCACATAAACCATCATAAAGGTATTAAGGGATGGTTGAATCACTCTTAGATTCGACTTTTTCCATAGACAAAAAAAATTCAAATAGTAACAATGGAAGTCGAAGAAGAAAGCACAATAGAGGGATTCAAAAGATCAAACTCAACTAAAATTCACAAAACGAATCTCAAAATGAAGGCTAAGAAGCCATGGAAGAAACTCAAAGAGGAGAGAGAAAGCAACGGTTAAAATGAAGAACAAGGAAAGAAAGAATCAGAGGTCACAATGACCTACGCGAAGACAAAAACCATTTAAGGATTCCAAGGCAAAATTAATCGGATCCTTTAGGGTAAAGGGGGTATTTGAGGGGTATAAATGGGAAAAAAAATTTTTCCAAAAATGGAAAGTATTCTAAAGTGGAAAAACTTATGGAACTACCCGTTTTAGTAAGGTGGAAAAACAAAAAAGAACGGAGGGAGTAATAAAGTACTAACTAATACAACTAATATGGCTAAGCATATACGAATAATGCACTAATACGAGTAACCATATACTAATACAATTAATACGAGTAATAATATACGAAGAATGCACTAATGCGAGTAATAATATATTAATAATCAACTAATAATAATAATAATAATAATAATAATAATAATAATAATAATAATAATAATAATAATAATAATAATAATAATAATAATAATAATAATAATGACGAGGGGCCTGACCCTTAGAAGCTTCGTCTGAGTCGTCTTCTCAGTATTTTGGACCCTTGTAAGCTTCGGCTATTTTTCTGGCATTTTATAAAATTTACTTTGCCAAAAAAAATAATAAATTGAAGGAGTATTATTAATTTATTATGTTATAAATTCAATACATGGCTTAGAGTATCACTAATTAACACTTGGTCTGCTGGTTGGAGCAAGGACCTCATTGTTCAATCCTTCCCAACGAGATTGGTGTGTGCAAGCTAATTGTGTGAGGTGTCCACGAGGTGCCACGTGGGCGTGACATGGCACATTATTCAGAATTTTTTTGTATTTTTATTTCCGATTGACCTACTGGTCGTAAAAGTAGGCGGAAAAATTTTTGATCCAGAAATAGTTTTTGCCGACCAATTTCTGACTAAAGGGGTAATCGGAAATTTCCGACTAGACCACTTAGTCGGAGAATTACGACTGTTTTCTAATACTAAACGATTTATCGACCAATCTGAGCCGACTAACCCAAAATAGTCGAAATTTAGTCGGTATAGCTCAATACCGACTAAATTCCGACCGTTTTGGGTAGTCGAAAAAATTGCATTTTCTGTGGTGGATTAACGGAAGAGAAGATTTTTAAATGATCATCGAAATTGATAGTTTTAGGACATGCTTGAATTGAGTGCAAATATTTAAGGGGAAATAAAGTCAAACTAATGAAATGAAAGCAAATAGAAATACTTTTGAAATAGTTAAGATACTTTTAAAGATGGTAAAATGAGCATGGCATACAAATAATGAATGAAAAAAAAGAGATGATTTCTCCTATTATGGAGGTAATACATTACCCCACCCTCACCTAGAATAAATATTTACCCCACAAATTGAGAGTTCCCTTCCTTTTTCATTACTTTGCAACCATTCATCCCCCTCTACAACATTGAAATTTTACTAATTTCTCATTTATCAACTTCATTTTCTTACATTGAATTTTTTTCACCCCTTACATATTTACACACAATCCAAACATGCCTTTACTTTGACGTTTTTTCATCCCTTAGCTCATTGTAGAAGAGCTAAGAAGCTAATGATACTTCAAAAATGACTTTGTGCCAATTATTTGTCTTACTAATTGTTAGTTTAGGCTTTGATAACCAATATAGTCAAAATCATCATTTATTCATTTCTCTATGTTAGTTCAATCAAAATGTCCCAATTGGTATATATAAACTCCAAATTTACTTATTGCAGACAAATCACCACCGATTGAGATTTGAGATAGAGCAACAATCAATAGCAGGTTTCTCAGTTTTTTCTTACTTATTGATACAAATTTTTACTTTTCCGATCATTTTATTCGATTGATTAATATTTGTGGTTCTTTCAAGATTTGAAATTGTGAAATTGTGTTAAGCAAATGATTTGTACTTTATTTAAAACACTTAATTTTAGGAAATAGTGATGGTTGAACGATTGATTTGAATTAATTTAAAATTTATGTTTTTCGATTATACTTTGTTCCATCAGTTTTAGTGATAGGATTTGCCCCACTCTTGGAATCATTCTTCCAAGTGTTGGACTTCACACCTTTTGGATACCCATGAATTTTCCAGCATCGATCAATGATGTGGCCATAAATCTTGCAATGGTCACAAAACCATTTGGGTCTGTTAGTAGATTTTTGTTGCTCATTTTCTGATACCCATGCAGGTTTCTTGCTTTTTTCAACCTTACAAGCTAAAGAATTAGCAACATCACATCAGCATTGTTAGTAATGCTTTGATGAACTTGTTATTGGAGTACCATTTGCTAGGCATTTGAAGCTATTGGTAATAGTAGAATGGTGCTTCTTACTTGTTTGAATTTATATCCAATTACATGAGAAAGTGAATTAACATGTGCCCTTTTTCTTTCTTTGTAAATTTGGAATGTACATTAAAAGAGAAACTTGTACAAACACATATAGGAATGGGATCCAAACAATCTAATTCATCCCATAAACTTGTGATCTTAACAAAGAAATCTTCAACTAGCATATCAGAGGAATGTGTGATTTTATTGAGTTGTTTTTTGATAGAAAACAATCTGGCGGAGGAAGACAACCCATATCGATTAGTGAGTTCAACCCACATTTCTCTTGCACTCTTGCGATAAAGAACAGTCTTGGCTATAGAGTTATGTAAAGAGCTAAACAACCAACCCATAACAACATTGTTAGCCCTTTCCCATACCTTGTGTTTAGGTGAACTGACATTGAGCTGAGTCAAGGTGCCATCTAGATACCCAAGTTTGTTTTTACCCTATAAGGCAATGGTCATGGCCCTCTTCCAGTCCAAAAAACCATGTCATTAAAGGGTGTGGAAATGAGTTTTTGACAACTATCAAAAGGGTGAAGGTAATATACACTAGCAGGGTTGGAATTAGGATCAAGATTGATGGTACCATCAGTAGACGAATCAAGATTGGTGATACCATTAGTAGAGTGGTTCACCATTTTCTTCAGGAATTAGGATTGAAAAAAAAAGATGCAAGAATGTGCTTGAAGAAGATAAGGAAAGGGGAAAGAAACAATGGAATATTAGGGGAAAAAAAGGCGCTAATTAATCTAAAACCATGTAAAACTCAGTCAATGGACTGATGTGCACATCAAAAATACACAAAGAATAAAAAGAGAGATTGATTTCTTATTATTGAAAAGTAATTTTACATAGCACTAGCTAGTCTATTATATAGACAGAAGGAAGCTCTCTAAAAGGACAACTAAGCAATTCAAGAAACATACACCTTGTAAAGCTATAACCTATAACAACTTTATAACAAACTAGGATGAGGTGTCAATCTTATAACAAACTAAAAGGTGTATTAATACTCAATAATTTGAATTAATTTAAAATTTATGTTTTTCGATTATACTTTGTTCCGATCAATTTTAGTGATTATACATCCATTTCGTTCATTAGTTTTTTTGAATGATTGTTGATTATTTTGATCGTTTATAGTTGATCATGTTATGTTTAGATATGATTTTTCTATATTTTAGTCAAATTCGATTATACAGCTGGGTATGTGGTCTTTTTTCATTGGCATCAATGTTTAATATGTTACCGGTCAGTATGTTTCTTACATGTTCAATCTGATTTATTCTATAGTCAGATTGATTGGATATGTTGAATTAAATGGAAGATTTACATAAACGTCTGCTGACTTCATTTGATTTGTTTTTCCAATATCCAAATTCTCTTTGATGTCTTAAGAATGTGCAAAAATATTGGTACTACATAGAAGCTTAAGTATTCCAGTATTCCTTTGAAACCCTTCCATTCAATTACTCATCTATGGATGAATTGGGCATTAGTTCTTCTAAATCAAAAGATATTTCTTGTTCAATGCCTTAATTCCTTATCTACTCCTTATCTCATCTTGAAGATTTAGTTGCATCACTGAAATAAGATTTATTCGTAATGTATCAACTTATAATCGTATTAATAAAATTATAATTGGAGTTTGAAGAGTCGGAACTAGAGGAGTTTGAAGGGTCAGAATTGAAAGAGTTTCAAGTTCGATCCATTAATTTCAATGAACAAAAAACACACTCCACCTACGTGGCCATTTGAACTAACAACACCAAGATAGAGATTTCAAAATTACTTTCAATGAACAAAGAAAATTTTAGATTTTCTTTCAATACTTTAAAATGATGTTCTAGTGAACTTACTAAGGAAAATTTGAAAAGCATAAGCAAATTACTATTAAAAAATCAAAAAATAAGCAAGTTCTACAATTAATTCCCAAAATAATCACTTTTTGCCCAGAGTATAGGTTCAGGTTGTTCGCTGTTACTAAAAGCGAACAATGACCTTGACTTTTTGACCAAACTTCTTTGTTCGCTGTTACTAATAGTGAACAAAAACCTTGACTTTTTAGATCAAGTTTCTTTGATCGCTTTTAGTAACAGCGAACAAAGTTTTGACTATTTTTCATAGTAGTACCCAACCATCATCATCGGCTTCAACCTCTTGCTGGATTTGCTCAAATTTGCTTGTACCAGCTTCACAGCCATGAAGATCTATCCCAAATATAGCTTTATTTTTATCTTCAACTCGTCTTAACACGCTAGCATTTGCAGATTTAGGCGCAATAGAAATGTGGTAAGCAACATTGCAAAATTTAGCAGGCTCATAGTCATAACCATACTGACTTGTTCTGATAGGATATGAAGTACTTGGTATGTCCATGCCAAAAAAAAGACCCTTAAAAGAAACTCTACTCCACTGCTTAATCATACTAGCAAACCATGGCGTATCTTGTCTTGCATAGAAAAGAATGTAGGCTTGTTGATGCATCACATGTTCTATGAAGGGAACTTCAAAGATCTAAAAATAATATTCAACATTAATGACAAATTGTATGAACCTTTTTTAGTTTGACTCTTCATTTTGATTCATGTACCCGTATCCGACCCTTGATATATGCTTAGACATTGATATAACACTTAGACACTTGATTTTAGGTGTAAAATTAAATATTTGAGTAGCAGATCAAGGACTGAAACTCAGTGATAGCATAATTATGACAAAAAAATTCAACTAATAGTTTTAAAAGATCATAGATATATATGTTAAAAATTAATGTTTTCTATTAAACCCTTAAAAAATATTTTACAATCTATTTCAACAAGCTAGGTTTTATTTGACGTTAATTTTTCAAATTACGAATTAATAAGAATAATAAGAAACAAAAGTTAGACAAAAAGTGTGTAGCTTAATTGATCATGAGTGTTTCATAAACACTTCAGTATAAAAGGTCTTGGGTTCAAAATCCTATAAACAACAAATTTTTTGCAAAATTTCAGTGTCTTTACGTGCGGGCATGGCAGAGGGGTCTTTGAGGGTGTGCGAGGTGATCGACCGCACAGGGCCCCTCTTTCTCCCGTATATGAAAAAGTTAATCAAAAAAGAATATGTTAAATTTATTGATAAAATATATTATTATATTTACTATAAATAAGACACACAACAAATTTAGCACAGGGCCCCCAAATTTTCCAAGACGGCTTTGGGGCATGGAATCCAGCTGGATCCACCCTTGTAGTCACTTAAACTTATACTAGTTTCCGACATTAGTATCCGAGTCCAAGTAACATAGGTATGAACAGATCATCACAAGTAAAGAAATCTGAAAGTCCAGGGCCGTCCTTGAACTTTTTGAGGCCCTGGGCGAAATAAGAAGTCGGGGCCCTCTTAAACATTTTTAATGTCCAAATCAATTTTTTAGGCAACTTTATAAGTCAAATTGAATCAAACACTCATAGATTTACAATCATACTATAATTTAAAATACAAACAAAACAATAACTCCCAATGCTCGAGTTAAGTGATCTATATTTGTATTAGGCTCCGTAATTATTTCCTCCAACATTTTCAAATCATTGATTTAGGCCGAAATTGAATAGATATATTGTAATAAAAAGTACATTAAAAATACCCAAAAATCAGTAAACTGTAAACTACTTATAATTTTTAAACAACTCAAATTATAGAATTGTGAATTAATGCTTATAAAATAGCCATAAGCATAATCTGCCCTTTCATTAAACTCTTGATGAAAAATTCAAAACAAAAAATCATGCATGTTCCAAATCAATTATTCAACAAAGCAAAATCAACATGAAATCAAGTTGCAATTCAAGATATCAAGAATAAAAATCAACCTAATATTTAAATTGAACTTGATTTGGGGAGGGAGATGATAAACTTGAAGTTCAATGCAAACAAGAAATATAATCAATAAATAGAAAATTCATATTGAAATCAAAAATCAGAGATGAACTTGTAATTGAAATCCAAGACAAAATTCAAAACTAGAAAAGGAATGGAAATTGGAATTACACATTAATTAAAGAAACTGTGAAGAAGACAATCTGACTGAATATACCGACAACATATACACCGGATGAAAGACCCATACAGAACAAAAATTGATACTTCAGTAGTTTTGGAATTGAAGAGGAGTTAATTTGAGAACAAGAAATTAATGGAGGAATTTGGGCCATTTATTATTGGGATTTAATAGAGGAGTTTTGAAAACAAGAAATTAATGGAGAAATTAATGAAGCAATTTTGGGAATAATGAATTGAAGATTGAAGGTTGCACGCCTTCTTAATTTTTTTCTTTCAGCTTTCTATTTCAGTTTTTATAATTGGGCCCCTATCTTAATTTTTTTTCTTGTATAATGGGCCCTCTTTTAAACTGAATTTCAAATTTTTTATCTTGGGCCCTGGGCGGTAGACCCTTTGGCCTACCCTCAGGGCCGAGCCTGTCTGAAACCAATGCAAATTGTATGGTACGTTCAGGAATTAAGGATACCTTTTCATCATTAAATAGATACCATTTGTCGGGGGATGTACGGATATAGCAGTAGTAGTGTCCTGAAGTAGCTGAAGATCCAAAGTGTACAACAAATGCATATAATTCATACTTTAAAGATTCCTATATAAAATGCAAGAAATATAGTTAGTCAAATAATTAATGTTCCGAAAAATTAGCAATTACAAATATTGTTCAAATTCTCCTTGAAGTATAAATAGTACTTTCTTGGATAAGTGTCTAAATATGAAGTTCATACTATAATTTTCACATTGCTTGGATGAATGTTTCATCCATGGCTTATTTTAATTGCAGTGATTCTTCAAAAAAATTGGGGGCTTTTTTTTGGATACGTGGTGAAATTAGAAATGAGATGAAGAGAAGTAGAACCAGAAATTTCTAATCAATCACCGTGGTTTGTAAATCACCACAAAAAGACAAAGTAAATACCAATAAATTAAACAAGATAATTTAAGATAAATTAAAATGCTAAAAGCCCCTCATTTAATATTCTTCCAAATCATGGTGATTTGCCAATATTACAAATTAACGTTATTTACTTAGACTAGTATATAACTATCTAGCAAAAGTTAATGTCTAAATAAAGATTATTAATTTGAGAATTACAAATCTTAAAGCTTAGCACTTTTGTGAATTATAACCCAAATGTTTAATTTTAAAGAATTACAGCCACTAAAGTATAAAAGTTTACAGGTTCATGCCAAAAACACAGAAATTCGACTACTTAACCTAATGTTCTGACCACCCACATGAACAGAATTGTGTGTTTTGGCCTAGACCTGGTATACTTTGATAGTTTGCTGGCAGTAATTCTCAAAAAATATACATTAAGATTATAATTCACAAAAGAGCTAAACTTTAAAGCAGTAATTTGTAAATTATTTTTTTTAAAAAAAAAAGCAATCAATCAATTATCAATCATCAATTATGTCTAAAAGTGCAAAAGATTATGACGTACATTTTCATTATTGGTGTAGCCCTTAGTGTAGGGAGCCAAATCTAGCTCCAACTCATACTTAACCATCTTGTCAATTTTCTCAACATTAAAACCATCACTCTTAAACCTCTTCAAATGAAGAGCAGCTACAGTAGGAACCTTATCTAGTAGCATCCGCTTATTTACCTGAACCTGCTCCTTACAATTACCACAGTTAAAATTTTCAATAATTTCCACTTTTGTAAACGATTTCAAAGCATTCTCCACACTATCAACATCCTCAATCTCCAAACTCAAGTCAATTAGAGCTTCTGTTGTTTCAGAATTATGACCACAATTACAGCAGTGAACCTGAGTTAAATACACAAAAATCAGTTGTTTACAAAACTGATAATTTCTCCGTTTTAAAATACTTGCAAAACACACTTTTGTGAAATCTAATGTGTTTATTGGATCTTTTATATCTAAAATTATACATAATTAAAAATTACTCTCTCCAACTCTCTTTAAGTGTACACTTTCTCTAGGCACGGATTTTAAGAGTGTGGTAGTTGGTGTATTGTGGTAGTTGGGATATTTTAAGTAAAGCTACTCTTGTGAGAAACCGTCTTTTAAAGAGACTACCTCAAAACAAGATCCCACATTCCTATTTTCTTTTTAAATTTTATTAATTGTGTTCTTTATCCCATATATCTAATGTGTCTCTCGGAGAGACCGTCTCTCTCAATTTGTGTTTTAAGCAATGTAAATGGGGTATTATATTCTTTATTTGTGTAAATATAGAGTATTTAGTTAAAAAATCTATGCCAAAAAAGAAATGTGGACAAATAGGGTGAATAAACCCAAAGAGAAAAGTGGACATTTATAGTGAGTTGGAGGGACTATAAAAATTGATATTTTGAAAATAAGCATTGAAACAGTTAAAACAAGATCCTACATGACTATATTTTTTTCTTGTACAATACCCGACATATGTAAATTACCGTAGAATGATGAATAGTTCAAAAGTTGATTTGATGCAAGTAATATGAAACTGAAGAAGTACAAAATGTCATAATCCTAAAAATTATTGGTACCTGACTCACAAGAGAACCACCGAAAACGTGCTTCACCAATGGCTCATCGGTTGCACTATCCTCAAACGAAAACCAATTGTAGTCAAGCTGATTCAATAAGCACTGTAAAAATTCGTGGGCATCTTCTTGTTGGTTTGTTAAGAAAGAAGACGAGATATCTAGGATGTCCAAGTTAAGGATCATACAAGATGTAGCAATGTGGCTAAAAATATTTTAGTTTTCTTAATTTCTATAAATATTTCTTGTTGTAACTTTGATATAATAAACAACAGAGGGAGTACTTAGTTTTTTCTAAGCTATTTTAATTAGTTTTTTTTCCAAATTATAATGTAAATTCAATGTAGTGATCTAGTGTTTTGACTTTTCAAGTGGTGCCAAACGTATTTTTTTAATTTTAACTTTTTCATTTGGTAGATAAAAGGTTATAGTTTTTTTTAAAGACAAATAATCATAAAAGCACTAACGGTCCGTTTGGTTATTGGTACTAAATGATGGTGATGGGAATGATTTATAATGTAAAATTTCATTAAAAGATCCATATCATTCCCATGGTAATAAAACTTTGATCACAAAAAAAAATTTTTGTATACAAATTTTCATTACCACCTAATACCACCTCTCCCAATGGTAATACATTGGAATGAATTTTATGAAGAAAATGAGATGATTGGAGTTGGACAAACATGGCCATCGAGGTAGACAAGAGATTTTTCAACTAAAATTACACTAATTTTTCATTCCCATTACCATGGTTTAAGACCACCTACCAAACAGGCCGTAAAAAGATGATTAAAATCAACACAGAACAAAAAATTAAACAGCACAAATCATGGATGTATAGGATACTGCTCAAATTATTCACAAGATACTTTGGATAAATTTCTCTCCCTGAATACACAAATGAAAGCTCTATCTGATCCCGGACAGCACACAGTGCACAAAATTGACGACCAAAACCTACAATATATACAAACATTTCATGATCATAACCAAAAGGATAGTTTAATTTAATTGCACAAAAATATGAATAATTATATTAATTGTATGGTGTAAACATATTTAAGTAAGATTCTATGGATTGAATCTAAAACAAAAACAAAAAAGATTTTATGGATTACATATATTTGATTTTTATGTTATTTTGATTATTTATAAATAAAATAATGAAAAACAAAAAATTATATAAAGTTGAGATTATCAAAATATTCTTATTCCACAAAATTTATCTTACTTTTCTTTTTATTTTGTCTTAATAAATTTGCCTCATTTATATTTTTTGCTTTTCATATTCTCGTCTTAACATAAAATATTTTTGTATCTCTTTTTCTGAATTCCCTACCAAATGCCAATGACACAACTTTAGTACTTTCTCCGTTCCAAAATACTTGAAACGTTTGTTTTTTCATGCTGTCCGACGCATTAATTATAACCTTAATATCTTGAATTATGTATCATAAAAAATTATAAAAATTTGACATTAATAATCTTAGCATCGAGACAAATCAAATAAGATTTCACTTGACTATGTTTTAACATATAGATTAAAGATTAATCACAAAATAAGGAAAATAAGTATATAGTGCCAGTATTTTCAATGTTGCTAGTAAATTGGAACGGAAAAAGTGTGTGATTAGAGATTATATTGTTCATATCATATTAACAACTAACATATAAAATAAGTTTGAATGATAAATAATGTTGATTATCGTAATACACAGAGTATAATTTCAAGACCAAAATGCACTAATTAAATATTAAACTATATCTTTATTACCATGAATATCTGGATGATGTGTTGTTGACATGACTTTTTGAACGAAAACAACAGTGTGAGTAAGACACTGCATTATACTATTTAGAAAACAATTATTATTAAGGTTCGTTAGACCTGCTCCCTGCAAAAATAAATCAACACAATAAAAGGTAAATAAACCATCAAAACATATTAAAAATTACAAAAATTCCTCAAATTTAAATTGTAAAATCATACCATAGGAAATACTTGATTATTATTTAAATTTAACAATTTACACAAAAACATTTTTTTCTTCTCTTCAAATGATAAACCTTTATCATTATAATTCATTCCCATGATGTTTAAGTAGGGTTTAAAAATCTTCAAAATTACATTAAATTGGGAGGAATTAGAAAGTGGGTTTAAGCTAGGGTTTATGAGGAAAAGAACAAAGGAAATTTTAGGAGATTATATAATAATAACATATAAAAAATATAAAAAATATAAGCTAGGGTTTATGAGGAAAAGAACAAAGGATTAATGATTACCACAACAATTTAATTAAGATCCTAGTTATAAGGAAAAGTTGTTTTATATTGACTATCCATTGGGTTGAATTAAGATATTTGAAGTAAACCATAGTTACAGCCGCCTATTATTTATCAAATTAACTAGATTCAAAAAAACATCTCCTATCTTCAAAAAAAAAAATAATCTCCTAAATATGGAATACAACCGGTAAAATAGCCTACTAATGAAAGCAATATACCTTTAATAGCATAAATTATTTAATTGTTAGTTTAGATTTTGATACCAATATAGTCAAAAATATCATTTATTCATTTATCCATGTTTTTTTAGGTTTTTATAAATTATTTAATTGCAGACAAATCACCATCCATCGAGATTTGTGATAGAGCAACTCTCAAAATCAGGTTTATCTGTTTTTCTTACTTATTAATACAAAATTATTACTTTTGCGATCATTTTATTGATCAATTAATAGTCCACTATTCAACCTACTAGTCCCATTTAATAATTACAACCTTTTGTCTTATTTTTGCAAATAAAGAGTCAATGTTTCATTTATTCAATAAATTTAGAGTTTAAAACATACCTAATATCCCTTTATTTGCAAAAATGAGACAAAAGTTATCTTTTTATTGAATAAATAAAATGTTGACTCTTAATTTGCAGATGGCTAACAAATTGGGTTTTTAGAAACAATATTTCGTTACATTTTATAACATAAAGAAATCGATTCATGCTTAGACATTATAGATACTTACCAAATTAACAAGTGTCCATTTAGCATGCAAGGGTAATGCAATTCATCACTTATATAGTTATATTACACACATTAATAGAATACTCCATATCTTTATAGTTGCCCACAAATGATAGTTTAAATTAGTTAAAAAGTAAACAAGTACACTTTATAAATAAATTACATTTAGATATTATGCATCTATTTCAAATACCAAATCACATCCTAGTCGGTTCAAGATTGGCAGAGAACAAAATTCCTACTAATATCTAGAGTAAAATACACAACCTTTAGGATTAAGGAAAAATAGCAACTGTAGAGGTGCTTTCCTAAAATATACCTAATATGTTAAAAAAAAAAAAAAAAAAAAAAAAAAAAAAAAAAAAAAAAAAAAAAAAAACTATTGGAGATTATATGATAAAAAAAATGGTAAATTAGTTAATAAACTAGAGTTGGTATTATTCTAGGAAAAAAATCCCCTAAGTTGGTATTATTCATGATTGATCAATTGTTAGTATAATTGTAGGGAAATTAACGAAAAGATGTATTATTGAGTTGGATTATTCACGGTAAATTTGGTAAATTAGTTAATGTACTAAAATTGATATTATTCACGGTAAATTTTGGATGATCATTCTAAAATTATATATTTTTATCATTAGTCAATGAATATACTTTTATTACAATCTCAACAACATCTAAAATTACAAAAAAAAAAAAAAAAAAAAAAAAAAAAAAAAAAAAAAAACAAAAATAAGTTAGACCCGTTTTGGACGCGGGTCCAATCCCGGATCCGGTATTGGATCCGCAGTATCCACGGATCCGGATATGGGTCTTGAAAATCTAGACCCGCGGATCCGGGTTTGGATCTGGATCCGGGTCCACCTAGACCCGGTCCAGATCCGACCCGTTGCCATCCCTAATTGGGTTGGATGAATAAGAAAAGGTTACTTTCTAAGAAGTGGAAAGTTAAAATATTAAAGAAAAAATACTCCCTCCGTTCCAGTTTACTTGTCCCATTTCCTTTTTTGGCAATTCCTCATTACTTGTCTCATTTCCTTTTTTGGCTATCCTTTTTTACCTAAATACCCCCACTTTTCCAATTCCCAATACTCCACTACCACCTTTACAATTAAATTTAATCAATTAAAATACCCAACTACCACCTTTTCCAATGGACCCCACTACTACCTTAATATCCGTGTTTGGTCAAATGGACAAGTAAACTGGACCGGAGGGAGTATAACACAATGATAAAGTGATGACACAGCAAAAAAAATGAGACAATTTTTTTTGCTATTCCAAAGATTCAATCCATTAGATTATGCATTAGTCTATTATATTATTTTAATCAAACATGAACATATCTTAGTGACGGAGAAGATAGTCTAATTCCTGAAAAGTTCAACAAGATCAATTATAATTCTTATGGCAGCCAATTGATTGTTTTATCCTTGATTATTTCCAGTTCACCCCATTTGCCATTTATGTCTTTATGATTGTCGCCGAGAGTTTTCCCCTCTACGACCCGAAAGATTACACAGGAATAACTAACTTAAGATGGCGAAGACGATTCATTAGAATGAACACAATCAGTTCCTCACTACACAATTATGCTAAGCAAGCACATAGGAAACTGAAAACGAAAACCAAAATCTTATTCAGTGTTCCAAAGACTCGACAGAAAAAACTCATTATACATCGCTAAATAAATCTTTCATATTTCTTGATGGTTGTCAAATGAATAGAGATTACATTATAGGATTCTATCCTGAAGATCAGTTATCAATGATGATGCCAGCGTACCCAGCTTCTTCCCTGTTTCGCCTGCAATATTCTTCAACGACGATAAATCTTGCTGTGCCTGTCAGCATTTGCAATGAGATTATATACCAAATCAAAGCCAAAGCTTCTCAAAGCCAAACAAACTAAATATTAAGAAGTTTGAGTACTTAGTTAGAGGAAAAGCGATTCCCCCAGCAGATTTTCAAAAGAAAGTAATACGAGAAGTGCAAACGTGAAAGCATTCTGAAGCTTTAAAATCTATGAAATGAAAAAAAAAAAAAAGGAAAGGAAAGCAAAGAAAATACAATCGACATTAATATAAATATAAATATGCAACATATCAAATGTTAGGTTGTCAGCACCTGAAACGATAAGCGGTTGATAAGATCACTTGCAGATATATCAAGATTAGCATCAGAATCGTGTCCGAAAAGATCAGCACTAGAAATGGCACTTGATCCCTGTGAAACAAAATATAATGGATTTCAATGAGATAGTCACAAATATCATAGTAAAAGATGGTTCAGCACAACAAAGTTTCATGGAGGCAATCAACACAAAGCAGCGAACATTTACATTGAAAATGAACAGTTGAAATGAACTTCTATTCCAACATTGTAACATAATGATTTTGTAAAAGGGTTCTGATGAACAATATTCCAAAGAATGATGAACAATGTTTGTTATAATATTATAAAACAACCATTACAATTCACAATTCCACAATATAACAATCGTTATCAGCGTAATGCAGTGCAGAAGAGAGGTTGAAACATATAAGGATCTCGGAATACTTAATTAAATAGAGCAGTCCCCAAAACTCATCTTCATGATCTAGACCAAAAATCAAATTTAAGATTTTGCATGCAGTAAAATCAGAAGGAAGAACAAAACTTTGATGAGTTGTAGCCGTAGTTAATCAACATAGTTGGTTAAAAAACGCGAGAGCCGTGAACAAGGAAGGTGACACCCTTTCACAGAATAAATAAGCTGTCATCATCGTGATGCTTCAGCACATTAATCAGACTTCTTTTCTTCTTTTAAAGCACTTAAACAAACAGAATTAGAGAGGGCTTAATAGCCGATACCCTATAAAAATTGATCCCAAATTTTCGAGATTAAAGCATTAACATTGTTAATGTGAGCTTGTGAAATGTGATTGATATACTAGCAAAATAAATGTATGAAAACAAAATAAAACAAGATGAGAAAAATTTTACAATTGTGAACTTGAAAAGTTGGGAGTATAATTGTGCAATCAGCCTCCGGGGCGGGCTCATATGGAAATGGCCGAATTGGGTAGAGTCTCATAATAAAATAAAATGAGTTGGGCCCAACTCAACGGCCCGTTTATAGTTTCTGTTCTCTCAATATGCAAGCAACAGAGTAGAGTAGATATTGTTCAAGTGGACAGAGCCAGAGGTACAGAAAGTTGACACCCATCTCAAATGTAGTAAAGTGGACAGACTCGAGTATGACCTTTTAGATTTCAGTTTCAACACGGCAGCAGATACAAGCTTACCTTCATATCTTCACTATTTATTTAAAGCCCGACCTTTTTAAAACCCACAAATTGGAGGGCAAGATTAGGTTTTCTAATGGCCCCCAGCACGTTGCACCAGGTCTAGTTGGGAGGATGCGGAGATATTAATGAGCGTTGCGTGAGTGTCTTTTAAGACAAAATTTTTGTTAAAAAGATAATCTTAAAAAAATATGACCAAAAATAAAATTTGTAGCTAGCATGAAGATTAGCTCAATTTCCAAATCTACTACTTCGATCACTAGGCACACTCATCATCTGAACTCTTTTGGTCACCAACAGACTCTTTACAAACTCCCTCACATTCACAGCTATCAGAAGCACCAACTTTTAGCCATTGTCTTTATAATTAACTCTACGCCAATTTGCGTTTGTCACCCCCATTCCAATAATAAACAGTAAACACCAATCTGAACACAATCTTCAATTCGAATCCATAAAAATATAAACCAACAAAGATGACACCTACACCCACCTTCTTCAAAGTAAATTCTAGAAATGTACAAGTCTGCCAGTGAGTTTTCTTAAAAAATCCAAGTCCTTTATTTTCCAAAAGCGATTTCTTTAATACAAGGTAGAGAAGGTGAAAGTGAGCAGGCAGACAATTTGGGGTGATTCTGCATGTAGAAAGCAGAGCCAGTGACTGCTATAGTCCTGGGCTAAGGAAAAGTGACAAATTGGGGCTCACTGAGGGGAGTAGATACTGGGTGTGTGCTTGTGTGAGGACCGAAGGGTTGGAGTGGAAAGTTTATATGGGGCAAATCAAACAAGAAATTAGCAAAAAAGATAGTGCCATCCTGTTAAGGAGGAAAAGAAAATGTTCTTACCAAACTTAAAAACATCACCGGAAGCAATGAGATTAAAGATAATATCCTTTTCAGAAGGCACCCAAAACAAAAAATCATCTAATGTCACTGACTTCTAACATGAACCCAAAATTTGAACAAATGCACAAAGCAGCAAACAATACCAAAAGATCATCTCTATAAGCATCAATACCACACGAACTTAGATAGCCAATGCACTTATGCATACGAGAGCACATACGAGAGCATGCAAATAATATAGTTTCACCCACACACAGAAAGAAACCATAGTCACTCCAGCTTAAAGAAGCTCAACTAAAGCAGACCCGTTTATGGTGGAAAATGTTATAGCCAGCAGAGCTGAATACATCCAGCTACAATCTGAGATAGCACGAAGGGCGAAAAATTGACACACAATACAGAAGGAATTAGGAAAGAATGAGAAAATCAATAACATAACTTATCAAACAACTATCACACAAGCAATCATATCATAATAAAAAAACTAAATACAAAAGCACTCACAGAAAATTTCGACAAGGATGCCCGGGCATCCATGTCACCGGCTCTAGTCTGGTCTCCAAAGTATTGAGAAGAGGAAATTGATTTAGCATTTGAGAACTTTTTCCTGGCCTCGTCAGTTTCTTCTACCTGTTATTACACAATCAAATAACATGTCAAAATCTGCAATTATATATTGTTTTGATCATATTTATCACATCATAGCATAAAAGGCAGAAAAAGTGACAAGTAACTGATACTTTCCGCAAAGGCATAACAGACACAAGTCACACAAACAGAGAAAAAACTTCACCAGTTAATATAAAACTCGTTCCACAGAAACCCCCTCAACATTTTAAAGACAACAAATAGAATGAAAGTAAAATTCTAAGTCATTGTAATGAAAGCGCTGATTGTGCCTTTTAGTCCCCCGAACATAAATGAAAGGTTATTAAAGGGTTTAAAGACAAAATCAGGTGCACAGGGACGCAGAATATGAATTTAAATCATTTTTCTGAAAAAATAAATGTCAAAACTACAAGCATATCATGTAGGTATCACATAACTGTATATTTTTTTAAAATTAAATATTTCCCGCACTTTTCAGCATATTGTCACAATCTTCAGTGGCCAATAGTATGGCCACTTCATTATTCAATGGCCCCAACAAAAACCTCTTTCCTGATAGTTCATATTTACAACTCAATACCACACCAACATTATTACTTGTATCTATTTCTTGTTTTTTTAACGGCAGGCAGCATAATACTAACTTAAATTCCTAGAGGTTAAAGCATTGCACATCGAGATCTTCAAATATCCTCCTTAATGAAGCTTTCTTTCAGCAGCTAGCTAAAGTAAGTCAAAGAACTATAGATAAGGGTGGCAAACCACAAGGTACACGATATGACACTACAGTGACCGCACTAATTGTAAACTTGCATTGGATGTGGGAAGTACAAGACGCAAGGACAAGGAAAACGAGTTGGACATAGGGTTAGCAAAAAAGTCAACTATCATTTCACAAGCTCAATTCTCTTTAAAAAGATCACAACTCTAGTGAAGTATGTTTTATTTAAAATCGAGTAATGAACCTGGCCATCCAATGTATAATAGAACAAATTGATTCTATAGTCATATTTTCTATCTTATTAACAAAATTTTCAAATGATCAATTCCTAATTTGCAGATGTGTTTTGCATACGTAAATACTGGGTTGTATTTATTTTTGCATAATAACGTATATAGGAAACAACCTCATCAACACAGCCTTACAACATATACAAGGTATTTTGTTCTTATTGTGCACTGGGTTGCAATTAAGTTCACTATCCTTCACTATATGTAACATAGCCCACTAAATATACAGAAACTTCCAGATGTCAGACACAAATCCAGACTAAAACTAACTTTAGCTTTCTTAATTCAAGATTTTGACTATCTTACCGGTGCTTTTGATGAATTTGAGCTTCCTTTTTTGTTGAAACCACTTTCCATACCAAAGTCTGAAAAGAAGTTTGACGTCTTGGGTGGTGCAACATGGCTAATTACATGAGAACCTTCAGAGCTTTTAGCTGATATATTACTGTTTTCAACATATTCGAAGCGAGATGGAAAAACTGATCCGATTGGAAGAGGGTTACTACTGGTGGCAGCAACAGGAGCAGGGGGCTCCTCTGGTTTCTGTTCATAAAGATCCTCATTTGGCTGCCAATATTAGTTGGTTGTGTGTCAATTCACGTCTATATATTATGCATAAAAAATTAGCTGTAAAATGAATCAACTGTTGACTATACATATTATCCCTGTCAACAATAGAACAAAAACAGATGTCTGAATAAGTAGCAACAATGACTGAATTAGACCTTTTTTGTGAGCTTTCTGGCACCGAGTCCTCCACTCTTCCCCACTTTCTTTGCTCCAAGAGGTTTCTTGACAGAAGAAATGATAACAGAATGAGCTCTTGGAGAAGCAGGTAATTCAGGTGTTTCCTTCTTTTCTGTGATACTTTCTTTTCGAACTTCACTAATGTTGGCATCAAAAAATCCGTTAGGTTCCTGTGCTGACTGTGAAGCCACTGGTGAAGAAGGTAAGCCAGAATCTTCAGCAGCACTTGTAGCAACTTCTTTTGCCAGAATCTGTCTGTATAAATCAGCAGCTCTTGATGTATATTTGGCTTCAATCTTGCCTCCATCAGTCCAGCCATGCTGCTTAAAAAAGGTATGAGCACGGTTGTTTCCCCCAAAGTACATCATCTTTAACTGTTCAGGTGACCATGAATCCAAGTTTGTAGACCTTTAAGAAAGAAATTGCCACATTTAGCCAAGGGACTTGAAAAGTAGAGTATGAGGAACATAAGGGCATGGAAGCTTCAAAATGCAGCAGGAAATGCCACATGGTCATCCATTTGATAACCACATCAGCAAGACCTCAAATGTCAGTCCCAAACACTTCAAAACTAATACATAAAACATGATAGCAATCTGAAGATATCAATTCCTTCTGTTCAGAAATATCCATTACATTCCCTATTTCCTCTTTTAAACAAAGCCAAAGCCTTAAGGTAAAATACATTCATATACCAAATAGAAAACAAATTATCATTCAAATTTGTTAGGAAAAGTTCTGTAAAGGATAATGCTCTATTAATTGCTCTCATTACGAAGATCTGTACACTTTTAAATAGGTGAGTTTATAAGGTAGTATATCATAGTCTTAGTCTTAAGAGGTGCGAGACGCACCAAGGCGCAAAAGGTCTTTTTTCGAGGCACGAGGCACAAAGCAAAGATGTGGGCTTTTTTAAGTGAGACACATAATTTCTATAAAAACTCCAAAATGAATTTTGATACAAAAATACTAAAGTTAAAACAACATGAAATTCAAATTATAATAACATAAGTAAACTAAAATATTACTTCAGCATATAAAGTCATACAATAACTCGATAAGCTAAAACACTAATTTACCAAACAAAACAATCATGTTTACGTCTCTACCAAAAAAAAGTAACACAAAAGGTACGCAATCATTTTGCGCTTACTATAAATAATTAAGAGTTCCTCCCCGTTTTCAAAAACCACTCTAAATGTATGCATGTACGACAAGTATCAATATCAACTTCTTCCTTGATCTTATTTCATATAAGATGAAAATAAAAGTCATAAGAGAATTTGCAAAGTAAAAGAATATTCTTACGATTCCAGCCCAAATTACAAGAAATTATGGCAATATTAAATATTTTCCATGATACATTTTGTTATAAATTGTAAATAACACATTAAAAATAAATATAACTAGACTGTGAAGATATTATTTGACTCAATGCCTAATGCAATCAAAGGAATTCACACATTTAACTTTCTTTCTCTAATGATTCCTTCATTGTGTTCCTATATTCATAAAAGGCTAAGACGTCCTACTCCATGACTCATAAAAGTGCTACTTTCTTCAAGCCACTCTTCCAGAGTTCCAAATGAATAGTGATGTGACTTCCACAAAGACTCTCTTTTGACAATGCTTTGTACATCCAAATTTACTACACAAAAGGTGTTTGTAAATGTGCAATACCCAAAAATGTGATTGCTACATACCATAGCAGCTAAGAAATCCCAACAAGGATTATTGAAGAGAGATAAAATGTACGCAATCTTGGAAATTACAAAAGGATTTATACAAATAAGCATTGGCTACAAACATTTTAAGCAATTTCACACAAATAAAAAATGCACATAATGCTAATAAACCAACTATGATTCACCATACTTTAATCCATTACAATGCCAACAATATCAAAGTCTTAATCCCAAAAGAATGGATTGGCTAATACTCCAAAACCAAAGAACTACAAATTTGCGACGCCATCAAAACTTGCATGTACCTAGCACTTACTTTATACTTGATATCTAAATTTGATTCAGAGTTTCAAATTATCTTTGCCAATAGAAAGGGGGTATATTTAAGAAGCCAATTGCACGCGTTTAGAAAAGAAAGAAACTAAACTGGATATTCTCAAGCTTAAACATGAATTGAACACCATACTCCTAGAACATCCAATTGTTAGACACCATGTGTCCATGCAATACAGTGATACAAGTAATAATATATTTTGCCTTTATGATAAATAAGTTAAGTACTTCCTTAAAAGAAGCCTCACATATCCCAATGTTTTCTTTAGAGAATAATGAACGGTGTACATATCACTTTCTCAAGCTAAACTACTACTTCAAACTTCATCAATCAAGAAACAAAACCCATCATTTATTCACACTTTCTCAAATAAAATATTATCCCAGGGATAGAAATAACACCCTCTCGACCCCTACGATCCTAAATAACCAATTCCGTATTTGAAATACTAAACTAGAGAATTCATGCTAAAAACCTAAGTAGCTCGACTCAGAATTTCATACCCATGGATCAAAGTTTTGACAATATTGTGATATTTAGATCCCAAATTAAGTGTCGAAGTGTTGTATTTATGTTTTGAGTGTAGAATATCTGACACGGGTAATTGAAAGTTTGAAACTATAATAATTGGTCCATGTAACATAGCTAAAGACAATATCTCCAACCAGGTTTTTGTAACAAAATGTGCTTCCAAGGTTGTCTAAAATTACCAACCAAATCGAATTTAGGGGAAGCTTAACATTGATATTCATGACGATTGCAATAACAGGTCACAGTGAGACGACAAGGAGGTGACGTATTACAAAATATCGGTGACCATAGTGCAAATAAGTGGTTTTTGTCGCGATAGCAATATAGGTCACGATTATACAATAAGTGGGTGATGTATTACAAAATATCAACGACCATAGTGCAAAAGTGTGATTACTGTCAGGATCGTGGTAATGAAGTCGTGATGAGATTATGCGGTAATTTTACGTCATATGTCGTCTATGAAATGAGATATCATTCGAAACATCCCAAAAGGCAATGATTATTACCTTAATGACGTGTGATATCCTTATTTGATTTTTTGAAAATCCTTGCAGCGTGACCAATGCGTGCAGCCTTATTTTTGCACTATGGCTAAAACCATAAAAACTTTCCTTGAAACGGCCTAAAATACAATTTTTATTTCACAGATGATGCAAGTAGTTTCGTTTTAATTGAAATAATAAATGTAATTAAACCAATAATGTATTAAAGTGGCCACGTTACAGCCGTAACCGTCACTATAAACATAACTCTAAGCATTCCTTTAGATTAATAGACACCCAAATATGATGATCCATTCATTTAAATGTTTCGGACCTGACTATCATGAATCTGAAGATAAAATGGCAAAAATGTACGATACCTTAAGCAGGCAATCTACAATCAAGGTACATCGAAATCACATTTATCCTTCGTTAATATCATATCCATCCTGATCATAAAATTTGACAACAATCTCACAAACAGTCCATAAGTTCTCCATTCCGCCTTTGAAAAGTTATTTCACAAGATTACATATATACCAATCAAGTTACCACTAAACAACAAAATCACTCACATTTAAAAAATCAAGCTATAGAAAAAGCTCATTCATAACGGCAATTAAAAAAATAAGAAAGCCTACCTGACGAAACTGATATGAACACCAAGGCTCCGATGAACAGCAGAGCAATCAATACAAAGGAAGATTCCATACGTCACCGAGGCCCAAGTAGGGTTCTTCGCATTACAATCAAAACACATCTAAAAACAAAACCTAATCAAAATCATTTACAATCCAAAAAATCCAAATCAAGATCACATTTCACAAGTTCAGCCCGAACAGAACCAGATCCTAACCCTAAGACATCAAATCAAGCAACAAAAAATGCAATCAAAAGAAATACAAACCTTATTCTCGGATTTAGCTTTGAGCTTCCGGAAAACGGCATTTTTGTCAGTGTAACTTTCAAAAGCCATTGGAGAAGGAAAATCAAAAAATCTTTCCCAAGAGAAGGAGAGAGAAAGGGAAGGGAAAGAGGGAATCGAAGAAGCCTTCTCCTCCTCAGGGGAATTCGGGAGGAAAAAGGAGAGAGAAAGTTTGAATTTTGAAAAGGATCGTGTGTTGATGATGCTTGAATAAAAAGGGAAAGAAGTGGATGTTCTTGAGATTTAAGGGTGGTTAGTTAATAGTTAGTGTCCGATGCCTTCAACTCAAGTGGATGGTGCAACAACCTGCTTCTGCGAATGCCACCATTCACCAATTTGTGCCGGTGTAGTGTTGTTTTCTACAGGTTTTTTTTTTTTCAACAAATTCTCGTGAGAGATCATTTTTAATTGTGTCGGCTCATAAAAGAAAATGTAAAGTGAATGTTAGTTCAAGTAATTTGAAAGGTAGTTGTTGTATCTATACTTTAAAAATCAAAAGACTGAATGTTGGAAAGTTTTATATATTTATTTGATTGCTCAATCAGTATTAAGTATCAGAAGATCCTTGTTAGTTGAAAATGTTTGAATAACATTGTATGAATGAACATAAATTGTACTCCTTCCGGTCCAGTTTACTTGTCCCATTTGACCAATCACGGATATTAAGGTAGTAGTGGGGTCCATTGGAAAATGTGGTAGTTGGGTATTTTAATTGATTAAATTAATTGTAAAGGTGGTAGTAGAGTATTGGGAATTGGAAAAGTGGGGGTATTTAGGTAAAAAAAGGATAGCCAAAAAAAAAAATAGGACAAGTAATGAGGAACTGCCAAAAAAGGAAATGGGACAAGTAAACTGGAACGGAGGGAGTATAATATACTTTTTAAAAAGTTTCAAGGAAAAAAATTCTACCAGATCCAAACCCTAGACGCGCCAGGCCCTAAGGGTCTAGCTCTGGGTCTAAATTTTTCGGACCCTATGAATTTGGGTCCGAATCTGGGTACAATATAAAAATTAGGGTCAATACCTAAGTCTAATTGGACTCGACCCAGATCCGGGCCATGCCCATCCTTATTCTTGTCAAATAAAACCATCAAACCACCCTTCTATTTTACATCTTACACTAAACTATATGCAGCCATCTTTATTTGCCCTTTCTTACATTGCCAGATTCATTTCCTTAAGTTCTTTTCCTTTCTCTATAGGTAAAAAATCCTCTTATGCAAGGATAGTGATCGGGACTCTACGTCCTTCAATAGTAATACTGCAAGTGTACGGCGTAGCTTAGTACGACAGCATGTACAGGTCGAATCCACAAGGAGTTGGGGTTAAGTTAATAGTTTTTCGATCGATTAGTGTTTTCAAAAATGTATAATTTAAAATTTTGTTTTATCATATTTTGACTTATATACATCTAAAAATTATAAAAAGTTGATATTATGAAAGTAGGTGAATAGACGATTCAAAATAATCCTATTTTACTGTATTTTTACTTATACATTAACCGCAATACATATGCTTGAATAATAAAGATATATAGTGTCCAAAACCGAAATGTAGCAACTAGTATAAGTATTTTGGAATGAAGTACGTATATAGAAACAATTTAAATTATGAAAATTTTGAAATCATAGAAAATGAAATGAACTTTAATAATAGTTAAAAATATATTCAACAGATGGAGTTGATCTTCCCTATAATTATCCCTTTAGAAAAAACACATATGTTTTTGACTCCATTATTCGCTATTAAGTCTAAACAAAACTACTATTAGAATTAAGATACCAAAAATATAACTACAAATTAAAAACTATGAATGTAAAATTATGAAAAATAAAGATGAAATTATATATAAATTTATTAGTTAGTTAAAAAATAATAGTTAAAATTAACTCAAATAAAATAATAGTTTAAATTAGTGTTTGATCCTTAAACCTTATGTTACAAATGTGTTACTCCAACCATTGGGCTACAATAATTTTTGTTTTATTTTTGCACTCTTCAAATTATATCATACTTCCTTCGGCTTTATTAGTTGCTACAGTTCCTGTAGCAACTAGTGTTCAGCAATTGATCTTATTTAATATATAGTTCTCTATGTATAATGTAAAATATAGTCAAATGAGATCTTATTTAATTCGTCTTAATGTGTATTTTTTAATATTAACTTTTTAGAATTTTTTATCATATGAAATTAGAGATATTGAAGATTAAAATTGTGCATTGAACAACGTGAAAAACAGAATTGTAGCAACTATTAAAACCAGAGGAAATATATTAGTAAGGGGGCCCAAAGCTAGAATTACAAAGAATTGCATTTTCGGCAAGGGGTCAGGCCTCCCCCGGCCTACCATGTAGCAGTTTGATATTATTAGGGAACTAAATAATACAATACAAATTACAAGCGGGAATTTGTATAAACCCCTTTGTGTGATGGCAAAATAAAAATTACAAGATGATTACAAAGCAATAAAACTAGAGAAGATTGTTGTGTAACGACAACCGTTACCCGGAAACTTGATACAAGTTGAAGGCGTGTGCTCACTATCCTTTTGTGATATTTCCCCCACAAAGGTACTTTGGTTTAGATGTTTGGAAATTCACAACGAGATACAATCAACTACAATACACCCTTAGTTCTTAGGATGTATTACGTAATAACAAAGTGTTTGAGAATTATAAGCTATGGAATGCTATGTAAGAGTTAATTACTCTCTTAGTATAACAAGAACAAAAGAGAGGAATAAGCTTAAGAAATCAGGAAAGGTGCCGCAATCTCAAGAGCCAAGGACCTCTATTTATACTCAATGAGTATAAGGAGGAGCCTCTTCATAATCATCACCATAATGATCATATTTATGATCATAACCTTCAATGCCATTATTCTATAGCATAATTAACCTTAATACTCCCTAATAATACCAGAGATTATGATCATTAAGACGAATCCAAGGCATTAAACAAAAGGAAAACGGGAAGAAAAGCAACGGTCATATCTCAGCACTGATCGCCGAGTCGACGATGGGTCCAAAGAAGGGACCGCCGACTCGGCTTTAGCCTTCTGACCAAAACCACACTTTTCTAGAGCTACTAAAAGTAGTGGGACAATACTAAGGTAGTGGGACAATATATCTCAGCACTAATCACTATGTACTACTAAGGTAGTGGGACAATACGTATCAAATTACTAAGTCCGTATAATTCACTAAAGCTACTAAAAGTAGTGGGACAAAACGTATTAATATACTAGGTCCAATAGGCATTCAAAGGTAAGACTAAACAAGGAAAATGGGGTACCTAGGCACCCACAAGCAAGGTAGCTTCTCGCGAGTTCCAGCAAATTAGCTACTAGGCTTTGGCTTCCCGCGGCAGTTTTAATTGACCACGTGCTTGGGGCATGACTGGGAGGTGGGATGGTCAACGTCAATTCTGCTGGTCAACTAACGAAAAACATAAGAAGGTAGTGTTTTGAAAAAAAAGTATTATATAAGGTAGATTTTTGTAAAATTTTTTACATAAGGTAGTTTTTTAAAAAATAGGGTATATATAAGGTAGTTTTATATAATTTTCTCTTTTTTTAATTTGTTTTATGATCACATGGTAGACGGGAAAGAAAAGGACTAACGTAAGATTGATAATTGCTTCAACGGTAATATATAAGACTCAATTTTTAACGGTAAATCTTTTTTAATCTTTGATTTTATTGTTCAATCCTATTTTTTTGATTTTATACGTAGTATATACAATATTGTTCAATCCTATTTTTTTGATTATATACGTAGTATATACAATATTATTAGCTTAGTATCTAATGTATGATGAGTTTTTAAAGTTAAATAAACAAGTATTGAAACTCGTGCAATGCACGAATATATGAATATGAAAATATAAAAAGATAACTTCAAAAACTAATGCAGGGTTATATTATCAGGATTAAATTTATCGAATATGTGAGTTTTTCAAAGTAAAATTAAATACTGATTTTTTTAAAATTATTTATTGAATACATCATGTGGGAATATATGAAAATATATTGTTAATATTTGTTTCTGTATTTAGGCTAGCCGTTTTTTATTTTATTCCTTAGGATATTCTGTTTCCTAAGTTAGCTTATTAGTGTGTATATTTATAGGGTGTTATCCCTCATTACATACTTAATACAAACAATATTCATAAACCCTAAACACGATTCCTAACCTTTAATTCCGCATTATTATATCTTTTATGGTATCAGAGTCGAAGGTTTTTTCCGAGACCGACAACACTTCTCTATAATCATCATTTACCCAAAAATAACCAACCAAACAAAATCAGTCTTACAATGGCCGAAACAAATCCAAACCCAAACCAGCAAATTGTTACATTAGAACAAATGGAACATGTGTTCAATTTGTTCAAACAGATGCATAAGTCAGTTACTCAAACCGAAATCATTTCACCCGAATTGAAAATAGCCAAAAAATTGAATCATCAAAACTACACTAGTTGGTGCAAGATGATGCACATTGCATTGGACTGTAGGGGTCGTCTCAGCCACATCATTGACGAACCCATATGTAACATCCCGTAGTTTAACTCGTATTGTTTTAAAAGAGAAATAGACTTTTTGAATAACCATATAGTCTGAGTCAAACCAGGGCGTTAAACGGTTAGTTAAAACGGATTCAAGCGAAACAAAACTTACGGACCGAGTTCTAATAGTGCTATTATAATCTACCAAACATAAAAACTAAGCAGCAAATAAGTTTAAAAAGGTAGATCTAATTATTACAACTCGAGAGCGTTCACGCCTCATAAAACCAACATTTAAAAAGTACGAAAACTTAAGTTCATAATAAATTCTGATTCTAACGTTTTATTTCTCCCCGAGTAATCCTCACTCCCCACCTGCAATTAACTTACTGCTAGTCATTATCCAAGGAAGAAACGGCATCATCGCAGGATCGTTAAGACCAAAAATGTACACGTCAGCAAGAAATCATAATTCAATTAATTCGAGTACGACAAATCAAAGATAATAACTTTAATAATTTCTTGTTTCAGTTAGTCAGCAATACTGCTGTATCTTTTTCAGCCATACTGTTGTATCTATTCCAGCCATACTGCTGGTACCACTTCAAACTCCATAGGCGAGACAATACATTAGGGGGAGCTAACCCCTAAGCAAGTCCCTACCATAGACACACGTCCTACTTCGGTGCCTATGGTTAAGTATGCATACCCCCGCGGTGGCTCATAGGCTCCAAAGGCCGCGAGCAATTCATTCCACCAATTGACGTCATACTACGTCCACTTTCAAGTTAGTGAGGTCATACTACCTCTGCTTATTAAAATGTTATAATGAAATAACTTATTCGGAAGCGTATCAATATTCATACTACATGCCCATACTTTACCTTTGTTACCATTATCATATGGTACGTAATGTATACTATAATTCTATGCTGCGTGCACGTACCTTAACAAGATAACCAATTCTCAAACGTCTTAATCAATTCCCCGTCACGAATCGACTTCCTACAAGGTTCAATCGTATTCGGGAAATAAGCACACATACACACTTTCCTCAAATCAAACCATAACACATACATATAACTACTACCACACTTATAATACCACAAATATCATGAACATCTATCACATACTATAACATGGTAAACACACAAAATAGGACAGCATACATAATCTGTCCAGAAACGCGACTTAACACTGTCAAACTGAAAATCTGACTTCACCGTTGCGTTCGGAAGGCATCAAAACCCCCGGGAACTAATTTTCATAATTTATAACACAGTATAAGTATTTTTAACTTAATTTCAAAGATAAAAATGCTCCAAAAACACCCTTTTTTCACCATTTTCAAAACCTACGGGATTTTGTCAATTTTTATTAAAAATACATACAAATTCCAATGTTCACATTTCCTATTAAATTCATACCATCAAAATCATAAACTCATGCCCACATATTAAAAATCATTTTCATAATTCTAAAATAATTCATTTCTTACAAATACAATTTTTCCTTCACAAATCACACATTAAAATTCACATACCACACCAAAATAATTTCTCATACTACAATCATGGTTGTTAGGATCGGGATTCTACGTAGGATCGTTGAGGGGGTAGGATCGAAATCGGTAGAATCGGATCGTAGGATCGTGTGATCCTACAAATATGCATTAATATGCTTTAGATAACTGATTTTCAATTGTATTTATTCTTTTTTTTAAGTTTTAAGGTTTAAATTAATAATTATTTCACTTCAACTATTAAGTTTAATAAAAGAATACCTTAATAATCATTTTTAAAATGCGAATCAAGAAAAACTTGAATTTTAGTCATATTGATATAATTTTTTAGATTATACATATATATACATAAGTAAAATTTGGATTATATGAAAATTTTGTACGATTAAAACTACCCTTGTAGAATCGGATCGTAAAATCGTAGGATCGTAGAATCGTGTTATTATCCTACCACTTAAATCCAGGAGCTATGTAGGATCGTACGATTCTACCAATTTAAGATCCTACCTACGATCCGGATCGGTCGCCTAATTTTGGATCGTAAGATCGTAGAATCGTTGATCAGGATCGAGATTCTGATAACCATGACTACAATATATAATTTCTTCATGAAAATCCTAATTTAAATATATATATATATATACATATATATTATTATTATTGTTATTATTTTTATCCATTCTCCATCACCTTAATTTAACATGCTCATATAAAGATAAATTCTAAAACAAAACATCCTACACTACCATTTGATAACTACATATAAATTTACTTCATTATGTTAAATCATGGAAGAAATGGTCATGGATCAAAATTTCACAACCCATAAATCACATAATTTAATTTAAACTTAATATAAAAATAAATGGAAAATTATACTTACAATTATATGAAAAGAATGCCAAAATTAAGGTTGCAAGTGTTCTAGGTGGGTGGAATTTGCTAGGGTTTGTGGGAGTTTTCTTGAGTTTCTAGGAGTTGGAAGGTAGAATGCAAATGGGGTTAAGGAAATGAATAATTAAGAAAATAAGAATAATGGGTAATTATTGAGTGATCTTTCCTATTCCCACATGGGAGTTGCAAACTCCCTCAACACTCCAATAGGGCCATCCAACCCTACACCTTTCCTCTAATTATTATTATCTTTTTTCTTTCTAAAATTTGCAATAAGAAATGGGTTAAAGGTTTTTGGGCCCGAAAAGCTAAATTGTAAAAAAGGCTAAAAATACATGGACAAGCCCAAAATGAATTGATAAAAACATTATTTATATAAAATATTAGTATTAGTAAATCATTAAATATATCGGAAAATTATCGGGGTGTTACACCATAAGCCCTACAGATGCTGCATACAAAACCTGGAAACAGAAGGACTCCATTGTTTTATCATGGATTATTTCAAACATAGAAACAGATCTCATAAATCAGTTCTTAGACTACATAATTGCAAGGGATTTATAGCTGGGGATTGAAAACCTGTTCAACAGTGGGAAAGACGAGCTTCAAATCTTCGATCTGACTTGTCAGGCGAATAATCTCAAACAAAACAGAGATACTCTTGAGGATTATTATGGAAAATTGATATCAATTTGGAAGGAGGTGGATCGAAGGCAGCCGAACCCTATGGTCCATGATGAGGACACAACTATTTTCAACACTTTCATAAAAAAGCAACGGTTATTCCAGTTCTTGGCTAGGCTAAATGAAACTTTTGACAAACAAAAGAGAGATCTACTAAATTTCGAACCCCTTCCCACCGTCGAAGTAGCCTATGCCATCATTCATCGTGAGATCTCAAGGCGTAGGATTATGACCCACACTTCATCATCGGGAAAGGTTCCCTCAGAAATTAGGAGTGGGTTGGCCGTTAAACACCCCCGGTCAGATCAAACTACATTCCGGAGTGACACAGAGGACAATACTCACCTTAAATGTACCCACTGTGGAGGCAGTCGACACACAAAAGACGGATGCTTTAAGTTGATTGGCTTCCCGGAGTGGTGGGAGGAGCACCGGCAACGGAAGGCCACCACTAAGGCCCAGGTACACCGAACCGGCGGCAAGGCCGACATGGCTACCGACATCCTTTATCAAGAAAGTATGTCAGAAAATCAACAACCAACCCACTCAAACCCAGATGCTCAAGAACTCATCAATGGCGATGCAAGTGAACAAACAAAGGGAGAAGGGGGATGTGGGATAAAAAAACTTTCCTTTTCTACCCAATGGATATTTGATTGCGGGCCACAGACACCATGACGTTTGACCCCCGTGATCTTGTGTCTACTAATCCTCAAACACGTACCTACATCCAAACAGCCAATGGGGAATGTGTAAGTGTGGATCGGTCCGGGCCCATTTCTCCCTCCTTGAAGTTAAAAAATCGTCTTTTGATTCCGAGTTTATTCCACAAATTGCTATCTATTAGTCAGTTGACTCGTGAATTAAAATGTACCGTGCTTATGTCGTCTTCTGATTGTATTATGCAGGATACCCAGACGGGGAAGATTATTGGGCGTGGTACTGAACGAGATGGACTGTAATATGTCGATGAAGCAATTCAAACGGGTCACACTTTACTTGCTCATGGGTCTCGTGATCATCAGTTATAGATGTGGCACAGACGTCTTGGACATCCATCCTTAGGGTATCTAAAACGCCTTTTTCCATCATTTCGTAACTGTAATGTAACCTTGGAATGTTAAGCATGTGTACTTGCTAAGAGTCACAAACATTCTTATTAGGGATGGGCATGGGTCGGATCCAGCAAGACCCAGATTCAGACCCTAATTTTTTTATTGGACCCAGACCCGGACCCAGATTTGTAGGGTCTAAAAATTTTGGACCCAGACCCTTAGGGTCTGGCGGGTCTAGGGTCTGAATCTTGGTCGAACACAATTTTGTTTTTTTTTTCCTAAAATTTTTTAAAAAGTATATGATGAAGTGCAATTTTCGACCATTTCCATAAAATTATTTAAACATTTTCAACTAACGAGGATCTTCTAATACTTTATACTAATTGAGCAAAACATATGAAGTTTTTCGACATTCAAGTTCTTATAACGAAATGTTTATCAAGTCTACAATTTTTAAAGTATTGATACAACGATCAAATTTTAAATTACATGAACCGATTAAGTTCAAAATAACGCAATGTTAAAAAATATAACAAAATTTTAAATCAAGGAATTACATACACATAATACCTAATATATAATTTTTTTAAAAAAAGATGTAAATGGGTCCATGGGTCGGATCTGGGTCGAATCTGGGTCTCAGATGTAAAGACCCAAACCCTAAGGTCATGGACCCAGATTCGACCCGGACCTATAGGGTCCAAAAAAAGGAGGACCCAGACCCTTACAATTAGGGTCGGGTCGGGTCTAGACCCTTAGGGTCCAAGACCCGTGTCCATCCTTAATTCTTATTATCCTAGTAGTAGTCGTAGCAACGAACCTTTTATATTGATACATTCTGATGTTTGAGGCCCAGCTCCAGAGTTTAACAAACAGCACTATTGTTATTTTGTTTCATTTATTGATGATTGTACTAGAATGTGTTGGGTGTATTTTTTGAGACATAAATCTGATGTATTTGATGCCTTCGTTAAATTCTATAGCATGATTATCATCCAATTCAACACTAAACCTAAAATCATCCGATCAGATAACGCGCGCGCGCGCGGGGGGGGGGGGGGGGTGAGGAATACCTAAACCAACATATGGACCATTTTTTCACCACCCATGGCCTCATACATCAAACCTCTGACCCACACACTCCACAATAAAATGGGGTAGCCGAAAGGAAAAATCGCACCCTTTTTGATGAAATTAGCTATGCCCTTATGTTTGAAGCCCATGTTCCATCCTATTTTTGGCCTGAAGCCCTTGCATCTGCTACACACCTTACAAATAGACTACCCTAAAAAACCCTAAACTTCGAAACTCCCTTGAAACTCTTCAAACTTATTTCACCATACCCTCGACCCATTCCCTACCTCCCTGTATCTTTGGATGTGTTATTTATGTCCATTTACCCAAACCTACCAGACACAAAGTTGAACCCCGGGCTGTCAAATGTATCTTTGTGGGCTATGGTGTTAATCAAAAAGGTTATCATTGCTTTGATTCGACTCATAACAAGCTATACACTACTCTGAATTGTGACTTCTTTGAGACATCCTACTTATACCCCCAGCTTTGTCCTCAAGGGGAGACTACATGTGATGGCTTGAGCTGGCTTACTTATTGTGTTTCTGATGATCTAGACCCCAATGAGCAAGTAGGTAATCCCATAGATATTGCTACAGAAAACATTGGCATTCCCTCTCCTTAGACTACTCCTACCCTGTCTGATGCATTTCGGAGTGATGAGGTATCTGAACCTCAAGAGGTACTATCTGAACCCCTGATGTTGATGATAATCTCCCTGGTACTATTGAGTTCCCATGCAGGTATGAATTGCCTCCAAGGAGGACGAGAGGTATTCCTCCAAATAGATATGATCCAGATTTTGAGGCTCAAAGGTCTTGATATCCTGTCAATCGTGGTGAAGAAAGTAATTTGGCTCGAACAGCAAAGGCCTTCTAAACTAGCCTTTACTCTAATTCCATTCCTAGAAACACAAATTAAGTTCTCCAGAACCGAAAGTGGAGACAGGAAATGGAAGATGAGATCTTGGCTCTTAAGAAAAACAACACATAGGAAAGTTGCACTTTGCCTGAAGGGAAAAAAAACTGTAGGTTACAAGTGGGTGTTTGATGTGCTCGATTTAGAGCACATTTATTACCTTATTTTGATGTCGAGTCTCGATGTTTTACATTGGTTTTAATATGATTTACACTCAATGTTACCTTGTTCTTGTCTCCATGGTGTTTAGAGATCATTTCAGGTGTTTTCGAGAGATTTCGAGGTAAATCGGATTGAGTTCGAGGCTTAGACATCAAGGTCGAAGAAGAGGCACGCGTTCTGAGGCTCTCACAAGTGTTTCGGGTCATCCCCGAAGATATCGTAAAAGTCGGAAAGCATTTGAGGATGGTTTGAAGCCTCAAAGTAGCCAAGTGACCCACATTCGGTCGAATGGGGCTGAGGTTCGGTCGAACCTATGTGCAACTGCCAAAGTCATGCGCCAAACTCACTGTTTATGCCGAATTTTATCTCATTCGGGCGAAGCCAAGTGGATTCGGGCGAACCGTACGGAAATTCGGGTGAAGCTACCTCAATGCCAATTCCAACGCAAGCCACTGGAAATACCGAATTCGACCTGCATTCGGTCGAATGGCCCAGATTCAGGCGAATGCAAGGCTGGCTTCGGGCGAATGCTGCACAGTTTCAGCATTTAATTTTCTTCGACAAACTTGCCACGTAGGATCTTTTAGGGCTTTTGTTCCCACTTCTTGTAGCCTATATAAAGGCACTTCTATGAACATAAACCCGATGCCTACTATGAGAGAAACCCTCTCATCTTAGAACATCAAATTTATTGCTTTCTTTCATTCTCTTTTGCCCTAGAATAGTTTTATTGCTTTCATTTACATTCAAGCATTGTATTTTCAATTCCTTTCATTCAAGCACCTTAGTTTATGTAAGTTTATCTCTCTTATTCTCTTTATTGCTTTTGTTTATCTTTCATTTATGTCATTTTATGCTTTCTCCCTTCATGCTTCATTTATTGCTTTGAATCTTGTTCATTTACTTTTCAATCTTGTTTTTGTTGCTCTTAATGCTTTCTAGTGTAGTTGGTAGTTAGAGTTATTGTTCTATCTTTCATGATTGTTGATTTCTTTCTTGCCTTAATGCTTTCAATCATGTCTTCTTACTTGTTCTTAGTTGTAGTTGCTTTAAATATGCCAGAGTAGATTTCTAAGGGGTTTTGGTTTGGTGAATGTGGTTCATATGCTAGATTAGGCTTGAGGTTGTTATGGTTTGTTTGATTGATATTCGATGCATATCTTGTCCTGCCACTCCCTTGTGAGACATAGGGCGATTATGGGTCGTTCGCATTGACTATAAGTCATCAACTTCCCCATGCCATCTTGAGTGTCTCGATTGAGCCACGCTCAATCTCCCTTTACCTAACTTTGTTTGAGAACATAGTATCGACCTAGGGTGAATCCTCACCAACCCCGTTTGCTTCTTATTGCTTATTTCAATCTTGTTTATTGCTTTTCTTAGTTTAGTTTAAAACACCTTCTTTTATACACACACCACTACTTCCCTACACATAGCACTTAATCTTCCTTGCCCTTGTTCTCTGTGGTTCGATCCCCAACTTACCTCTATACTCGCTATAGTTTTATTTAGGGTGTTTATAAATGTGTTTGATTGACCAAGGTCTCTAGCGTTAAACGACGCGTTGGAAACCCGTTATCAGTGTTCACAATAAAATATCATGCTGATGGGACAATTGAGAGATACAAAGCACGATTTGTGGCGAAAGGGTACACCCAACCCTATGGTATTGACTATTTTGAGACCTTCTCTCCAGTTGCGAAGATTGACACCATTAGAGTTCTGTTCTCAATAGCTGCTAACAAAGATTGGCCTCTTTACCAGTTCGATGTGAAAATGCATTTCTTCATGGTGAAATTGAGGAAGAAGTGTATATGCATGCTCCTCCTAGTTTTTCAGACGACTTTGGTCCAAGAGAGGGGTGTAACCTAAAGAGGGCTCTATATGGCTTGAAACAATCCCCAAGAGAATGGATTGGAAGATTTACCATAGTAATGAAGAAATTTGGGTATAAACAGAGCCACTCAGACCACACTCTTTTCTTAAAGAGAGTAATTAATCGGATGACATATCTGATTATGTATGTTGATGATATGGTCATAACAAGGGATAATGAAGAAGAGATTCAGGATCTTAAGGAAAAGCTCTTTAAAGAGTTCGAGATGAAAGATTTGGGAAACTTGAAGTATTTCCTTTGTATTGAAGTTTTCAGATCAAAGAAGGGAATTTTCATAAACCAGAAAAAGTATATCTTGGACCTTCTTGTTGAAGTAGGTATGCTTGACTGTAAACCAGCCGACACTCCCATTGTTACAAATCATCGATTGCAAACTTCGCCAGAAGGGGAACCAACCGACAGAGAAAAGTATCAGAAGTTGGTGGCAAAACTCATATATCTCTCTCATACCAGACCAGACATAGCATATGTAGTAGGGGTCGTAAGCTGGTTCATGCACTCTCCTCAAGCTCCACATATGGAGGCTGTCATTCGAATCTTGAGATACTTAAAGGGCACAAGTAAAAAAGGAGTCTTTTATGGCAAAAATGGTCATCTTGATCTTGTTGCCTATACTGATGCTGATTGGGCAGGAGATCGGGATAGTAGGAAGTCTACATCTGGATATTTCACTCTTAATGGGGGTAATTTGGTTACTTGGAGAAATAAGAAACAGAAGGTGGTTGAACTGTCAAGTGCAGAGGCTGAATTCAGAGGTGTTACTAAAGGAATAACTGAAAACCTGTGGCTTAAGAAACTTTTATGTGAGTTAAACTTCCCGACGACAGGAGCATGTACCTTGTTCTGTGATAATAAAGCAGCCATTGATATATAAGAGAATCTGGTTCAACATGATCGAACCAAACATGTGGAGATAGACAGGCACCTTATAAAGGAGAAATTGGAGAATAAAATCATTCAAATTCCTCATTTGAAATCTAAAGATCAGCTAACAGACTGATCGGGACTTTACGTCCTTCAATTGTAATACCGCAAGTCGTAGCTTAGTACGACGGCAAGTTCAGGTCGAATCCACAGGGAATGGGGATCAAGTCAATAGCTTCTCAATCGATTAGTGAGCTCAAAAACATATAAAATGGTGTTTGGAGATGGAACTATATTAAACAAGCAATTGAAATGAAAAGCAAAACATAAAGGTAATTAAGAGCACAATGAACTAAGACAAAGATAAAATGATCAATTAACTAAAGAGGCATAGGCTAGGCTTTCTCACCAAGGTAGTCCTTACTATCTTCAACCTATGGTCAAGGTTTTGGGTTGTTATGAGGAAGAACGTATCTTGAATACTAATGTTCTCTCTCGAGCAACAATAACTTCATAAAACAAACTTAACCACTTATTCTGATGGAGCTAAGCATGGATTAAGGCATGGAGCACACATTCATTATTTCCAATCAAAACATCTACCTATTCTCATGGAGATGATTCGACTTTTAAGCATAGATTATCGTTAAAAATCGACTCTCGCCCTCAATTCAACGACACTAAACAAGATAGAAAAACCTATGTTAAACCATAAACAACACAACCAATGCCAAAGGTCAAGATAGCAATTCAAACTATGTACATGGTGATCATGCCTATCTTAAGCCAAAACAAACTACTCACACATATTCATATTGAAATTATAGATTGTAATTAAGTTAAGAAGCATGGATGGATAAATTAAACTAGAATATTCTAACAAGAGGAGTGCAATAAGTTGAAGAACAACAAATATGAACATGTAAAACCAAAAGCAACAATCATGAATTGAAAACAATAGAAGCAAGGATAGAACTTACTCTTTGATGAACAAGATGGATGAATGATTCAAGGTAATTCCTTCTAAAAGCTTCAATATAATACACCAATGATTGAAGAATCCAAATTGCAAGGTATTACAATAGGTTATGGAATTAAGTTTGTAATTGAAATTAAAAGTGTTTAATTGAAAGAGAAACTAATGCTAAACAACAATTCTTAATTGAATTGAAAGAAAGCTAAGAATACATAAAATTACTCTAAGTGATGGATAAGCTAAGATGCTAAATTGAGATAAAAGCTGAGATGCTCCACTCCTTCTTCCTCTTCTCTATTTATAAGCTTCAAGGCATGTGGGGGTGGTGGTTTCATGATTGCTCCACCACCCCTAAGGTGTAGGAGGGAGGTGCCACCCCTAAAGATGGGTTGGGTGGTTAGCAAAGTCCTTTCAGTAGTAAAAAGAAGGAAACAAATCTAATTGGACCAAAATGCTTCTTATAAGGATTGCGAAAAGCTGCTGCCGCCCATTTCGCTCGACCCGAGCAAGCTAGCTCAACCTGGTCGAGCAAGCATTAGGTATTTGGTCAGAAACATCAGAATGTGGACAGAAGGTGTGAATTTAGTCTGCTCGACCTGAGTCATCTCGCTCGAACGGTCGAGCGAGTACCCTGAGCCTCTGTCTTGAGTTCTGCTAGTGTTCAGAAGCTATAAGAAGTTGGAGAACAGTTCGCTCGACCCGAGCCATGTTGCTCGACCTGTCAAGCGGCCTTTAGGAGGGCTTTAATTAGCTTCTGATCTCAAGTGTGGGTCTAAGCTTGCTCGAGCCACCTTGGCTCGACCCAGATTTGATCGAGTGGCTTCCAAATGGCCTGTTTTGGCTCTTATTTTGACTCATCTTCTTGCCTTGGCTTATCATGCTTTGCTTCCTTAAGTTTTGAATGAGCAGCGTATGCATCAAAAGTGCTTGAGTTTTACCTGAAATTCAACAAAACAACAAAACACCAAACCAAGTGTAAAATCTTATATAAAACAAGCATCGCTGCATTAAATCTCAACATGATTCAATTAAACAATGGGGATAAAGTATGAATAAAATGTAGCTAACACAGACATCCTCACAAATGTAGTTTTTTGAAACAACTTTATCTAAGTTAGGCATTGGAAATCCCATGACCTAACTTGAGGGGGAGTGTGGGAATATATGAAAATATATTGTTAATATTTGTTTCTGTATTTAGGCTAGACGTTTTGTATTTTATTCCTTAGGATATTCTGTTTGCTAAGTTAGCTGATTGGTGTGTATATTTATAAGGTGTTATCTCTAATTTCATACTTAATACAAACAGTATTCATAAACCCTAAACACGATTACTAACCTTTAATTCCGCATTATTATATCTTTCACATCAGTTTTTCATTCAATTGAATATATTAAGTTTTAGGTGAGTTATATAGAAATGCTATGATAAATTATACTCCTTACTATACCTAATTTAGTTCTAAATTTAAAAATAATTAAAGTATAATTTAGGTAAATATTGTCATATAATAAACTATCATCTACTAATTAAATAATTACATTTGTCTTGCTTTCTTAGAGGATGACACTTGTAATTTTTCAACACTTTTATAGTATTGTATGATGTATGATATGATGATTGTATGATATGATATAATGATATGATGTTGACAATGCGATGTGTCAGTATACTAATTGAAAAGAGATAAAATAATTTCTTACTCAACTAATTTTACCTAACTAATAAACCTTTTCACATATCCATCTGTAACTTTATCAGTACCTTTTTAGATTAATTTATAATTTTCCCAACCTACCATTGTTTTCGAACTCAACTCGTATGTAATGGGATCCAGATAACTCATCCATTCCACATCCTTGAATACCTCTTCTTTTTAATAATCTCCATAGATAAAACCATAGTTTTTTAAATCCGTTGATGTCTTTCGGATTATAATCTTTGGCTTTGTTGGTGATTTTTTTGTACTTCATACTTTATGTTAGTGGCTATAAGAACTACATCAAGCTTTTCAAGCTGTGCGCCCGTTGAAATCAATGCATCAAATTTTTTACATTGATTTTTTCATTTGGAGCAAGAGTATAATTTTTGCCGGGGTACATATTTTATCACCAAGCCAAAATTATATCATATTATTGTAGACCAAATAATTGTTTTAGAGCTCCTCTCTTATGTAATAAAATAATCAAGATAATAAAGTTCTTATGTACATCTCTTTATTGATAAAACTATAATACTTGATTTTATAAGTTGTGCAACTATACATATTTTATTTAGATTATGACTTTTGGTCATATTGGTGATTTTTTTTGCTTCGTACACTTTCTTAATAGTTATTGGAGCTCGGGGCTACATTCAACTTGAAAACAAATCCAACTTAGTGATCACATTTGGAGCAATATTTTGTAAATGTTTCGTGAGAATGAATCATTAATAACATCCTCATGTGCGTTTTTCGCTAAATGGGTTATACAATTCCGTAACCTGACATCTTCCCTGAATTGTGTGCACTAGTACTACGATTACTTTCGACCACGTAAAATGACAACGTTAATTATGTTAAGTCTACAAAATTTTATTAAAATAATTTTTTTTATTTTTAATTATTTTAAAATATTAAAAATTCTCGACTTTGTCCCTATTTATTTTTATATTAACAAACCTTGGATGATTTGTTGTTCAATAACATTTATTACATTTTTTTTTGAAGTTATTAAACAATTACTTATCTTGTGTGAGTTATTCATAATTAGTATTGTTTTAATGAGAGTTATTTTTATAATTCAAACAACATTCCATATTTTTATATAAGACAAGATATAATATTGTTGGATCGTATAATGATATACGTGATTTAGCTGCATTCGAACTTTTATAAAAATGTTAAACTTCTAATGATCACTCTTCTACGCCAACACATCAAAACTGAAATCCAACATTCACCATTACGCCAACACCATATTAACAACGACCACCAATATTTTTATTTTTAACAGAAATTTTAAAATCATGAAAAAATTATAGTTTATTTTTTTTTCTAAATCGCAGTTTATACTAAATTTTTTGTTGGATTATTTCTCGTAACTACAAGTGATATGTGCTATTCTAAATGTGGGTTCTGGATCCTTCACAGGCTATATTTTTTTGTTGGATTATTTCTCGTAACTACGAGTGATATGTGCTCTTTTAAATGTGGTTTCTGGATCCTTCACATGCTATATACTAAACAATAGAAAAGTTAGAAATGTATTACCCAAATAAGAAAGGTTATCTTCTCATCCTACGACTCAAGTTGGTTATTTAATATAATTTTAATTTCTGATTAAGGTTCATCGCTAGTATCAGACAAATGTTCCTTTTCCTAATTTTTTTTCCTTTTCTTGGTATTCTTTACCTTCTGTTTTTTTTTTTCATCTTTTTCCATGGCTACCCCTTTCCGGTAAGTTGGAAGTCCAAGAAACAACATATGGTATCCCAATCCTCCGCTGAAGCTGAATATCGTGTCATGGCAGCTGTAGCATCCGAAGTTATATGGCTGATCCGTTTACTCGAAAAATTAGGTGTGCAGAACCTACGTTCGGTGACACTCACATGTGATAATCAATTCTCTCCCCAAATAGCTAAAAATCTCGTACTTCATCAACGGACTAAACACATTAAAATCGATTGTCATTTCACCCAATAAAAGTTTTGGAAGGACTACTTCAATTGCGCTATGTTCCTACTTACCTCCATTCTGAAGATATACTCATTAAAGTCATATCTTCCAATAAATTCCGCTCTTTACTACCCAAGTTTGGCATGTTTTCATCCAGATATTGAGCATACAATTATAAATGAAATTGTGCAAAATAATACTTAACATTAATCTCTCTTTTATTAAAGAAAGTTGATTATAGGAATTTTGAAAGAGTCAACTATTTTCTTTTAAATAAGTTTTATAAATAATTTTATTATTTATTTTATCTATTTATTTCGATTATAATATTTTTTATTTTTTATTTTTTATATCACTGAGAATTGTATCATGTCTATAAAACAACACACACAAATTTTAATCCTATAATGAAACTCTAAAACCTAAAATGAAACATAAGCTACCTTCAACACTTATAAAATTTATTTTTATTAAATCTGTGTGAATTATTGCGTAATTGTGATGGAATCTATTTTCCAAATATTTATATACCTAACTAATAAACCTTTTTTATATCCATAATTTTGTTAGCACCTCTCAAATTTAATTTACGATTTTCATGATATATAATGATTATTGTATGAATTTTTTACATTTATTGTTTTGTTCATTATTAGGATATATAATAATATTTTAAATAATTTATATATAATGATTATTGTATGAAATTTTTATATTTATTGTTTTGTTCATTAGTAAGATATATAATAATATTCTAAATAATTTATTTCATCAATATACAAGAAATACCGTATAATATAGTAAAATGGAGATTTGTTTTCAAACTTATTTTATATGCAATGTAATCGAAATAATTTATTCCTCTTATGTCCTTAAGTACTTTTCTTTTTTTATAATCTCCATAAATAAAACCATAATTTTTTATTTTATGAGCCGTGCACCGTTTGAAGTCTTCCGGAATATGATTTTTTGCCATAATGGTGATTACTTTTATTTCGTACTTTATCCTAATAGTTATAAAAGCTGCACTTTTCGAACTATGTATTCGTTGAAATCAATATGAGCAGAACTTACGTTCGGTAACACTCACATGTGATAATCAATCCTCTCTCCAAATAGCCAAAAATCCCGTACTTTATCAACGGACTAAACACATTGAAATCGATTGTCATTTCACTCGAGAAAAAGTTTTGGAACTTCAATTGCGCTATGTTCATACTTACCTCCACCCTGAAGATGTCCACATCAAAGTCATATCTTCCACTAGGCTCCGCCCATTACTGCTCAAGTTTGCATGTTTTCATCCACCCCAAACTTGTGGGGATATTGAGCATACAGTTATAAATGAAACGTTGCAAAATAATACTTAGCAATAATCTCTCTTTTATTAAACAAAGTTGATTATAGGAGTCAACTATTTTCTTTTAACTAAGTTTTATAAATAATTTTTATTATTTATTTTATCTAATTATTTTGATTATAATGTTTTTTATTTTTTATTTTTTATATCACCGAGAATTGTAGCATTGCTATAAAACAACACACAAATTTTAATTCTATAATGAAACTCTAAAACCTAGAATGAAATATAAGCTACCTCCAACACTTATAAAATTTATTTTCATTAAATCATTGTGAATTATTGCGTACTTGTGATGGAATCTTTTTTCCAAATATTTTTACCTAACTAATAACCCTTTTCATATCCATAATTTTGTTAGCACTTTTCAAAATTAATTTACGATTTTCACGATCTATAATGATTATTGTATGAATTTTTTACATTTATTCGACTTTTAAGCATAGATTATCGTTAAAAATTGACTCTTGCCCTCAATTCAACGACACTAAACAAGATAGCAAAACCTATGTTAAACCATAAACAACACAACCAATGCCAAAGTTCAAAATAGCAATTCAAACTATGTACATGGTGATCATGCCTAGCCTAAGCCAAAACAAACTACTCACACATATTCATATTGAAATTATAGATTGTAATTAAGTTAAGAAGCATAGATGGATAAATTAAACTAGTATATTCTAAAAAGAGGAGTGCAATAAGTTGAAGAACAACAAATATGAACATGTAAAACCAAAAGCAACAATCATAAATTCAAAACAATAGAAGCAAGGATAGAACTTACTCTTTGATGAACAAGATGGATAAATGATTCAAAGTAATTCCTTCCAAAAGCTCTAATATAATACACCAATGATTGAAAAATCCAAATTGCAAGGTATTACAATAGGTGATGGAATTAAGTTTGTAATAGAAATTGAAAGTGTTTAATTGAAAGAGAAACTAATGCTAAACAACAATTTTTAATTGAATTGAAAGAAAGCTAAGAATACATAAAATTACTATAAGTGATGGATAACTTAAGATGCTAAATTGAGATGAAAGCTGAGATGCTCCACTCTTTCTTCCTCTTCTCTATTTATAAGCTTCAAGGCATGTGGGGGTGGTGGTTTCATGATTGCTCCACCACCCCTAAGGTGTAGGAGGGAGGTGCCACCCCTAAAGATAGGGTTGGGTGGCTAGCAAATTCCTTTCAGCAGTAAAAATAAGGAAACAAATCTAATTGGACCAAAATGCTTCTTATAAGGATTGCGAAAAGCTACTGCCGCCCTTTTCGCTCGACCCGAGCAAGCTAGCTTGACCTGGTCGAGCAAGCATTAGGTATTTGGTCAGAAACATCTGAATGTGGACAGAATGTGTGAATTTAGTCTGCTCGACCTGAGCCATCTCGCTCGAACAGTCGTTCGGGTACCCTGTGCCTCTGTCTTGAGTTTTGCCAGTGTTCAGAAGCTACTGGAAGTTGAAGAACAGTTTGCTCGACTCGAGCCATGTTGCTCGACCTGTCAAGCGGCCTTTAGGAGGGCTTTAATTAGCATCTGATCTCAACTGTGGGTCTAAGCTTGCTCGAGTGGCTTCCAAATGGCCTGTTTTGGCTCTTATTTTGACTCATCTTCTTGACTTGGCTTATCATGCTTTGCTTCCTTAAGTTTTGAATGAGCAGCGTATGCATCAAAAGTGCTTGAGTTTCACCTGAAATTCAACAAAACAACAAAACACCAAACCAAGTGTACTTATATAAAACAAGCATCGGTGCATCAAATCTCAACATAATTCAATTAAACAATGGGGATAAAGTATGAATAAAATGTAGCTAACACAAACATCCTCACAAAAGCAGTTTTAGAAGAAGTCTTTGAAACAACTTTATCTAAGTTAGGCATTGAAAATCCCATGACCTAACTTGAGGGGGAGTGTGGGAATATATGAAAATATATTGTTAATATTTGTTTCTGTATTTAGGCGAGATGTTTTTTTTATTTTATTCCTTAGGTTATTCTGTTTGCTAAGTTAGCTGATTGGTGTGTATATTTATAAGGTGTTATCCCTAATTTCATACTTAATACAAACAGTATTCATAAACCCTAAACACGATTACTAACATTTACTTTTGCATTATTATATCTTTCACATTAGTTTTTCATTCAATTGAATATATTAAATTTTAGGTGAGTTATATAGAAATGCTATGATAAATTATACTCCTTACTATACCTAATTTAGCTCTAAATTTAAAGATAATTAAATTCTAATTTAGGTAAATATTGTCATATAATAAACTATCATCTACTAATTAAATAATTACATTTGTCATGCTTCCTTAAAGGATGACACTTGTAAATTTCCAACACTTTTATAGTATTGTAAGATTTAGCTCTAAATTTAAAGATAATTAAAGTCTAATTTAGGTAAATATTGTCATATAATAAAATATCATGTACTAATTAAATAATTACATTTGTCATGCTTCCTTAGAGGATCACAGTTGTAATTTTCTAACACTTTTATAATATTGTATGAGTTCATACTTAATACAAAACATTATTCATAAACCCTAAACACGATTCATAACCTTTAATTCCGCATTATTATATCTTTCATATCAGTTTTTCATTCAATTAAATATATTAAATTATAGTCTAGTTATATAGAAATACTATGATAAATTATACTCCTTACTATACCTACTTTAGCTCTAAATTAAAAATAATTAAAGTCTAATTTAGGTAAATATTGTCATATAATAAACTATCATCTACTAATTAAATAATTACTTTTGTCATTCTTCCTTAGAGGATGACACTTGTAATTTTCCAACACTTTTATAATATTGTATCATTATTATATCTTTCACATCAGTTTTTTATTCAATTAAATGTATTAAATTTTAGGTGAGTTATATACAAATGCTATGATAAATTATACTCCTTACTATACCTAATTTAGCTCTAAATTTAAAGATAATTAAAGACTAATTTAGGTAAATATTTTTCAACACTTTTATAGTAATGTATGATATGATTTGTTATGCTTCCTTAGAGGATGACACTTGTAATTTTCCAACACTTTTATAGTATTGTATGATGTATGATGATATGATTTTATTGCCAAAAGCGAAAATTAAAGTTTTCATCTTACTTAGGAATAACCAATTACTCGGCAATAACTAGGAGTAGTACATAAAATGTAGTTTAGAGATACATATGTCTAGATTTAGAAGAAGTTGATTGAGTTCAAGAAACTAACATAATAATGTGTGTTGAATCGATTTGACTATCATTTTACTATATCATATATTATAAAATTTAATATTGATAAAATATATGTTTGTACAACATAGACTTTGAATATGATTTTTTTTAAATCCTATCAATAGTGGAGGGCAAGAGAAGCCGGAGAAGACCTAAGAGGACGTGGGAGGAGCAGATTAACAGCGATCTGATCGAACTGCACCTCTCTAAGGACCTGACCAGGGATAGAGCCAAATGGCGGCGCCTTATTCATGTCCTAGATTACTAGACTTGTTTGTTACTGTTCTGTGTCTTTTGTCATCGCTATTCACTGCCTCTTCTACCTGTATCGTTTATACTTTTTAAATGATCCTTATGCTTGGCTAATGTGGGTGTAAGATGCAGGTTTCCGATATTTGCAGGTCCTATCCTTGAGGACTATTTTAGAGCCGAAGGACTCTTATAACCGCCCTCTCCTTCTGGGTATGAGACGCCGTCGACCTTCCTTCCCCGGACCCTGACCATAGAGTATCTATGTGCGGGAACACTGGGTATGATGATAATAATGATGATGATGATTAAATATATCAATTTGTATATTTACTTTATTAAGATTTTTATCAAAAATTTGGTGATCTCTAGCAAAAACATCTTCTATGAAATGTGAAAAAAACAACAACGTGACCTTACCCTCAATTGTCTTATTTATTGGTAACTATAAGATATGTTTTTTTATTTCAGTATAAGTCATGATATTTATTTTTTTGGAATTGTATGATATTTAAATTTTTTTTATTGTTATTTGACCCATAACCATGCCTTCCCTTTGCCCCTATATTCAACAATATACATGAGGTGAACAATTTAATATAAGTAACAATTAAGTTATATTTGATGGCGCCAAAAAAATTCTAAACATAAAAGATAGGAAAATTTTATATGGTAAATTGAATTTTTATAATTCGTATGGTAACCCTAAATTTTAAATTTTTCATGTGGTAGACAAAAGATTATGTCTTTTGGTTAAGTACTAGTTTTAAATATTTTTTCAAAAAAGCAACTCATATGTTTAATTGAGACATTTGGTTCTATGAGAAAAAAAAATCACTATGATTAGAAACATAACATAATTTTAACAAAATTTAAACATTTTGTATACCTAGAGAAAAAGTTAGAAGCTCATTATCACGGAACAAATAAAAAAAATTCCATCACGTAAAAAAGCTAAAAACTTAAAATCAACACATAAAAGCACTCATAAAAATTAATGTGTGTATCTGGCCGGGCCGACTGAGACTAAGCACCACCACCGTTTAGGCAGGTCCGAACATATATTCCCGTGTTGTACCCCTAACAAATAATTGGGAAGGGAAATACGACAAAATAGAAAATTGTCGGCATCCCATAATGTTATAGGGTCCTCCCTCCATTGTTTTTGGCCATAACATAATTTGAGGGGGATAGTAAATAGTAATATGCAGCACTGATTCTGGTTGGTTGGGTGGGGAGATAATAGGGCTAATAATTGACGAATTGCGCACAATTCACATGGTTCAAGTCTTTGTTGAAAGGGAGATATTAGCCCTTAAAATAGACCACTTTGTCCCAATTCATGTGGTATATTGTATCTTTCTTGAGATTCATCACATATCATTAATACAGGAGATCACAATATCTGGGCTCTTCCAATCATATTCATACACTTTTATGTTTTGTCCTTATGTGTATATAACTGCACTACCGCATTTTAATTTAAATGTCACTACTTTAAAATTCTAATACTTTGTCCGTTCTATTATATTTTCTATATTTCACTTTTTACGCATTCCAATGAGTTGTTTTGTTTGTTTATATGTTGAATTATACAAATCTAAAATTATAAAAAGTTGATATTATGAAAGTATACGATTAAGACGATTCAAACAAGATCTCACTTAAATATATTTTCACTTACACATTAGTCGCAATATATAAAATAAGCTTGAACGATAAATCAATTCAAAAAAAAGCTTGAACGATGAATAGTATGGATTTAGTGACGTTTATTTAACTTTTTAGCAGCATAATAAAAACTTATTGTAAATCTTTTCGCGATATAGGATTTAGTAACATTTGTAATAATGGTCATCATTTATTATACTAACAGTTACATATGTCAATGAAGGTCAAATAAAGGGTCACTCACTCTATAGTTAAAAAAAGGACATTCCTGGTATCCCGCAAAGTCAGGGTCCGAGTGGGGGTTTTCTTTTTCTTGAGGGATGCGGACAAATCATACCCGTACCCCCAAGGAGGGGGTAAAGAGAGATGCGCGCAGTCAAGAAACCCCTCAATTAATACCTGCGCCTAGTAGGGGTCAAACCCCAAACCTTCTATTCCGCATGCAGATACTTTATTCATTGAGCCACAAGCGCTTTTGGTAGTCGCTCTATAGTGAAATTTAAAATAAAAACCAAAAAATATTACACTAAAAACAAATTAAGAATATTTTTTAATTACTTCATTTTATGTCGCAAAAAGTTACGATTGTTGCAGTGTGGGTTGAAGGTAAAAGGTAGTTTTGCAAGTGTTTGTGTATGAGTTGATAGTGTTTGTGTATGAGTTGATAATAGGGCTTCAACTTTATTAATGTAAGATGTTTATTGCTTCAATTTTGTAGTTCCTTTTTTTTTTGACAATAATAGCTTATTATTAGTATTTGTAATTAGTCATGAACAGGGGCGAATTTAAAGCCGAATCTTCATGGGTCAAGGCCTAGGTTATGAAAAAAACCAAAAATAAATTGTTTTGTACTCAAATTTTATAAATATTATCTTAAACACCCAGAATTGCATTTTACAAACCCTAAAAATCAAAAGAGACAACTTTAAAACAAATATCAAAAACAAACTCTGCCGGCTACCGAAAAATGTCAAATCATTCTGCGGGGTGTCGCCTACTGCTGGTGCCGCCATCTGACCGCTGTTATAACCGTCGAGCCCGTTTTTGTAGAATAGTACTATGTTGCTGTTGAAGTGTTGAAGAAGAGTAATTTATGTTTCTTTTCTTTGTTTTTTTTATGTCTTTCTTTTATCTTTAGTCTTTCTTCAATCATGAAAAGTTCTCACTGTTGTTCCTGTATACTGGTATATTAGGCTAAGTGTGAAGTTTTGTATTGGTATGTGTAATGTGATTTAACAAAAGGTTTTTGCATTTTTTTCATGTACTTTTATTATAATTATATTTGAGGTTTAATTATGAAAAGAAACATTATTGATTCTTATTTTTCTAAAGCAAAGCGCACTTGTGATCATATTGATGAAGGACATGAGACATCTATTCGAGTTATCGATGACCAACCTTGTATTCTTGATGATCAACCTAGTATTTCAATTGATCAGCCTCACAATGAACAGTTTAGTGCATCTCTTAATGGCTTAAGAGTTAAGACATATTATTGGCTGGAGTATTCAAAAACTACTGACGCTGCATATTGTTTCTCATGCTTTCTTTTTGGAAAGAATCCATTAGGGAAAATTGTAAAGGATGCTTTTATAGTTCATGGATTTAGAAGTTGGAAAAGAGTACGAGGAAAACATTGTGCATTTCAAACTCATATAAGACATGATATTAATTCAGCTTATAGATATTATGTTCAATGTTGGCTTAATTTCAAGAATCCTAAAAGTCATGTGGATATATACTACTTTTGAAAATTTAACTCCAAAACAATTTGCGGATAATCATACACGATTAACTGCTTCAATTGAAATTGTGAAATGGCTAACTTTTCAAAAGTGCGCTATTTAGAGGGCATAATGAGGGTTCAAAATCACAAAATCAGGGGAATTTTCTAGAATTGTTGAAACTTCTTGGCTCTCATGGTGTAAATTATGGAATAGTTGTGCTTGGAAATGCCCCACAAAATGCTAAAGATATAGCTTCATCTATTCAGAAGAACATTTTGCACATATTTGCTCAAAAAGGAAATTTTGCACATATTTTCTAACGGTAGACAAAGTGTTTTTTGTATATTTTTATGATTAGCGTCTAATTTCATATTGGTTTGCACTATGATCTTATTCGCAAATGACATTAGTTTTTCTATTCAATAAGTTGTTAACCATTAGTCTGTTACAACACTAAAACTGCAACACTTATGCATGAAAACTTAATAAATGATATTTTCTATCTCCTAATCTACTAACATTTATTAAAGGAAAAATAATGTTGAAGATGATGGAAAGAAAAATTGGCGATTTGAAGATCAAAGAACCACATTATTTTGAGTCTTTCGGCATAAATGTTATAAATTTTAATGTATTTGTCAATGACCTTTCATTAGACAAGAAAAAGTCAATGTCGTTCATGAAAAAGGTGATTGTGCAAATCAATTGAAACTAGAGAGTTACAATAAGGACTAAAGACACTTTATCTACATCATCACATCATTGAACCTAATGTATTCTGTCTATAGAAACTATAATTAAGATCATGAAAAAAAAAGACAGTAATTGATAACCCATAAAAAAATGCGCCAAAAAGACCCTAGACTATCATACAAATATTTCAAAGCTTAAGATTACCATATAAAATTTTCTCTTTATTTAAACATCAAATATTTACTCAAGGAAGTCCTCTAATGATACCACTCTAAATACCTGGATTATATATATGGCTTTTTTATAAAGTAGTTTAAATATCAATAATAAAACAAAAAGTGTATTAATATTATTCGTTACACTTAAGTTTTTAGGGGCCTTCTTTTATCTTTTGCTCTGAGGCCCAAATATAAAAAGCACGATCCTATTTAGAAGTGTTGCTTTGATATACTCACGTAAAATCTTATTAGAATTGTCTTTAATATTAGCCTCAATATACATAACCTTTTATAAGATCCACTTATGCTGTCATAAGAAATACTATATTAAAACTCTTATTTTAAGTTAAACTAGGGTTAATTATATCACTAAATCATAGTTTCCACATGATTAAGGGTGTCAAATATATGATGCGTCTAATATGCTTAAAAATAAAGAAAGTGGAAAACGGAATCAAAATCATGTTCATGATAACAAAAATTAATGTGATTTTCACGCTATTCATTCATCAAAACGTGTCTTGTTAGATTTTATAATATAAATAAAGTCACATAATATTATATTTTAACTCCACTTGTAAATTTTTAAATATTATATTTTAACTCCATTTGATTGGTATTTTAAAGAATCTTATCTTTCAATACAATCAATCATGTATTTAGAACTTCTTATCATGAGACGTACTCATATAATTAAGGACTCTAAGAATATAAATGATCATTTTAAAGTAATAAATAAATATTTTAAAACAATAATAAGTGATCACAAATTCGTAAAGTGATCACTTTAAAGTTAAAGAGTATAATGTTAGTACTCCCTCCAATTCAACATAAATGTCCACTTTTCTTATTTGGTAAAGTCACTCTAATTGTCCACTTTCTATTTTTTGTAAAGACTTTTTACCTAAATATCCCAAATACCCCAACTTATATTATTTAAAATACCCCACCTACCACTTTTTCAATTATTATAATCACTTAAATACTCTATCTACCACCTTTTCAATTATTATAATCACTTCAAATACTGCACTATCATTTTTCTTAATTTGCATGTCAAACTCAAAGTGGACACCTATTATGTTGGAGGGAGTAGTTAGCACAAATTCTCATATGGAATAGTTTTACCGTGAGATCACTATCTCATACATGAATTAAATAGCTCAATTAATAAATATAATTAATATATATATCTTTTATTAAAAATTAATTTCACTAAGAGACAATCTCTCACAAAATAGCTGATTTTAGACAATTAATTGCATAGGCCCATGACCAAATCAAAAGTTAAGATAATCTTTTTTCAAGACAACGCATACTTCCTACTCCATTTTCTTTGATGCTTTGGTTTAGTATAATTAATTGGTGTTATTATATTTTTAATTGCAACTTGTTGAAGTATATAATATTCTCAAATTTGTTTGCGTGTCTTCAATGATTTCTTTCATTTTTATATTACAATTATTGTTAACTAAACTACAAACAACTGCCTATTTGTTTACATTTTATATTCAACGAGTAGTACTTTTTTTTGTGTGAAATTATTCAACGAGTAGTACTTGATATCACATACAATTAATTCTACATTATACAATGTAAGTATATAACCAATGGAGGACGTTGTCGTTGATCTTTAATTTTAATTATACCAAAATTTAAAGAATGGAAAAAATATCAAATATTTTAAGTAACAAAAATATTATGGCTGGTTGTCTTGAATATATTTTTTAAATATTATCTATAATGGACAATTTTGAAATTTTCTTTTGGTTAAAATTTTGTATCTGCGTGTAAATATAATAACAATAAGGTTGTTACTTGTTAGAATTTAATTCACTACAACAAATTTAGCTTTTTGCGATATTGGATTTAGTGGTATAATTAAATGCCACTAATTCATATTTTTAGTATACTAATTATTGGTTTTTATTGTAAGTTCCACCATAAAATGATTTAGCGACACTTAAGTTGGTCTTTAGTGGCATATGTAATTGTCATTATAGTCTATTGTGACATTTGTGAGAAATGTCACTAGATCCTATATCGCTAAAAGCTTTAGTGTGACTTTTTAATATACTGCATGTCACTAAATCCTCAATATACACTATAAAAAATTTGAAATAGCGACATTTAAATTAAATATCACTAAATATATCCCACTAAAAGCAAATTATGTTATAGCGATTCTACCTAGGATTGACAAGGGGATATGATGTAAGTCGATAAAAGTGAATTGTATCGTATGATACTACTTAGAAGTATATTTTATGATATGGTACAAGATAAGTGATTATTAATTCTATAATACTCCTTCCAATTTATATTTATTGTCCCATTTGTTTGGGCACAGATATTAAGAGTGGATGAGGTCCACCAAAAAGATGATAGTTGGGGTATTTTAATTGATTAAATTAATTGGAATGGTGGTATTTGGGGTATTGTAAGAAGTAAAAGTGAGTGTATATTGGTTATTACTTGTGTGAACATGGGTATTTAGGTAATAAATCATGACTAAAAATAGAAATGGAACAATTGAGATGAACTTACCCAATAAGAAAATGGGACAATAGTTGTGAATTGGAAGGAGTATTTCTTCATATTAGTTCATTTTTAAAATTTTGAACAATTTAATAATTATTTATGAAGAGCAACTCTATAAAATAACTTTAATGTGATAGTTGAATAACTTGTTCATTAACACATTTTCTTAAAATTAAGTTCCTAAACTAAAATGTGTTTAACATTTTTAATGTGAGCTTTTCCCATAGGCGAGTAAATGAACAAGTTATAGTTGAACAACTCTATAAAATGGGACATAATGAATAATAATTTTTTTATTCACTTTTAACTTAGTGTTTGATTATCATTGTCTACAAACATGATTTATTTTACCTCCCTTCTTTTACATGTAGTTGATTATCTAAAAAAATACTCCTAAAGGCATGCTTGAATTGAGTGTAAATTTCTAAGTGAAAAAATAATGTCAAACTGATGAATTAAAAACAAATTGAGATTTATTTGAAATAATTGAGATAGTCGTGAAGAAGGTAAAATTGAGCATGAAACAAAAATAATAAAGGAAAAACACGATAATTTCTCCTATTATGGAGGTAATACATTTCCCCATCCTCCTCTAGAATAAATATTTACCCCATAAACTTGAGATTTCCCTTTATTTTTCATTACTTTGCAACTATTCTTCCACATCTACAACTCACTAATTTCTCATTTATCAACTTCATTTAATTGTTTTGATTTTTTTTACCCCTTTAAATATTTACACTGAATTCAAGTATGCTCTAAATTAAGAAATGAGGGCAATCTAGTAAGAATAGAACGAATATCATTTACCCTACAAGAAGGTTAAAAACAACAAAATAAATCAAATTTTATCTAAGTTAGAGAGCAAATAACATTTTACAAAATAAGCACTAAATTAATTAATTTTCACAAATTCTTCTCATTCTGCCATCCAACTCTATAATAATCTAACAGAAAAACAATATACTTTCTCCGTTCTAAAATTGTTTTTACATTTCGGTTATGTGAACTATTCATCGCTCAATTGATATGATTTTGCCAAATAAAAAAATAGGACAACTAAAATAATTCCGAGGGGGTATAATTCTATAAATAAATAAACAAAATAACATACTCCCTCCAATTCACTTGAGTTGTCCCATTTGTTTTTGGGCACTATTCACGTATCACTCTTAATTTGTATTTTACTCTTAATCTATAAGTTAAAATATAGTCATGTGAGATCTTGTTTGATTCGTCTCAATACAAGGATTATTAATATCAATTTTTTATAATTTTTGATTAAGAATAATTAGAGATATTAAGAGTTAAAATATTGCCTCGGCAAGTGTGAAAAAGTAAATGGGACAACTCAAGTGAATTGGAGGGAGTATTTAGTAGCATAAAAAGCCAAAAATAACATTAAATGTAATGAAACAAAGGATTACTACCAAATAAAGTACTTCCATTTTACTTGCAATACTTACCGTTTTTGAAAGTTTCATATTACTTGCAACATTACTATTTTTGGCAAAAATAATCTACTTATTTTATCCTCACTTTATTCTTACCACATATTATCATCAATTATAAATCATCCCATTAATTATTTAATATACCGACAAGTCACAAATACTATCTATTTATAATAATTTTTTTTATTTCTATTCCACATATAACCATCAATTATACATTATCCCTACTCATACCATGCTGATTTGACAGTCCTTAAATATTCCGCCAAACCCAATGGTGCCATTAAAATGAAACGGAAGAAGTATAGAATAAAGAGTGTGACGTAGACGTTATAGGATGGCGTGTTCCTTAGTAGGTTTGACCCTACTCTTACTCGTTACCGAGTAACACCACTTACCCCGCATAGCTTTCGTGTAGGATCAGTCCATCATTATTGACTACTACTCTATTTCTTCTACTACTACTACTACTAACTTTTATCTTCTTGGCGCTCTTGGGCGTGGGTACTTTTGGAATAACACGCCCCTTGTGTGGGCACCAATCCTCTTATCTACTTTGTGTAGCTCTTCCTTATAGTGATTTAGTAACTAATCAAGTACTTCATCCGTTTCATTTTAGTTGCTATATTTGTATGGGCACGAGAATTAAAAAAAGGTAGACATAACATATAAAGTATTATTTTACCCTTAATTTCTTAATTGAAAAGGTAAAAAGTTAATGAGGTACAGAGTAGAATAAAAATAAGGATAAATTAAATATTTATATGATTGTTTTATTACTAAAAATAGAAATGTATCAAGTAATATGAAATTGTCAAAAATGGAAAATGTAGCAAGTATTATGAAGCAGAGGAAGTATGTTAGAATGTGATACTTATGAATGTGATGTAAGGATTGGCATGCACTTAAAATTATACGGTTTTTGCATTGTATTTTTTTAATTGAAATGAATATGTAGTACTTATATACTTCATGATAAATGGATGATAGATATGATTATGATAAGTATTATTTGTTATTAATAGTGACGTGGTGGGTCCATTATCCACAAAATTGATACATAACTACAAAACCTATATTTTTTTTGCCATCTAGAATAGTAGATAAGAGAAAGTTAATTCTTAAAAAATATTGATATTTGGTAATAGATAGAAAGATAATTAATAAGTAAAATAAATGGATGTAATAAAAAAAGTAATTGGTTATTATCCAAAAATAAAAATGAAACAAAATAAGAGACAAACAAAAACGAAAATGATGTTAAATGAAAAGGACAAAGGGAGTAGAGTAACTATTATCTGGTATGAACTTAGAAAAGATATTTGGTAAATGAATTTTTTAGATTTTGACTTTTTAGTTGATCGAAAGAAAAAAAAATTATTGAAAAATTATTTTTACCTCAAATAAAAAATTAGGTTTGAAACCAAAATGAAAAAGTTAGTTTGATTGGGGTTTTACCTTATTTTTGACCTGTTAACCGACTCTTTTATTTAATGAACAACAATAGATAATTTTATCGAATATCAACTTATACTCACTCCGAATCATTTTAGATGTCTCATTTTCTTATTTGGCAAATTCATATCAATTGTCCTATTTCCTTTTTTATCTATTTTTTTTTATCACTTTTCCCATTCTCAAAACTCAATTACCACCTTTACAATTAATTTAATCAATTAAAATACCCAACTATCACCTTTTTAATGGTCCATACATCATCCTTAATAACCGTGAAAACTCAAATGGAACATCTAAAATGATTCGGAGGGAGAATTAAATAACAAACTTATTCGGTTTACGAAAAAAATTAATACTTTCAACCGGTCAAATATGTAATTTGGAAAATCAACATCCAAGCTTAATTGCAAAATATTTTCACCCTAATCACTACTCCCTCTGTCTCTATGAATTTGCAGCATTTGCTATTTTCGTCCGTCCTATTTAAATTGCCGCATTTCTATTTTTGGACTATGACTCACAACTTTCTTTCCATACATTTTAACTTTCTTTTAATTTCATCCACACAATTCATTCTCTCTCCTTATTTATTACCACTTTCTTAATTTTCATCATTTTTCTCTTTGGTGCTATCTCATAGGGACGGAATGAGTACTTGGTTTCCATTCACCAATAAAAGATTCAAAACCATTCTCACTCCACCCACTTCCACCTTCCTTCCTAAATCCTATCCTTTTCCTTCTTATTTTAACTACTCTCTCTCTCCTTTCCTCTTGCTTCCCACGCATTTCACACTTCTCCTTCCTCCCTCCAGCCGCCACTCTCACTCCTTCACGTTTTTCATGAATTTTCTCCTTTCCTCGTTTTTCAAATAATATTCAACACAATGATGAATCCTTGGTCTTCTGATGATATTCATGGATCCTCTTCTTTATCAATCATGGATACTCTAATCCCTTCTTCTAATACTACTTCCGCTTCTCAAGATACCCTCCATACCCGTCTTCAAGCTTTGATTGATACTCCGGTTACATCCCGAGGTGAGACCTGGACTTATGCTATTTTTTGGCAATACAGTGTTGATTATTCGGGTCAAGCTTTACTTGGGTGGGGTGATGGGTATTATAGAGGTGAAGAGAATAAAACCCGGAAAGATAACCCAGCTAGTAATCGGGTTTCCCAGGATTTAGCTGAACAAGAACATAGGAAACGGGTGCTCCGGGAGTTGAATTCACTCATATCTGGATCTCCGGCGAATGAGGATTCTGCTGTGGAAGAGGAAGTTACTGATACTGAATGGTTTTTCCTTATTTCTATGACCCATTCTTTTGCTAGTGGTGAGGATTTACCGGGTCAAGCCCATTTGAGCGCGACTCCGATTTGGGCTGCGGGTTCTGACCGGCTTTCGACTTCACCTTGTAATCGGGCCAAACAAGGGTCATGTTTCGGACTTCAAACCATGGTGTCGATACCGGTTTTGAATGGAGTACTCGAGTTAGGGTCGACGGATGTGATTTTTCAGTGCCCTGATTTGATGAATAAGGTTAGGGTTTTGTTCTGTTTTGGGTCGGGTCCTGGTGATCCGAGTGCCTGGTCTGTACCCGTTTCCGTTCCTGCACCTGTACAGGAACCGGCACCGGCTCTTTCCGTTGACAGTGACCCAACAGCGATGTGGATCAATGACCCAAATCCACCAGAGGTCGTGAAGGAAATTAGGAATACACCAACCCCGCCGCCGCCGCCGCCACCTCAGCAGCCGCAATTGAAAGTGATTAATCTGGATAATCCGATTAAAAACAACAACCCAGTTGAGATTCAAAATTCTCAACAAAAACCTGGGTTTTTTACCAGAGAATTAAATTTTTCTGAGTATGCCGGATTCAATGGAAGCGGGTCAAAGAATAATGGAGGTTTAAAACCCGAATCCGGAGAGCTATTGAGTTTTGGTGGAGGTGATAGCAAAAGAAGTAGTACTACTAATTCGAATGGAAATGTGGGTATATTCGGTTCAAATTCACAGTTCATAATTGATGATAGTAGCAACAAGAAGAAACGATCCCCAAATTCGAGAAGCAGTAATGACGAAGGAATCATGTCGTTTACATCTGGGGTGATAATGGCGTCGTCAGGGATCGGAAAATCAAGCAACAATGGCGGAGCAGATTCAGAGCATTCCGATTTAGAAGCATCAGTAAAAGAAGTGGATAGTTGTATTCTGGTAGCTGAGCCGGAAAAACGTCCAAGAAAACGAGGCCGAAAACCAGCTAACGGAAGAGAAGAGCCTCTAAATCACGTCGAAGCAGAGAGACAACGGCGTGAGAAGCTGAACCAAAGGTTCTACGCTTTACGAGCCGTTGTCCCAAACGTGTCGAAAATGGATAAAGCGTCGCTCTTAGGCGACGCCATATCCTACATTAATGAGCTCAAGGCAAAGCTTCAAGATTTTTCGTCGGAAAAAGAAGGATTGGTAGCTCAAGTAGAAGGGCTAAAGCGAGAGTTAGCCACCAAAAACGGGCCGACATCACAACCACCACCACAACCACTACCGACAAATCTCGAAAACGATCTGAAGGTGATGGGAGGCCAAACACTAATAGATTTAGATATTGATGTGAAGATAATAGGATGGGAAGCAATGATTAGAGTGAATTGTAACAAGAAAAACCACCCAGCAGCAAGGCTAATGGCAGCCTTAAAAGAATTGGATTTGGATGTATCACATGCTAGTGTTTCTGTTGTTAATGAATTGATGATCCAACAAGCAACTGTGAAAATGGGTAATAGATATTATAGTCAAGATCAATTAAGAATGATCTTAGCATCTAAAATATCAGATCCCAGATAAGAAAATCAGAGATTTGAAGCAGAAGATAATTAGTTTTATTGATAATTATATTATTTTTGTGTATGTTGTTCATATTAGTCATTATTGAACCTTGTATGATATAGTAGTGTATGATTAATCTTAGTTTTAGTTTAAGGGAAGTTGAGTTTTTAGATTGTGTTAGTGTAATGTAGGAAACAGGAGCTGGGTTTTGGTTTATATCATCTTTAACACCAATTTATGTAAATGGAAATAAGAACTTAGCTCCAATTCTCATGTTTTGATTGTTTAATTGTTTATAATTTGATCTTTTGATTGTTTGTGGGTAAAAATCTCTTTGTTTTAACAATTGAAATGAATGGATTTAAGGCTACTTGAGATGGATTTGGTTGTTAGTATTAAATGGTAATAAAATAATTTGAAGTTTATATTTTAATGAAATGTATCATGTTATTTCCATTGTAATAAAAAAATAATCTTAAAAAATGTTGTTTTATTTACAATTTTTTCATTGCCACTTTATATCTCATTTTGTCGTCATCATCATTATTCCAATGTGTCTTTGTCAGAGGCAGGTTCTGGGGGTGAAAAAGAGGGAAGACTAATATCCTCATCGCGAAGAAGTTGCAATGGAAGAGAGCACCACAATTCGAGTATTGTCTGACATGTAATGTTCAAATAATACCTGCAAAATAATATTTGAAGAAAAACAATCACAACTATTAAACTTGTCGAGAGATTTTTCAAGTAAAATCACATTAAAATTTAATTATCATTCTCGTTATTTATTACTGATTGCTAAACAAATCATTGGATGATTCATTTTGGTATGGTGATGAATTTGTGCTCATTAAGTCATAATGGTGTATAGGAAAAGTGGTATTTTCTTAAGTAAGCTTAACGACTTTTTTTTACCAATTAGTAATTAGGTTGTACGACCTTACATAGCTTGGTAACATATTGGTTTCTCTCGTACAATTTTCATCTTACTAATGAGTGATAAATTTTCAATTACATTACATACTCTCTCTCCGTCCTATTGAATTTACATCATTTTTCAATTTAGTTTGTCCCACTTAATTTGCATTATTTCCTCTTTTGGATAGTGGCCTACCACTTTCTTTTAATTTCATCCATACATTTTAACCCTCTTCTAATATCATCCACACAATTCATTCTCTCTCCTCATTAATTATTACTTTCTTAAAAATACACAAATTCTCTTTGATGCGATTTCAAATGGACGAAGCAGTACACCTTATCTTTGATACAATTTCGCTTTTTTCACTAGCGAGTGGTAATGATTGTACGAATTTACATTTTCCCCTACATTTTAGATTCTTTACCAATGAATGATGATCTTAGTTTGGTACAATGCACTGAATCAGTTTCGCATTCAATTAATGATAAGGTTGCATAAACTTATACAATTCAGGTGATCGGGTCAGTTTCAGACGGGTGTCATTTGATTCGGTTGTATTTCGAATCGGTTGTTTTTTAGTTGCGTGTTGTGCCGGTTCACAATTGGGTCGGGTCAATTAGTCACGTTTCGGTTGAAGATCGATTATTCGAGCTATTGGGTTAGCATCAGTTCGGTGCCGGTTGAAGCTTGTGTCGAGTGTTAATCGTTATCGGGTTATCATCGGTAACAGGTTCGGGTTTTTTTTAAAAATAGATTCGGCTACGTTTTACTAATTACTATCGATCGAATCAATACCAAATTAAGTTGTTAGGATCCAATCAATATCAAATCAAGTTGTTAGTCATTTTTAATTGATAACAAGATTACCACTACGTAAAGCAAAATAGTTAAAATGCAAATCCATTAGTGATCATTATTACTTTGTTACTTTTACTTGTTTGACCGGAAATTAAAATTATAAAGTTTTATCATTTTTCATCTAATACGATTAAAAGTAGTTAAATACATATTGAACATTGATTATTAATTCTATATATATGAAACCATCTATTTATAAAATTTAATTTACTAAAATATCTATCACTTTATTAGATTAACTAATAAGATGATTGAATATGAGTCTATCATACTTCTATATTAAAAATTGGTTCAAGTTTAAAGCAATTTGATCTAAAATTTGTTCGGGTTAAGTTGGTTTTAGCCGGATCGAGTTCGGTTTCGAGCCTGATTTGGATCTGATATGACTCGGGTCGGTCATTTTAGGTTTGGGTAATCTTAATTTACGGTTTTGTGTCTGTTACAAAAACACAAATTCTTACTTGAGACCGTCTTTTGTAAAGACGACTATCAAAAGTCCAGTCCAATTCTAAATATATTGTTACAACTCTAAAATTAGATTTGGGCTGCACTTTTGAGAATCGTCTTTACAAAATCCGGTCTCTCAAGAGAGCACCTGTTACAAAAATCAGTTACAGTTCGGGTCAACTTTCCCTTTCTCGGTTGTCAACTGGTTCGGATACAACTTCGGTTTGGGTATTCTCGATTCGATAAACCCAATAGAGAATATATTTTCTGATCGATTTTTCTTTCGGTTTCATTTCGGGTTTTCAGATCGAGTCACTTTTTAGTACCTATAATATTACAACTTAGCGTGATATTTGCGTTTTATAGTCAACGTGCATGAGCAAAAAAAGTTATAAATCAATTAAAAACTTCGGATTCAATACAAACAAAGGATAAGGGAATAATAGTTATTGGTCCATACAAAAACATCAGGGTAGTCGAATAGCAAGGGCAAAGTGGGGTACTACCTAGGTCCCGAAATTTTTTGGGGTTAAAAAATTTATTTTTATGTATATAAGTGATAATAATTTGAATTAAATTTATATATAACTTACATTTTTTGTTAAGTAATACTCCCCCCAACACAATTCAATTGTCCCATTTGAGTTGGACACGGATATTAAGAGTGGGATGGGGTCCACCAAAAGGTGGTAGTTGGATATTTTAATATATAAAATTAATTGTAAAGGTGGTAGTTGGATATTGGAAATTGAAAAAGTGGGGGTATTTAGGTAAAAAATAGATAGACAAAAAAGAAAATGAGACAATTAAAGTGAATTGCTCAAATAAGGACCTTTGATTAGGATCTTACCCATTTCAATATACTTATGCTTGTATTTTATAAAATTTTGACCATTAAAAAGAAAATGAGACAATTAAAGTGAATTGCTCAAATAGATCGACAAAAAAGAAAATGAGACAATATAAAATTTTAATTTCGACCATTTCAATATACTTATGCTTGTATTTTATAGGCTAAATCATCATCATCTTACCCAGTGTATTCCGCTAATAGGACCTTTGATTAGGATCTGAGAAGAGAGGAAGGACGACAACTCATACTCATAAAGGAGAGTGCAGCCAAAGAGTATCCCCCGACTCTAGAAAGATCCATAGATGAAACCTCTAACAATACCACGATTTTCAAAAGTATAATTATAAATAAAGTATACATGAATATTATTAGATAAATACTAGCTAAACACGAATAGGAGAACGATGTGTCAAAAGGCAAAGGAAAAAACAAGAATACTAACTGGTAAGCACAAGAGTAATCAGTAGTCTAAGACATGGATTAGACTCCTCTAACTACCCCTATCCCGATTAGAACCTTAGAGAGGTGTAGGTCTTACATGTCATTTATATTAGAAATAATAATGTAAAATACAAATTATAATTTTGGGAATTTGTATTTTTCCCTTTGTTTGTGGCTAAAATAAAACTCACAAAAGAAACACTAAATACAAACTTGAAGATGAACTTTGTAATGACAACCGTTACCCGGAAACTTGATATTTGTTGTAGACGTGTAATCAAGAACAAACTTGAAGATGAACTTTGTAACGACAACCGTTACCCGGAAACTTAATACTTGTTGTAGACGTGTAATCACTTTTCTTTGTGATATTTTCCCCACAAAGATACTTGGGTTGGGACTTGAAAATTTTCCACGAGATACGAAAAACACAACACATCCTAAGTACTTGGGGTATGTCACTTAATAACAAAATGTTTAGTGAATTATAAACTTTGGAAATTCTATCAAGAAGTTTATAACTATTTTTGAAAGAACACTAGTAATAGAGAAAGTAAGGAAAGAATTCAGAAATTTTTGTTGTAAGTGACATCCTTTCCCAAGCCCTTATTTTATACTAGTTTAAGTATAACAAAGGGTCATTGACATTTAATCACCCATTGATGATCAAGTATAATGACCATCAATTAATACCAATATAACTATGGTATTCATAAGCATTATTTCACACTATTAAGTCACTTGTAACTTCAAAATTAAAGTTGAACAAGAATGGAATCCAACGCTCATTAATCAAAGAATACGAAAAGGCACATTTTTGTCTTTTATCCTACCCTTTGACCCCTTTGGACCTTGTATTTTTAGTATACTTTGTCCCACTACTATTTGTAGTACTTGGTGATAATTCTTAGGATTTAATACACACGAAATGTTCAACATGATTTTTACTTATTCATCCCACGTTCTCTTAGATCTTCTTTTACTTCTCTTACCTTTAATATTAATGCTTTCGATCCCTTATAAGAGCATCAAATGTCTTTCTTTCACATGCCCAAACCATCTTATTCTATTTTCACTTATCTTTGTAGAAATATGGGCTAAATCCACTTTTTTAAAGGGCCTACTAAGAAGCTTCTTTGTACATCCCCTTGGAAGTAAGTTGAAAAGGATGAAAAAGATGAAATCGGATTTTGCATACCTAAGGTAATACTTTCTCTCTTTAAAATACTACAAAATCATAGTAGCTGATATGTAGCTACTAACTTGGACGGAGACACTGCCCTCTGGATTCCAGGTGTCATTTTGCAGGAATTTCATAGTTTTCAACTAACACCTACTACCACCACAATGACCCAAATGTACCTTTTCATTGAATTTTCTTTTTTTAACAGGAACAGTTTAGCGTCGTCCAAACTAATTCCCGGTTAAAACTAACACCTAATGAGATGATACATTTACTAGTTAAAGTTTTGTACTGGGTGAAAATTGGTACACAGTAAAACCAGAATACGATGAGAACTGGTAAGAACTGCCAATATTTGGGAAAGGTGTGCCTTAGGCTGGTATGAAAAGGTACAACTGAGGCACGATCTGGCGAGTGCGGCCGTCAGTATACATTAATATCCAGTCAAAACTAATTCTTAGTAGAAACCGATATTTAGAACTAAGATTTCATTAAACCCATGAATAAATACAATTTCTTAGGGCAGCTACGGTTGTAAACCTCTAGACCCATCTACTATAGTTCTGGGGTTTTGGGGGGCATATGTTTGTATATAAAATATAAGCCCATATTTTATATGGGTTAAATTCACTTACTTAAAAGGTCCACTTGAAAACCTCTATAAATACAACTCCTTGGAGTTGAAAAGGATGAAAAAGATGAAATATGATATTTCCTACCTAAGACAAGACTATCTCTCTTAAATATTACTACATAATAGTAGCTGATATGTGGGTAGTAACTTGGGTGTCAAAGGCACAGTGGGTTACCCCTGGGGTACTTGGTGTTATTTTGTAGATATTACATGGTTTTCAGCCAACTTTTGTACTACAATCACAACTAACCAAAGGTACCTTTTTATTCGATTGTTTTCAATTTTAATTAACAAGTTCAACTTACTATATTTTTCATATTGCTTATTTTTAAATTACTAGCTATTACTAATTTTTCGCAAAAAATTAGGCCTACTGCTTCTATCAATTGTACTCTAAAATACATTCTACACACTAAGTATAAACTCATTTTTTTGGATGGAATACTTTACCTTTTTACAAGATCACGTCAGTATATACTTACTCTTAAGCCACGATCAATCATTTCAATAGTTTAAATGCATCGGGAATAGATATTCAAACCCTAAAAATCACTTTATTAGTTGGTTGCTTTTCATAATAGGCTTAAACAAAAGATCGATTGATCAAGATTGGTGTTTCAGTATCTGAAAATTTTGTTATATATGATGAACATAAGGAGATAGGTGACCATCTCTTCTTTAAATGACCACTTAGTCTAAGCTATTATTCCACAATAATGACATGTGTTGATCTCAAAATTTCTCCAGGCAATATTCAGAGCATCTATTCTAGAATATATAATATTAGATGCACGGTAGTTTGAAGAATGTTTGTTTTGCTTGTTTAAACTCCCTCATCTACTGGATTTGGTACGCTAGAAACAAGGCAAGTTGGGAAGGGCTAGGGTTCACTCGTTAAAAGCTCATAACATCCATTAAACAAGATATGTGCTTCCGATTGAATTATTCATCCAAAGATGCAATGCTGTTGACAAAGATTGCATTGATAGTTTGTATTGTTAGATTTGTAGCCTTATCGGATGTATTGTTTTTATTGAGACAGATGTCTTGTTTTTTTGGCCTTTATAAGGCTTGTTTCGTCCTTTTTGGGCTAGGGCTTGGGTCCATCCTAGTTGGTTCGAGGCTCTTCCCTTTGGATTTGTATTGTTTGGTTCTTTGGTAATAAATTTTTTTTCTTTTACTAAAACAAAATAAAGTTAGGTGAATGTTTTTTACCCCTAGTTTTTTCATACCCTATACTTTATTAACTTTTACCACATTTATTTAAGAGTTCTAATTGTCTTTGTAATATATAGAGATACTCATGATCTCCTAAATCTTCTGCAAAATTGATTGGTAGCAAGAAAATCAGCACAGAGAAAACTAAAATTAAATAAATGAGTATGAGTCTAGCTGAAATGGAAAAAGGATATTTTATATGGTAGCAATGTAGTTTTATAAAACGTCAGTGGTAACAAATCTTAAAAAAAGTTTCACATGTAACATTGTAGAATTGTACTTAAAGCTAACGTAACATTACTACTCAAAATCATACGCTTGAACTAAGTTATGAAATTACTTATTTGGCATTGTCTTCCTTCTTTAAATCAAGACTTACCATCATCATTCTTGTAGTTGAATCCTTAAGCAATTGTTCTCAAGATTAATGTCTCACTTTCTACGATGGTCTTCATTATAGGTTGACCACCATCATGAAATAGACTAATTGACATTGTTTCAATATGCATAGTAAGCATCCCAAATACCCTTTCTTAGGCCAATTGTACACACATTGTTCCCTTTAAATTTTCATATATCTTTAATATGGATGGTGCATAGAATTATGCTCTTTTAAAAAAGGAAACTACATGTGGGTCCTCTTTATATGAACTTCAGGTAACTTTAAGTAGAACAGTATAATGTTATACTATGAAATTTTTTTATGATTTGCTATCATTGACATTTATTAAATCTACGTTGCTATATAAAATATTCCAAATGAAAATAAAGAAAAAATAATAAAATGAACTAAAATGAATATAATCCTTCATATTCCATATAATTTACCACGTTTTCTATTTTAATCTCTCCCAATAAATTAAATTTGTTCTATTTCTATTTTCATGTAAAACTACATCCCATGTACTCTATATACTTATTATTTCTTTTATTATTTCTAAATAATCGAATAGGATTTAAACTCAATTATTGAATTTCGGTGCTAAAAGGAAATAGTAGGACAAATACCTATTTGAAATTGACATTTTCACATGGTTGTGTTGCAGTATAACCGTTATGCTCCCTCTTATTCACAACAAGTGTTCCATTTACTTTTTAAACACTATTCATTACTTACTCTTAATTTGTATTTTATTATTAATCTACAAGTTAAAACGTAGTCAAGTGAGATATTGTTTGATTTGTCTCATATGCGAGGATTATTTATATCAACTTTCCATAATTTATAATTATGCACAATTAGAGATAGTAAGAATTAAATAAGTGTATTAGATAGAGTGCATAAAGCAAATGCGACACTTGTGGTGAATAGACGGAAGTATAATTGTAATATAATGAGGGCACTTTATATATAGTTAGTGATGGCCACGGTCCGGGTTGGGCCGGTTCCGTTCCGGTTCCAACCGGTTCCGGTTCCATTTGGAACCTGACCCGGACGTTTCCGGTTCCGATTCCGGTCGTTTCAAACGGTTCCTTGGCGGTTCATGAGACGGTTCCGACGGTTCCAATTTCCGGGTCGGGTGGGTCAGACCATCGGTTCCGTTCTTATTTTTCCTTTAATTTTAATAAAAAAAATACTATAATAATGCGGACGTACATTCGTCGAATACTTGATTATTAGCGAAATTCATTGGTTGTCATCGTTATTAAAATATTTACTAAAAAGAAGGAATAAATAAATTAATAAGAAACGAATCAACGATAAAGATCATAAATAAAAAAGGAGAGAGAATGGACTTGAACCTAGTATCCCGAAGGAATACTAAGCTGCCTACGTATCCCGAAGGAATCAACGATAAAGATCATAAATAAAATATTATAATTACTTTGGTCGATTTCAAAGTGATGTTTAAGATAATTATCTAATTCTAAATATGAAGCGGAGGAGGAGGAAGAAGATGACTAGAAAAGTATCATCTCGACTTATTATGTTAGCGATTACGGGATTATAATAATCGGGACGTGCCGAGACGCAAGCACGCCTAGACGTATCGCGGCTCGGGTTATATATACTCGAATAATGGTCATAAAGGTCCGCTAAAAGTTTTTTACAATTTCCTACACAATTATGAACATCACTAGACGAACGATCTAATGCTTGGTACTAAAATCCTATTATTTTACTTAGGTTTTCCGCCCTAAAACACGGATCTAAAATTGTTGCAATTCCATAAATATAAGGAAAATTAGTGAAATACGCTTTCCACTTATCCATCATATCTGCAAGAATCGACTTTAAAAAACGTTACTATCATCATGAGAATATCTAAGAAGATGATAAAAAACAATAATACATTCACTTATTACTAAGTGAACTCTTGGTTCATAAACATATGAAAAAATCTTAGTTTCGTGGACATATGAAAAGTGCAATTATTTGCACTCATCATTAACATATTTGCGCTCATTTTCGATGTTTAGAGGCGGTTTAGGGTTGTTATATGTGGTTTCACTCCATTTCGGTATTCCATGTCCAATTTGTAGCCAAATGGGTGAATTATGGTTCTTTGAGTCATTTTTGTGGGTTTTTGGTGCTAATCATGTTTACAAGGCTCAAAGAACGTATCAAGCTATCAATTTTGTCAAGCCATGAAGAGTAAAAAAGCAAAACAGTAGAAAAGTGTTGTTAATGCAAAAGTATTAAGGTGAAATTTGATACATGTCTACTCTTTTGGCTATAACTTTTGATAGGAATATCGTATTAATACAAGGTTTGCGGCATTGGAAATTAGACTTCAAGGGCTTTCCAACGGTATATTATATGTCCGATTCGATAACCGAGCAAGAAATGGCGAGCGTTTGAAGTTGATGCAGTTTTTCAGCTCCGGGTCCGGGTGAACCGTTTCGGTCCGGGTTCACGGTTCTGGGCGGTTCCATTGAACCGGTGGGGCGGGTGAACCGGTCCGCGGTCTTTGGTCCGTTTTTTTCGATTTTTCAACTTTTTCCCGGCGGGTTCACGGTTTCGCGGTTCGGTTCCGGTTCGGAATCTGTCGCGCACGTTCCGGTTCCGGTTTCAAGCGGTTCGGGACCGGTTCGGTTCCGGGCCAACCCGGACCGTGGCCATCACTATATATAGTTTGTGTTAAAATGAGAAATATTTTGTTTGAATTGTGCAGAGTGATGATTGGCTCATTTAAAGCAAAAGGCAAGTCTTTTGGAAGATTCATTGTGTTTATGTTCTTGAGCCTTTGGTTGATATTTCTATTTTCCAGCTTTTTCCTCTAACAAGTAACACCCACATGTTTTATGTGTTGATGATATATTTTTTTTACTTGTAATGTTGCACCATGTTTGAGATTAATCAATTACTCTAAAGTTTCTGCCAACTTCTGCAACAAAATTTGTCCACTTTTTATCAATCATTTCTATTTGTACAACTATATAAAAGTAAAATTCCTTACTCTATTATACCCCTCCTATTCACGCTAAGTATTTCATTTCTTTTTTGTGTCAAGTCACTCTAAATGTCTTATTTCTATTTTGGATATGTTAACTTTACTAATTTATTCTTACTAAACTTGACTTTTTAACACTTTTACAACTAATCACTTACTAACCCACTTTACATCTATAAAAATTTTAAAACTCTACACTTTTCTCTTACATAGGTGATCTCATTTGACCACCTAAAAATGGTGAAAAGTCAAATGGGAGTTGGGACACTTAGGGAGAATGGGAGGGAGTATTATACTCATTTATATTTGACTTTTCACGTAATTTATATTTCACTTTCACGTAATTTTATGAATTATTTAGATTATTTACATATAAAATTGCGCTAGTGGTTCAATGAATAGAGCATCTGCATATGGAGAATAAGGTTTGAGGTTCAATCCCTACTGGGCACTGTTATTACTTATTAATTGGCGGGTTTCTTGACTGTGTCATCTCTTTTTACCCACTCTTTGGGAGTACGGGTATGGTTTGTCAACATCTTTCAAGAAAAAAAAAAACTCCCCACTCGGACCCTGCCTTGTGCTGGATACCGGGAACGTCCATTAATTTTACATATAAAATTATATAAAAATATAAATTATAATAAATTTATATTTATGATAGATTGCAATCAAACGATTTAAACAAAATCTTGTTTACCTGTATTTTTTTGTTCACTGTTATACGCAGTAGCCACAATACATAAAGTTAACATTAATGATAAAGAGTACCAAAAATCATAAACAAAAATTGTCAAAAATAAAAAAAATTTGCTCGATCTACTTAAAATAAATCCAACTAATAATTAATTTTAAATAAATTTGCTTGTTCGATATAATTAATGAAAATAAACAATAAATGTAGTTTTTTCGGTGAATTAAGCTATATATTAATTTATTATTAATAATTTTCCTAATCATTCCAGATATTAAAAATTTCAAATGGGAAAAAGTAACACTAAGTTAACCACATACTAAGTACTATGTTATTATTTATCCTAAAAAAAGGTACTATGCTATTATTATAAGCAACAACTCACCATATTGTAAGTTGTAAAGTAAGCATGCGGAGGTTGTATTATAAAATCTGATTAATTCATTTTATTAACAGCTAGTCTGTTGAAAGACTGTTTTTTTAGAGACGTATCTCAAGCCCAGTTCATTAAATAATAATATTTACTTGCCGTATTCTTAATGCCAACTTACATTAACCTTAATCTTTACTTACCGTATCCTTAATGGCTATTTTCAATATCTTAAATGCCTACGTGTATCATTTTTAATGCCTACTTACAATATTTTAAAAAATATATAATGGGTCAATCCAATTAAAAGTGGTCTGACCTCAAATATACATTCTTTCACAAGAATTTGTGTTCTATTAAACATAAGGTGAAGATGAGTTCATTAAAGTTATTACTATTTATTAGCTATTTCCTCCGTTCCATAATACTTGCTATTGATAGTGACAATTTCCCACACAATATGTCACACTCATTATCAAGTATTATGGAACGGAGGAAGTATATATAAACAATTTTCATTTATAAGTTCTCTCGAGTTTAGGATTTTATTGGCTGAATCATCTTATAAGTATATATAATCTAATGTAATACCTTTGTACCCTAATCATAGTTCATTTATGCCATATGAAGAGTCATAGCACATTCCTCTATTATAATTACTTTATCTTTGTACCAAACAATTTATTAGTGGTTTTGACCTATAAAAACTTATAAAAATGGATTTGAATCCAAAAATATGTTATCATTTAACTAGCTTAATCATCTCTCCACCAAACAGTCCTTATATGACGATACTACAAGTTGAAAGTAGAATTATATACCTAGTAAATTGTACTCCTATGACAAAATAGCCAAATATAACTTGAATAGGATAATTAGACTTTCTCACTAAAATCAAATACCCATTTGCTTGAATACAAGTTTTTAAGTCATAATAATGGCTTTGTTTAGTTGGAGGGGAGTAAAAACATTATTTTACAGGCAAGTCTATGAAATCGAATCTCATTTATTTGGTATCCAAAATTTTAAGATAGGTAACGGGTTCAATTTATCATTACCTTTACAAATTGTCTGGTATAGTTTTTGACAACTCTAATCGTTATTCGTTTCCGAAAGGAAACTATTTCCATTATAGTGTTAATGCTCATATTCTTGGGAAATCAGTAGCATTACCTTTCTCTCTCCGTCAAACTCAAAAATTAACATTTATGTTCTCATTTCTTTTGGTCATTCTTCATAAAATTGATGAGATTTTTTTCCTTCTTTAATAATCATTTTCTCTCTTGCGTGCATTTGAAATGAAATTAGGGGTATAAAATCTATTTGGAGTTAATTTGCCAAAAAGTTAAAAGAAAAACTCACAATTTCATCATTTTTCTTTCAACATCATTCTATTTGAAGGTTAACCTCTGAAGGTGGCTATTTGTGAGGTAGTACTATGATTTTGGTGGCGACTTTCATGAGGTTAGTGGTTTTCATGGTGTTGGTGGCTATGGTTTGAGTAGCTAGAAAGTGCAAAGTTAATATATCGAACAACTCATAACAATATTACTTTACATTATCCTTACCTCTCTTTGTGAATTCATTATCCTTTACATTTTTATTCCTCATATCAAACACTTAGCCTTTTTCTTCCCTTAGTCTCTTCCCTTACTCTATTTTATGAATTTATTTTCCATTACATTTTAATTCCTCATACCAAACACCTTTTTAGTCTTTTTCTTCCCTCAGCCTACCTTGTATCAAAGTAGAAATGAGATGAAAATAGAAAAGCGTTTGGATACTGAAAAGGAGGGTGATTGGCTGGTAGGAAACTCTCCATGGCTGGTAGGGTTCAGTTGGTTAATAGTACTATTTAGATGCCTAAAGTTTTTGGTGGGTTAAATAATTGTAATATTCAGATGTGGAATGAGGTTGCTATTCTTAAGAGCTTATGGGCTCTGACTTCCAAGAAGGATAGACAATGAATCAAATTGGTCAATAGTTACTATCTTAAGGGGGCTGATATTAAGCGCGTTCACATTCCTAGCACTGCATCCTGGATGTTAGCTCGTATTATTAATAGTAGGAATCTTGTGGCTGATTGGAGTGAGCTTAGCAAGTGGGTTGTGCATGCTGAGTTTAGTGTTAAGCATGCTTATATGGATAGGATTTCTCACAGGCCTAAACTGGAGGGCTTTGTGCATGGCGTAACAATAAGGCTTCTCCTAGAAGTACTATTTGTTTGTAGCAGATTCTCCACGACAGGTTGCCTACGAAGGTTAGGCTTACCAAATGGGGGATTTCTTGTGATGCTAGGTGTGTTTTATGCCATGCTGATCTGGAGTGACCACTTATAACTTTAAAGTGATCACTTACCATTTATAACCATGGACGGATGTATATTGTAACAATGGATAGCATAGGCTACCCATGTTTTTATATAAAAAAATAATTTTCCTTTTCTTTTTGTTCTCATGTATTTCCTCTGTTTCACTGTAGTTTCTAAATTTGACTTTTTACGTAATTCAATAGGTTATTTTAATCATTTATCATTTATATATTAAAAAATACACCTCTAAAAATTATAAAAAGTTAATTTTATGAAAGTATGTGACTAGACGATTTAAACAAGATCCCAGGTGCATATATTTTTTCTTACATATAAGTCATAATATATAAAATAAGCTTGAACGATGAATAGTGTTAATAACCGTCACTCAATGTGTATTTAATAACGGAGAAGGTGTTTCACTAAGTCAATTTTTGATCTCGTTGTAAATTCTAACTAAAAATTTTGTACGATGCGGTGTGGATAACATATGATCGCCCTTTATTTATATTGACAGCGACATGAGATTATTAGTGCGATATTTTACTTACATGTCAATTTGGAGTAATAAAAAATTTATGTGTTGTTAAAAGATAAAGTCCAAGTACCATTTCAGTTCCCACACAAGACATGATTCAGGTGGGGGTTTTCTTTTTCCAAAAAGAGGCTGACATACCATAGCTGGTACTCCCTCCGTTCCTTTTTGTTTTTCCACCTTACTAAAACGGGTAGTTCCATAAGTTTTTCCACTTTAGAATACTTTCTATTTTTGAAAAGTTTTCATCCCACTTTTACCCCTTAAAACCCCACTACTATATAATTAAAATAATACTTACTACCAACAAGGATTCAATTTTTCTTAATCTTGATGAATAACCCAAATAGGAACATCAAAAAGGAACGAATGGAGTATTATTTTACAAATAAGACTTTGCTGAATTTTTTTTATTATTTAGTTCAACACGTTGTTGCTACTCATGATTTTTAGTTCTAGATTCGCCACTATTTATAACCTTAAAGTGATCACTTAAATTTTTATAGTGATTAATTTTTAAAATCTTAAATTGATCACTTGTTTAAAGTGATTACTAGCTACACTATTAATTTGAGGATATATATATATATATATATATATATATATATATATATATATATATATATATATATATATATATATATATATATATATATATATATATATATATATATATATATATATATATATATATATATATATATATATATATATATATATATATATATATATATATATATATATATATATATATATATATATATATATATAAAGGCGAAAGAATAGTTATATATATATATATATATATATATATATATATATATATATATATATATATATATATATATATATATATATATATATATATATATATATTTTGATTGTAAGGCTAGTGTTTTAGGATGAAATGATCTCATATAAATTTTCTTTAAAACTAAAACATTGGACTAACTTATATCTAAACTTGAAGTCAAAGTTAATATTATTTTTTAAAGTGATTACTACAATATTAGTTTTAGCTAAACCATGTTCAAACAAGATCTAGATCTTCAAATTCACATTTGTGTCATTAATGATATTAAAAGAATTTATAGTTGTAATTAAATCAGTTGCTTACATGTCCAATCACAAAACTACAAGAAGTACAATATTTTTTGATATGCTTTTAATAATCTCATTATACTCTCTCCGAATTATTTTAGATGTCCCATTTGGGATTTTACGAACTTTAAGGGTTGAGTAGGGTCCTTTAAAAAGGTGGTAATTGGGTATTTTAATTGATTAAATTAATTGTAAAGGTGGTAGTAAAGTATTTGGAATGGAAAAAGTGTGGGTACTTAGGTAAAAAAAGATAGACAAAAAAAAAGAGATAATTAATATGATTTTGCCAAATAAAGAAATGAGACAACTAAAATGATTCGATAATCTAATCTAATACTCCCTCCGATTCATCATAATTGTCCACTTTCCTTATTTGGTAAAGTCTTTTTACTTGTCCACTTTCTATTTTTGGCAAAACTTTTTACCTAAATACCCCCAACTACCCCAACTTATATTATTTAATAATACCCCACCTACCACCTTTTCAATTATAATAATCACTTAAAATACCCCACTACCACCTTTTCAATTATTATATTCACTTAAAATACCCCACTACCACCTTTTCAATTATTATAATCAATCAAAATACCCCACTACCACACCACTCTTAAAATCCGATCCAAAGGCAAAGTGGACAATTATGATGAATCGGAGGGAGTACTATTTAAAGTAGGTAAGAGTCTTCCTAAAAACTTAAATTAAACTCAAATCTGTCTTTAACTTAATCAATCGTAATAGTGCAACCTACTTCATGATAATAGAACGCAACCTGTATTATTTATTTATAAAAGTACATCATGTTAATTATGAATCTCCAAATTGGGTATGCTGTATGCATTAGGGATCGCAATTCATTTGGAATTGGTTCCTAATCCGAAAAATTCAATTTGACGTGAGTCCAAGAAAAATAATATCCGACTTCAAATCCGATTATATATTTCGAGTCCGATTCAAAGATGTACTGGAGTTGGACCTCATAAAAAGGTCGATACTCCGACCTGCCTCCAACTCCGATACAACTCCGTCATGACTCGACTTGACACCGACTTTGAATTGTATATATTTATAATACTCAAAGTTTTAAACGAAATATTTTTGGTTTCATAATTAATTGAATATTTAAAAAAGATCAGGAGAATTTATAGCCTAGGTTGTTAAAAGCGTAAATTTAACTCAAAGCAAAAACAACTCTCTGAATCTCATCGTTTAATCAAATCGTAGAATTAAATGATTCAAGATTTTTGCAAATGACTGCTTATTTATATTATATAGACATTTTCATAGTAAAAAATCAATTAAAAGTTGATTTAATATTCTAAAAACGTTATTATTCATAAGATACATATAAACTTCTATGATGGACAAATATAAAAAGATATAAAATTAATCATATAATCAATAATTAGTAAAACAAACACATCATGTAGATAAAAATAACAATGATCCTTATTAAACTAAGTTGGGTTATCAAGGTGACATCATATTATGATAATTTAAAGCTCTAATATCATAACAACAAATGAAAAAAATATAGTTTTTACAATCACTTATTCAAACATTATCAATTATGAATAGCAATTCAATCATTAATAAATTAGCAACACTAAATTTATTCAAAAAAAAGTCAATAACACCAAATAAAACCAAGCCTCAACTAGACTCAACTAGTAATCTAGATGAAAAAAAGAAAATCTATGATAGCAATAAATAAAAAAAAGCAAAGAGTCCCAGTTCCTACTCATATTATTCATAAAATAGTTATATTATGGTCAAGAGTTTCAATTTAATTATTAGAAAATAAAAATTAGAAATTAGGGTCTAGACATATACTTGATTTGGTGGTTAGCACTGTCTAGAATCAGTAGTTACAAACAATTCTAGTTGCAATTTTACTATTATAATAATGATTCTATTCACCCTTTTAGAATTTTAAAGACATATTTCTTTGTTAAGTTGTATTTGAACGGCTACTCTATTATTTTTTATATCTTTAAATCACTAGTACTCCCTCCGTTCTTATTTGTTAGTCCTATTTGAGGATTTCACGGTTATTAAGAAAGTGGGAATCTTGGGTATTATTTTATTAGATAGTGGGAATCTTGGGTATTATTTTATTAAGATAGTGGAATAATTTAATGATTGTATTGGTATTATGAGAGAGAAAGTATAAATAAATTAATGTTAAAGAAAAAGAAAAACAAAAAAATAATCTTTTCATAAATAAGAGAGAGAAACGTACCAAACAATGGGTTTTTTGTACAAAAATCTGTTAAACTAACAAACTTTCCATATTTGGAAAGTCTTGGAGGTAAAATTACACTTTTGGAGGGAACTTTCCTAAAACTAAAAATGGAAATCCTTAATCTCCATTGGGCATCAAGATAAAACATGGATTAACAAACTACAAATATCTAATCAAGGACTCCAATTTAGTGACTATACATATTCTACTCTAAATGGAAACTAAACTTGATCATACAAGAGTATAAATACAGCAGCTCAAGGATGAAGTTTCATCCAAAAAAAATCCAACAGCTTTGAAACATTGCAGTAGCTTGAATCAGTATAATTGCAGTAGCTTGAATCACAATTTGATCACAAATTCCAGAAGCAAACCCAAATTCCAGTAGCTTTCAAACCAAATTCCAGAACCATAAAGCAAATTCCAGTAGCTTTCAAACAGAATTCGAAACACAAAAAGCCAAACCAGTAGCACAAAAAAATCCAGCAGCTTTCAAACCAAAACAGAATCTTCACTTCAATTACTTACCCATCATTGGCTAGCAATGGCCTCAGGAAGTGAAGACGAGATCGAGGGGGCATGGTACTTTGGTGCAACTCAATACGATCCTCATTCGAGTTCGGAATCCGAAGATGAACCACAACAAGACATTGTAGAGCAACAGGGGGCACAAGAACGATTACATAATCCAAGGTTAACAAATGAAATGCGACATCTTATTTTTGAAGAGTTGCTTTCATTACAAACAAACGATAAGTTACCACATGGAACATTCCAACGAATCGGTCAAAAGTACGGTTACCATCATAGAACAATAAGAAGATTATGGCATAGGGCTTTGCAATCAAAGGAACCAAACAAGCCATATTTGGTTGATTCTAAGTTCAAGAATTGTGGGAGGAAACGTGTTGTTGTTCCTCCTAATGTTCTTGAGTCAAGACCGATGGGGGAAAGAACTTGTATACGGGATGTGGCACAATGCCTAGATTTGGCACCATCGACCGTATGGAGATTAATCAAAAGAGGAGAAATCAAAGCACATTCAAATCCTCTTCACCCTTCTCTAACCGATGCTAATAAGGTTAGAAGGGTGGAGTGGATATTGAGTCTCATTCAAGAGGATAGCATTCAAAGGCATCCAATATACAAGGGTATGTTTGATTTTATTCATGTGGATGAAAAATGGTTTTATTTAACCAAAAAAACTCAAAGAGTCTACCTTGCACACAAGGAAAAAATCTCTTATAGGGCAGCAAAATCATCAAAATTCATACCGAAGGCCATGTTCTTAGGGGCGGTTGCTAGGCCTAGATGGAACACACATGGGCAATGTGTTTTTGATGGGAAAATTGGAATTTTTCCCTTCATAAATAGGGTGGCTGCCCAAAGAGCTTCACAAAATAGGCCAAGGGGAGCAATAGAAATAAAGCCAACCGAATCCGTCACACAAGAAGTCTATAGAAACATGTTAATACAAAACCTAATTCCGGCCATACTTAGAAAGTGGCCAAGAGATGGTCCATCAATCATTTTCATACAACAAGACAATGCACGAGTACACATTACACAAGACGATCCGGTTTGGCAACAACACAATGTACAAGGGGGGCTCACATTCATATTAACACAACAACCACCCAATAGTCCGGATTGTAATATATTGGACTTGGGGTTTTTTAGAAGCATTCAATCGTTGATGCATAAAAAAATGCCTAAGAATATGAATGAGTTGATAAGTGCGGTGGAAGATGCATATGAAGAACTTCATCCAAAGACATTGACAAATGTTTGGATTTCATTGCAACATCACTTGAATGAAATCCTTAAAGTGAAGGGAAGTAACGATTATGTTCAACCACATTTGGGGAAAAAAGTTGAAGAAGATAATGGCCGATTAAGAATTCAAGTAAGGATTCCAACGCAACTAGTTAGGGAATCGGTTGCGTTTGTGAATCCTTCAATGAATCCTCAAGCTTCCCAAACACAAAATGAGAATGAAGATGTGGCTCAATCATCAAACATAATGCAAGAAGCTTATGATCAAGTGCTAGAAGAGACTCAAGGTTGATTTGTTATTATGTTTTGATATTGGAATTCAACCCCTCAGTTTTTTTTATGTAAAATCATCACTAAAGCTTTGATTTAAGAATGTAAGGAGCAACATTTTGAAAAAAACAAATGTAATCAAAGGTTTATTTACAATAGTTGTAATGAATCATTTTTTTTTTAAATCTAGTTATGAAAATGCCCCCTGTTTCATCATAGAGGTTGTAAGACCTCTCAGAATGTGTTTGCTCATCATTGAAAATGAAATCCATTAAACATGCATAAAACACAATGACTTCAAATGTTTAAAACAAAAGCTACTCACTTAAAATCTTAAAACCAAACTTTTCAGACATTTTAAAATCATCATCGGGGTTTCATTATTCACGAAAATCAAAACATGAACAAAACAGAACCCTAAATCAGAAGCTTAAAACAAACAGAAGCTTAAAACAAAACAGAACCTTAAAAGCAGTACATGAACAAAAAAAAAACCCTAAATCAGAACATGAACAAAAGAGAACCTTAAAAGCAGTACATGAACAAAAAAAAAAACCCTAAATCAGAACATGAACAAAAGAGAACCTTAAAAGCAGTACATGAACAAAAAAAAAAACCCTAAATCAGAACATGAACAAAAGAGAACCATAAAGCAGTACATGAACAAAAAAAAAAACCCTAAATCAGAACATGAACAAAAGAGCACCAAACAGCAGTACATGATCAAAAAAAACCCTAAATCAGAACAAAACGCATGGATTTCACGGATCATCATCATCAACAAACAATTTCATCAACCAAAAAAAATCCCAAAAATATAACAGCAACAAGCCAAATTCCAGAAGTCACCCAAATTGATCATTTACAACCTAAAAACCCAAATCATCTTTTTGTCTCATCTAAAAAAACGAAAATAAACATAAATTTAAACAAAGATTTCTTACAATCAACGACGGCGTTTTTTAGGGTTTTGTTTTGCCCTAGCACTGAGTACTTCTTCAGGAGTGTCAGGGACCTCCTTATGTTCATCAACTTCAACAGGAGGCGTTTTAGGAGGGGATTTAGTAGGAGAATCAAAGACAAATTTTATTTTTACAGTTGGCTCACCACGCAATTTCGAACAAGCATCGTCTTCAAGTACTTTTTGATAAGCCTCAAGCTCTTTTTTGGACCATCTGAGTATCTCATTTGAATATGAATGGGAGAGGCCATGGATTGAACATGAACATGACTCACCATTTAAACAAAGACCTTTATATAAATAACTAGGAATTGAGGATGAAGATGAAGATGATTTACCCATTTGAAACCCAGAAAACCGTCAAAGAGTACAAAGAACAGGGGACGATTTTGGAGACCACCACCAAAATTAACAAAACTTACCTCAAATTGTAGAGAATAAAACGATCTATATTTTAGTCCAATTTAAGAAAACGAAATCAAGGAATATCAGGGGGCAAAGCTTGGTAAAGGAAACGAAAATGGCGTTTCAGAAGAGAGAGAGTGAAGAGAGAGAAAAACGCGTAAAACAAGAAGGTTCATAATGAGGGTTTATGAGATTCTAAAATAAAAACGGTAATATGAAGAGAGAGGTAAGAATAAGGGAATCAAAAGTTTCCTAAAATAGAAATGTAACACCCCTGAAATTCCTACCCCTTATACGAAGCCAACACCGTAAAGGACGGGAGGAAATTCGGGTGTTACATAAAAGAAAAGAAAAAGAAAAAGAATTAAAAATAAACATTTAAGATTTACTTTAAAAAAAAAAAAGGTGAGTGAAAATTTCGGCAGCATTTGCCTTAAAACTATGCATCTTCGTAGAAAAACAAAGGTTATTTAGAATCTAATAAAGCAAAGACATCAACGGTCTATCAAAGGTATATCATGGCGGAAAGATTCATCGCCGGCTTCTCAATTCAACATGCCAAGCACGGATCGTGGTTCCGGTGTCAACGCTTGCGTTTTAAAAAGATTTGCTATAAACTATGCAACGAAAATACAAATATACAAAAGGAGAACACAAGGCCTCAAAACAAAACGTATGTAACCAAAGCTTACAAACGATAAATAAGAACTACTTAATCAAATTAACAGTATGACGCAAGTTATGCTTTGCCCTCGTCACTCTCCCCCGATGCAATGCAATGCAAAAGAACCTCCAATACCTGCTACAACTGCCTATGATACTCCTGCTGCTCAACATCAGACCAAGTCCAATGTGTCATAGCAGGACAATCATAGAAAGTCATCAATCAATCAAACATAAACACAAATGCGTATACGTCAGTAACTAGCATCAAATATAATAAGACCAACTAAATAGGTAACATGATGCAATACAATAACATGAGATGATTTCAAGGGACACCAGCATAAATAGTAACCGTTTGTCGTCCACCTATGCTTCTTGGATAGAATATGGGTCTTCACACTTCTCTTCTCAAAACATGAACTCTTGTAAAACACCCGTAGCATCAACTCCGCCAAGGCATTAACAGACTATCTAACACATGACTTTATAGAGCTTGTCTATCTTGAAGTAAGGTATTCATAGCCCATCTCTGGGACGGGTGATTCCTTTGAGGTAAGTTAACTTAGGTGCACTTCTCACTAGCATAAACTATTCTATCATTGAATAATCAATGAGTAACCATTCTATTAAAGTGTAAGCTTTCTATGAATCAATAAGCTTTCTATGAATGAGTAACATTCTATCAGTAGATCTTTTCTTCACTTCATGGCAGTGACATGGCCATGGGCGTTATCGGCCACCCGGCGCCATGGTAAAGTATGAGCTCATACCCCCTCCAGCTGACCCTCTCGGGTCCTACCTTTGGGAAACTAACACTGGGGTACCAAATCCAGTGGAGAGGCAACCATATTAGGGTTTGCAAGGCCCGCATGGTGACACCTCGGTCAAGGGGCGTTATCGGCCACCCGGCGCCCAATTGACAAAGTATGCTCATACCCCCCTTACGGTGGTCCCGTCGAACCTCACCTAGGGGACTACTAAATCAACCGGATATAATCCAGTTGAGTCACGCCAACTAATCATAATTTGGTACTTTATCAAAGGGGAATAACTCCCGCTTTTCACTATTAATGAATGCCCTGGGATAGCAGAACGCCTATACCCACTGAGCAACTCAAATGAAATATGAAATTCAACTATAAAGGAGTCATTCTAACTCCAAGTAAGGCATAATCTAATTCTTAAATATATTAGGGGGATGGTCCCCGCCTTCTACTAATACTCTCGTTCTCTAAACTATTCTATACTCAAGGATTTCGTAATCGATATCTCTTCACACAAGGCTTACTCGCTAATGTTTCATAGTTTCGATACAATAAATATATCACAATAACAATGAATAATAATGTGTTAACGGGAAAATTGCACATAAGAATTAGTTACTGCGTATACGTACCTATAAGTGTAACTGCACGACCAAAAGTCACAAAAATCAACCAACTAAGGTTCTTCCTTCCTTTTATGAATTGGGAACCTATACCAGTTAGGAATAGAACTAATAAGTTCTCTTAACTACTTTGTCATGCCAGCTAAAAACCAAAGTACTATCATCCTTATAAGATCAGTTTCCAATTACTTTAGCACACACACATCTCATTCACTACAAGTCGAAATCACTAGCTCAATAATAACATAAGTCTTTCCATCGATTAAAGAGAAAAGGGAGTGAGCGAGTCGTTCTTTTACATCAACCAAATCTGAGTCATATCGATCCACGTTACTTTAAGATAACATAGCAATCCACACATAACTCTTACAATGTTAATGTAGTGTTAATATGACGACAATGACAAATCTTTAGGTTATCACATCGCAATAAGCTTTATTATATTATCCAAGGTTAGAACAAACTATAATCAAGACGTCATAACAAGTAACTTTAATAATTCTTAACAAGTCGACAATATGCTTATAACCTTACTAATATTATTTATTTATAAGTTCGATAACCTAGTAAGAGTACTAGTAATTCGCACCAATCAAACTACAACAATTACCAACTATTATTCTAAGTTTAATCAACCAAAAATCACTTCCATAGTCACATGAATCACCACCATTACTAATCGTCACAACAACAACCAATCGACTAAGTTTTAAAACAACTTTATAAGATTATTTAGTCGATCATAACCAAAGTATGTCATAAAACACACCTCATTGGTAATTCATCTCTAAATCCAAACCCTAATCATTTCATGTTTAAAAATAACATTTTTAATTACTACCCATACTAAGATTCAAAGAACTAATACAAAATCAACACACAACCCATAATTTCAAATCACATTTCAAACCCTAAGTCCTAAACATGTTCAATTCATCCATCATACTATTACCCATAAAAAGATTCAATGAAATTAACTCAAACCAACATCAACTCATTACTCTAATAAAACTCCAATTAAACTAGAAAATAAATTGGAGACAAGAGAAGAGATGCTTACAATGAGGGAACTAGTAAAGGGTTAAGAAGTTGGTGGTTCTTGTGGTGGTGCTAGTGTAGATGGAGCACGGTGTGGCAGGGGCCCAACGAGGACAGCAGCTGCCGGTCAGAGGCGAAGAAAACGCACCAGCAGCTGCCGGTCAGGGGTGGTTCGCTGGTTGCTGACGTGGGAGGAAGAAACGGCCGGTTCAGCCGGCTGTTGCTGGTGGCAGGCGCGACGGTGGGTGGTGTTCTTGAGTGAATTGTGAGTGAGAGAGAGTGAGGGAGAAGATTAGTGAAGAGAGGGAAATAGAGAAATGGGAGTGACGGCTCTTATTTTCAAAAAATAAGGGTTTTGGTCTCACTCAAATAAAACCCTAACTCCTTTTATTATCTTATTTATTTACTTTTCTAGATTAAATTTTCTCACAAGACCCAATTAAGAAAACTCGCATTCGTTTTGTTCATATATATTTTTTTTATATGATTATAGTCGTATGATTCGGGCCTCTTTATCTTAGAAATCGTGACTACATTTCCAATATTTATATATAACATTTAAATTCGTATGAGAAAGAAATTTATTAAACTAATTCAAAGTAATTAAATATATTTGCAAAATCTTTAAAAGTTATTAAAATATTACTTAATTACGTCATTAAATTTCGGGGTGTTACAAGAAATGGGACAAACTTTTGAAACTACCCGTTATAGTAAGTAGGACAAACAAAAAAGGCCGGAGGGAGTATATAATATCGATAAGAATAAAGCTTAATAATAATCTTAACCCCGTCGTCGGAGGTCCAAGAGTCCTAGTTGGAGCAAAGTTGGAGTATATAATTAGACTCCGAGTGAAACTAGACAAACATAATCTAAGTTTTATCTAGAGCAAAGTCGGAGGGAAGATAATCCGAGTCGAGTTCGACCCATCGTCACCCCTTATTTTCATTAGAATTTATTATTATGTAATTTTTCCTATTCACTATTATTGTATCATTTGTTTTTTGAATACTATTCATCGATTACTCTTAATTTGTGTTTTATTCTTAATCTATGACTTAAAATATAGTCTTGTGGGATCTTATTTGATTCGTCATACTCTAAATTTTATTCATTTCAATTATCTATAATTTTTACTCAAGTGCAATTTTCTTAATCTATGAGATAGTCAAATGAGACAATGATAGTGAATAGGAGAAATTTTGAATTACTATTTTTTTAATTAATGAATTATTTACTTAAAATAGAAAATATTACAATTGATTAAAAATAATTATGTCATAAAACAAAATTTTTAAAGAAGTTAAGAAACCCCAAACTACACTAACTCTCATCAAGCAAAAAAGTGTTGCGACATCTACAATGAATAAGCAATAACAATGAAATCAGCTCCAACAAGGTTTCACAAAATGCTTTATGATAAAACTAAGTTTTGAAAACTAAGGATAATTCCTTACGTTCTCAATATTAAGAGAAGGGTGTTTAATTTATCATTGGGCTCTCTTTGATTGATTTCACAAGTCCTATGAGTTTTCATTTAAAAAAAAATCATAATAGGAATAGTCGTCTATCAAATGCATTGTTATCGGGTCAATCAGTTTCAAATTCGCGGGCTAAGTCAAAGGGCCCAACCAACTCAGTCAACACCCCAACTAAGCCCTCTAGAGGAGTAAAATTATGAAAATAATACCCTTGGAACAACCAACCAGGTCGTTTATTATTATAAATACCCACATTTATTACCATTTATGGTATGCGCTCTCTCTCTCTCTGACTACACATTTGCATTCATTTCTTATTTAGTTAACCGACCACTGACTAGAGGGTCGGAGGGGCGTTCCGAAAGACTGCCTCCGGACAAGTAACTATGTTCATTTTGCAGGTCACCAGCTGAACCCGATTCCTTAATTCGGACTTGAGCAGTCATTTCATCCTACATACGACCCCTTCCAGTCTGGAAGCATCTGACTCGATTTCTACGCAAAAACACTCATAATTCCTCAATATGGATTCACATGTGGGTCATTTTTCCAACACTCCCCTCACATGAAAGCCCATTTTTTAATTGAGCGGGAACGCCCTTCTTTTAAACCAGCACTTTTTTTATTTAATGGAATATTGAGATTTTTATGTACTTGATCAGAAATCGTTGGCTTTGCCACTATGTTGAATTTATAATTGAGCCTGTACACAACAAACCTGCGTAAGAGGAGAGTTGATAGTTTGCATAGAAGATCAATGATTTTCCATCCTAAAACCAAATTATAATAGGAGTAGTAGTCCAAGCTTATTAGGCCGTGACAATGCGTCACATAATCTCACCGTGACTCACTCTTGTGGACACAGGACACCCGTGGACTAGGGCCCAAAAACTTATTGGTCAAGAGCGTTGACTTGCACATACACTTGGTGAGATTCATTGTTTCCCAAACCATATGGTAATGGGAAGAAGGGCTCTAATAACTTATAAAGTGTGCACACCATCTTTAATTTGTCGATGTGGGATAAACCATCCCAACACCTCCTCTCACATGCGAACCCCGTCAAGTTCGCATGTGGGAGTAATTCTTTTCGAACCTATCATTTTAGTTTTTGATCGAACCATCGGCTTTGATACCATGTTAAATTGGACTGCACTTATTGTGAATGCCCGCATATTAACGAGAAAAAGATATTTGTTGTACAAAATGAATATTTTGAGCAATAAAAAGGTAATTTATTATCATATATTTAGTAGTTCATGCAACAAAAATGGATTCGGAAATTGCATGATATACCACTGAGTTTATCCAAAATTCACCATGTACCACACAACAGTTTTTTAATTCACCATATACCATTGAGTTTTCATACGTTAGCACAAAATACCATTAATAACAACTGTCGTTAGTGTGCTATTTGTGGTAAATTATTAATACTATACCATTAATTTTTTTTTGGCGTCAAATACCATTTTTTAAAAAATAGATGGGAATAATCAGATCTTTGTATTAGTGTCAAATTGCATTTGAACAAAATATTAACTACTTGGTTTGTATGGCACTTCTTTTGTTTATCACAATTCCAATGTATGTAATGCAAATACTCACTAATTATTTTGGCATATTTTTTTTTGACCAACAATGTTATCAATTTCAGTATAATTAAGCAACGAAATATTTTGTCTTATATTTTTCATTTCAAGGCTAGAAATATAATAAACACAAACAAAATTGCTCCTATTTTTATTGCTCCATTCACTATCTTTTGCTATTTTGCTACTCTTCTCTTTAGCTCCTTTAACTCATGCTTCAACACGGTCTCACTTCCATGCGTTGTATTCCCTCCCTTGCCTTGATTTTCTTGATATGGTATGGTATTAGAGCCAGCGTGACAAGTGGTTATAGGTTGAATCTCGACCACCCCTCATTAAAAGAGGAATATTTAGCATCAGGTATATATGATATGAGCCTATGCTGCATCTACATTTCAAGCCTAAAGGGCTCTCTCATGAGAGGTTGTGTTAGAATATGTAACATATCTTGGCATCTCAACAAGTAGCTTAAGTTCTTGGCATCTCAATAAGTAGCTAAAGTTTTTGACTGAGTTATTATGTAACTAATATTAGGGCCTCAAACATCAGTTTAGCCTTTTGGTGGAGTTAGTTACTTAACATGGTAACAGAATCCGACGTGGCAAGAAGTCACATGTTCGAATCTCAATCATCCCTCATTTTAAGTAGAATATGTATAAGGAGAGTCTGTTCTGCACTCACACTTTTAGACCAAAAGATTCTCGTGTCTGAAAACATGTTAGATTATATCAGATACTTTGAGATCCCAGTCGTAAAATTAAGCTTTTGGTTGTGTTGGTCATTTGACACTAAAAAAACCACTTCGCAAGGACCTCAAACTCGGTCTGTGCAAAATAAGATCGGACCAGAACTGGACCGGACCGGGTGCATCCGGTCCGGTCCCCGGGTAATTATATCAGATATTTTGAGATCCCAGTCGTAAAATTAAGCTTTTGGTTGTGTTGGTCATTTGACACTAAAAAAAACTGCTTCACAAGGACCTCAAACTAGGGGTGTGCAAAATAAGACCGAACCGGACTGGGTGCATCCGGTCCGATCTCCGGGTCTTACTTTTACCAATTCCGGGTTTCCGGTCCGGTCCGGTCTAAACCCGAAAAAATCCGGGTTGGATCGGATGAGACCGGATGTCATAAAAGTGATTTGAAAGAGGAGTAATATATATATATATATATATATATATATATATATATATATATATATATATATATATATATATATATATATATATATATATATATATATATATATATATATATATATATATATATATATATATATATATATATATATATATATATATATATATATATATATATATATATATATATTTATTTATTTTAAAGGACTTGAAATATTTTTTTTCAACACAAAATAATTTTTTTATTCAAATATGTTAATTTTATAATAATTAATTTGCTAAATTATTTTAAAATATTCTATTTTTCAATTTATTTTTTTGTCAAAAAAAAATTTCCGGTCCAACCCCGGACCGGAACGAATAGAACCGATCCGATCTTAGATTTTTTTGAAATTCCAGTCTGGATTTGGACCAGTGAACACTCCTGCTCAAACAACTACCTCATATTAATTTTAGGCCCAACATAAAGTAAATGACCCAAGATATTAAGCATTAACTGGCCCACAAAAAAAGAGCCACCACTTTCATTTTTGGTAACATATAAAAGAGGGAAAATAGAAAATTAAAGTGATCAGTTTATTAGTCTTTATAATTAAAGTGATCACTTATAATATTAAATTAGTTATTTACAATTTCAAAATGAATACTTAAAAAATTGACTAATTATATATGTGTGTCATGGCGTAATGATTTCATACAAGACGAATATTAGAGTATATAACATATCCCGGGGCCTCAACCATAAGCTTAAGCTTTTGGTTGAGATGGTTCCTTGACATGTTATCAAAAGTCAGAGTGACAAGAGGTCACAGATTCGAATCTCAACCACCCCTTATTTAAAGTGGAAAATTTAGCGCCACATATAAGGAGGGCATGTGCTGTATCCACACTTCTAGCCCAAAAGGCTCTAGTGTGAGAGGGCGTGTTAGAGTATATAACATATCCTGAGGCCTCAACCATAAGATTAAGCTTTTGATTGAATTGGTTGCTTGAAAACGAAATCCGGATGAAAGAGATTCATCAAGATATGAAAGAAGACTTGACTCAAATAGTAGGCCCGCACAAGATTTATAAATATAAATGTTATTGAGGTATAATGCCCAAACATAAAATGCTGTTATTGTACCACTCAATAGCCACCAGTGATTTTAATATGCTTCAATAGAAATTATAAGCAAAAAAAATGTGTTTTGGATGAATTTTAATTGCAATTTTTATTAAGTGGGGAAAGGATAATTTATGTTGTAATTTCAAGTAGACTCATCTATGTGTCAAAGTATAGGGTAGCCCAATCCTATCACTTGAAGTTGATCAATGGTTGAAGATGATGATTGTAGTTCAAGATCTTCGAATGAACCTACGAAACGAACAAAGGTTATTAACCCACAGGCGGCACCCGAGAAAGCCCCTTCGATGCTTAAGTCGGAACGGGGTTGAATTTAAAATATGACAATAGAATTACTTAAAGAGAATATAGCAGATTAAACTTTCTTCATTAGAACATATATTTATAATCGTTTGCTTTTTACTGATCTTGAAACTGATCGTATCTGTTTTTCAGACTGATAAATCACGAAACAGATCGATACGTAATTCGGAGTTCGGCTTGACTATTTTATTGCAGATGATTGAATTGAGCTTGACCATATATAAGGGCAAAGTAATATTAAGGTGTTAGACCCAAAACAAAATGTAGCGGAATATGTACATGTAGACCTGGGAAAATTTAATCCGACCCGAAAATAGACCCGGGACACGACCCGAAAGTGACTTAACCCGAAACACGACCCAACCGAAAGTGACCCAACCGAAAATGGCCCGACCGGCAACCGACCCGACCGACCCGTTTTGACAGGGTCAATATCAATTTTTAGAGCAATCTTAATGTTAGAATTCATTTCAAATAAAATTTTTGTTTTTAACGTATCTCTACATATTGATTATATCACTTAAACCCTAAAACTCACTAATAGATCTCAAAAAATATGCATTTAGCGTCTTTAATCCATCGTAATTATTTTGCTTTTAAAAAATGACGTTATAATCTTCTTAATTGAATACATATATCATGTTACATCAGTCAAATGAGTTTTTAATTCTTTTACATTTTTCTAAGCAAATCGATATAATTTATAAGAACAATATGCACATTTGAATGAGCTTTTTAGAAAAGAAATATCGCTACCCTAGATTATAAAACGTGTATCTTATAAGTCGAAATAAGTACTTAGTTATTTGTATATCTTTCCAACATAAAAATTGTGAAAAATTTTTTTATGATAAAATGAGGAGATATTTGACGTCATTTTTATCTAACATTACAACTTTAATAAACACAAAAACTTTTATTAATCACGTATCTTATACAAGTCTTTCAAAATAAGTATTGGGTAAGTCTCTTGTGAGACGGCCTTAGCCGTGCAACTGGCCCAAGCTCAATAACTTTTAAAAAAATTCTGACAAACTAACTTTAAGACTTAAAAAGACAATTCCAAGACTTGAAAATCCAATTTCAAGACTTAAAAGGTCAATTTCAAAGTTTTAAATATCAACTTTAATGTTTGAGAAATTCTATATTAAAGTTGATATGAGAATTATTTAATGTTAAATTAGGTTGGACTTATTGCTAATGCCAGCACATTGACGAGGAGGCACGAGGTGCACACACTTCATAAGCCAAATGAGATATATAACATCCCAAAATCATATGACAATGGGAAGAAGGTTTCCAATAGCTTATAAAGTGTGCACACTATCTTTCTTTTTATTGATGTGGGATAACTCATCCCAACACCCCCCACATGCGAACCCCCGTCAGGTTCTTTTCGGACCCATCATTTTTTAAATTTTTGATCGAACCATCGGCTCTGATACCATGTTAAATTAGGCTGTACTTATTGTCAATGCTAGCATATTGACGAGGAGACACGAGGTGCCCACACTTCATAAGCCAATGAGATATATAACATTCCAAAACCATCTGGCAATGGGAAGAAGGTTTCTAATAGCTTATAAAGCGTGCACACCATATTTCTTTTTGTCGATGTGGGATAACTCATCCCAACAGTGTCTGTCAGTCTTTATATGTTTTGTTTGATCATGTTGCAGTGGATTCTAGATCTGAGATCTATTATTGAAGTTACAAAAAAGGTAGAAGAAAGATGATGGTGCCATTGTTGATGTCACAAGAAAGTTGAAGAACGATGAAGTGTATTTGAAGTCTAAAAGATTAGAGAGAAAGTATGAAGATGATCGGAGAGAAATTTCACAAATAGAGAGAATTCAAGGTAAATGCAATTTAGAAAATCACAAAGTAAAGGTAATTTATAGGGAAATGGTAGTAAGTTTGGACGTTGATTTGATAATAAAGGTTTTGAAGAAATTTGAAGGGTTAAGATTAAGCTACTTTAAAATTTAAATTTTATGAGAATGGCGGACAAAGAGGAGATGTGCATTTATGTAAGGACAGTGAAGTAGTGGTGATGATAAACTGTCGTTTAAGTATTAACATTCAATTTAATTTAAAGATACATTAAATCTACTGTACGGTTCTATTACAAAGACATTTAAAGAAAACTAAGTCTAAGCTTAGTGCCTTATTCAAGAATAAGATTTCAATTGGGAGCGATCCAGTGCAAGCAGTGTCTTGTCAAGTTGAGTACCCAGTCTCTAGGATGGAATCCTAATTAAAGAAAATCCTAATTATTAATGGAAAAGGACAAGAAAGACCTGTTTAATTCAAAGGAAGGGGTCAAAAGAATATTTAGGCAAGGTCAAGCTGCAAGACAAGTCCGAACCCTTGAATTCTACCCCATAATTCAAAGGTCTAGGGGAGAAATTGTATGTATTTGAATCAGGATGGAGAATTCGGGTCCAAACACTAACTAATGAATTAGGATGGAGAATTAACTTGATAAAGTAGAAATATTAAAGAATTATATCAGAGACGACACATCAATTATAAAGTTGGCAAATGAGTACATCTAGAGTACATATATCTCAAATGGTAATCTCAAAAGATTACTTTTTCAAAAGAAACACACCCATTAGTCTCGAAAAGAGGAAAAAGTTGTTTGCAATATTTAATGCTCAATGATGGGATATAAAATACCCATTACTATAAGGACGATGTAGCTGGCTCTTTAAGAATGTTGTCTTGAAATTAAGAACGACATCTTCAAAAGAACATTTGAGACATTCCTAAAAATGCCCAATGATGGAATTTAAATGTCCATTAGTACACCATACTACAGGTATTTGTTATTCTTTAACTTAAGCACATTTGCTCTCAATATTTATTTATCTTTAAAAGATATTTATTGAGAATTAACTTGATTTAATTGATCTTGAATCATTTACATGTTGATGAACATTTATTCTATAAGACACACAAAAGTTTCTTGACGTTATGCAGGCTTCACGCCATAAGCAAACCCTAATATTTATCCTCCAAGCTAAGAGTCAATGTGTACTTGGGTAAGGATTCATTAGGCAAACATCTGGAACGTTCATTGACTTGAGCGTCGGAGAAGGTTCCAAGAAAACCATTTCGGGTCCTCCTAAGTCCTAACCCTTGTTACTTGTGCACATTAATAAGCATTTAACAGTGATCTTATTGCAAGGTTGGCAAGATAACAAGAAAAAACCCAAAAAATCAACTTAATCTTTTTTATGACGCACGTTGGACTAATTCTAATGTAATCACTAAATTGCTTGTATCGGTTTCAATACAACACAAGTTAAAAATTTCAAATATTTTCCAACGATAACTTGATTGTACTTGTCAATTAAATTTACTTTCTATTCATATTCATTTAAATGTTAGTCCACTCTATTATACTGTGGATAGTGATGGCCACAAAGCGGGTTACCCAGAACCGAACCGATCCCAAACCGCTTCAAACCTGTCCCGAAACAGACCCCGTTTGCGACAGATTCCGTGGAACCGCGAACCCGTCAGAAAACAAGTTGTCGGAACCGTAGAACCGTCGGAAAAAACCGTCAGAATCAGACCAAAGAATCACAGGCCGGTTCACCCGGGACCAACGGTTCTAAGGAACCGCCCCGGAACGGTTCACCAGGCCCAACGGTTCCTTGGAACCAGAACCAAAACCGTACAGTTCACCCGGTCCAGCGGTTATTTGGAACCGGTCAAAAACTAGTCGTTAACGAACTCCAATATTATCATCTCTTCTTTTTTGAGAAAGCCTCTAAAAAAGTTACTAAAGTGGCAAAATCTTTGGGAGGTTCTAGCTCCAAAAGAAGGGTCACATCAACTCCATCAGTATCAACAACACCTTCGGTTAGTAATTATAAATCGAATTATCCAGAAGGGTAGGACCAAGAATTACATGATTAGGCAGAAGAAGTGAAAAGAGAAATACAAATTGAAGATGAAGAAGAAGAAGAAACACAAGAAAAAGAAGAAGAGGAACCAACGACCCTATTGGGATACTTAGATCTCGACAATCATCAATAAGATCACTTGAAGCACAACAACAACAACAACAAAAACAAGCTCGTGATAAACAAGTCAATTTCCAAAGTATTGGTTAGTTTTATAATTTTATTCTTTAAATTGATTGAATTTTAAATTATTATTTATTTATATATTGTGGTATTTAAATATGTCTCTCTATATATTTAAATTTAGATGAAGATGAACTTGTAAGACAACCTTTTCTGGCAATGCCATCTCCTAGTGGTAGAGTTGTTTCACGTGTGTGGTCGTATTACAAAACAACCAACTGACAATCCGGATGTTTTCTTATGATACTAACGTATTTTTAAAGTCTATTCTTGCAGATATGATGGAAAAGTGGAAGACGTATTATACTGATTTTCTTTATATTTATGGAAGTGTGACAATTTTAGATCCGTGTTTTAAGATGGAAAACCTAAGTAAATTAATTGGATTTTACTACCAAGCATTAGATCGCCCTCCTAATGATGTAAATAATTTATTTAGGAAATTGTAAAAAGCTTTTAGCAGATTTTTATGATCAATATTCAAGTGTATATAATCCGAGTCGCGACATGTCTAGGCATGCTAGCATCTCGGCACGTCCCACTTATTACAATCCCATAATAGCTAACATAATAAGTCAAGATGATAGTTTTGTAGGATCATCTTCATATTTAGAACTAGATAATTATCTTAAAAATCACTTTGAAGTCAAACAAAGTCGTTATAATTTTTAGAGTGGTGGAAAGAAAAATCATTAAAATTCCCTATATTATCGAGAATCACAAAGGATATCCTTGCAATTCCTGGTTCTACTATTGCGTCGGAGTCTACTTTTAGTGCAGGTAGAAGAGTTCTAGACGAAAAGAGATCTCGTCTTGCTCCACATACTATTCAAATATGTGTTTGCAAGAAAGATTGAGATCAAGCGGAGTCCGAATACAAGGACTCAAGAACGATGATGATCAAGACGACAATGATCCATGGATGATGATAGATACATTTGCATCATTGTCGGGAGGAGAGCCGGCGGAAGCACCTAACCAACTAGGTGATGATGATGATGACAAATAGGATTATGAATATCGGACAACGATCAATCAACATTCAATAACTACAAATAAAAGGTATAACAAAGAACTACGTGGGCTTTGATTTCTTCGGGATACGTAGACAGTTTAGTATTCCTTCAGGATACTAAGTTCAACTTTTCATGTCCATTCTCTCCGTTTTTTTATTAATCATATTCTTTATCATTTTTTATTAATTTATTTTTTCTTTCTTTTTTGTAAATATTTTAATAACGATGACAAACAATGAAATATGCTAATAATCAAGTAATCAACAAAGGCGCGTCCGCATTATTATAGTATTGTTATATTAAAATTAAAGGAAAAATAAGAATGGTACCGATGGCCCGACCCACCCGTCCCGGGAGTTGGAACTGCCGGAATCGCCTCATAAACCGCCAAGAAACCGTTTGGAACCGCCCGGATTTGGAACTGGAACCGAAAATGTTCGGGGGTCAGATTTTAGATGAACGGAACCGGGTTGAACCAGAACGAAACTGGCCCAACCCGGACCGTGGCCATCACTAACTGTGGACGACCAAGTCCATTAAAAAGACTTTTTCTTTATTAAAGAGAAATGAAAAATAAACAAAATTGCAGGCTAGCAAAGCACAATTTTTTAATGATATATGAAAGTACTATTTTTAACATAAAATTACAAAAGCAAAATGTTTAAACTTATTTTAAGCATACAAAAATATTTACCCGATAATTTACGCTATATAATCAACATGAAAAAAAACTAGTTGTCATCTAAAACACAATTCTTTTGATTTATCATCCTAAATTTTATCTCCTTAAAAATAAAAATAATAAACTTCCTTTTTTTTTTCTCCAAAACAAATTTAATTTGCCAATCTCACCCAAATAAATTCTTCTTTTCAATTTTTCAAACTTTTCTAAATCTTACTTTCTTTTCTTCCCACCCACACACCAATCAATGGCTTGATCAACATATACTTCGAAATTTTCATGTTTTTGTAAAATGAAAAATTAGAAAAAATAAAAATAAAAAGGTGAGAAATGAGTCTAAATTGTTGTCATGTTCTTCAAAGAACAGATTCTGATGTTGATATAAACAAAAGATCATGTATTCCTGAAAATGAGAAACCAATTACCCCTAAAAACATTCCAAGCCTATTTCGTCGTAAATTTTTGGCTGAAAGGAGTTGGTCAGGTAACCTAATACCCGGGAGGGGGACGGGGACTGGGACCCACGTTGCGAGTCCAAAGAATATGAAGGTTCAGAATCTACTTAGGTACGATAGCATGGACGAAGCCTCTTATGACAACGATAATACACCGAGGCTGGTTAGGAGTGGTGGAATTAGAAGAGATTGGAGCTTTGAGAATTTATGTTCTCAAAGGGAAGCAACCAACAGATTAAATAAGCAAAGAAGATGAACATTGTATCTTTATTAAGAGTTTGCGTGTTCAACAAGTTATTTAATGTTTAACCCTAAAATTGTATGTTGCACCTTGTTATTTGGTTGTGGGGTATTTGCCTATTTGGTGTGTGGAAATGTAAGAAAGAAACACAAAAAAAAAAAAAAGAATTGCGTTCTGTTTTGTGTCCCTTATAATCTATCTATTTCTTTATGTTTTTGTTGTTTCTTGTGTTGATCCTATTGTTTAGATGATGCTTGACTTTGGAAACTAATGTAACAATCCATAAAAGTTTCACTATGATAATATTTATTTGTATATATTTTCTTCCTACATATATTTTATATTTTGAGTTAAAATATAGGAAAAATTACCCAGAATAATACGACCTTTCACCTATTTTCCACGAATAATACGAACTTTCAATTAACCATGAATAATACGACCTTTGACATAAATTTTCCATTGGTATATCATTTTACCCTTTACCGGTTAGAATTTATTTTTAACAAAAGTTTAATTAAAAAATCAACAAACTCACTCATCTTCTCTCATTTCTCTCTCCTGTCTTTCTTCTCAAAAATACCCAGCTTCATCTTCTCTCATTCACGCTGCTCATTCACGCAGAATAATCAGAGATTTTGCAACGGTCAGATTTATTTTTAACAAAAGTTTAATTACGTGCGGAAGAATAAACTAAATTACATGCGTGAGAAGAATAAACTAAATTACGCTGCTCATGAACACTTCATTCTTTGCAAAGTTTCACATGAACAGATTACTTCAAATTTCACAGCTAAACTGGTTCCCCAATAAATGTGAGGAAACAGTGAGTCACATATGAATGTATGCTGCACATCTTATAAGGTTCCCCTGCAAGAATTGGTTCCAAAATAAAAAAAATTCATACTTATTGGCAAACAGCAAAGAAATAGATTCACTACAGCATCTCAATTGAGTAATGAACAAATGGAGTTGCTTCCCCTACGGCCCTACGTTAATCAGAATCCTCAAAGGAATCATTTTGCTAATATACAGTAGTAGTCCCCATTCCAAACTCCTTAGAATCGTTATTAAATAAGATATTACAATTTCATCCTCAACAAAATGAAAAATAGGAAGGATTCAAGTATGAATTCCACTGTAATTTAAAAATACCAAATTTTGACCTGAAGAATAAAGTTCGCATGTAATTAACCATGTAATTTGGTATCATCTTGAGGAGGGGTTAAAGGATAACAATGGAGGAAGTGAGCAAAAAAAGGTGAAATGAGCAACAATGGAGGTGAATGGGTGAGGAAGAGGTTGAAGCAGCAAAAAAAGGAGGAAATGAGCCATGGTCAGATTTTGACCGGTTATGTAGGTTGCAAACAGGTAAAGTATACCAATGGAAAATTTATGTCAAAGGTCGTATTATTCATGGTTAATTGAAAGTTCGTATTATTCGAGGAAAATGGGTGAAAGGTCGTATTATTCTGGGTAATTTTTCCTAAAATATATTAATAAAATTAATATTATAAAAATATAATGTGTAATGTGGCAAAATATATAAATATATCTAATGGTTGTTCGGTAAAATATTAATATGAATTTGTACAAGACATTAAAGTGCGAGAAGATTTAATACAAGAATATTATCAAAAATATATGCAAAAATACACCATTTGTTGTGCTTGATCTCGAAAAGTCAGTAACAAAGGGAACATGAAACAAATATGAAAATTGAAAAATGTAAAAACTTACATCTACCTTGCGTATAACAATAAGTTAATTAAGAAAATATGTACAAAAATTTTAATGAGCTATTAAAAGGTAGAAACTTACATCTTTTGCCTACGATTGTAGCTCATCATCTGTTGGGTATCCATCAGGATTATTGCATATAAAGAAAATACTTTTTCGAAGTCATCACCTCCATTAGAATACTTGAGAAATGAACGTATAACACCCACAAAACAGAATGAATAAACAATCAGTAATAGTAGCAAGAAACAACAATTCTGAAAATAGAACTAGAAAATACCCCATTGAATAACTTAAGAGAAACCCAGAAAATACTCAATTAAAGAAATCCCCCATTGTAGAGAGATGAACATACCTAGGGGTGTGCAAAATGAGACCGAACCGGACCGGTTGCATCCGGTCCGGTCTCCGGGTCTTACATATTCGACATTCCGAGTTTCCAGTCCGATCCAGTCTGAACCCGGAAAAATCCGGGTTTGACCGGATGAGATCGAATGCACATAAAAAGTGATATTTACGATTATTATGTATATATTTATTTAAAAGGCTTAAAATATTTTATTTTCAACACAAAATAATTTTTTAATTCAAATATTTTAATTTTACAATATTTAATTTGCTAAATTACTTTTTGTTAAAGCAAGTGACAATATTCTTAACTTGGACATTAACTTTAATCACTTAGTTGAACATGCTTTGTCTTGCACTTTGGAAAAGGACGATAAAGATGTGTCGACATGCGTAAGTTTAAGGTTTGGGTCACTTGATGAAGTGTTGCTCATACGAGGCAACAAAGTGTGAAAGAAAATAGGCTCGCTCGACCCACTGGAGGCCGCTCGACCAGGTCGAGCGAGAAGGAATCAGTCGAGCGTCTTGGTCAGAATGAAACAGAATGTTTCTGGAAGTTGGCTCAACCCAAGTGCTCGGTCAAGCGGGTCTGGTCTTGGTCGAGTAAGTCAGTCAGAAAGTCTCTTCGAATTATGTTTTGTGTTGTTTCTGTTTTGGAGCATTTAGTGTATTGCTTAATTGCTTGGTTAATGTGTAGCTTTATTTCTATGTTAATTGGGATGTTTATTCGCATAGTTATTAGGGAGTTACTTGTGAGTTTATGGTGATTTATGTGAGACTCTAAGAATCACACCCACCTTCCACTATAAAAGGGAGTGTAATTCTTAGAGTAAGATAAACCACCAAAAACACACATATTGAGAGTTTACTTGTGCATTGTTAGAAATTAGAGGAGTATTATTACTTTGCATTAGTATTGTGATCTTAAGAGATTGTTCTTAAGATAGGAGAGGTTTATTACATTGTAATTGTTGAGTTCAATCTAATAAACAACATTTGAGGGGGAGGTATCAAAGATACCTCATAAACACTTGTGTTTTCTTTTTGCATTATTTTTCATTGTGTTCTTTTGTTGAATCTTGCTTTGTGACGTCCTTTTTCACTTTTAAATCTTTCATTTATTTATTTATTTTTGTTATAAAAATTTAATTCCGGTCTAACCCGGACCGGAACCGGTCCGGTCTCCAGTCTTAACATATTGAGATTTCGGTATTCCAGTCCGGTCCGTGTTTGGACCGGTGAACACTATACCAAGGTAAAAAAAAACTCTATAAAAGAGCAATCTTCAAAATTAACTTATACTCAATTGTAGAAAAATGACAAACAAATACCCAATTAAAGAAAGAGTGTTTACGGATTGAAAATTGGTGAAAAAATAGAAAGGGAATCACTAGTACAAGATAGAATAAGAAAGAAGGGAAAAAAAAAGATGAAAAATGGCATTTTGAACGGTAAAAGGTAAATGTAACTTTAAAAGCGGAGGCACCCCATAGTTTGAACCTTTAAAAAATAAACGAAAGTTCAAACATTTAAAAGCAAATGAGCTAAAGCTCGTACCTTTAAAATTTAAAATCAAATTTTCCTATTATTTGCATCGAGTCTTTAAAATTAATTTAAACACTACCTCTATACACTTTAGTTGTAATTATGTTAAACAAAATAATCTTCTGTATGAGTAATACAAATTTCACCGTACATTTATTGATTTCTACTTTTATAGCAGAAGAAACAAAAAGGATAGTGTGTACATTAAAGAGAGGGCAATACTAACACCAACAAACGATATTATTCACAACGAACATATATTATCACTTTTTATCGGAAATGAGGGGATGTACTTGAGCTTGGATTAATCAATTATATATATTACACTTTAAGTTAAAAAAATTAACTTATGAGGTTAATATACATTTGTGCATTGCACGAGTTTTATACTAGTATACAATATATTCATCGTCTAGTTTATCCGTGATCCAACTATAAATATTCTATCTATCTTTATAATTTCCGTTAACATTTATTGTCAAAAATATAATTTTAAAATAATGGAGAGTACTATTTCAAAAAAAAAATTTAGTTAGGGTAAACCTTTATTGACTAAACCCGAAAAGGAGTCCATTCATCCGTCACGTGAGTCAATAACAATTTAATTGATACATTTTTCATGAATCAAACTTTGTTGTCTTTTAGTCATATTATTAGTCAAAGGAGGCTCTCAATTCCGTTAATTACTTAACTTTGATCCCTTCAAATGAATCTTTCCCTCCACTTGTTTACTCCCTTCATTTCCTACTATTCTTCCCGTTTAGAAGATTATTTTAGCGAGAGAAATTTAATTAAATTTTTTTAGACATATATAAATGATAAAATATATTTATGTGAGATCTCGTTAGAATGTATACTTTTTTATTATATATATTTTTATAAATTTTTATGGTGCATATCTAGAGATATTAAGATTTAATATTTACTGTGAAATAGTGTAAAAAGTAAATGAGAAGAACATTTAGAAAGAAAGTACTTGATTTCATTCTCTTCATATCATCATATGGAGCTTTTGGGCCCCACATTCGTTGCTGGTTTGAAATTGCCCACAACTTCCCAATTCTACATTCCTACTCAAATAAATTTCCTTCAAAAGATTATAATAAAAGGTTACTTAAATGCTTTTATTCTTGAGATATAGGTCTCACGTCTCATTTCAATTTTTATACTTCCTCCGTTCCGAAATACTCGCTACATTTCTATTTTGTGCACTATTCATCGTTCAAGTTTATTTTACATATTGCGACTAATGTGTAAGTAAAAATATAGTCAAGTGGGATCTTGTTTGAATCGTCTAATCGCATACTTTCATAATATTAAATTTTTATAATTTTTAGATAAGTGTAGTTTAAGATATTTATGATCAAAATTGTGCATTGGATTGCGTAAAAAAGTAAAATGTAGCAAGTATTATGGAACGGAGGAAGTATTATTCATTGATTATTTTTAAGTTGTATTGTATATTTTATCTTTAAGCTATAAGCCTATAACATAGTTATGTGAGATATTGTTTGATTTATTTTAACGAAAAAATTAATGATATCAACTTATTATATAATTTTGATTATGTACAATTAAAAATATTAACAATAAAAATACTTAAAGTGGCATATCCTCTTCTATTTTTTTCGATTTGGAACAATTCACATATAAAGAGTAAATAGTAATAGACAATTAACAAATATAGTAAGGAAAACGAGTTGAATGGGTGTTTATACAGATTTACATGAGCAAATCAAATGGAAGTTTTTTTTTATAGTGCCAACAGTACTTATCCATTTAAAGTAGGAGTTGGACATGTATAAGGTATTCGAACGTACATATAACTCCCTAAACACTACAACAAACTAAACTTTTGCGACATTAGATTTAGTGGCATTAAAATATGCCACAAATTCTTATTTTTAGTGTAATAATTATTGGTTTTTATTTTGACTTCCACTATAAAGTGATTTAGCGACACTTAATTTGGTCTTTAGTGGCAAATGTAATTGTCACTATAGTGACATTTGTGAGATATGTCACTAGATCCTATGTCGCTAAAAGCTTTAGTGTGACTTTTTAATATGCTGCTAAAGACTCTAATAAATATTACTAAATCCTTTATATACAATATAAGAAATTTGTAATAGCGACATTTAAATTAAATGTCGCTAAATATATCCCACTAAAAGCAAATTATGTTGTAGTGAAATTATAATGGCATTGAACATTACTCTAGTTGTTCTGGTGAAATTGTTTTATTTAATCTTAATAATTGTCTTGTCCCACATGGGTCTAAAAAAATGTGAAATGGACAAATTAAAAATGACACGATCGTGAGCTACATATTTTTATCGGAGACAATAAGTTCATGACCTATATCATTGATATTTATCTTTATCATAATTATTAGATAATAACAACCAAAGCTTGGGCTTACGGCTTACCTAATGAATTTATTTTAAGCGAAGCAACTATAAACTTCAAAATTTGTTAGTCTATGCAATAATCAAGGTCAATAATAAAAATCTATATCCATGGATAATTATCACATAGATAGAACAAAATCACATCTCAGTCCAACATTATTTTAAGACTTGCAAGCATATACAAATACAATCATATTAACATGTTTATATTCTGTTATTTAGCTAATACCAATTTCTTACAAGACCTCTTGCCATTTTACCTAAACTTTTTATTCATTCAAATAAATGAGCCCTATGATTAACGAGTAAAAGCATCATAAACTTTTTGTGTATATCGAAACAAAAATCAATACAAATTTAATTACTTACTTTGTTCGAATAAATTTAATATTTTTTCCGAATTTTAATAGTTGTTTTAGTTCCTGTAGCAACTACTGTTCATCAACTTATCTTATTTGATTCATATTTTTCTATAAATAATGTAAAATATAGTCAAGTGGGATCTTGTTTGATTTGTCTTAATACATATTTTTGTAATATTAACTTTTTAGAATTTTATCATATGAAATTACAAACATTAATGCATTCATGTGTTGGATATCATAAAAACAGAAGTATAACAATTATTTTTTTTGAAAATGAAGTATAACAATTATTAACAACCAATATAATATTATCTTCAAAAAAAAATAGAATATTAAAAGTACTTCAATATTTTTCTTTATTTTGAAAAACGTTCAAATACTTATAGTAACTAAGACTTGGTATATTAACTTCGATTTTCTCTATTTATCCCTGGAAAACAAATTATAAAAAAAAGAAAAAAAAGATCATTGTCATTTCGTTATTGACCCACTTCGTTCCTCCTTTCTCCTTCCCATTCGATACGATACCCTTAATTCAACTTTCCTCTTCTTGCCTTATTTTTTTAGGGTTTTCCAATTTATTCCATTCAATCATTTCGATCTTCCATGAAATTCCCATTTATTGTGCCAAAACTATAATTTTGAGGAAGATTTTTGAAGGAGAAAGAAAATTCATTTCTGTTTTTTTTCATGTAAAGTGTAAAAAAAACATTTTTGGTCTTCTTCAACTCATTTTGAAGTTCTTGTCGAAGAAATTCTATTTTAGGTTTCTTGCGTTTGATTGTTTTTGCATCTTACTGTACTAAAGTTCATTATTTGTGTACTGGTGGTGGCTGTTACAATCATCCATTTCACGAATTTGGGTCATAAGAGATCTGGTGCTGCAAATTCATGTGTTTGTAGAATAAGGGTATGATTTCTAGTTTTCTAAGCCTTAATTTATAGCTTTGTTTTTTTTGGAGTTAATTTTGGTTGTTTTTTTGGAGTTAATTGCTAAATTGTTGAGATTTGGAATAGTTGACTGTATGTGAACTGTCTGAAAGGGAATATTTGAGGTTTTATTGTTTTGGGTCTTTTTCGGATTGAAGTATAATAGGTGTAATAAGATGGATAATTCAAGAAATAGGCAGAATGAATATTTGGGTGTGAACAAAATTGGGAAGAATATAAAGAAAAGTCCATTACATCAACCTAATTTTGTTAATAGTAATGCTAATGCTAATGTTAATAACAATAATCCTGCAAGACAACAACCTCAACCTCAGGTGTATAACATTAGCAAGAGTGATTTTAGGAGCATTGTTCAGCAGTTGACGGGTTCGCCTTCGAGGCAAGATCCTTTGCCAAGACCACCCAATAACCCACCTAAGCATCCTAGTATGCGGCTTCAACGCATTAGACCTCCTCCGTTGACTCCAATTAATCGAGCTCCTATTCCTCCGGTGGTGGCTGCTCCTGCTCCTATGCAAATGCAGCACCCACCGCCACAGGGCCCTCCTTTTAGGCCGCCACAGGGACCTCCTATGGGACCACCACAGGGTCCTCCTATGGGACCACAACAGGGTTTTAATAATAGACCGCCACCTCAGTTTGGTCAGCGTTCCCCTAGAGGGGTGCAACCCTTTGGTCAGGGAGATGGGGGTTGGGCAGTTCCAGCGCTATCGCCTATATCGGCTTATATGAAGCAATTGCAAAATTGTATTGGTGATGGAAGTCCTAGACCGAATCAATTTTATCAGCAGCCTAATATGCCTGGACAATTTCAAGCTCAACCTCAGATGCATTCACCACATGGTCCAAGGCATATGCAAGGTCAACCTCAGATGCAGCCACAGCCTCAACCACAACCCCAACCACCACCACAACCACACCCTCCTGTGCATATTCAAGCTCAAGGTCAACATCCTATGCACCCACAAGGTCCTGGCCAAGCCCAGCCACAACCACACCCTCCTGTGCATATTCAATCTCAAGGGCAACATCCTATGCACCCACAACATCCCGGCCAAGCCCAGCCACAACCACAACCACAACCACCGCCACAACCAATTCCCCAATCTCCATCTTCTGGTTTGGCTCCTAATTCAAACATGCCTCCATTGCCTTCACCAGGAGCTTATGGTGGTGCTCCTTTACTGTCACCAACTTCTCAATTCTTATTGCCTTCACCAACTGGTTTCTTTAACATGCTGTCTCCAGCACCCAGGTCTCCATATCCCCTTCTGTCACCAGGAAGTCAGTTCCCACCACCATTGAGTCCCACTTTTGCATTTTCACCTTTTGGTCAATCTGGGAGTTTTGGTTCAGGTCCTCAGCCACCGCTTTCTCCAGGATATGCATTTCCTTTATCACCTTCCGGCCTTTTCCCCATTTCAAGCCCGAGATGGAGAGATCCTAACATTTAAAACTTGTGAATTATTGGTTAGTTGGCTGTAGCCAGAATGTGTAGGATGCAGACAGATGTCCTTCATTATTGGATTCTTTGAATGTTGTACGTTGAGATGATCTCTACAATCTGATCTCAGTTCAGAGGAGATTATAACCATTTGATAGCTCTTTGTCCATACTGATTATAATGTACATGAGGGTAGTGATATCAGCTGCAAGTTGCTGGTTCTTTGGCAGAAAAACATCTTTAATGGCGTTCTGATACAATCATATAATATCAGCAAACGTTGGCAGAGCCCAAATCAATATGAAGTGGAAGATCAAAGATTACAACCAAAACAAGCAGGCATTACAGCCACTCATGAGTATATTTTGTAAGCAACTTAGTGAACAGTTTAGCATAGCTTCATATTTCTTTGGTTTCTTTTAGGGGTAACTTATATTTTTATCTTTTTTATGTAGAACAATAAGTTTTTTCTGTATTTTTTTTACCAGTTGCATTGACATAATGGGGTTTTTGCAGCTGTATAGCTGATTTAGGGCTTATAGAATCTGATATGAATGTTTTTTTTGGGGTGATTGTGTTTGCAATTGGATATAGGCAAATGTGTTTTATTCATCGCTTCTTTCGTGTTGAGTCAATAAATCACATGATGTTCCTTTTTACTTGCATAGTCTATGTTGATACCTTAAATTTTAGTAGAATTCAGCTGTGAACAAACCATTTAAGAATGTGTTACTGCTGGATTATAGCATGCTACTTGATGGATGGGCGTGCAATGTTGTAATGTGCTATTTGTGAGTTGTGAAGTTGTCATTATTCGATGCAAATCTTGCCATCTTCTATTGTAACTACGTGCCATATACGAGAAATCTTGTGTTAGAGTATACCTTACATAGCTGTGGCCTGTGAGGGTCGAAGGAAGCTTGTGCACAAGTCTGTCATTGGCCATAATTGTCGAGGAAACCACCAAACTAGGACAATATGACAACCGTAAGTCAATGGTTTATAGAAGAGATAGGTTTAGATGCAACAACTGAGATGAGGATAATTCTTATGATGTATGTTGTTTGCTGATGACATTGTTTTGGTAGATGAGACCAAGGAGGGGTAAATGTTGAGTGAAACGATAGAGGTAAGAGTTGAGTCACAAGCGTTCAAATTTAAGTTGGAGTAAGATGGAGTACATAGAGTGTAATTATAGTATGAACGAGATAATGAGCAACACTCTAAAACTAGAGGAGAAATAAATTGCTCCAAGTGATGTTTCTACCAAATTGTATGCGAGCTGGTATTTGTATTTGTATTTGTATTTGTATTTGTATTTGTATTGGGTTGCATTCCCATTGTTGTCGACTCTTTTTGTTATGATTCTGAAAGCTCAAGCATGATGTACTAGTGTTCTTCGAATTAGAGAAATGCAGGAAGCATCACCCGTTTAATCTTGAATCTTCAATTCAATTCAAGATTTATTAAACTATTTTGACTTTTTCAATCTATTTGTCCACATTTAGAGAGAGAAATTTAAATTTGATTTTTAAAGTATATATTGACGATAAAATATATTCATGTGTGATCTTGTTAGATTTGTCTTGATGTAAAGTTTTTTAACATGTAATTTTTATAACTTTTTATGATGCGTACTTAGCAATATTAAAACTTAAAATTTGCTAAAAAATGCGTGTAAAAGGTAAAGTGGACAAATAAAAAAGGAACGGTGGAAGTATTATGAAAGTATACGACTAGATAATTCAAACTAGATTTTACTTGTCTATATTTTTTGTTACTTATTATACTCCCTCCGTTCCAGTTTACTTGTCTCATTTCTTTTTTTGGCAATTCCTCATTACTTGTCCCATTTCTTTTTTTTGCTATCCTTTTTTTACCTAAATACCCCTACTTTTTCAATTCACAATACTCCACTATCACATTTACAATTAATTTAATCAATTAAAATATCCAACTACCACCTTTTCCAATGGACCCCACTACTTCCTTAAAATCCGTGTTTGGTCAAATAGGACAATTAAACTGGACCGGAGGGAGTATTATTTATGTTTGTTTGCGGCTAATCATAATCCTCGTAAAAATCTATTATTTAAATAGTTTTGTCTTCGGCCAACCAATTGCATCAGCAAATCCTCGTTCAAACTGGAGTATTTGGTTATTATTGGTAGCGAATAGCGATAATCTGATGTTTCAAACAAGTTAAAATATTGTTTGATAAAATAACTTGTTTAAGTAATTGGATAACGTCAATCAGCCAAGTGTCCACATTACATGATTAATTGAACAATTTAATTCCGATATATTTCCCATTTTCATTACCTAACTAATGTACTTGAAGAGACTGCCAACTGATTTTATATAAAAGTGCATTTATTTATTTGAAATTAAATGAATATAGGGCCCTTCCCTTTAGATTTGAAATTTGTTTATGAACAATTGAAATAAATGAAATATAATATATGATTTTTAACACATTAAATATTGTGATCTAAAAAGTAAAAAAAATAATCATTATGAATTAGGTTTGAATATATAAGTTTGAATACAAATGAGATATGCAACAAGTATTTATAATGACGAAATGGAAGTTGGTTAATGAATTAATAGATATCATGTGTTGATGGGAGGTAATGGTAGATCATGGTGAGTAGTGGGAAATTATTTTAGGAAATTAGTGGACCAAGGGGTGGTTTAGGGTTTGACTAGTTACATTATGAGTTTATTTAATTGACCCTGTAATAGTAGCCCCACGCGCAAAGAGTGATAAAGGAGGGCATTTAATGTAGCGAAGGCATATATCAGTCTTTATTTGGAAAACAAACATACTTGTGATGAAGAAACCATACAATTATGTTCAAATAGCATAATCTTCGATCTCTTGCCTCGGCAGCCCATGCTTGGTGGAAGCCCAATGAATCATAAATGTTTGGCCTTTGGGCCACTTTCGATGGTTCGACCTTATAGCTTGCATTGATATGATGATTCGGCATTTGAGCTTGATATGATGATTCGGCATTTGAGCCTGATATGATGATTTGGCATTTGAGTCTAATATGATTCACCCAGTTCGATTGTTGATTCAGTAGATAGTGTGGTAAAGTCCATAGGGGTGAATTCAGCGCCTTCAAGCCCCTCAACAGTTGGTGGGATTAGATTATCTAGCCAGTAAAAGTTGATCCATTGCTTCTTCATTTTCCAATCGGAAGGAGGCTCATGTGGTAAAGCCTCAGGCATAACTGCGGTGGGAAAGGAAAATATTGCATTTTCAGTCAAGTCCTTCATGAAATCGTGCCTTAGATCATGAACATAAGCCATTTTGAAAAATATGAAAGAAATAAGAAATTAGGGTTCAAGAAAAATTGATTGCAAAGAGAGAGTAAGATTTTGGAGAATGCTTGAGAGATTAATAAGATTGTAAAAAGATTTGAAGTTGTGTGAATTGGGTATTTATAGGCAAGTAATCATTAAGAAAATCAAACGTTGGAGAAGATCAAAAGTCGAAAATCAATGAGAGTAAATGTGGGGAAATCCAACCGTCAAGATAAAACCACCAAAATTTGAATTGTATAGGTGTAGGGAACAGTGATTTGATGGGCATTTAATGCAAAGTACCACCAAGTGGGTGTGATGATGAAGAAATGCAAGTGCAAATCAAGTGTGTTGAACAAGTTTCATACAAATGAAGAAATACTCAGAAATTGGGTGAAGGAATTTTTAACATTTCTCAGAAAGAAATTCTTGAATATGGAAATTTAAGATGCATGTTACCTGATGGGTGTGTTCTCGGAAAAGGGAGGCATATAGCCTGATAAAAATATTCAAGGTTAGTAAATTTAAACATTTTAAAATCATCATCTAACAGTAAAACATCACTTCCTTAACATTGTCCATAATCTGGGGGAAGTCATCAACAATCGACTCTATACCCTGTTTTGAGATCAATCTCTTCCCTTAGAGATTGGGAGATGTAAAGTTATCAGATGTGATGTATTGCTAGATGCGCTCATTGCCAGATAAGAAAGGTTGCCAGATACGTTTGTTGCCAGATGAGAGAGGTTGCCAGATATGTTTTGTTGCCAGATGAAAAATGTTATTAGACATGAATTTTTTTCCAGAAGAATAATCTTGCCAAAAGGAACAATAATTTTTCAAGAGAAGTTCTATAAATTTCACAGTATGTTCCAAATGATCACATTTAGAAATTTCCAAGATCTTTTTACCTGAGGATTGTCAAAGATAAGTTTGCCAAAGCAGAGTCTAAGATCAAAACCATAAATTCTAGGAAGAGAATTTATAGTTCTTGGGGGGGGGGGGGGGGGGGGGGGGGGGGGAGGGGGGTGCGCAAATTGTATGGGTAAAAAGTATAATTCAAAAATTATTGAAGTTAATCATGGTAAAAGAAAGTCAAATACAACAAAATCTGACAACTTAGAGCAGAGAAGACTCCTGATTTGGCAAGAGATTCTGACGATCAGGGAGGAATATAGTTTGACATACAAAAGCATATTGCATGGGATAGTATAGTCACGTGAGATTTGAGGACACTTGTACACCATTTATTAGACAAATAAAGTATTTGATACAACCTTAATGCTTGACACGTGCAAGAAGGAGAATAAGACATGCCAAAAAGGAAATCTCTTGGGATTGATAAAGGAATGTTTTCTCTCAAATCATTTGCTATAAATACGGACCTAAGTATCATAAATGAGGTAACTTTTTCTTGATAGACATAAATTCATACAAAATCAAGAACTCAGAAAGATAATTAATAGAGCTGAATATCATAAATTCACATTGATTTTCAGAGCAACGTTATAAAGAACAGTTATTGTGATCATTTATTACAAAAGGACCTCACGTCTAAACAAGCCCTAAGCCATAATCCACCTGATTGCCACTGTGCATCTTGAAGGACTGGTTAGGCAAAACATCTTTTATTCCTGATACTGACTTGGGCGTTGTAGTAGGTCCCCGGGAAAAGCTTCCAGACCTGACTGACCCATTGTGTGTTTAGCAGGTCATCCGAGTATTATCACTTCTCTTTCAAAGATCTTGCTGTATAACTTGGCAAGGAATTAAATAAACGGATCTCACCAGCTTAATCTTTTGATTAAATCACAAATCAGAACATTAATAAATAATTAATTGTTCAACAGAAACATACAGAAACAGGTTTATTATGCGGATTAAAAAAAGTCCATCTACCGCATGGAAAACGACTAAACTCAAGGACACCATGTAAAATTTTCTTTTAACTTATTTAAATTTCAAATAGAGGTTCTTATAGGAAAAGCATTGGTAAACAAAAAGAACCCAATTAAGATGATTAAACATGTTATGTACAATGGTTCAGTTTTTGTCCCATGCACCTTGTAAAGCACCAAAACTAGAATCAATAGTCTAGTGAAACCATGTAAATCTTCAATTTTTTTCCCACACTTTTCATTCAAGGGGATCAAATGGACTTCATCAAATGTTTGAAAGAATTATCAGATAGTAACAAGTGATTGAATCAGTGAATACTCAAGTAAAATAGAACATAATCACCCTAAACTAGACCTAGTAACCTCGTAAGCTAAAAAACAAGCTCCGTTTGCTGGTATACTCCGAGCCATAGCAGGACCAAACCCCTTGTACAACCCTTTCACACCCTCGGTAGATAATATCTTTTTAAACGCGTTGATTGAGCCAGAATATTTGGGTGCTTTATAATCATCGACTTGGATTACACTTTTCACCACGTCAGTAGGGTACACAAAGCCCCAAAAGGCAGCTCCGGCTACGCCTCCTGCCAATATTAAAGAGCCCCTCCCTAAGCCGGAGGTATCATGCCCACCAGCGATGAACTGTTTGACAGCTTCATATGCACCGAACATTACAGCGTTACCTGGGACTTCACGGGCTAAAGTAGGCGCCAAACCTTTGAAGAGACCTCTTGAACCTGCTTCTGATAAAACGTGTTTTGCTACATCAATCGGCCCTCCATATTTCAAGGGTAATGCAGCTGTGCCAGGTCCAACAACGGAACTTTGTGCCTGTAGCCTGCACTTGATCAACTCCGTGGGGCAAGCTAAAAATGAGACAGCGAGTCCAGCCCCCGCACCACAAGCAATTTGCTGGCCGATGGAGAGGGGTACCCCAGGTTCAGACCTTAATAATGTTTCCATTTGGCCCCTGACTGTGAAAAGTACAGCGTTAAAAGCGGCAACAGTAGCAAGCGGGGCGCCCATACCTTTGTACAAACCTCGAGGACCTTCGGAAGCTATTGTTTGCTTCACGGCATCCATAGCACCTGCATATTTGGGAGGTTGGCCAGGAAGAGGAGTCGGCTGACTTTGAAGCTTTACCTTGATGGTGTCGAAAGGGTGCCCAACTATCAGCTGAGCAGCTCCACCAACTGTCCCTGCAGTTAAGTCCTTTGCTACGTCTCTCATTGCTACAAGACGATTGACAATCACTATTTTTATTCTAATAATGAAAAATCATCATATTACCACGCAGGAAACTCGGGAAAACATTAGAAGATTTCATTACAAAACCATGCATTTTTTCAAACCATGGAGACATTAGTTTTCCAGTCAATGTAAAACTCATGTATGCGCGAATTTGCACTTTAGGAACTGACTCATCAAGCAATGGCCTCCCATTTGCAGACTTAAAGTTCACATAAATCGTCAAATAAAACAAATTCCTATGAAAATTTTCATTAATGAATACAAGTTCAATGTTCGGCAAACAAGGAAATCGGAAACACATAGGAACGCTCATTTTTGTATGATCAGCAACACTTTGCCTCTCACTAATTCTAAAGACGTTTCTATGTTAGAATTTTCACTATTCTTCTCTTTTGGAAAATCGTGTTTATCGCTTCCGCTTACTTGTTTCCGTTGATGTGCAACAACTCGTATGTCATATAAAGCATTTCCAGATGACTTGTCGATTCTACATTTTATCGCTAATTAAAGCAACTCTCCTTTCAACCTACCGAGCCTACTCTCTCCAATGCTCTCGCAAGTTCGTATGCCAATGCATATTGATAGAACAGTCAATGTAGTGTTCTAACTATTTGAGTAACCAGTGGATTTCTTGTAATTATGACAAACATCCAGCAAATGGTCTTGTATGGATGTCCTTCAAACAGTGTTATTATGAGTTGTAATAATGTACAAATAACCTATAACTAATGATATGACATAATTTTACCATATTCTTCTGCATAACAGAACTTGAAGGCATTGTAAATGCATACTGATACAACAGTCACACATCTTTCTTTTTTTCCCCTTTCATACATTTTTAGATAAAAATTTATAGCCCGATTCCGAAACAAGAACACCCAAGTATCATGGGTTGGCTTAGTGGTTGAAGAATTTCCCGTCAACCCTGTGTAATAGGGTTTTGATTATTACAACATGAAAACAATTTTTTATTCCTCTCTTGCCTATAAGGGGTTATCCTTAACTAAATGATTCATAACTTACAAATAGTAGACAAGAAAATGAAAAGAAGAATGAAAAATCAATCAAATATTATGGATTTGAATCTTACCAAAATCCCAGCAAAAAGAATTCAAAATCCCAGCAAGACCAATCAATTAATTACTCAATCAAAATACAAGATCTGCAAAAAAAAAAAGAAATCACATATTAATAACAAATAAAAACTGGAACAACGACTTACAGTAAAACAATCAAACCTAAATGCATTCAAATAAACAATCCCAGAAACAGGGAGATACCATATGAGTACTGAATCAAATATCCATTAAAATGCAAGAAATAAAATCAGAAAGGTGAAAACTTTGATCAAAAAACAAAACCCATTTATCTTTAATAATAATATTATTGATTATATCCCAAAAACTCATTGGGAGCAACAAAAAATTGAAGGAAGTAACAGTAAAAGATAAAAGAAACGTGGGTAGAAGTAATACCTAAAGGCAGAAGATGATGAAATTGAGACCCAGAAAAGGTTTTGATCTTTTTAGGGTGTTTTCCCCACCAAACAGTAGTACTGATAACTGAATTGGTGGGGGTGGAAGAAGAGAATTAAAGTGTCAGCGGGATATCATATTTGTTTATAGTTCCTAATTGTTTGAAGAGCACACTAGGTTTTAGCATTTGAGCCAAAATTGAGAATTGACTGATAGATACTTTTTATGGGATTCTGTCACTTTCTATATTTTATTCGTGATTCAATTGACGGCTTAGGTTGTTGAGCACATGAATGGAACTCTCTTTGATTTGCTGCTAGACAGCTTGCACTGTTGCACTAGACTAGGGTACAGATATCGGATATGGGTATGGATGTTAGAATTCGGTATGATAATTTTATAATTCTAAGATACACGAACACCGTTCTAATATTGAATATGGATACAGATACAGGAATACGGCATAAATATACTTAAATATAGAATTAGTAGTAAGTGGACAAACAAAATGAAGCATATACAGCTTGCTCTGTTGCACCTTGGTTTAGTCATTGGTGTATTGGATTATTGGATACTTCCATGTTCCAATGTACTTGGAGCTGTTAGAATATACGGGATATATATTGTTTCCATATTTAGGGATATTCAGAATAATGTTTTATTCTACGTAATCTTTTATATTAGGCAAGATTAGGAGGTGATTAGTGTATATAAACCCATGTAAATGTAATGAAAGATGAATCAATACAATATACCAGAAAATTAGCCCCAAAATACTCTTCTTACTTCGAATCATGGTATCAGAGCCAAGACGTTTCTGAGGCGAAACCGTCTAAGCGGCTTCATCATTTACCGAAAAAACCTAAAACTTACCAGAAAAAATGGAGTCTGAATTCAAAGACACCGTAATAATGCCGGACCAGCCAGTCACCATGGGACAACTTTTGCAACTGATGTCTCAGTTTAACACCAATAAGTCGCCACCACAGCCACCGCCAACCCCTGAACCAGCCACAAATATCACCAATTTCTCCGTATCCGAAAAACTCACCCATCAAAATTACACCATATGGTCCAGGTTGATTCAATTAGCCTTAAATGGTCGTGGACGGCTCAATCACATCATCGCCGATCCACCACCACAAACAGACCAAGAGTACATCCAATGGGCCAGGCGTGACTCGACGGTTATCCAATGGATAATTGAGAGTATTCATCCAGATCTAGTTCACCAGTTCATCGATTTTCCGACCGCAAAGTTGTTATGGAAGGGCATTGAAACGGTTTATAGCAGTGGCAGTGATGGTCTTCAAATCTTTGACCTCACTGTCAAGGCTAATAAAATGGAACAAGGGTCTGAAACCCTAGAACAATATTACAGCAAACTCACAACTTTGTGGACAGAAATCGATAGAAAACAACCCAATCCCATGAACTGTCCGGAAGATAAAATCATTTACAATCAGTTGGTGAAGAGAAATCGGCTCTATCAGTTTCTAGCAGGGGTAAACGATACCTTTGACAAAGACAAAAGGGATCTCCTCATCTTAGACCCTTTGCCCTCTGCAGAAGAAGCTTATGCAAGCATAAGGAGGGAGGTCATAAGAAGGGGAATCATGAAAAAGGAGCCCTCCTCCGGTTTTGAGTCATCGGGCACAGGGGGAGTTTTTGCAGCAAAGGGGAGGCCGGAAAAACCTTACCGTCGAGAAGACAAGAGCCACCTACATTGTTCGTACTGTGGCGGCTCAAAACACACAAGATCCGAATGCTTCAAACTCGTGGGCTACCCAGATTGGTGGCCAGACGAGAAGAAAAGAGGAAAAGTGGCCGGAAAAGTGACAGATCAGCCCAAGACCGGTAGAGCTGCTGTCGGTCAAAGCACAGATAAAACAAAGGAAGAAGGAGAAGCCATGAACAGCGCCGCAGAGGAAGGAGGTAAAGGAAACCCAACTCTCTCAAAGAGAGATCTAGGGTTTGAGAAGGATATTGGGCCGGTTCCCTTTATAAAGGAGGGAGACCCACTTCCTTTGTTAAAAAATAAAAAAACCGTGGCTCACTCAAAATTAAACACCCCAAATTTTTTGTCTCCTAATAAATTTGCTGCTTTATCTATGGTTGGTAATGACTGGATTTTTGATTGCGGGGCTACTGACACTATGTCATATGACCCAAAAGATTTTTTGACTCATGACCGACCCCGGAAAAATTTGATTAAAACCGCAAATGGTGAAGGCATTAAAGTTCATGGCGCTGGCACTATTTCTGTATCCCCGGACTTGAAATTAACTGATTGTTTATTTGTTCCTGAGCTATCGCATAAGCTTTTGTCGATTAGCCAACTCACTCGTGATCTGGATTGTAATGTTCTCATGAAGCCTGATTGTTGTCTTGTGCAGGATGCTCGGACAGGGAAAACTATTGGGCGTGGTATTGAGAAAGGAGGACTGTACTATCTGGAAGAGTCGGCTCAAAATGGCAAAGCAGTGCTTGCTCGAGGGTCAAAGGAACACCAATTGTGGACTTGGCATCGCAGATTAGGGCATCCATCTATAGGTTATCTAGAGAAACTTTTTCCTACCTTAGCTAGATCTATTTTGGAGTTTAAATGTGAAACTTGTATTGTTGCGAAAAGCCACAAACACTCGTATTCTAGTAGTATGAATAAAGCCAGTTCACCTTTTATGCTTATTCATTCGGATGTGTGGGGGCCATCCCCAGTTGTTGGTTTACATGATGCTTTATACTATGTTATTTTTATTGATGATTGTACGCGTATGAGTTGGATTTATTTTGTTAAACATAAGCATGAGGTGTTTGGTGTGTTCGTTAATTTTTATACTATGGTGCGTACTCAATTTCAAACTGAGCCTAAAGTTTTGAGGACAGACAATGGTAGAGAATATGTGAATTCTGATTTTCAAACCTTTTTTGCTACAAAAGGCCTTATCCATCAAACCTCCTGTCCAGACACACCACAGCAAAACGGTGTGGCTGAATGGAAAAACCGCACCCTTCTTGAGATCACCCGTGCCATCATGCTAGATTCCCATACTCCCACTTTTCTTTGGCCCGAAGCCATTGCCACTGCAAATTATCTCACAAACCGTTTGCCCACCAAAGCCCTCAATTTCAAAACCCCCTTAGAAGCCCTCCAAAAGTTTCACTCCATCCCTTCCTCTCATTCTCTACCACCTAGGATTTTTGGGTGTACTGTCTATATACATTGTCCGAAACGAGTACGCAGCAAACTGGAACCTCGAGCTACCAAGTGTGTGTTTGTGGGGTATGGCAAAAATCAAAAAGGATACCGTTGTTATGATCCCTCACATCGGAAGGTGTACACCACAATGGATTGTGAGTTTCTTGAGTCCGATTTTTACTACAACCACCTTCGATGTCAGGGGGAGAAGGAAAATGACGATCTCAGATGGTTGATGAGTCCTTGGATGCCCAATCTTGACCCAAAAGAGCTAGTAGGTGAAGCTACAGAACCAACTTGCCCAGAGCTAGTACAGTCCACACCACAGCCAACCCTGTCTGATCATCAGGTTAGTAGTTCTTTTGATACTCCAGATTCAGTTGATACTATTGATATTGTTGATACACCGGTTGTTGAGACTGTTGAGACAGATAAGGAGACATATGTTTTGCCCCCTAGAGCCACACGGGGCGTTCCACCAAGGCGATATGATCCAGAGTACGAAGCTCAGAGGTCCAAATATCCTGTCACTCAGTCCAGCAGGAAAAACATGTCACAAAGCGCCTTAGCCTTCAACACTGCCTTGTATGGGACAGAATTGCCAAACAGTGTCGAGGAAGCCCTGAAATGTGATCATTGGAGAAAGGCGATGGAAGAGGAGATCAGAGCTCTACAGAAAAATGGCACGTGGGAAAAATGTGTTCTTCCAGATAAGAAAAAAGTGGTTGGCTGCAAATGGGTCTACACAGTTAAATTTAAAGCAGATGGATCGATAGAACGGTATAAAGCTCGATTGGTTGCAAAGGGGTATACACAGACATACGGTGTTGACTACTCAGAGAACTCTCTCTCCAGTAGCCAAACTTGACACCATCCGGGTTCTTTTTTCGATAGCAGCAAATCTGGACTGGCCTCTTCTTCAATTTGATGTTAAAAATGCGTTTCTGCATGGAGAATTGAAGGAAGAGGTTTACATGCAAGCACCACCAGGGTTCTCTAGTGACTTCTCAGACAAGGAAGGATGCAGATTGAGAATAGCTTTGTACGGGCTAAAACAGTCACCAAGAGCTTGGTTTGGGAGATTCACCTCTGCCATGAAGAGATTTGGGTACAGCCAGAGTAACTCAGATCATACTCTGTTCTTGAAGAGGAATGGAGGGAAGATAACTTGCCTAATAATCTATGTGGATGACATGATAATTACAGGAGATGATAGAACAGAAATCCAGGCTCTCAAGGAAAAATTGTTCAGAGAATTTGAGATGAAAGATCTAGGGCGACTGAAGTACTTTCTGGGGATTGAAGTCCTAAGGTCAACCAAAGGGATTTTCATATCTCAGAGGAAGTACATCCTGGATCTACTAGCAGAAGCAGGGATGTTAGATTGCAAACCCATTGATACACCGATGATGTTGAACCATGGGTTACAGATGCTCGAAGGATGAGAACCTACTAACTGTACACAGTACCAAAGGTTGGTAGGAAAGTTGATATATCTAGCTCACACGAGACCAGACATTACCTACGCAGTAGGAGTAGTTAGCAGATTCATGCATAGACCTCAGGTTCAGCATATGGAAGCAGTAATTAGAATTTTGAGGTATTTGAAAGGAACTCCTAGAAAAGGGGTCCTATACAAGAAGAATGGGCATCTAGATCTCATGGCTTTCACAGATGCTGATTGGGCAGGAGACAGAGACGATAGAAAATCGACTACAGGTTACTTCACCTTGGTTGGAGGGAATCTTGTCACTTGGAGAAGCAAAAAGCAGAAAGTTGTAGCCCTTTCTAGTGCTGAGGCAGAATATCGGGGAGTTGCAAAAGGAGTTACAGAGGTTCTTTGGCTCAGAAAATTATTGACAGAGCTTGGATTTCCACCTACCAAAAGCTGTATACTGTATTGTGATAATCAAGCAGCCATAAACATTTCAGAGAATCCCGTTCAGCATGATCGTACAAAACACGTTGAGGTAGACAGACACTTCATAAAGGAGAAATTAGAAGATGACATAATCAGTCTTCCTCATGTTCGATCTGAAGATCAGCTAGCAGATATTCTTACGAAAGCAGTTGGAGTTTCATTCTTTGAAGATGTCTTGTGCAAGTTGGGAGTCAGTGATCCCACTACCCAACTTGAGGGGGAGTGTTAGAATATACGGGATATATATTGTTTCCATATTTAGGGATATTCAGAATAATGTTTTATTCTATGTAATCTTTTATATTAGGCAAGATTAGGAGGTGATTAGTGTATATAAACCCATGTAAATGTAATGAAAGATGAATCAATACAATATACCAGAAAATTAGCCCCAAAATACTCTTCTTACTTCGAATCAGGAGCACTTTTCATTTCTAGATGTTTTATATCACTTGCAATATTACCTATTTGTGAAATGGGGTAAAATTGTTATTTGCTTTGAAAAAAAGGTGTTTCTTAAATATTGTGCAAAGTTGCTATATGTTGCATCTAAAATGGAAAAGAGGTAGTACAAACTACAATCGATTATGTTCCTCAATTGCACGATTTATCAATATTCACAAATTTTAAATGAAAGTGTTACAGTTAAACTATATCTATTTAACTAATTTAATGTACACTAATTGTCTTAACGAGATTACTTATAACTTTAAAGTAATCACTTACGGTTTAAAGTGAGCACTTTTTAGTCTTAGAGTGATCAGTTAGAGAAATAATCTAATTATATAGACTTGTCTCATTGTAAGATGGCCTCATATATTTAAATCAATATCATCAAGTAGTGTGAACTATTAGTGTCATCTAAGTCGACTTGTAACTTAAGGAATCTAAATATAGAATGTTTCAAACTTATAGTACTATTATACATACAATATAATAGGAGTTGAAATTCCAAATGCCAGCTAAGAGTTGCTACAAATGGAATGATGTTAATGGTTGCTTATTAATTACATGATTGTTTATTGATTGCATATGACATAATTTATTACCATCATACATCATACAACACAATAAAAAATTGATTATTAATCAAATGGTAGTTTAGTGAATACATGACATCAATTATTGACATAATTAAAAAATGTGTTAAACTAGGTAATTAATGATATAATTTTATTACATTTAAAAAGTTTATTAGAATTGATGTCATTGTTTTATGAAGAATCATATATAAGTCCCAACATTTAATTATAACCCCAAAGTTAAATATTTACGAGTTATAGCCGTCTATCATAAATCAATAAGAGCAACGGTCGAAAAAAGAAAAAGAAAAAGAAAAGTCTCCATCAGGAGTTTGCCTTGTGCGGGATACTGGGAGTGTCCTTTACCTTTACTCCTTTAGCAACGGTCGAAATTATTTAGCTTTGACCCACTACTATTGAGCTGTAACCTATTACTCCCTCTTATTCTCTTTACTTTTCCCATTTGATTTTGGCACATTTGTCTATGCATGTTTTCAATCTTAAATAGCTCTAATTGTGCTTGTGTAAAAAGTTGAAAAATTGGATATTAATTAAAAAAATTTACAAGACGAATTAAACAAGATCTCATATGATTATGTTGTAATTTATAGTAAGAACAAATTGCATAATAAGAGTGACTGATAAATGGTGAAGAACTAAATAGGACAAGTAAAGCGAATAGGACGGAGTATTATTTTGTCAATTTTTATTATTTAAAGTTTAATATTCCATAATTATAACTTAAAAAATTGTTATTGGCCCAGTAGGCCAATATAATAAAACAATGTTTATTTTTTAAAGTTCTAACAAAAATAATTTCATAGCAATCATAATAAAATAATGATAAAATTATATCATGACTGACCAAGCGTCCAAGCTAACATGTCTATAGATGTAAAATACTTCTTCAATACTACTATATTTGTTACGTTTGACTTTTTGCGCAATCAAATTTGTTATTTTGATCATTAATATAACGAACTATGCACATCTAAAAATTATAAAAGTTAATATTATGAAAGCATCAATTAGAGGATTCCAACAAAATTTTACTGAACTATATTTTTTTCTTACACATTAATCACAATAAGTAAAATAAGTTTGAATAATAAATAACGTCAATAAGAGTAATGTAGCAAAGTATTTCACAAAAGAGGAAATATGTTGTGACAATGTGATTACATAAACCATCATACATTGCAAAAGTATTACACCCTCTGTCCTCTTTAATTTGCATCAAAAAGAAGGAGGGTAATTTTTAAGAAAGCGGTAATAAATAAAGAGAAAAAATTAATTATGTGGATGAAATTAAAAAATATGAATAGAATTAAAAAAAGTGAAGAACCATCATCTAAAAATAAAAATGATGTAAATTAAGTAGAACGAACAAAAATGAAAAATACTGCAAACTAAAAGAGATGGAGAGAGTATAGTATTGTTTAGGTCAAAGATTGAAGTATTATATTAGGAGATAAAAATATTATATTATTTATGATTTATGTCTTTTGCAATTGTTGAATTAGTATTCAAATCTGCACCTCTTATGAATCTTAAAGGAATTACAAACCGCCCCCCAACATTTGGGAATCTTAAAGTTTGTTATTCAAATTTGTACCTCTTCAGAATTGTTGATCTGGTATATTATATTCCACTTCCTTTGTCTTTTTACTTACATTAAAACCAATTTCTGCACAATTAATTATTATATTTTACATATTACAACTATTATACAAGAAGACAATATATTCACGTGAAATCAATTTTTTATCTGTCTTTTATATATTTTCATAATATTAAATATTTATAATTTTTAGTTAAATAATAATATAGATATAAACATTTTAAAAAACACATGAACTACGTAAAAAAGTCATATCAAAACCTATAATAATACGTTGTATAAGCTATTGCATTTAGGAAAATTTGAAATAAATAAGATTATTTATAAAAAAAAGCATACAATAAGATCATAATCAAACTTATTCTAAATATAAGCGCCTGATACCTCAGAGCACAGGTTCGGGGCTGTTCACACTTAGTAAGTGCGAACAACAATTAACTGGTCAAAAAAATCAAGTGTCTGTTCGCACTTAGTAACTGCGAACAGGTCAAACAGGGTCAAACAGCGGGCCATTACAAAGGATGAGTCAACAAGAATCAGCCAAGTAATCGGCCGCTCTTAGCTTCTTACTTACAGCGGCCAATTGAGTTGACTTTTGCTGACTTTTGACTTTTTGACCTAAAATAAGTTGTTCACTGTTAGTAACAGCGAACAACTTGTTTCAGTTTTTCAGTATGTTTGCACTTACTAAATGCGAACAACCCGAATATAAGGTTTGCGAATCACACGCTTAGTTTTGGAATAAGTTTGATTATGATCTTATTATATGCTTTTTTTTTGAAATATATTAAGATCATATGCGCTTTTAATATTTAAAGTCGCTATTATTTTATATTAAAATTTTGTATGACCTTTTCTATACTAATGGACACACATTCATTCAACCTGAATAAAGTTTGTAGGCATTTTAAGCAACACGACTCGTTGATCATCTGCTCAGAAAACAGCAACAAGCCTACACGAACGATTAGAAAACACAGTTTAAGCATCACTGACGCTGTTACGCTTATAGTCGAGCTTATCATAGTCACGGTTACAGCCAGAATGAGTAGGCCAAACTATAATGTAAAAGAAAACACGAGAAACCGATCAATGCCGCCACTGAAAACATCTCTAACATTGCTCGAAAGAAACATTTCTCAAATGTACGAAAGTGAAACATTTTTCTAATTTATCGTATGCCCTCTAGTCTTAGCTATTAGTTCAAAATTTATTCTTATAATTCTATATCTTACTTTTATTCTATACTTACTATTTACATTATGTATGCCTAATGTGTAATGAGAAAAACCTGTGGGAAAAAAACCTGACTCGAAGCAGCAACCGAAACGAAATCTTGACTTGGCCATCGACAAAATCAAGCACGACTGCTCAAGTTAAATGGGGCTAATTATTTGGGTACGGCTGCCCAAGAGAGAGGACGAGTGAAACATTTCCTTCTCGATCTATTTCATCCTTGAAAGACTGTTTTGGTTGATATTCAAGTCTGGTAGGCAAGCCGAGAACCAAATCCAAGCCAACCACATCTTGCGAACTAGTTCCTAGGCGGAGGTTGAGATCAAGTCCATCAAGTCCTTCGTCTGCCATTTTAGCAAAACCTGTACAATCGGATGATGCTGATGGTGAAGAGTTTAAAGAAAAAGAACTACCACCAACATCGTGTCTGTGAAAAATTCCCGAGGCAGAATCACAGACTGGAGTGTAAGTTTGACCCTTGTTTATCGAATCAGAATATAATCCAACTGCTGCAGTGTATTCTCTTGCTGACGTATCAAATGGAATGTGGTCAGTTTCCGTAGAAGTACCTTCATGGATGAACGTGTTTTGTTTCTGCAAGAGAGTTAAAAGAGATAAGTTCATGAAAGATAAGCTCGTGTTGAAATCAATAAATATGCGCTTAGAACCCAAATTCAAAAGCTCAGGCTTCGTGTAGGCTGTAACCAGCCCTCTGCAGATCGGACAATGCAGGTGTATTTTGGATCGGATTTAGTTTTGCTTCTACCATAAATTTCCTTGAGGTCGAAAGTTATCTGAGGTAAGATAAATAGAGCGCCTCCGAGTTCCCAAGTGTTGAACGAAAAGATAAGAGATAACCTTCTTTCCTTCGCCTATTTCTTTGTCAAAAACTATTGCATCTATCATAAGCATCTATTTGTTTACGAAAGTTGCACTCTCAAAGAGTACTTGCTTATTCTTTAGAGCTAACAAATTTCATCTAAAAGTAAACCAAAATCAAAATAAACACTATGATTAAGGTGAATAAAAGAAATTTGTGTCCTTTCCAATATTTCTTTCTTTTAAATTCTCTCTAAGTTCCTTTAGTTAATTATGATATACTTTTAATAAAGGAGAAGAGGGAGGAGGGCAAGTAGTAGGTTATTAAAATCAGTCCAGTATAAGTTAATCACATCCCATGATCATGAACAAAAAATCAATTCTCGTGATAGCATTCCCTACAAAGCAACGCGCTTCTAGATATATCAAAAAGTAAGCAAAAGTTGGTAGATCTTCGCGTCAAATGAGCAAAGACACATAGGGTTGAAGCATAGGAGGTTAAGGTAAACAAAGGGTCTTAGATTAAGAATGAGATCTTGGAAATTGGCAACTTGACTGGTAGTTTTTAGAGCGGGTTTTATCATAAAAATGAGGAAAACATTTTATATCTACAAGACACAAAATAGGTTAGTGATAGGGTCGAAACTATAGTAGGTGAAAGTCAAGAATACTAACTGTGGTGCTCGAGACATGATAGAAAGCATAATGATGTTGGTGTTATTGTGGATGAACCGGCATCTAAGAATATAGACATGTAGTAGAGGTATGCAAGAAGAACGATAGAATTATAAGCGTGAAAATGTATATGGTTAAGAGATTTGAATGACATAAGGGCCTATACACTGTAGAGGGATCAATTTATAAAAGAGGGAGAATCTCGATGATACGGTACAAAATATATCAATGAATGAGAAGTTCTATATCAAAGGTAATTTGAATGGGGAGGTAGGGGTGTGTTACAGTGGCTACAAAAATGTTATGGAAGTTTTAGCTATGGAAAAAGGAATACATAAGGAGAGTCCATAAAAAATTTTGCACTCTCATACAATTTGTTGGTTGCTAAACACATGATTAAAAAGAGATATAGCCACCTGGTGACTTTTAGAACTAGAGTTAACACAAATGAAATTGACTACTTTTTGATAAGAATGATAGATAGAGGTAGTTTTTTAAACTATACGGTTATCCTAAGTAAGTGTGTAGTTACCAAATACAAACTCCTTATCCTAGATGTTCGCCTTTTTAAGAGTAAAAGACCAAAGGTAAAGAAAGTCATAGGATGTAGGATTAAATGGTGGAGATTAAAACAAAGGATAATGCTAAAGTTTTTGCCGAAAAACTTGTTACAGAAGCAGATTGGAAGATGACTTCAAATGCAAAGTATACTTAGATAGAGATGAAAACTTAGATAATTCTAATAATTAAGAAGATTCTATAAGAATCAAAGATAGTTTCGTGATAAAGAAGGATACAAAGTGGAGAAATAAGGAGGTGAATGCAGTTTGCATTAGGAAAATGCAGGAATGAGGAAAATTTAGCTAAATATAAGAAAATCAAAACCAAGAAAACTAATGCAAATAATACAAAAATCAGAGGTGGGTGGGGCTTTGAAGAAAATAAAGCTAAAGAAAGCGGTTGGGAAATTGAAATAACTATTTAAGTTATGAAGATGCCTAGATGATTGGAGTAACTTGGCCAAAAGATCTAATCAACAAGATTTAGAGGGCAAACAAGATGCCCAATGACACGCAAAGTACGCTAGTGCCCGTCCACAAGAACAAAAGAGATGTATAAGATTACTCCTACTATCGAAGAATGAATCTCATGAGTAATACTATGACATAATGGGAAAATTTGATGAGAGATATGTATAAGAAGATGTACCGCCATATTAGAGAATCAATTGGGATTATATATCTACAATGGACTCAATTCATCTTATAAGACAAATGATGAAACACTATAGGGCTAGGAAAAGAGAATTACACATGGTTTTTATTGACTTGGAAAAGCATACACAAAGTACCAAGAGAAGTACTTTAATGGCAATGACAAAGAAGGGTATTCACATGCAAGACATAATATAGTGCAATATATATATCGAGAAGTAAAGACCAATGTTTAACATTCAAAGGGGTATTTAGGATTTTCCAATTACAATTGGTCATCAAAGCTTGGCCTTGATTCCCTTTCTTTTTGCAGCGAACCTAGATGAGATAACTCGATTAATACAAGGTGACGTGCTTTGGTGCATATTGTTTGTTAATGACATTATTTTGATAGATGAGACCATGGAGAGGGTAAATGCTAAATTAGAAAGATGGAGACAAGAGTTGGTGACATTATGTTTCAAAATAAGTAAGAGTAAGAAAAAGTACATGGAGTGTAACTTTAGCACAAATGAAATAACAAGAGGCACTATAAAACTATAAGAGAATCGCTATTAGAATATTATGTGATCGAGGTGTGCCTTGGAGTTAAAAGGCAAGTTTTATCAAACGTTCATTAGATCAGAGCTTCTATATGAATAAGAATGTTAGCGTTTCGAAAAGATCATAGAGAATGATGAGAGTAATGAAAATGCAAATGCTTTGATGGATGAGTGCGCAAATCTTAAGTGATAGAATTCGAAAAGAAGATATTAGAGAGGGTTTAGTAGTTGCAAATATTAAGGAAAAATGAAAGAGAATCGTTTAATATAGATTGGGATGTGCAAAGAAAGGGTATTGGCAAACCGGTAAGAAAGAAAGGAAATTGGAGCCCAGGAGAAATAAAAGGAGGGCGAGAAAGAATGAAGGTGACATGAAGGACAGGAGCCAAAAAAGGATATGTAGGATCTAGAATTACAAACTCGATGGTAGAAAATTAAAATGAATGGAGAAGAAGAATCCATGTGGATGACTATTGGAACCGATATATTGTTTCATGTAGCCGATCCAAGCCATTTGGAATTAGGGGTTTAGCATTTTTGTTGTTTTGTTGTTGGTGTTGTTATTATTATAGTCAAGGATATTATACTTCTTTGGTTTTAGATTGAATTGGGCAATGGAAAAACAAATCATTGAGTCTGTTTTACTAGTAAGGTAAAGATTAAAAATCAAAATAAACAAAATGATGAAGGTCAAGTGAGTCCTCTCCTATATTTTCTTTCTTCTAAATTCTCTAATTTCTTTATTCTTGTTTGAAAGTCTTTTCAATATAACTGCAGATATTTAGACTTTTTGATTTCAGACCATAGTGTAAAAATGCGGTAGCGGTTGCGATTGCGGTAACGGAATGCTGATGCAGTAATGGGAGTGATGTGGTTATCATATCGCGTAAATATTGGTTAGAACCATAAGATATCCCTTAATGCAGCCCAAAACGTGGTTTTTAACACCTTTACAACTCGGGAAATATCAGTTCGTTTGTTTTGAAAACCTTTACAACGCAGCCGATGCGATGCAATGCGGCCTTGTTTTTATGTTTCAGACTGAATTGGGCAATCTGGAAATAGCTTACTATGTCGTATGCATTTCTTATTTATGAATAAAAATGACCCTCCAAATCCCGCCTAGATTGGAGCTAGATTGCCAGAATGGTTACTGTTTAACACAACTTTCTACGTTTTACGTTAAAGAGTGATAGACATATATATTCAAATGTGAAAACAATATTTTCCTTTCTAAATAAAGAGCACCGACATCTTCATCCTACAGCCCCAACCCACACCCCAACTAAAATAACAACCCCAACTATGCCCACAATGGGAGTCATATTAAAAAGGTATAGGAGTCATTGTATTAGTATGCTATGATATATTCCGAAAATTCTGAAGAAAACTAACCCACACAATCAAAACTGCATATTGTTATCAAAGGTAGCTATGTGAAAATTGGCGAACCATACCTGCAAGTCATCACCAAGTAGTCCACTGTACAAATCATCTTTTCTCCAATCATGGACAAAAGGCGCAGTATCAGCTTGAATATGTTTTGTTTTCAGAGTATCTTTCTCCAACGAAGCTACGTCATATTCATAACCTTGGTCCTCAATCTTGATTGGTGCTGAAGATTGCAAAACAGCCAAATCGACAACTTCTGATCCTTGAATGGAGTTTTCGAATATACAAGGCGCAGAAACAAGTTTGCTCTCTGGTCCAAAACTAACAGGAGAACCCAAACCTTCACTCACATTCATCGTGTTCAAGCTAGGGCTAGAAGAATCATACACTCTCCTCCCTCGAAAAACGCCCCATAAAAATGGGAGAGAGTTCCAACCTGTGGAAATTAAATTGCAATAGGGACAAAGAGAAAACATCGAATATATAAGATTAATTTAGGATTTCTGTAAGACCTCCAGAGTAACCAGAACATCAATGTGATACTTACACTGTGATTTCAAAGGAAGCAAGTTGGATGGAAAAACTAGAAGCTCAAAATCACCGAAATTGGCCTCCAGAGCCAAATCATTGTTTATCATGCCTTCTAGTAACACCTTGTAACTTCTTCGGTAGCTGTAAGAAATGGCAGAGAAATTAAAGCAAGGACTCAAAAAGACTTGAATAAATGCAGAAGAAATCCATTGTTACTACCTCAATAAATCTTGAGCGAAAAAGTAGAGAGCAATATCTTGTTCTCCTATATAATTCTTTTGGAACTGAATAGGCCAAGTTTGCAAACGCGGTACTTCATTGAACCGAAGATCAGTAGAAAATTTAGGAACTAATTTGTTAACTTTGGGAGATGCACATGTTGACAAGTGTGCTTGTATCCCAGCGCAGTCAGAAGGAAGTTTTCCACTTTTCTCCAATTTAAATGTACCCCTATATGGAAATGTGAAAGCCCTTATCAAATGCTCCATAGGAGCGACAAATAAAGCCTTAAGACAAAGAGAAATCAAGCAAATACGAAAGAACATACTTCCAACTACAAGTAGATTCCGGGACAGCATAAAGTGCAGAAGAAACCAGATGGTCATCATTTTCCAGATCTAGTGTAGTAGGCATGACTTCCACGAGTTGAGAATCAAATGGAAAAACCTTGAATGAAACCATTGAAGGGTCATTATCATCCTGTGTAATGTTTTTAGAATCGGCCTTCGGAGTGGATAAATTCACAGTCTGATCAGGGCTATGAGCCAGATTTTTGGTTGGAGAAGTAATCATGTGGCTTGAATGAGAGGGTGATCTCCTTGTGTCAACATGTCCAAAAACTGAACGGAACAAAAATAATAGATTAGCCACATTAAATTGAAACTAAGATAAACTGCTCCAGTGTAACATAATGTGCTAGCTAATTCGCAATTCGCTCAAATTTGCCCAAGAATAGCCCAAAACCGAACAAAAATCGCTTTTTCCATTCGCGATTAGCAAGGAGATTAGTGAATCATGTGACACTAGATTGCTCACTAGATCACAATTGCACAAATAAGTTGCAAATGAGAACATGTTAGTAGAATTATACGGTCATACCTAATGAATTCAAAAATAATTTACCTTTATGGGTACTGGAAACAAGCCCTTCCAAATTTGTATTTCCATTTACTTTGTTTCCTTGTTTGTCCTCAACATTCTTTATAGAGTAATGTGCCTTAACAGGCTTCGAAATCACCTTCGTCTTACAAGAGATTACTTTGGAAGGGCTAGAACCAGAAGATGGCGACTGCTTTTGACTGTTCTTTTTCTCCACTAAAAAATGTTTTTCATTTGATGCATCTGGTGAACTTGAACCCACACCAGTAGATGATAAAGATTTGAGCAGCTTTTTGTCTTGATGATCCTTTTTAAGTTCACAGTCAGCACTCTCTTTCAAAGACCTTCTCCTTTGTCGGGCATCTTCCTGTGAGCATTGTACATCCCGAATTGAGTTTGAATCGTCAAATGCTTTACTATTGTCAACAGATCCTGCAAATGGACAGAAAACGCAATTACATTATGACGTAAGTGAACAGAAAAAAATGCACGCCTACTCCACCAAGTTGTCATTTCAAATGGGAATTAGCATGAACTTGCCTCCACAAGTTTGTTGTTTTGATTTGGATGAACTAAGAGCTGATGAATAGTTTTGCTTCACAACTTTCTTAGCCGGAAGATCAAAAGAAGATACCTGACGCACAGAATGATTGCCCTTATCCAAGTTCTTCAACGAAGAGATCCGGGTCAACTGTGTTTTCACACCAGTGCCATAATGCTTTAGCGATTGAACCCTTCTGTCAAGAGTTCGTTTCTTCGTTTTTGATCTCATGTCTATAGTAGGCCTAAGTCCCTTATCAGATAAGCCGGAAGCTTCACTTAAATGATTTATCCTCAATTTACCGACAGGCTGAACAGCAGATATTGTTGTCGGGGAACCTTGACTTATAACCTTCAAAGATGACTGTGAAGCATTGTTTAAACTCTCCACCATGGATTGCCTTGGTCTCTTCTGTTCTTTTATTAACACACAGTCTTCGCACAACCAATCGCCTTCTGGGACTTTATCCATTTTGGGAGTCATACAATAACTAATGTATTAACCAAAATGCAAAAACAGACATATCAGCATTCAATTATGTCAACTCAACAAAGCATAGTTAAACTAAAAGACTTACGTATGTTCTGCCCCATCATCACACTTGCTACAAAGAACAAGCAAAGCCTCTCGACCAACATCACCACAAATATCACAAACTCTCACCTATACCACATGAAACATGCTATGTCAATCCACATAAGAGTATATATTAGTAAAGCTTGAAGAAGCATTATAAAGAATGACAGATAACATGCTTCAACAAAAGTTAGAAACAACATACATCGACCAATTCATCTGAATCATCCTGGCTCAAAAGATGAGGTTTCCCTGTGTCTATAACTGGTGAATCAGACTTCAACCCATCAGCAGAACCTAGTATCAGTAAGTCGGGTTTACTAGAATTTTTATAATCCCTTGGAGTATTCTGGTCACAATGTTCGGCAGATATGTGGTTAGCTGGAGAGCTACTTCTAAGAGATCGATCATTTACAGATGTCTCCGAAATGTTTGCACAGGAATTGCTAACTGAAGCAGCACTGGATGTCACATTCTTATCATCTGAACCGCCAAAGTGAAAACCGTCATCTTTGCTTAGACAAGAGCTATCATCTCCTTGGCAATCCAAAGCATTCTGATCCGGCTGTTCTACAGTGGCATGAGAAGTAATCAAGCTTTGCAACATTTGTCAATCTTCGGAAGGATCAGGATATCTCGGATAATCTATATTTTAAAAATCTTTGGTTTCGGTAGAAAGTTAATCAAGGGAAGCCTGTTAATACATTTCAGATACGATTTTCAGAAAACAATCTTCAAATTGTTCTGAAATAAAGATTATACCAGATATTATCACACAAAATAAAAGGGCGATAAAGCGTACAGTATTAATGAAGTGAAAAAGTTGAAACAACTTCAGTCCTACAACGAATTAGGGCAGTCCATTTGGGTGTTCGATTAAAATTTTCACATAGAAAAGGTAAGTCGCTAAAATACTGGCGAGAAAAAACTAAACCCAATGGGCAGCCGCAAGGCTTGCCTTCGGGAGAGGATAACAAGCTACTAATAAGTAAATCATATTAGAAATCTAAACAATTACTGTATAAGAATAAAAAGACATACAAGCTCCCTCCTAAGCTTCTAACACCTTATAATAACTCTAAGGCAGTCAACAAAACTCCCTGAACCTAAGCAACAGGCCTTCTACTTAGCACATTTGGGAAACGAAAGCTAACATTAAGCCCACTTCAGCATGAAGACAAAGCGCGTCATTAACTCGATAAATTTCAACATAAATCGTTAAACGAATGTAAAGCGAATTACGTAACCTTAGATTCCGATTTGAAGGTCAGATGTACGCAACCTTACTTTACATAGATTACTTCCGATTGACCCTCGACAGCAAACATACTCAACCACCATAACTAATTTTTTAAAAAGTTCTTTAATGTCCCTAAATGACAAATTGTACTCAGCACATAACTCTTATCAAATATAAACTTTAAATCTGACACACAACAGTTGGAGTGACCAACGAAACTTTCAGTATGAATTTGAGACGCAAACAAAAGTGGCATCCAACATAATTTGACTTGTAAATCTCTTTGTCTGGTTTCTTATCACATACCAAGTCTCACTCAAGGAAGCATCTAATACTTTATGAAATTCATCAAAATCATTGCCAAATTACCAAATAATTTAAGTAACAATGAAAATGCACAAAAGATGCAACCATTATTAGATCATCTAAAACAAATATTTAGCAACAATCAAAAAAATGAACCCATAAAATATTTTTAAAAATGGGGTCTTAAAATTGATTCAAATTAATAAAACAATTAACAAAAAATCTTTAATTTTAACATATAAACAAGGATTAACTCACCTAAATCTTCATTATTTTACTAACACGTGAACCACCCACCATTAAAATTAAGAAAATGACAAAGTCATTAGATTGATCCGATATAATTAATCATAAATAAAATGACACACTTAGATAAAGGAATACTAAGTCAAAATTCAATCTAAACCACAAATTTATCTATTTTTAAGTAAAACAAGAAAAAACCAAAAACCCAAATAATTAATCTCATTATAATTTATAAACCCATCAAACAAATCCCAATGAAATACAAATCAAATGAAATTAGTATACAAATTACAAGAATAAAAAAACAAACCCATATAAAAATTCACATTGATAAGCCTTTGTTAGACAAAAACCCTACTCCATTTGTGTAAAAAATAAAAAATTGGATGAAATGTTAACCTAAAGATACAAACTTTATACAAATATACAAGAAATAAAACAATCCCAGAAAAATTAAACGAAAAAAATTGATGAAACCAATCAAATTAAACAAAATTAAAGAAATGAAAGAAGAAAAGACATGCCTTAGATTGAAATGAAGATCATGATGATCGTACACTCTTCAATTGTTAATAAAATTTAGATGTTTGTTCTTCATATCATAACACACAAAGTGAGAAACAGAGGAAAAAAAATAAAGAACAGAGAAGACTGACCCTTTTTATATGTTTGTTTGTTTTGTTATGGATTCTCCGATCTTTTTTCTTGTATAAAAAAGACTTGTTTTTCTTCGTCTATCGTCAGCAACGTGTTGTTTGCTTCTTCTTCATGCATATATACATTCTACTACACGCTCTCCTTTTAAAATTCATGCGATCTTTCATAAAGTAAGTTCTTCTGGTTTATAGGATACTAGATATTGCCCGTGCGATGTATGACTTCATTAAATTTTTTGACTTGTTTGCGTATTATATTTATATTTCATTTCAGTATGAATAGTTGTATATATTACGTACTTTATATCAAATTTTATACTGTACGCAATACAATTATATTTATACTTTTATTTTTTTTATTTTGAAGGGAGAACAAATGTTCAGTACCTTGAGTGCAATACGAAATTATGAATTTTTTTAATAAAAAATAACATATTAATTTTTTCTCACAAATAGAGGGTTTTTGAGGGTGTGCGAGGTGATCGACCGTACAGGACCCCTCTTTCTCCAGTATATGAAAAAGTTAATCAAAAAAAGAAATATGCTAAATTTATTAATAAAATAAATATATTTACTATAATTAAGGCGCAAAATATTAATTTTGCACAGGGCCCCCAAATTGTTCAAGACGGCTCTGTAACAAAAACGTTGGTCGGCCCAATTCGCGCGCCTTACATGCTTTCTCTCTTGTTTTTCATTTTCTGGGCATTTTCATTTTTAATCTAGGTATCAATTTTTTTGAGAAAAACCTATCAACATATCATTGAATAAAATCCGCCAATGCTAAAAGCTCTTGGGGAAAAAAGTTCATACAAAGCTTCTCAATACCCGACCCAGGATCCCATCTAGCAACCATGTGGGCTAAAATATTACCCGAGCGATAGACATAACTACAGCAAAAACCCTCAAATTGGGCTACCAAGTGTAAAACGCGATCTAAAAATATATGAATGTACGAGCATCCGACATCTCCATGATCAATGGCCCGGACAATATCAATCGCATCGCCTTCAATATGAACACGCTTATAACCAAGATGAACAACAACTTCAATCCTGAACAAAGCAGCCATCGTTTCAAAAATCTCCACGGACAATGAAGAGCGAGAGCACCAAGCACCAGCTAACAAAATCTTGCCATCCTTATCCGTAAAAACGATTCCAAGCCCACGATGGACGTTGGAGGGAACGAAAGCATCGAAATTAATCTTTACCCAATCATCGAGAGGGGAATGCCAAGATTGAAACTTCATCAAAGGCTCAACAGAAGGAGAAGTGGTATTAGCCACGAACAAATTGTAATCCTGAACCAATTTATGGAACGACATGTGTAGAGAAGCAGGATCGCAAACCACTGTGGTAAAGAGAGCCTTATTCCTAATAAACCATGCAGCCCATAGAGAGGTACAAAAGGATTGAAACTCGTCTGAAGAAGAATGCGCCTTCAACCAAATCAGGAAATCCACCACGGAGGATCTCGGGCATCCGAGAGCACCACAGCTAGACTGGACGAGCACCAAAGCGCACTATTTTTCGTACAGTCGTAAATAGCGTGGATACGACTCTAGATCTCAGCTACACCTGTCACACATAAGAGAAGACACACAAAAACAACTATATAAAATTTGTTTAGTCGCAAGGGATCCCGTACACGCTCTCCATAAGAAGTGACGCAACTTTGGAGGAACCGATAAATTCCAAATACACCTCCACATCCGGCACGCATCATCATAAGTAGACGAATCATCAATCTCAAGCTTTCCCAATAAATCGAGCCAATAACCACTTTTTACCGTGAATTCGCTGCTCTTTGAGTACCACCAAAAGATCTTATCATGAGAGCACGAGGGAAGAAGAGGAATGGTCAAGATAGCATCCACTATGTCTTTATCAAAAAACTAAGAGAGGGAGGAGATATTCCATGTACCCCGCTCAGAGTCAATAAACTCCCATACACTAAGCTTTGTTCGAGAATTATTAATTGTTCTAGGGCATTTGATCGATTTACCAAAAGGGACCCATTATCAAGCAGAGCATCAACTAATGTCCCATTACCAATACGCCACCCTAGCCCTTCACTTAAGAGCGATTTCGCACCCCATATACTTCTCCATATATAACTAAGATAGTAACCTATGGACGCCTCTAAAATACTTGAGTTTTTGAAATATCTTTCTTTGAACACAACATGAACAAGAGGATTAGAAATAGTTAGTAAACGCCACGTCTGTTTAGCAAGAAGAGCTGCATTAAAAATCGACAAATCCCTAAAACCCATGCCACCTTTATACTTAGGTAAACATAAAGTCTTCCACCGATGCCAATGGATTTTCCGTCATTCATTATTCGGAGCCCCACCAGAATTTAGCAGACATACGAAATATTTGTAAAATATTATAATAACTCTCTTACAAACATACGAAAAATATAATGACTTACAAATGTTTCAAATGTGACAAATCAAGGAGATTTTCTTTAGACCCACTAAGGACCCATTAAGGACCCTAGACCCATCAGATTCGAAGGGTCTGGGTCCGGGTGTGAAAGTTTTGGACCATTGTTATCAGAATCGCGATCCGGATCGTAGGATCATACGATCCTACGACCCAGATCGGTGCCAGCGACTAAAATCGTGCATAGGATCGGAATCAGTCAGGATCGCGCATAGGATCGGTAGGATCGGTGGGATCAGTGGTGGGATCGGTCAGAATCGTGTAGGATCGTGGGCAGGATCGTTAGGATCAGCTAGGAGCCTAGGATCGTTAGTAGGATTGTAGAGTCGGTCAAAACTACAAATTAAAATTTTTTTTTGCTAGTATCTTTGTTCTTTTTTGCTTACTATGGTTTATTATTATATCCTTGTGTGTATGTGCTTTAAAATATATTATATGTAGTGTATATCTTATGTATAGATTTCCATTTCATTAAGAATAGAGAAAAAAACGACATTAAAAATGTAAGATATGTATGTATTTTAAAATTAAAGAAAAATCTTAAGAAAATGTATAGGTTTTGAAAAAATTAAGGCAAAACAATAAACATAGACATAATATATCTTATTAATTCTGCAAATTTGTAGGATCGTCAGATCCTACGATCGGATCCCACAAGTTAATTTCAATCCTACGTAGAATCTCGATCCTGACAAACGGATCCGATCCTGGTCTGGATCTCAAAAAATTAAAAGGTTCCGGGTCTGGGTCTGGTTGGACCCGCTCCAGACCCGCCCCAGGACCATCCCTAATTACAGCGCTCGATCATTTAGCCTTTAGAGACTAATTGACCGTGGGAAGGACATCGTTAACCTTCTTGGATTCTGAGGCCACTTCCCTCACCCTTCTATCAGTTCACCACTAGCTACTTGAAGGGGAATGAATCCTCTTGAATTTTCTGAATTCCAGAATCAAGTAGGAGGAAATGGGAGTATTTGCAAAATACTTGAATACTTCTTGGTTATTGAAAATAATCGAATGAATGTCTACAAAGCTAACACGTCTTATATTCATATATTTTGCCTTCCCATATAAGACAAAATAACGGCTACCGCTAATTAATACTAGCACACGCCTACTCTAATTAACAATCAAAATGTAAGTGCTAAACTAAAATAATGGAATACTAAAATAATGGAATAACGAGGTCGCTTCGTTGACTCGTTTCCAAATGCACTAGTCGGGATCAAGTATGACTAGAATCTTAGAGGCCTCCTTAGTCCTCTCCAACCCATGAACGTCCATATTATCTGGGTTATTCATATTTGTGCCCTCATTTGGACTCGGGTTTGGTTCATCTCCTCCTCCTTCAGGCACAATTGTCCCCAATTGAGTGTCATCATAGTATGGGCGAAGGTCTCCTACGTTGAAGATAGGTGAGAAGCCTTATTCACGTATTGCTCAGTTGCTTTCTTGATGTTCTCCTGCGTTTGTTGATGTATGTGCGTCATCATTTCCGCATGGGTTTTGGCGTCGTCATTTTGCTTGTCCTACAAAGGCAAATTAACAAGTGAGACAGATAATAGAGAGTTCATTCCATAGACACACTCGAAGGGGGATATCTTTGTTGCCCAGCTTGGACTTTTATTGTAGGCAAACTCTGCATGACATAGCTTTAGGTCCCAATCCTTTTTTGGGTCAACGTATAAACGGAGAAACACGTGGTAAAAATAAAAAACTTGAATAACTTATAAACTGTGCAGACCATCTTAATTCATCAATGTAAAAATAAATCAACCTAACAATAAATAATACTCCCTCCAATTCAAAACAAATGTCTCATTTGTTTTTGGACACTATTCACGTATCACTCTTAATTTGTATTTTACTCTTAATCTATAAGTTAAAATATAGTCATGTGGGATCTTATTTTATTCGTCTCAATACAAGGATTAATATAATATCAACTTTTTATAATTTTTGATTAAAAATAATTAGAGATATTAAGGTTAAAATGTTGTCTCGAAAAGTGTAAAGAAAGTAGATGAGACAATAGTTGTGAATTAAGGGAGTAACACATTTAACGAACATCAATTAATCAATGAGTACAATTCAGAAGAACTACCGCTCATTAATAAGAGAAGGTTTAAATAAATAACGGTTATTTATAAGGATAACAAACCACCCTTGTTTGGTAGGATTTGATAGAGTGAATGTTTTGTTTATAAAAATACTAGGTATTTACCCGTGTCATGCACGGATCACCTAAATATCATGTAAGTAATAAATAATTTGGTTTATAACATATATTTAAGATAGAGTATTTGCTTGATTTCTTCACTTGGTTACTTCTCTAACTTCATAGAGTGTATTCCCTCATTGCAAGAGTAAATGTGCATTATGATGTGATTTTAAAATCTAACAAAGAGTGTTTGGTAAAAGAGAGAATTGAGCATTAGTTGGTTGAGGGAATTAGTTGATTTAATTGGTAAAATAAGCTAAAAAAATGTATTTGATAAATTAACATGTTTATACACCTTATGAGAATGTTGATCACGACTTCACAATTATTAGGGTCCCTAAGTATTCCATTGTCAATTTAAGAACCTAATAAGAAAATTCTCTAATTTTTGTAGCCGTTTAAATCTCTAGCTCAAATCGCTGAACATATATGCAAGCTAAAATTGCAAAGTTTTCATTCTAATTTTCATTCTAGCTCGATTAATAGAACTATATTACATCTAAAATTAGAGTAAGAGTTATAAACTATTAATATGGTTCTAAAAACGTTGAAAAAAACTAAGAGTAATATGTCCCTAAAACGTAATACTAAAACATAACTTAAAATATATTGAAAGTTATTCTAAAATACATTGCAGTTATTTTTTCTTAATAACTTAAAATATATTAAAAATTATTTTAAAAAACATTGTAGCTATTTTTTCTTAATTAACTTGTATTATTTTTTACAATCATAATGTGACTAAATTGTGATACTATATTATTCAGGTATTAACATTTTTTAAATATGTTCTTTTCAAAGAAATAGGGCACATGATTTGGACAAAGAATTAATGTTGTAGGCTAATTAAATAATGTAAAATAAAAAATAGATTGAAAATAGACTTGTCTTTGAACCCAGACTAATCTTACTCGAACCATTTCAAAGATGAAATACGTAAACTATAAATAAATTGAGATGTCAATAGATGAACTCTCTTTGAAATTACAACAGAGTCCAAAGCTTTAAAATCAGACAATTCCAAAGTTTAAATTTTTTAATTTCAATCAAAAGTTGAAATTTTAGAATCAAATCGACTAAGGTTGGGATACTTAAAGTAATTTTCCATACAAATATAACATGTATAAAAATTAATTATAAAAATGTAACATGTATAAAATAATTTAAAATATGTTATAAAAATTATTTTAAAATACATTGTAGCTCTTCTTTCTTAATTAATTTGTAATATTTTTTACAATCATAATGTGACTAAAACCTAATACCAAATTATTCAAATACAAAGGTATGTACATCCATTAAAAATGTTCTTTTCAAAGAAATAATGTGAAATAAAAAATAGATTGTAAATAATTAAATAATGTAAAATAAAAAATAGATTGAAAATAAACTTGTCTTTAAAACGTAATGCTAAATTATTCAAATACAAAGGTATTTACATTCATTAAAAATGTTTTTTCAAAGAAATAAGACACATGATTTGGACAAAGAATTAATGTTGTAGGCTAATATTTGATAGTATTTATAGATTTATCAAAATTGTTAATACCTAAACAATGTAAAATAAAAAATAGATTAAAAATAGACTTGTCCTTAATACCCAGCGTCCCAGCCTAATTCAACCCGAACCATTTCAGGGATGACATAGGTAAACTATAAATTAATTGAGATGTCAATAGATGAACTCTCTTTGAAAAAGTCAATATCTTGAAAGTTAATATATATAAAAAATTATAAATGAAACAGAAAAAATCATAATTTTTTTTAACATTTTTTAAATATTTTTTTCGTCATTTCTTAATTTAATTTTTTTTTAAAATAATACTTGCTATAGCAAGTCATCCAATAACCGAGGTTACTCTAAAAAATACCTTAATATTTTACTGATTAGAATAGTCTATATTAAATTCAATTAAAAGTTAACAAAGTGTGCATTTGATATAGTATTCATTTGGAAAGTTTTCTTTGGAGGGAAAAACTCTCTTGTATAGTTGACACGTATCAGATTCTCTTATTGTATTAGTAGATTGTATGATTATTTTTAATTTATTTATTTATTTTTTTGTCTTTCTATGATGATTTACGAATCACAACTATGAATTTTTGCATTAATAAAGAGTGACACATACTTCCGCAACGTCCACCGAGACGACTTGTGGCGGCATCAAATCAAGTCCACTATTTGCTGCCCACAAAACAAAACAACCAAATTATACAAAACAAACATCAAAACAATTACTCAAAAAAATAAACAAAAGAAAACAAAAGAAAACAGCATTGAAATCAAAATGAACCCACCTAAAGAAAGCTTCTTACGCGAACCGCGTGGGCGACCACGTTTCCTTTTTAAGGAGGAAGTTTCTGTAGAGTGAGCAGTCAACTCACCGGAATCCACCTTTATCTCACCATTAGGGTTTTGAATCATTTGTAACAATGGAGGATTATTATCAGGAATACCAAAAGGAGAACCGTTCGTTGCTAATGGCGATCGTGATAATGATGATGATGATGGATTATGATTGATTCGCAATGGAATATTAGTACGAGGATGGGGAGGAGGAAATAGATTCGTTAGAGATGGCAATTATGATGATGGGTTATGATTGAATTTTAATGGAATATTATTAGTATGAGGATGGGGAGGAACTAGATTTGTTGGAGATGGCAATGATAACGATGATGATGATGGGTTTTGCATGATTTGATGATCATGATTATGTTGCTGTTGACATAAGTGCAGCCACATTTTATTAATTTTTAGTTGAGAAGGATGTTGTTGAGAATTCATTGTTGGATGTTTATGTAATGTGAAAAACTATCAAATAATAAATTGTTGGAGGATTTTCAAGAATGTGGTAAATTGGTGTACAATATATAGAGCAGATATGAGAAAAAGTCGCCTCCAGAATAAATGGAAAGCAAGAATTAAGGTGTGTTACTAATTACTATATTTACCAATCTTAACCAAATTAGAGAGGTTTTAGGGATTTTACGGTTTTATATTCATATTTTTATTTCCTTTGTTTCCTTTTTCTTGCGCTTTTTTCTATATTTTTTAACTGATTTTTTTTTATTTTTTGTTTTTGGTTATTGAAAAAGTCTCACCTCATTTTAAATTGCAGCTGCTCTCTTGAGAGATTGTCTTATGTAAAGACGACTCTTAAAAGTCTAACCCAAATATATATTTAGAGTTATAATAATATATATTTAGAATTGGACTGGGCTTTTAAGATATGTCTTTATAAAAGACAGTCTCAAATATGAATTTGTGTTTTTTTTGGCCCTATACAATTCTTATTTAACTCTCGTTTAGTATTCGGGTTTTGAACAAAATTTTACAAAAAATAAGATTTTTTTTTTAAAGAAGAAGGTGTTTGGCGAATTAGCTTATCGGATAATTTTAGCTTATTTTGATATAAAAGGAAAGTTGGGTGGTCGAACCAGCTATGTTAGTATTTGGTAAATTAGCTGGTTGAAACAACTAATTGATAGTTTGATACGAATAAGTTGTTTTTGAATAAGCTGCTTATAGCAGCGGGTTCAAAATCAGTTAGTCAAACCGTACCAGTTAATAGAATTAGCTTGTCAAATCAGTCATTATAATCAGCTATTAGCTATCAGTCATTCTCATACAACCTCAAAATATATGCCCCTTGAAACATATTCTAAGTATATATATCTCGTCACGATCATGGAAAGAAAATAGGTTATTACTTACAATATATATTAAATTATTAATTAAAATCTAAAATACATGCAATAATATTATACAAATTAAACTACATATATCTTTTTATTTAAAGAAAATTTATAAATAGCCTTAAAATTTCTGTTGCAATTTTATATTACTAATATCATAATTATTTAATTAATGTTGTAAATCTAAGCTATCTTTAGCAATATTGTAAATCCCAAACAGAAATGGTACTGCTGCTACTACTTGTTTGTTTAAGTCTTCATCAAATGGGAAATGATTACTAAAGTAAGTATATATATATATATAACGAATCTCTTGGATATGGATCCAGATATCTAGAATTTTTGTTGAGACCCAGATACGGATCCGTCACTTTCACATGAATTCGGATTTGACTTGGATTCTATAGGTGTAAAAATATCATACTCAGATCCGTCAAAACAGACCCGGATCGAGTTCAGGATCCATTGTCGTCATTTCTAGTTGTTACTAGTATATGAGTTATTAGGGATCCTAATTGTCAGATCCTCACATTCTAGATTCTTATGATTGTAAGAGGCATACTAGGACAACTCAATTAGACAGATTAGGCAAGATAGATGAGGATTAAGAGACTGTTGTAAGCATTTACCAACTCTATTATCTAGGGTTTTGATGGTTGATTTTTGGGTTTTACACTTATTATTTAGTTTAATGTTTCTTCATTTTTTTTACTGGTTTCTCTATTTTAATTATTACAAGAGCATATTTTAATTATGGCTTCCTGGGGCTTCTTTAGTCAATGCTGCAGATAGAAAGAGGAAGAAATACTGTGTCAAAATGGATATAAGTTCATCCATTTTAACTTCTCAACTTTCGGAGAGTTAGGAGAAGATGTGTTCGACCTGTTATCAAGGATTACTTCATTTTCTTTGAGCAACTCTCAAATCTAGGGTTTACATTTTCCACAGACTAGCCTTTTATATCCAAAAAGGTGTGGGTGCTCGGCTTGTTGCTCGACTCCCCACCTACTTCTTGTAAAATTTCTTTCTATGAATAATAATAATAATAATAATAATAATAATAATAATAATAATAATCATAATAATAATAATAATAATAATAATAATAATAATAATTCAATTATATTTAAGTGTCTAATCTATTAAAATAAACTAGTATAATACCCGTGCAATGCACGAGATTTTTAAACTTTTATATTTATAGTTATTTAATTATTTTGATAATTTATTCTCAGCATATTATCAATTATTTAGATTTAAAAAGGTATTTTATAATTATATAAAAAATTACATACTCGATTAAGATAGATAATTCAATATTAGCGCCACATGAATTTTATGTAAATATAATGAAAAATTAAAGCATTATATATATTTAAATGATGAAAATAAGTAATTAATTTGAGGGAAAGGTAAGAATGTTTTATAAGTATCTAACTAAAGCTAAAAATCAACATTAAAGACTCTACAGTAACTAATATTATTATTTGAGCCAATGATGATGATTTCTATTCTTATTGCTTGCCTAATGAAGGCTTCTTACGCGGACCGCGTGGGCAACCACGTTTTCTTTTTAAGGAGGAAGTCTCTGAAGAGTAAGCAGTCAACTCACCAGAATCCACCTTTATCTCATCATTAGGGTTTTGAATCATTTGTAATAATGGAGGATTATTATTAGGAATACCAAAAGGAGAACCGTTCGTTGTTGATGGTGATGGTGATGATGATGATGGATTATGATTGATTCGCAATGGAATATTAGTATGAGGATGGGGAGGAATAAATAGATTCGTTAGAGATGGCAATGATGATGATGGGTAAATTCTTTAAATTCTCTTCACAATTTCAAGAAAAAAAGGAGCAAACTTCCATTTTAATCTAGCTAATAAGGGTATTTATAATATCTTATAAATAATTTGAAAATTGGGATAAATTAAAGTATTTTAGAGTCTTGAACTTTATATTTTAATGGTGAGTTTTTATAAACTTGTTAATTTAAATCTTCGTATTTTTCTTTTTGAAAAAGACAAGATAATATTTAATTGTGGATTGTCTAATATTTCTCCATATCCGTTTTTTTTTTTAAAAATTATTTCAACTTGTAACTTTCTCATTTCATTTTTATATTTTGATTTTAAAAAAATATCATTTTGACACTTTAGTAGAAATTAAAATTTTGATTTGCTTTATAAAATTTGAAATGGCGATAAGGGCCCCTATTTTTAATCTCGCCCCTAAGCCATCGAAAGTTTAGAAACGGGCCTGTTGGCCATCAATATTTTCAGAATCCAAGATTGAAGCTATTATCGAAATAATATTCAATGGTCCCTGTCAAATATAAAATAGACCAAATACCAACATATTAAATAGCTAGTTCCACCAAGTAGAAAAAGGGAATTGAACAACTACCTATGTATAGAATATGCTTGAACTACACATCTTGATATACATAGTGTAGGAAATAGCTTGTTTTAGTTGAGTAATTTTTGTAGTTGGGGAGAAATTTGTTTGGGTAGAATAAGAGTGGATGATTGAATATTGGTAATTTCCACTTGTATTGCTTGAATGGAGGAGTACATGATAGGCCTATCTATAGCCCTCAATATGGTACATTTTTACTAAACATCTTAGATATTTTATATTTTTAATTACATCTGCTAGGTTGTTCTAAACTAATATCTAGATAATTTTATTTTTTTTATTACTTCTCTAGTAATTTCTATTACAAAATCTATGATATTTTTATTTTTTAATTCTTTTGTTTAGATATTTTTATCCTAAATTTTTCTAGATTATTTTACACTCCCCTAATATGAAAAATGTTGGACTTTAAGTTGTCTTCTAAACTCGATAAATCGATCAGTTCATATGGATTTTGTGAAAATGTCTGCGAGCTGCTCCCCAAAAATTGGTATTGGAAAATTTGCGATGTTATAGGCCATTGGGTAATTTTTTTTAACAAGCAAGGTTTATAAAATTATGGGTTTTTATTTTCTAGTTGGGTATGCTTACAGCTCTGGTACCAAATGTAGGAAATAGCTTGTTTTAGTTGAGTAATTTTTATAGTTGGGGAGGAATTTATATGGGTAGAACAAGAGTGGATGATTAAATATTGGTAATTTCCACTTGTATTGCTTGAATGGAGAAGTACATGATAGGCCTATTTATAGCCCTCAATTTGGTACATCTTTACTAAATATCTTAGATAATTTTAATTTTTTATTACATATTCTAAGTTGTTCTAAACTAATATCTAGATGATTTTATTTTTTTTAATTAATTCTCTAGCAAATTCTATAACAAATTCTATAATATTTTTATTTTTAATTCTTTTGTTTAGATATTTTCATCCTAGATTTTTCTACATTATTTAAACACATAGTACAAGTTGGTTATGGCTTATGGGTTACCAAGAATATCTCTGAAATAGAAAATAATAGGGAGGAGAAATTATTGTTTATGAGTCAATTACTAACAGTAAATGGCAACCAATTATGTTTAGGCTTGTATAACATGCCTGGTTGGGCTCTAGCAAAGGTGGGCCAGGCCGAGCAGACCTTGCAAAATAGAAAACGGGCTTTAAATGGGGCGGGTTCCTAAGACTCGATCCGACCCAATCCGACCCGTTTGTTTTATTGAATATACAAATACAATCTGAAAATAATAATAATAAGGATAAATGGAGATTAATAATCCCAACTTTGCGTGATCCGCTCAAAACAATCCCAACTTTCGATTATTTTCTAATATACCTAACTTTGCCACTTTGTTGCTCAGGACATACCCTTTAATATGGTAACCGGTTATAATAGAAAATATGCGAAAGTTGGGATTGTTTTGAGCGGATCACGCAAAGTTGGGATTATTAATCTCCATTATCCTTCTTATTTCCATGACAAAAAAGGTGATTTACCTGTTATAACCGGTTACCATATTAAAGGGTATGTCCTGAGCAACAAAGTGGTAAAGTTAGGTATATTTAAAAATAATCGAAAGTTGGGATTGTTTTGAGCGGATCACGCAAAGTTGGGATTATTAATCTCCATTTATCCTAATAATAATACTAATAATAATTATAATTATTATTATTATTATTATTATTATTATTATTATTATTATATTATTATTATTATTATTTTTTTAGGCAAGATAAATGTTATAAAAAGCCAGAAAAAGAAGCCGCAGCTTACAAGGTTTCAAGATACCGAGACGCAAACCCAGCCACGCATCTAAGGGACAGGCCCCTCATCATTCGCTAAGCCGGGAAAGCACCTCCAAAAAAGCAGGTATAGTCCTACCAACAATCGATGCTACGATATATACTAGCATGTACAAAAGACAAATGAGATATACAATTCACTCCATCCAAAAAATCTAAAATCCTAATAAAAACATCATCAGAATGTCATGCAGCCGGATGGTTTTAGTAGTCTTGATCCTCAAAGGTTCATTCAATCATCAACAAATCTATTAACTTTGTCACCTTGTCTAGCCATCAATGGGACCAGAAGGACGAAGCACGAAGCATCAATAGTACCCAACAGGATGTGAAGAAGCAACCCATGGGACAGAGTGAACAGCCGTTAGGAAGTATCGTGAATGAGCTTGATACGGGACACTAGAAAGTCGTGACCAACAACAGTTATGAATGTTATTGTTAACCCCAAAACAGCAGAATGTAGCCTTAGACATTGCTCAGTGCGTCAGAGTAGCAACACGGTGGAGCTGGGTTCACATGAAAGCTTCCCCCAAAATGCACAATTGTCACCCACCATTAAAGACGAGCAGGAGAATAGCTTCAAACTTGGACAGCAGGACAATAGCCAAAACTATGCACTGTGTACTGTGTAGTGACTACGCCAACGTCTTGAAAAAATTCCTCGATCCGGTTTTGTGTAGTAAAATGTTGGATCAAGGCCCATTTAAAATCCTTTTTAAACCTTCATTCAACCTTTATCTTTTAATTTTTATAAGTTAAATTTTAAACTCAATCCTTTCTGACCGTCCCCCATATACAACCCTTATAATCATTGGTTGGATCAGGGACCCCAATGAGAATGCAGCGCATTGCGCAGGCCTAATTATGTTGGTTCAAACGTGTGTGAGCTACCAACTACATGTGCTGGATAGTAAGGATAGGAGGGACTATGATATAAGATATGCAACATGGTTCCAAACTTCCAATAGTCTTTAGCAATGTTATATCTTCAAACATGAAAAATTAGACACACTAGTAAAGGATCTCAAGTTTAACACAGTGAGAAGATATACATCTTATAAACTTGACATAAAGAAAATTACATAAACAAATATCACCAAGTTAGTACGAACCTCATAGTTCACAACACCTCCGAAAGGATCCTGAAGACTCGCATAAGAGACGGAACCAGATACGGAACTAGTACAAATTGTACGTGTTCCATTCTTAAACAATTCAGCATCAGCAAACTTTGATGCAATGTCCTGCAGAGCCAAAATTATCAAACTATGAAGAAAAACGAAACGTGCCAAAAAACGAGTTGTTTTTCATGTATGTGTTCGTTTAGGAAATGACCAATCGACTGGTTGGACGTGGTATATTAACCATATGGCATTGTAGACAAGGCCAACCCTAGATGTTTTTGGGCCCTGGGCAAAATAGTACACTAAGGCCCTTTTTCTTTATCATTTATAATCTATGTGGACCTTCTATAACTATTAGTTTTGTTTTTTTGACATGGGGCCCTTGACGACGGCCCCTCTTACCCACCCTTAGGGCCAGCCCTGATTGTAGAACATCTCAATTATGAGTATGGGCTTCTATTTTATGTAGCAACTACAAAACCATACCTAGTAATAATCCTTAGGGGGACTAGCACAAAACAGAAAGAACAATATGGGGATTTTAAAACTAATAACACCAAACCCTCGTAAAAAAAAAGGCGATTCAAAAAAATAATGATTAGGGATGGCAATGGATCCTGGACCCGACCCGGATCCGTGGATCCAGACCCGTTTTCACGGGTCTGGGTCATAAATTTTTGGACCCGACGGATCCGGGTCGGGTCTGGATCCGATTTAAAATGACGGATTTGGATTCGGGTCTCAAAAAATACCCGGATCCAGACCCGTGGATCCGTAAGACCCGTTTCTTTTAATAACGAATTATGGCTACAATTTGATTTATTTATCAAGCCCATAAGTTCCCACTTTTCTAAACTCTAAAGTTTGTAACATTACTTTACTATTACTAATAATTAATAAACTTATGGTGTGAAATCAGACACAAAAACCCCTCAAAAATATCAAAGAATTTAAAAAGACAGACAGGAATCGAAAAACTATCGATAGATTTATCTAAAGAAATCAGAAAAAAGAACAAAACATTTTAGGTAATCAAAATCAAGGTAAGTTAATAAGTATAAAGCTTTTAATTAATTCAAAAGCAAACAAAGTTTTATTCGCAGAAATTGGGAAAAATTTCGTAGATTTCCTATTTAGTATCATGTCTTTACCAATTGCTACTATCATCCGTCTCTTAAATCTGAATGAGCCCATGGTGGGTTGTTTAGGAACGCTTTACAAAAGCATCGAGACACTTAGCAATGATTATTTCCAACCAAACCTTAAAAAAGACACGATTTTGAACCCAACCTTATCCGTTAATGTTCCATTACTGTCCCTAAATGACGACGCACCAACAGATAATAAGATGAGTTTATATAGTTGCGATGGTTACGAAGGTTGTAACAATTTAACTGATTGTTTAGGGATTGTTTGTTCATTGTGCGGCTTTGAGATGTCGACTTTGCTGAATTATGTTGAGCCAACTGGTTTGTGTAAAAAAGTTTCGAGTTATGCGACAGGAACGGATGGGTATGTGAAAGAGTTGGTTAGTTATATGGTTATGGATAATTTGGAGGTTAAACCTATGTCTACCATTTCTGGTATTACTGATCTTATGAATATGTTTCATGTTCAGGATGTCTCTGATTTAGTTGAGAAAGATTATCATGACCCATTAATTAAACTCACTCTTAATTTTCAGGGAAACTCCTGTGATTTATTGAATTTATATTATTTTTTATTTTAATTCGTCTCAATTAATTTACATTAATTTTATTTTTGGCACTCTAAGTGGCGGACCCAGGAATTTCAAACTGGGGGTACAAAACACGAACGTCATACAGTGGCGAACCCAGGAATTCCAAACGAGGTCTTGCCATCGAATCTCACATAGCCCTCCCCTCCCATCAACCTACCCCATATTAAAAAATAAAAATAAAATAAAATATTTGCGCTGGGCAGTCATGTGAGACTTGAAGGAATGAACCCTAATCAACTCAAAGTCTCTAGCATCACAAACGATGGGCGAAAATTTTTTCAAATATTCTGACCAACTCATGCAAGTCAATTGCGAAAAATTTAAAGATAATGTTGTCATCTAAAGATTTTTTAAATAAAAATAGAAAAATCCAAGAAAAAAAAGATTAATTTTTGAAAAATGCTTCTTAAATTTTGTGAAAAATTTCCAATACAGTATGTTGAGTCCTTCAAATATAACTAACACAAACATGTTTAGAAATAACAAAAGAAAAATCTAATTTTAAAAATCTCACTCTTTCTCATTCTCTTTTAAAAAAAAATCCAACATTTATACTGCTCAGAGTACTGACCTCGTTAAGTTACTTGCAACATTTAACATTAAACAAATTAAAAACCAAAATGTCGAATTACTAAGAGAAAAACTAGCATAAAAGTTAGATTTTTAAAAAATAATCGAAATGTGAGATTTTTAAAAGACAACGAGCAAAAATGGAATTTTTTAAATTAAATTTTTCAAAACAACTTTTCGAGTTTGAGCAACGAGTATCCTCACTAATGGCAGGTTAAGAGATAAAAAGTACAGAATAAAAATCAGGTTAGTTTATCCTAGTAATCCTACCAATAATACCTCAATTGAAAATCGTATACACCATATGTTGAACGAAATTACTTCAGAAAAAAAAATCAAAATTTCAGTAAAAGAACTCACTGATGTCCAGAACCACGATTTGGCAGTAGAGAAAGAGTATAACACCAATACTATTGTAGAAGATGGATAATTAGTGGAACAGCTTGCTGAATGCTGATTTATAGAGTTGAGGTTTCAAGGAGATGAACAGAACCGAGAGAGTGAGAGAGTGAGAGAGACAGCAGGAATGAGGGTTTCTTCATTTGACCCTTTGTTTTCTCTTCTGTCCGTTAGCATAGGATTCCTATTTTTTTTTTTTTCTGAATTTTTTTTTTTCAAACTGGGGGTACAACTGTACCCCCTTGTCACTTAATTGGGTCCGCCCATGTCTCTAATTATTATCATTCGTTAATGAATATAACTCTTTCGCAATCCAATGCGATCCAAAATGCATCAAAAGTTCCAAAATAAGTATGACTTGTTTTGGACCCAAATCCGATACTGGATCCGTCGAGTCCATGGATCCGAATCTGGGTCCTAAAAATTTAGACCCGCGGATCCGGATCCGGATCTTACCTCTGAAAACGGATCTGGATCTTACCCGGTCCAGATCCGACTCGTTGCCATCCCTAGTAATGATAACAAACTGCACCAAGTGGAGGGGATGATTCGCCACGAACGACCCTCAAGGACGTGATCTTGCTCAAGAATCGAACCTACTGTTTCGAGGATCGACCTTCTTGAACTATAACGCTCGATCGTTTAGCCTTTAGAGACTAATTGACCATGGGAAGGACATCGTTAACCTTCTTGGATTCCGAGGCCACTTCCCTCACCCTTCTATCAATTCACCACTAGCTACTTGAAGGGGAATGAATCCTCTTGAATTTTCTGAATTCCAGAATCAAGTTGGAGGAAATGGGAGTATTTGCAAAATACTTGAATACTTCTTGGTTATTGAAAATAATCGAATGAATGTCTACAAAGCTAACACGTCTTATATTCATATATTTTGCCTTCCCATATAAGACAAAATAACGGCTACCGCTAATTAATACTAGCACACGCCTACTCTAATTAACAATCAAAATGTAAGTGCTAAACTAAAATAATGGAATACTAAAATAATGGAATAACGAGGTCGCTTTGTTGACTCGTTTCCAAGTGCACTAGTCGGGATCAAGTATGACTAGAATCTTGGAGGCCTCCTTAGTCCTCTCCAACCCATGAACGTCCATATTATCTGGGTTATTCATATTTGTGCCCTCATTTGGACTCGGGTTTGGTTCATCTCCTCCTCCTTCAGGCACAATTGTCCCCAATTGAGTGTCATCATAGTATGGGCGAAGGTCTCCTACGTTGAAGATAGGTGAGACCGTATAGTGTGGGGGCAAGTCGATCGTGTAGGCGTTATCTCCAAACTTGGCAATTACTTGGAAGGGACCATCGGCTTGGGGCATTAGTTTATTTTTCCGTAGTTGAGGAAATCTTTCTTTGCGTAGGTAGATCCACACCAAATCTCCTACTTGGTAGGTGGTTGGTTTCTTGTTGCCTTTAGAAGCCTTAATCACGTATTGCTCAGTTGCTTTCTTGATGTTCTCTTGCGTTTGTTGATGTATGTGCGTCATCATTTCCGCATGGGTTTTGGCGTCGTCATTTTGCTTGTCCTACAAAGGCAAATTAACAAGTGAGACAGATAATAGAGAGTTCATTCCATAGACACACTCGAAGGGGGATATCTTTGTTGCCCAGCTTGGACTTTTATTGTAGGCAAACTCTGCATGACATAGCTTTAGGTCCCAATCCTTTTTTGGGTCAACATATAAACGGAGAAACACGTGGTAAAAATAAAAAACTTGAATAACTTATAAACTGTGCAGACCATCTTAATTCATCAATGTAAAAATAAATCAACCTAACAATAAATAATACTCCCTCCAATTCAAAACAAATGTCTCATTTGTTTTTGGACACTATTCACGTATCACTCTTAATTTGTATTTTACTCTTAATCTATAAGTTAAAATATAGTCATGTGGGATCTTATTTTATTCGTCTCAATACAAGGATTAATATAATATCAACTTTTTATAATTTTTGATTAAAAATAATTAGAGATATTAAGGTTAAAATGTTGTCTCGAAAAGTGTAAAGAAAGTAGATGAGACAATAGTTGTGAATTAAGGGAGTAACACATTTAACGAACATCAATTAATCAATGAGTACAATTCAGAAGAACTACCGCTCATTAATAAGAGAAGGTTTAAATAAATAACGGTTATTTATAAGGATAACAAACCACCCTTGTTTGGTAGGATTTGATAGAGTGAATGTTTTGTTTATAAAAATACTAGGTATTTACCCGTGTCATGCACGGATCACCTAAATATCATGTAAGTAATAAATAATTTGGTTTATAACATATATTTAAGATAGAGTATTTGCTTGATTTCTTCACTTGGTTACTTCTCTAACTTCATAGAGTGTATTCCCTCATTGCAAGAGTAAATGTGCATTATGATGTGATTTTAAAATCTAACAAAGAGTGTTTGGTAAAAGAGAGAATTGAGCATTAGTTGGTTGAGGGAATTAGTTGATTTAATTGGTAAAATAAGCTAAAAAAATGTATTTGATAAATTAACATGTTTATACACCTTATGAGAATGTTGATCACGACTTCACAATTATTAGGGTCCCTAAGTATTCCATTGTCAATTTAAGAACCTAATAAGAAAATTCTCTAATTTTTGTAGCCGTTTAAATCTCTAGCTCAAATCGCTGAACATATATGCAAGCTAAAATTGCAAAGTTTTCATTCTAATTTTCATTCTAGCTCGATTAATAGAACTATATTACATCTAAAATTAGAGTAAGAGTTATAAACTATTAATATGGTTCTAAAAACGTTGAAAAAAACTAAGAGTAATATGTCCCTAAAACGTAATACTAAAACATAACTTAAAATATATTGAAAGTTATTCTAAAATACATTGCAGTTATTTTTTCTTAATAACTTAAAATATATTAAAAATTATTTTAAAAAACATTGTAGCTATTTTTTCTTAATTAACTTGTATTATTTTTTACAATCATAATGTGACTAAATTGTGATACTATATTATTCAGGTATTAACATTTTTTAAATATGTTCTTTTCAAAGAAATAGGGCACATGATTTGGACAAAGAATTAATGTTGTAGGCTAATTAAATAATGTAAAATAAAAAATAGATTGAAAATAGACTTGTCTTTGAACCCAGACTAATCTTACTCGAACCATTTCAAAGATGAAATACGTAAACTATAAATAAATTGAGATGTCAATAGATGAACTCTCTTTGAAATTACAACAGAGTCCAAAGCTTTAAAATCAGACAATTCCAAAGTTTAAATTTTTTAATTTCAATCAAAAGTTGAAATTTTAGAATCAAATCGACTAAGGTTGGGATACTTAAAGTAATTTTCCATACAAATATAACATGTATAAAAATTAATTATAAAAATGTAACATGTATAAAATAATTTAAAATATGTTATAAAAATTATTTTAAAATACATTGTAGCTCTTCTTTCTTAATTAATTTGTAATATTTTTTACAATCATAATGTGACTAAAACCTAATACCAAATTATTCAAATACAAAGGTATGTACATCCATTAAAAATGTTCTTTTCAAAGAAATAATGTGAAATAAAAAATAGATTGTAAATAATTAAATAATGTAAAATAAAAAATAGATTGAAAATAAACTTGTCTTTAAAACGTAATGCTAAATTATTCAAATACAAAGGTATTTACATTCATTAAAAATGTTTTTTCAAAGAAATAAGACACATGATTTGGACAAAGAATTAATGTTGTAGGCTAATATTTGATAGTATTTATAGATTTATCAAAATTGTTAATACCTAAACAATGTAAAATAAAAAATAGATTAAAAATAGACTTGTCCTTAATACCCAGCGTCCCAGCCTAATTCAACCCGAACCATTTCAGGGATGACATAGGTAAACTATAAATTAATTGAGATGTCAATAGATGAACTCTCTTTGAAAAAGTCAATATCTTGAAAGTTAATATATATAAAAAATTATAAATGAAACAGAAAAAATCATAATTTTTTTTAACATTTTTTAAATATTTTTTTCGTCATTTCTTAATTTAATTTTTTTTTAAAATAATACTTGCTATAGCAAGTCATCCAATAACCGAGGTTACTCTAAAAAATACCTTAATATTTTACTGATTAGAATAGTCTATATTAAATTCAATTAAAAGTTAACAAAGTGTGCATTTGATATAGTATTCATTTGGAAAGTTTTCTTTGGAGGGAAAAACTCTCTTGTATAGTTGACACGTATCAGATTCTCTTATTGTATTAGTAGATTGTATGATTATTTTTAATTTATTTATTTATTTTTTTGTCTTTCTATGATGATTTACGAATCACAACTATGAATTTTTGCATTAATAAAGAGTGACACATACTTCCGCAACGTCCACCGAGACGACTTGTGGCGGCATCAAATCAAGTCCACTATTTGCTGCCCACAAAACAAAACAACCAAATTATACAAAACAAACATCAAAACAATTACTCAAAAAAATAAACAAAAGAAAACAAAAGAAAACAGCATTGAAATCAAAATGAACCCACCTAAAGAAAGCTTCTTACGCGAACCGCGTGGGCGACCACGTTTCCTTTTTAAGGAGGAAGTTTCTGTAGAGTGAGCAGTCAACTCACCGGAATCCACCTTTATCTCACCATTAGGGTTTTGAATCATTTGTAACAATGGAGGATTATTATCAGGAATACCAAAAGGAGAACCGTTCGTTGCTAATGGCGATCGTGATAATGATGATGATGATGGATTATGATTGATTCGCAATGGAATATTAGTACGAGGATGGGGAGGAGGAAATAGATTCGTTAGAGATGGCAATTATGATGATGGGTTATGATTGAATTTTAATGGAATATTATTAGTATGAGGATGGGGAGGAACTAGATTTGTTGGAGATGGCAATGATAACGATGATGATGATGGGTTTTGCATGATTTGATGATCATGATTATGTTGCTGTTGACATAAGTGCAGCCACATTTTATTAATTTTTAGTTGAGAAGGATGTTGTTGAGAATTCATTGTTGGATGTTTATGTAATGTGAAAAACTATCAAATAATAAATTGTTGGAGGATTTTCAAGAATGTGGTAAATTGGTGTACAATATATAGAGCAGATATGAGAAAAAGTCGCCTCCAGAATAAATGGAAAGCAAGAATTAAGGTGTGTTACTAATTACTATATTTACCAATCTTAACCAAATTAGAGAGGTTTTAGGGATTTTACGGTTTTATATTCATATTTTTATTTCCTTTGTTTCCTTTTTCTTGCGCTTTTTTCTATATTTTTTAACTGATTTTTTTTTATTTTTTGTTTTTGGTTATTGAAAAAGTCTCACCTCATTTTAAATTGCAGCTGCTCTCTTGAGAGATTGTCTTATGTAAAGACGACTCTTAAAAGTCTAACCCAAATATATATTTAGAGTTATAATAATATATATTTAGAATTGGACTGGGCTTTTAAGATATGTCTTTATAAAAGACAGTCTCAAATATGAATTTGTGTTTTTTTTGGCCCTATACAATTCTTATTTAACTCTCGTTTAGTATTCGGGTTTTGAACAAAATTTTACAAAAAATAAGATTTTTTTTTTAAAGAAGAAGGTGTTTGGCGAATTAGCTTATCGGATAATTTTAGCTTATTTTGATATAAAAGGAAAGTTGGGTGGTCGAACCAGCTATGTTAGTATTTGGTAAATTAGCTGGTTGAAACAACTAATTGATAGTTTGATACGAATAAGTTGTTTTTGAATAAGCTGCTTATAGCAGCGGGTTCAAAATCAGTTAGTCAAACCGTACCAGTTAATAGAATTAGCTTGTCAAATCAGTCATTATAATCAGCTATTAGCTATCAGTCATTCTCATACAACCTCAAAATATATGCCCCTTGAAACATATTCTAAGTATATATATCTCGTCACGATCATGGAAAGAAAATAGGTTATTACTTACAATATATATTAAATTATTAATTAAAATCTAAAATACATGCAATAATATTATACAAATTAAACTACATATATCTTTTTATTTAAAGAAAATTTATAAATAGCCTTAAAATTTCTGTTGCAATTTTATATTACTAATATCATAATTATTTAATTAATGTTGTAAATCTAAGCTATCTTTAGCAATATTGTAAATCCCAAACAGAAATGGTACTGCTGCTACTACTTGTTTGTTTAAGTCTTCATCAAATGGGAAATGATTACTAAAGTAAGTATATATATATATATAACGAATCTCTTGGATATGGATCCAGATATCTAGAATTTTTGTTGAGACCCAGATACGGATCCGTCACTTTCACATGAATTCGGATTTGACTTGGATTCTATAGGTGTAAAAATATCATACTCAGATCCGTCAAAACAGACCCGGATCGAGTTCAGGATCCATTGTCGTCATTTCTAGTTGTTACTAGTATATGAGTTATTAGGGATCCTAATTGTCAGATCCTCACATTCTAGATTCTTATGATTGTAAGAGGCATACTAGGACAACTCAATTAGACAGATTAGGCAAGATAGATGAGGATTAAGAGACTGTTGTAAGCATTTACCAACTCTATTATCTAGGGTTTTGATGGTTGATTTTTGGGTTTTACACTTATTATTTAGTTTAATGTTTCTTCATTTTTTTTACTGGTTTCTCTATTTTAATTATTACAAGAGCATATTTTAATTATGGCTTCCTGGGGCTTCTTTAGTCAATGCTGCAGATAGAAAGAGGAAGAAATACTGTGTCAAAATGGATATAAGTTCATCCATTTTAACTTCTCAACTTTCGGAGAGTTAGGAGAAGATGTGTTCGACCTGTTATCAAGGATTACTTCATTTTCTTTGAGCAACTCTCAAATCTAGGGTTTACATTTTCCACAGACTAGCCTTTTATATCCAAAAAGGTGTGGGTGCTCGGCTTGTTGCTCGACTCCCCACCTACTTCTTGTAAAATTTCTTTCTATGAATAATAATAATAATAATAATAATAATAATAATAATAATAATAATAATAATAATAATAATAATAATAATAATAATAATAATAATAATAATAATAATTCAATTATATTTAAGTGTCTAATCTATTAAAATAAACTAGTATAATACCCGTGCAATGCACGAGATTTTTAAACTTTTATATTTATAGTTATTTAATTATTTTGATAATTTATTCTCAGCATATTATCAATTATTTAGATTTAAAAAGGTATTTTATAATTATATAAAAAATTACATACTCGATTAAGATAGATAATTCAATATTAGCGCCACATGAATTTTATGTAAATATAATGAAAAATTAAAGCATTATATATATTTAAATGATGAAAATAAGTAATTAATTTGAGGGAAAGGTAAGAATGTTTTATAAGTATCTAACTAAAGCTAAAAATCAACATTAAAGACTCTACAGTAACTAATATTATTATTTGAGCCAATGATGATGATTTCTATTCTTATTGCTTGCCTAATGAAGGCTTCTTACGCGGACCGCGTGGGCAACCACGTTTTCTTTTTAAGGAGGAAGTCTCTGAAGAGTAAGCAGTCAACTCACCAGAATCCACCTTTATCTCATCATTAGGGTTTTGAATCATTTGTAATAATGGAGGATTATTATTAGGAATACCAAAAGGAGAACCGTTCGTTGTTGATGGTGATGGTGATGATGATGATGGATTATGATTGATTCGCAATGGAATATTAGTATGAGGATGGGGAGGAATAAATAGATTCGTTAGAGATGGCAATGATGATGATGGGTAAATTCTTTAAATTCTCTTCACAATTTCAAGAAAAAAAGGAGCAAACTTCCATTTTAATCTAGCTAATAAGGGTATTTATAATATCTTATAAATAATTTGAAAATTGGGATAAATTAAAGTATTTTAGAGTCTTGAACTTTATATTTTAATGGTGAGTTTTTATAAACTTGTTAATTTAAATCTTCGTATTTTTCTTTTTGAAAAAGACAAGATAATATTTAATTGTGGATTGTCTAATATTTCTCCATATCCGTTTTTTTTTTTAAAAATTATTTCAACTTGTAACTTTCTCATTTCATTTTTATATTTTGATTTTAAAAAAATATCATTTTGACACTTTAGTAGAAATTAAAATTTTGATTTGCTTTATAAAATTTGAAATGGCGATAAGGGCCCCTATTTTTAATCTCGCCCCTAAGCCATCGAAAGTTTAGAAACGGGCCTGTTGGCCATCAATATTTTCAGAATCCAAGATTGAAGCTATTATCGAAATAATATTCAATGGTCCCTGTCAAATATAAAATAGACCAAATACCAACATATTAAATAGCTAGTTCCACCAAGTAGAAAAAGGGAATTGAACAACTACCTATGTATAGAATATGCTTGAACTACACATCTTGATATACATAGTGTAGGAAATAGCTTGTTTTAGTTGAGTAATTTTTGTAGTTGGGGAGAAATTTGTTTGGGTAGAATAAGAGTGGATGATTGAATATTGGTAATTTCCACTTGTATTGCTTGAATGGAGGAGTACATGATAGGCCTATCTATAGCCCTCAATATGGTACATTTTTACTAAACATCTTAGATATTTTATATTTTTAATTACATCTGCTAGGTTGTTCTAAACTAATATCTAGATAATTTTATTTTTTTTATTACTTCTCTAGTAATTTCTATTACAAAATCTATGATATTTTTATTTTTTAATTCTTTTGTTTAGATATTTTTATCCTAAATTTTTCTAGATTATTTTACACTCCCCTAATATGAAAAATGTTGGACTTTAAGTTGTCTTCTAAACTCGATAAATCGATCAGTTCATATGGATTTTGTGAAAATGTCTGCGAGCTGCTCCCCAAAAATTGGTATTGGAAAATTTGCGATGTTATAGGCCATTGGGTAATTTTTTTTAACAAGCAAGGTTTATAAAATTATGGGTTTTTATTTTCTAGTTGGGTATGCTTACAGCTCTGGTACCAAATGTAGGAAATAGCTTGTTTTAGTTGAGTAATTTTTATAGTTGGGGAGGAATTTATATGGGTAGAACAAGAGTGGATGATTAAATATTGGTAATTTCCACTTGTATTGCTTGAATGGAGAAGTACATGATAGGCCTATTTATAGCCCTCAATTTGGTACATCTTTACTAAATATCTTAGATAATTTTAATTTTTTATTACATATTCTAAGTTGTTCTAAACTAATATCTAGATGATTTTATTTTTTTTAATTAATTCTCTAGCAAATTCTATAACAAATTCTATAATATTTTTATTTTTAATTCTTTTGTTTAGATATTTTCATCCTAGATTTTTCTACATTATTTAAACACATAGTACAAGTTGGTTATGGCTTATGGGTTACCAAGAATATCTCTGAAATAGAAAATAATAGGGAGGAGAAATTATTGTTTATGAGTCAATTACTAACAGTAAATGGCAACCAATTATGTTTAGGCTTGTATAACATGCCTGGTTGGGCTCTAGCAAAGGTGGGCCAGGCCGAGCAGACCTTGCAAAATAGAAAACGGGCTTTAAATGGGGCGGGTTCCTAAGACTCGATCCGACCCAATCCGACCCGTTTGTTTTATTGAATATACAAATACAATCTGAAAATAATAATAATAAGGATAAATGGAGATTAATAATCCCAACTTTGCGTGATCCGCTCAAAACAATCCCAACTTTCGATTATTTTCTAATATACCTAACTTTGCCACTTTGTTGCTCAGGACATACCCTTTAATATGGTAACCGGTTATAATAGAAAATATGCGAAAGTTGGGATTGTTTTGAGCGGATCACGCAAAGTTGGGATTATTAATCTCCATTATCCTTCTTATTTCCATGACAAAAAAGGTGATTTACCTGTTATAACCGGTTACCATATTAAAGGGTATGTCCTGAGCAACAAAGTGGTAAAGTTAGGTATATTTAAAAATAATCGAAAGTTGGGATTGTTTTGAGCGGATCACGCAAAGTTGGGATTATTAATCTCCATTTATCCTAATAATAATACTAATAATAATTATAATTATTATTATTATTATTATTATTATTATTATTATTATTATTATATTATTATTATTATTATTTTTTTAGGCAAGATAAATGTTATAAAAAGCCAGAAAAAGAAGCCGCAGCTTACAAGGTTTCAAGATACCGAGACGCAAACCCAGCCACGCATCTAAGGGACAGGCCCCTCATCATTCGCTAAGCCGGGAAAGCACCTCCAAAAAAGCAGGTATAGTCCTACCAACAATCGATGCTACGATATATACTAGCATGTACAAAAGACAAATGAGATATACAATTCACTCCATCCAAAAAATCTAAAATCCTAATAAAAACATCATCAGAATGTCATGCAGCCGGATGGTTTTAGTAGTCTTGATCCTCAAAGGTTCATTCAATCATCAACAAATCTATTAACTTTGTCACCTTGTCTAGCCATCAATGGGACCAGAAGGACGAAGCACGAAGCATCAATAGTACCCAACAGGATGTGAAGAAGCAACCCATGGGACAGAGTGAACAGCCGTTAGGAAGTATCGTGAATGAGCTTGATACGGGACACTAGAAAGTCGTGACCAACAACAGTTATGAATGTTATTGTTAACCCCAAAACAGCAGAATGTAGCCTTAGACATTGCTCAGTGCGTCAGAGTAGCAACACGGTGGAGCTGGGTTCACATGAAAGCTTCCCCCAAAATGCACAATTGTCACCCACCATTAAAGACGAGCAGGAGAATAGCTTCAAACTTGGACAGCAGGACAATAGCCAAAACTATGCACTGTGTACTGTGTAGTGACTACGCCAACGTCTTGAAAAAATTCCTCGATCCGGTTTTGTGTAGTAAAATGTTGGATCAAGGCCCATTTAAAATCCTTTTTAAACCTTCATTCAACCTTTATCTTTTAATTTTTATAAGTTAAATTTTAAACTCAATCCTTTCTGACCGTCCCCCATATACAACCCTTATAATCATTGGTTGGATCAGGGACCCCAATGAGAATGCAGCGCATTGCGCAGGCCTAATTATGTTGGTTCAAACGTGTGTGAGCTACCAACTACATGTGCTGGATAGTAAGGATAGGAGGGACTATGATATAAGATATGCAACATGGTTCCAAACTTCCAATAGTCTTTAGCAATGTTATATCTTCAAACATGAAAAATTAGACACACTAGTAAAGGATCTCAAGTTTAACACAGTGAGAAGATATACATCTTATAAACTTGACATAAAGAAAATTACATAAACAAATATCACCAAGTTAGTACGAACCTCATAGTTCACAACACCTCCGAAAGGATCCTGAAGACTCGCATAAGAGACGGAACCAGATACGGAACTAGTACAAATTGTACGTGTTCCATTCTTAAACAATTCAGCATCAGCAAACTTTGATGCAATGTCCTGCAGAGCCAAAATTATCAAACTATGAAGAAAAACGAAACGTGCCAAAAAACGAGTTGTTTTTCATGTATGTGTTCGTTTAGGAAATGACCAATCGACTGGTTGGACGTGGTATATTAACCATATGGCATTGTAGACAAGGCCAACCCTAGATGTTTTTGGGCCCTGGGCAAAATAGTACACTAAGGCCCTTTTTCTTTATCATTTATAATCTATGTGGACCTTCTATAACTATTAGTTTTGTTTTTTTGACATGGGGCCCTTGACGACGGCCCCTCTTACCCACCCTTAGGGCCAGCCCTGATTGTAGAACATCTCAATTATGAGTATGGGCTTCTATTTTATGTAGCAACTACAAAACCATACCTAGTAATAATCCTTAGGGGGACTAGCACAAAACAGAAAGAACAATATGGGGATTTTAAAACTAATAACACCAAACCCTCGTAAAAAAAAAGGCGATTCAAAAAAATAATGATTAGGGATGGCAATGGATCCTGGACCCGACCCGGATCCGTGGATCCAGACCCGTTTTCACGGGTCTGGGTCATAAATTTTTGGACCCGACGGATCCGGGTCGGGTCTGGATCCGATTTAAAATGACGGATTTGGATTCGGGTCTCAAAAAATACCCGGATCCAGACCCGTGGATCCGTAAGACCCGTTTCTTTTAATAACGAATTATGGCTACAATTTGATTTATTTATCAAGCCCATAAGTTCCCACTTTTCTAAACTCTAAAGTTTGTAACATTACTTTACTATTACTAATAATTAATAAACTTATGGTGTGAAATCAGACACAAAAACCCCTCAAAAATATCAAAGAATTTAAAAAGACAGACAGGAATCGAAAAACTATCGATAGATTTATCTAAAGAAATCAGAAAAAAGAACAAAACATTTTAGGTAATCAAAATCAAGGTAAGTTAATAAGTATAAAGCTTTTAATTAATTCAAAAGCAAACAAAGTTTTATTCGCAGAAATTGGGAAAAATTTCGTAGATTTCCTATTTAGTATCATGTCTTTACCAATTGCTACTATCATCCGTCTCTTAAATCTGAATGAGCCCATGGTGGGTTGTTTAGGAACGCTTTACAAAAGCATCGAGACACTTAGCAATGATTATTTCCAACCAAACCTTAAAAAAGACACGATTTTGAACCCAACCTTATCCGTTAATGTTCCATTACTGTCCCTAAATGACGACGCACCAACAGATAATAAGATGAGTTTATATAGTTGCGATGGTTACGAAGGTTGTAACAATTTAACTGATTGTTTAGGGATTGTTTGTTCATTGTGCGGCTTTGAGATGTCGACTTTGCTGAATTATGTTGAGCCAACTGGTTTGTGTAAAAAAGTTTCGAGTTATGCGACAGGAACGGATGGGTATGTGAAAGAGTTGGTTAGTTATATGGTTATGGATAATTTGGAGGTTAAACCTATGTCTACCATTTCTGGTATTACTGATCTTATGAATATGTTTCATGTTCAGGATGTCTCTGATTTAGTTGAGAAAGATTATCATGACCCATTAATTAAACTCACTCTTAATTTTCAGGGAAACTCCTGTGATTTATTGAATTTATATTATTTTTTATTTTAATTCGTCTCAATTAATTTACATTAATTTTATTTTTGGCACTCTAAGTGGCGGACCCAGGAATTTCAAACTGGGGGTACAAAACACGAACGTCATACAGTGGCGAACCCAGGAATTCCAAACGAGGTCTTGCCATCGAATCTCACCTAGCCCTCCCCTCCCATCAACCTACCCCATATTAAAAATAAAAATAAAAATAAAAATAAAAATATTTGCGCTGGGGAGTCATGTGAGACTTGAAGGAATGAACCCTAATCAACTCAAAGTCTCTAGCATCACAAACGATGGGCGAAAATTTTTTCAAATATTCTGACCAACTCATGCAAGTCAATTGCGAAAAATTTAAAGATAATGTTGTCATCTAAAGATTTTTTAAATAAAAATAGAAAAATCCAAGAAAAAAAAGATTAATTTTTGAAAAATGCTTCTTAAATTTTGTGAAAAATTTCCAATACAGTATGTTGAGTCCTTCAAATATAACTAACACAAACATGTTTAGAAATAACAAAAGAAAAATCTAATTTTAAAAATCTCACTCTTTCTCATTCTCTTTAAAAAAAAAATCCAACCTTTATACTGCTCAGAGTACTGACCTCGTTAAGTTACTTGCAACATTTAACATTAAACAAATTAAAAACCAAAATGTCGAATTACTAAGAGAAAAACTAGCATAAAAGTTAGATTTTTAAAAAATAATCGAAATGTGAGATTTTTAAAAGACAACGAGCAAAAATGGAATTTTTTAAATTAAATTTTTCAAAACAACTTTTCGAGTTTGAGCAACGAGTATCCTCACTAATGGCAGGTTAAGAGATAAAAAGTACAGAATAAAAATCAGGTTAGTTTATCCTAGTAATCCTACCAATAATACCTCAATTGAAAATCGTATACACCATATGTTGAACGAAATTACTTCAGAAAAAAAAATCAAAATTTCAGTAAAAGAACTCACTGATGTCCAGAACCACGATTTGGCAGTAGAGAAAGAGTATAACACCAATACTATTGTAGAAGATGGATAATTAGTGGAACAGCTTGCTGAATGCTGATTTATAGAGTTGAGGTTTCAAGGAGATGAACAGAACCGAGAGAGTGAGAGAGTGAGAGAGACAGCAGGAATGAGGGTTTCTTCATTTGACCCTTTGTTTTCTCTTCTGTCCGTTAGCATAGGATTCCTATTTTTTTTTTTTCTGAATTTTTTTTTTTCAAACTGGGGGTACAACTGTACCCCCTTGTCACTTAATTGGGTCCGCCCATGTCTCTAATTATTATCATTCGTTAATGAATATAACTCTTTCGCAATCCAATGCGATCCAAAATGCATCAAAAGTTCCAAAATAAGTATGACTTGTTTTGGACCCAAATCCGATACTGGATCCGTCGAGTCCATGGATCCGAATCTGGGTCCTAAAAATTTAGACCCGCGGATCCGGATCCGGATCTTACCTCTGAAAACGGATCTGGATCTTACCCGGTCCAGATCCGACTCGTTGCCATCCCTAGTAATGATAACAAACTGCACCAAGTGGAGGGGATGATTCGCCACGAACGACCCTCAAGGACGTGATCTTGCTCAAGAATCGAACCTACTGTTTCGAGGATCGACCTTCTTGAACTATAACGCTCGATCGTTTAGCCTTTAGAGACTAATTGACCATGGGAAGGACATCGTTAACCTTCTTGGATTCCGAGGCCACTTCCCTCACCCTTCTATCAATTCACCACTAGCTACTTGAAGGGGAATGAATCCTCTTGAATTTTCTGAATTCCAGAATCAAGTTGGAGGAAATGGGAGTATTTGCAAAATACTTGAATACTTCTTGGTTATTGAAAATAATCGAATGAATGTCTACAAAGCTAACACGTCTTATATTCATATATTTTGCCTTCCCATATAAGACAAAATAACGGCTACCGCTAATTAATACTAGCACACGCCTACTCTAATTAACAATCAAAATGTAAGTGCTAAACTAAAATAATGGAATACTAAAATAATGGAATAACGAGGTCGCTTTGTTGACTCGTTTCCAAGTGCACTAGTCGGGATCAAGTATGACTAGAATCTTGGAGGCCTCCTTAGTCCTCTCCAACCCATGAACGTCCATATTATCTGGGTTATTCATATTTGTGCCCTCATTTGGACTCGGGTTTGGTTCATCTCCTCCTCCTTCAGGCACAATTGTCCCCAATTGAGTGTCATCATAGTATGGGCGAAGGTCTCCTACGTTGAAGATAGGTGAGACCGTATAGTGTGGGGGCAAGTCGATCGTGTAGGCGTTATCTCCAAACTTGGCAATTACTTGGAAGGGACCATCGGCTTGGGGCATTAGTTTATTTTTCCGTAGTTGAGGAAATCTTTCTTTGCGTAGGTAGATCCACACCAAATCTCCTACTTGGTAGGTGGTTGGTTTCTTGTTGCCTTTAGAAGCCTTAATCACGTATTGCTCAGTTGCTTTCTTGATGTTCTCTTGCGTTTGTTGATGTATGTGCGTCATCATTTCCGCATGGGTTTTGGCGTCGTCATTTTGCTTGTCCTACAAAGGCAAATTAACAAGTGAGACAGATAATAGAGAGTTCATTCCATAGACACACTCGAAGGGGGATATCTTTGTTGCCCAGCTTGGACTTTTATTGTAGGCAAACTCTGCATGACATAGCTTTAGGTCCCAATCCTTTTTTGGGTCAACATATAAACGGAGAAACACGTGGTAAAAATAAAAAACTTGAATAACTTATAAACTGTGCAGACCATCTTAATTCATCAATGTAAAAATAAATCAACCTAACAATAAATAATACTCCCTCCAATTCAAAACAAATGTCTCATTTGTTTTTGGACACTATTCACGTATCACTCTTAATTTGTATTTTACTCTTAATCTATAAGTTAAAATATAGTCATGTGGGATCTTATTTTATTCGTCTCAATACAAGGATTAATATAATATCAACTTTTTATAATTTTTGATTAAAAATAATTAGAGATATTAAGGTTAAAATGTTGTCTCGAAAAGTGTAAAGAAAGTAGATGAGACAATAGTTGTGAATTAAGGGAGTAACACATTTAACGAACATCAATTAATCAATGAGTACAATTCAGAAGAACTACCGCTCATTAATAAGAGAAGGTTTAAATAAATAACGGTTATTTATAAGGATAACAAACCACCCTTGTTTGGTAGGATTTGATAGAGTGAATGTTTTGTTTATAAAAATACTAGGTATTTACCCGTGTCATGCACGGATCACCTAAATATCATGTAAGTAATAAATAATTTGGTTTATAACATATATTTAAGATAGAGTATTTGCTTGATTTCTTCACTTGGTTACTTCTCTAACTTCATAGAGTGTATTCCCTCATTGCAAGAGTAAATGTGCATTATGATGTGATTTTAAAATCTAACAAAGAGTGTTTGGTAAAAGAGAGAATTGAGCATTAGTTGGTTGAGGGAATTAGTTGATTTAATTGGTAAAATAAGCTAAAAAAATGTATTTGATAAATTAACATGTTTATACACCTTATGAGAATGTTGATCACGACTTCACAATTATTAGGGTCCCTAAGTATTCCATTGTCAATTTAAGAACCTAATAAGAAAATTCTCTAATTTTTGTAGCCGTTTAAATCTCTAGCTCAAATCGCTGAACATATATGCAAGCTAAAATTGCAAAGTTTTCATTCTAATTTTCATTCTAGCCGATTAAAGAACTATATTACATCTAAAATTAGAGGTAGAGTTATAAACTATTATATGGTTCTAAAAAACGGTGAAAAAAACTAAGAGATAATATTCCCTAAAACGGAATCTAAAAATAACATGAAAATTAGAGTTGTTCATTGGGCGGGCGGGCGAGGGTAGCGGGGGGGGCGGGTAGTTGCTACAACAATCTACCCGCGGGCAGAAAAATTCAAATGCTCGCCCGCGATTGCGGGCATATTTTTTTGTCACTACCCCGCCCATTTTTAAAGCGGGCGGGTGCCGCGGGCACCGCGGTGTATTTTCTCATAAATACAACAATACATACAAAATATAAAATTAAGTTTAATAATAATTAAAATACAATCATAATCCCAAAATACTACAAAACACATAAAACGTCTCAAAATAATCAAATGTCGAAACTCGAATGTAAGTTGAAGAGATGAAGACTAGAAGAGTAGAAGTTGAAGAGAATGAAGAAGTTGAGAGAATGAGGCGCCCCACAGCACAAGTTGAGAGAATGAAGACTAAAGTCTCTCTACTCTAACCCTAAGAATAGTAAGACATTGTAATTTCTAAGGTGAATGAATATTCTAGAGAAGTGGACACTTATTGGACTTACTTAAAAAGCCCAAAGCATACTACTTAATATTAATATATTACCTTTCATAAAAAAAATATTAATATATTAAAATAAGCGGGCGGGCGAGTATACCCGCGGGTAATTTTTTATTGTCGCTACCCGCCCATTTATCTTGGCGGGCGGGTATTACCCGCCCAAACTTTAAATTTTTTTAAAAAATGCTACCCGCGCCCGCCCGTTTTTCGAGCCGGGCGGGCCGGGCCTAGCGAGTAGCCCGCCCATGAACAGCTCTACTTAAAATATATTGAAAGTTATTCTAAAATACATTGCAGTTATTTTTTCTTAATAACTTAAAATATATTAAAAATTATTTTAAAAAACATTGTAGCTATTTTTTCTTAATTAACTTGTATTATTTTTTACAATCATAATGTGACTAAATTGTGATACTATATTATTCAGGTATTAACATTTTTTAAATATGTTCTTTTCGAAGAAATAGGGCACATGATTTGGACAAAAGAATTAATATTGTAGGCTAATTAAATAATGTAAAATAAAAAATAGATTGAAAATAAACTTGTCTTTGAACCCAGACTAATCTTACTCGAACCATTTCAGAGATGAAATACGTAAACTATAAATGAATTGAGATGTCAATAGATGAACTCTCTTTAAAATTACAACAGAGTCCAAAGCTTTAAAATAAGACAATCCAAAAGTTTAAATTTTTTAATTTCAATCAAAAGTTGAAATTTTTAGAATCAAATCGACTAAGGTTGGGATACTTAAAGTAATTTTCCATACAAATATAACATGTATAAAAATTAATTATAAAAATGTAACTTCTATTAAATTATTTAAAATATGTTATAAAAATTATTTTAAAATACATTGTAGCTCTTCTTTCTTAATTAATTTGTAATATTTTTTACAATTATAATGTGACTAAAACCTAATACCAAATTATTCAAATACAAAGGTATGTACATCCATTAAAAATGTTCTTTTCAAAGAAATAATGTGAAATAGAAAATAGATTGTAAATAATTAAATAATGTAAATAAAAAATAGATTGAAAATAAACTTGTCTTTAAAATCGTAATGCTAAATTATTCAAATACAAAGGTATTTATATTCATTAAAAATGTTCTTTTCAAAGAAATAAGACACATGATTTGGACAAAGAATTAATGTTGTAGGTTAATATTTGATAGTATTTATAGATATATCAAAATTGTTAATACCTAAACAATGTAAAATAAAAAATAGATTGAAAATAGACTTGTCCTTAATACCCAGCCTAATTCAACCCGAACCATTTCAGGGATGATATAGGTAAACTATAAATTAATTGAGATGTCAATAGATGAACTCTCCTTGAAAAAGTCAATATTTTGAAAGTTAATATATATAAAAAATTATAAATGAAACAGAAAAAATCATAATTTTTTTTAACATTTTTTAAATATTTTTTTCGTCATTTTTTTAATTTATTTTTTTTTAGAATAATACTTGCTATAGCAAGTCATCCAATCACCGAGGTTACTCTAAAAAATACCTTAGTATTTTACAGATTAGAAAAGTCTATATTAAATTCAATTAAAAGTTAACAAAGTGTGCATTTGATATAGTATGTATTTGGGAAGTTTTCTTTGGAGGGAAAAACTCTCTTATATAGTTGACACGTATCAGATTCTCTTATTGTATTAGTAGATTGTATGATTTTTTTGATTTTTTTATTTATTTTTTTGTCTTTCTATGATGATTTACGAATCACGACTATGAATTTTTGCATTAATAAAGAGTGACACATACCTTCGCAACGTCCACCGAGATGACTTGTGGCGGCATCAAATCAAGTCCACTATTTGCTGCCCACAAAAAAAAAACAACCAAATTATACAAAACAAACATCAAAACAATTACTCAAAAAAATAAACAAACAAACATCAAAACAAAAGAAAACAAAAGAAAACAGCATTGAAATCAAAATAACCCACCTAAAGAAGGCTTCTTACGCGAACCGCGTGGGCGACCACGTTTCCTTTTTAAGGAGGAAGTCTCTGTAGAGTGAGCAGTCAACTCACCAGAATTCACCTTTATCTCACCATTAGGGTTTTGAATACCAAAAGGAGAACCGTTTGTTGTTGATGGCGATGGTGATGATGATGATGATGGATTATGATTGATTCGCAATGGAATATTAGTATGAGGATGGGGAGGAGGAAATAGATTCGTTAGAGATGGCAATGATGATGATGGGTTATTATTGAATTTTAATGGAATATTATTAGTATGAGGATGGGGAGGAACTAGATTTGTTGGAGATGGCAATGATAACGATGATGATGATGGGTTTTGCATGATTTGATGATGATGATGATTATGTTGCTGTTGACATAAGTGTAGCCACATTTTATTAATTTTTAGTTGAGAAGGATGTTGTTGAGAATTCATTGTTGGATGTTTATGTAATGTGAAAAACTATCAAATAATAAATTGTTGGAGGATTTTTAAGAATGTGGTAAATTGGTGTACAATATATAGAACAGATATGAGAAAAAGTCGCCTCCAGAATAAATGGAAAGCAAGAATTAAGGTGTGTTACTAATTACTATATTTACCAATCTTAACTAAATTAGAGAGGTTTTAGGGATTTTACGGTTTTATATTCATATTTTTATTTCCTTTGTTTCCTTTTTCTTGCGCTTTTTTCTACATTTTTTAACTGATTTTTTTATTTTTTTTGCTGATTGAAAAGGTCTCACCTCATTTTTTTTCAGCTGCTCTCTTGAGTGATCGTCTTTTGTAAAGAAGACTTTCAACAGTTCAACCCAAATATATATTTAGAGTTGTAACAACATATATTTAGAATTGGACAAGGCTTTTAAGAGTTGTCTTCATAAAAGACGGTTTCAAATAAGAATTTGTGTTTTTTGGCCCTATACAAATCTTATTTAATCGCTCGTTTAGTATTGGGGTTTTGAAAAAAATTTACAGAAATAATGGCATTGCTGCTACTACTTGTTTGTTTTAAGTCTTCATCAAATGGGAAATGATTACTAAAGTAAGTATATAGATATATACATACATATAATATATATATATTATATATAATATATATATATATATATATATATATATATATATATAATATATATATATATATATATATAGATATATATATATATATATATATATATATATATATATATATAATATATATATATATACTATATATATATATATATATATATATATATATATAGATATATATATAATATATATATATATATATATATATATATATTATATATCTATATATATATATATATATATAGGGTTTTGGATCATGTGAAAACCAATTAAATTGTGAAAACTGAAAACAGGGGTACATAAAAGGTCAAATAAAGTACATATTTGGGTGGCAGTTTTGTAAATAATTAGAAATTTGCTAAATAGTGTATATATATGCTTAAAAGGGGTACATATTCTGATGGCATTTTTGTAAATAATATGAACTTTTTTCTTCACAAAAAATATGTACACCTTATAAGATAATATGTACCCCTTTTGCTACAATATGTATACCTCTGTCTGGTTTTCAGTTTTCACCACTTTAACTGTTTTCACTTAATCCTACCCATATATATATATATATATATATATATATATATATATATATATATATATATATATATATATATATATATATATATATATATATATATATATATATATATATATATATATATATATATATATATATATATATAACGGGTCTCTTGGATCCATGGATCCAGATATCTAGAATTTTTGTTGAGACCCAGATACGGATCCGTCACTTTCACATGGATTCGGATTCGACTCGGATTCGACAGGTCTAAAAATATCATACTCATATCCGTCAAAATGGATCCGGATGGAGTTCAGGATCCATTGTCGTCATTTCTAGTTGTTACTAGTATAATGACACGTCTTCATATCCAAATGACGGTCGAGTTATTAGGGGTCCTGATTGTCAGATCCTCACATTCTAGATTCTTATGATAGTAAGAGGCATACTAGGACAACTCAATTAGACAGATTAGGCAAGATAGATGAGGATTAAGAGACTGTTGTAAGCATTTACCAACTCTATTGTCTAGGGTTTTGATGGTTGATTTTTGGGTTTTACACTTATTACTTAGTTTATTGTTTCTTCATTTTTTTTACTGATTTCTCTATTTTAATTATTACTAGAGCATATTTTAATCATGGCTTCCTGGGGCTTCTTTAGTCAATACTGCAGATAGAAAGAGGAAGAAATACTGTGTCAAAATGGATATAAGTTCATCCATTTTAACTTCTCAACTTTCGGAGAGTTAGTAGAAGATGTGTTTGAACTGTTATCAAGGATTGCTTCGTTTTCTTTGAGCAACTCTCAAATCTAGGTTTACATTTTCCACAGACTAGCCTTTTATATCCAAAAAGGTGTGGGTGCTCGGCTTGTTGCTCAACTCCCCACCTACTTCTTGTAAAATTTCTTTCTATGAAATGAAATACAGATGATAATAATAATAATAATAATAATAATAATAATAATAATAATAATAATAATAATAATAATAATAATAATAATAATAATAATCATTCAATTATATTTAAGTGTCTAATCTATTAAAATAAACTAGTATAATACCCGTGCAATGCACGAGATTTTTAAACTTTTATATTTATAGTTATTTAATTATTTTGATAATTTATTCTCAGCATATTATCAATTATTTAGATTTAAAAAGGTATTTTATAATTATATAAAAAATTACATACTCGATCAAGATAGATAATTCAATATTAGCGCCACATGAATTTTATGTAAATATAATGAAAAATTAAAGCATTATATATATTTGAATGATGAAAATAAGTAATTAATTTGAGGGAAAGGTAAGAATGTTTTATAAGTAATCTAACTAAAGCTAAAAATCAACATTAAAGACTCTATAGTAACTAATATTATTATTTGAGCCAATGATGATGATTTCTATGCTTATTGCTTGCCTAATGAAGGTTTCTTACGCGAACCGCGTGGGCGACCACGTTTCCTTTTTAAGGAGGAAGTCTCTGAAGAGTGAGCAGTACCTCACTATTAGGGTTTTGAATCATTTGTAATGATGGAGGATTATTATCAGGAATACCAAAAGGAGAACATGAGTATATTTGAACAGGACTCGCAGTTATGAGTATCCAAGAATACCTACCACCAGCTTTTCTAGAGTAGACAAGGTTACACTCAAGCTTATTGTCTGAGCTTGGCCATCAGTATTTTCAGAATCCAAGATTAAGGCTGTTATCGAAATAATATTCAATGGTCCCTGCCAAATATAAATTAGACCAAATACCAACATATTAAATACCTAGTTCCACCAAGTAGCTAGAATGAGGGAATTGACTAACTAGCTATATATAGAATATGCTTGAACTACACATATATACATAGTACAAGTTCGTTAAGGATTACCAAGAATATCTCTGAAACAGAAAATAATAGGGAGGAGAATTTACTGTTTATGGGTCAATTACTAACAATAAATGGCAACCAATTATGTTTAGACTTGTGCAATGAGAGGAGAATTATGTTGATCTCAAAAGAAAAGTACGTATAGTACTTCCTCCGTTCCATACTACTCGATATATTTTTATAGTACTATTCATCTTCGATCTTATGTTGGTAATTCCGACTCAGGCATAAGAAATATTATACTCATATGACAATTTATTTTATTCATCTTAGAATATAGTTGTTTAATATGTAATTTTTATAATTTTTTATTTTGTGAAAATAAAAAATATTTTGGAAAAATTGACATTAATAATCCAACCTTCTACTCATCCGCTTTGACTAATCCAATCTTTTGATTATTTTTTAATAATCCAATGTTTGCCCTTAGTTCGCTGTCAATAATCAAGCCTTTATTTTAGTTTGCTAACAGCATACCTTATCATTACCTATTATTAGTAATAGAGTATGTGGTGAGTAAATTTTTTACAAAGGTTAGATTATTAGAAAATAATCCAAAGGTGGAATTCTTCAATATAATTTGATATTTTTTTCATCAATAATCATTGTGTTTAAGTAATTAAGTAATAATATTTTAAATTTATTGTAATTTTTAAATTAATAGGCTGATATAGCATATTAGTATTTTATCTAATGGCTAAAATTAGTAGTTAATCAATTATCATTTGAAAATGGCATAACGTTTGTATTTTAATTGAGCATGAGTAAAAAGTGTATGAAAATTTGGAAATGAAAGTAGTAAATTGATTTTGTTAAGGGGAAGGGAAGGAAATATGTGAAATGACTATTGTTTTTCATTGCACAAAAAATGATTACATGATTGGTATTTATAGGGATAAATCTACTAAAATATCTTAGATATTTTAATTTTTTAATTACATTAATTTAGGACTGATATAAAATCTTAGATATTTTTAATTTTTTAATTCTTTCTCTAGGAACTTCTCCCATAATATCCTAGATATTTTATTTTTTAATTGCTTATTCTAGGAACTTTTGGGATATTTTTATTTTTTTAATTCTATATTTTTATTTTTAATTAAAATTCTAGATTTTTCTAGATTATTTTAACACTCCCCCCGCCGTCTCTCTAGGGTGATTTCTCTCTCTGAGTTTTCTCTCTATGAAAGTTTTGTCCCTTCTTGAGGGTTTTTGTCTCTTTCAAAGAGTGTTAGTGTGATCTTGTGTCATCTCTTCTCCTTTTCCCTATTGATTCTAGTGTTTCGTTGTGAGTTGGGTCTTTGTTTGGGGCTTTGTTTTCTTTGTTTTTCGTAGACAGTTTTTTGGTTCTTGGACTCAAGAACGCTGTGGAGATGGCGGATTCAAGGCGTATGATCAGTAGGGATGTGCAAGATATTGGGAGGGATGATTCTGATGATGTCGTAGAGTGGGTAGAGGGTGGTTTGGATGAGGAGTCAGAGAATAATCAAGTGGCACTGGGGCTCGTTGGGCATTTATGGTCTGTTCGTATTCCTAATTCGGTGGCGTTTATTTCTACAATGAAGAACATATGGGCGGTTAAACATGGCGTTGAGATCGTGAATATCGGCCGTAATCTATATCAAATCCAATTCTTTCATTGGAGAGATAAGAAGAAAGTCTTGGAAGGACAGCCATGGCACTTCGATAAATACCCGTTATTATTAGAGAACATGGAGGAGGCTATAAAACCGTCAGATATGCAGATTTTTTTGCTACCAATGTGGGTGCGTTTTTATGACATCCCTTTCAAAGGCCGCAATAATGAGGAGAATGGTCGTGTTTTGGGCAATAAAGTTGGGGTTTACGTGGAAATGGCAGAATCTTGCGGGTATAATATTGAGAAATCAATTCGGGTGCGTGTTAAGGTGGACGTTCGAAATCCTTTAAGAGATTGTGTTAAACTCAAGATCCGGGGTGGTACGATTTATGATATTCCTGTTAAATATGAGCGGTTGCCCATGGTATGCTTTTTTTGTGGTCGTATGGGGCACGGGTCAAACGAATGCGTTGATACCAGTGGGGATAGCACGCCAGAGAAAAGGTTTGGGCCGTCTTTGCGGGCTTCTCCTTGGAAGAATTTTAGAGATGAGTCTTTGGGTAATAAGGAAGGTCGGCACGATGGGCTGTTGGAGGATAATGGGCGGCCGGTTTTTGTTACACAAGAGATGGAACGTGTTCGTAGAAATCAGGAAAAGAAATTAGTGGAGGAGGTTGCGGATATTCTCACTAAAGTTTCATTAAATAATGAGAAGAAGGATGGTCCGGTGGTCGATTATGGAAAGGAGGGGCGTCATGAAAATATGTTGGGTGACTCGGGCGATCAATGCCGTGGGGATAGTGGCGGTTTGGTGGAGGTGGAAGGAACGGGGTTAGGAGTTTTGGGGGTGGATGATGATCGGGCTAGCTCTTGTGGTGTCGAGGGTGGTGGAGACGTTTCTAATGATGAGGTGCAGGGGATTTTTAGGGAGGGTTCTTGTGATAACGATCGGGGAAGGAAAAAATGGAAGAGACGTTCTCGGGGCTCTTTTGCTAAGGTGGGTGTGGGTGTTTCTAATTTGGATCTTTTTGGGAAGAGGAAGTCGGGTGTTAGGCTGGATTTTGATGAAAAGATGGAGGAAGATGGCATTGTTCAAAAGAGACGTATTGAGAGGATGGAGCTCGAAGGGGATATGGGTTTTTTGGCTATTAATGTGGCGGGTCCCACTGATAGGACCCTCGGTTCTCAATGATTTCTTTGTTATTCTGGAACTGTCGTGGTTTGGGGAGCCGCGATTCAATTCGAAGTTTAGCGGATTTAGTCCGTAATTTTTCTCCAGATATTATTTTCCTTAGTGAGACAAAAAGAAAGGGGGATGATATGTTAAAGATTCGTCGGAAATTAAATTTTGATAATGGGCTATGGGTCGATGCAGTGGGTCGTTCGGGGGGCTTGGCGTTGCTTTGGCGCAATGATGTGGATTTGGTGGTTCGCGACTCGGATGCTCATTTTATTGATTTTGTGGTGAAGGGAGAGGCGGGGATGGAATGGAGAGGAACCGGAGTTTATGGGTGGCCAGAGGCGAGCAATAAATGGAAGACATGGAAAATGCTTAAAGATTTAAATAATTATCCGGGGGTGCCTTGGTTAGTGGCGGGTGATTTCAATGAAGTTCTTTTTGAAGCCGAGAAAAGAGGTGGGAATGGTTGTGATATGGGCTCTCTAAGGGGTTTTCGGGATGCGCTTGAGGTGTGTGGCTTGAAAGATATTGGGTGTAGCGGGTATAAATTCACATGGTCTAATAAAAGGGAGGATGATTTTATTGAAGAGAGATTAGATAGGGCGGTTGCTTCGGATGATTGGTTGGATTTGTTCCCTTCTTTTTCGGTTCAATCGGTGGTGTGGGATGCATCCGATCATCTTCCTTTGGTGATTAAGGCTAGTCGGTGTGTAGGGGAGACTAATTTTGGGGCTCCTTGGGAGGTGAGGCCTTTTAAGTTTGAAGCAAAATGGACTCATGTGGAAGATTTCGGGGAGGTGGTAGAAAATGCGTGGAAGGTAGCCGATTATCGGAGTTTGGGATCTTGGTCGGATAAGATGGAGCATTGTGGCGTTATTTTGAACAAATGGGGCAAGCAAACGTTTAAAAAGACGCATAGTCGGTTGCGGTGGTTATTAAAGCGTTTGAAGTATCTTCGTGGGCAAGTCCAAGATGGGCCGATTATGGAGGAGGAGCGGAAGGTGGAAAATGAAATTCGTGCCATTAGGAAAACTATTGAGACTGAGGCTTGGCAGAGGTGTCGTCCGATGGTTCTTCGTGATGGTGATAAAAATACGTCGAATTTTCACTATCGGGCCTCTCATAGATTTAAAAGAAATAAGATCGATTCTTTATTAGATGCTCATGGTGTGGTGAGGGAATCTCAAGAAGAATTGATGGAGGTGGTGTGCTCTTACTACGATGATTTATTTACGTCTTCTAGGCCTCCTATTGATTTGGGGCGTGTTAGTTCTATTGGTTGTCGTCTTACGGAGGAGATGCGTGGGGTTCTTTTGAAGCCATATGTTAAAGAAGAGGTTATCGAGGCTTTGAAGTGCATGCATCCTGGAAAATCCCCGGGCCCGGATGGCTTCCCGGCCATGTTTTACAATAAATATTGGGATATTGTGGGTAATGACACTTGTGACTTGGTTCTTCGATTTTTGAATAATGGTGGAATGCCGGATCGTTTGAATGAGACGCACGTAGTTTTAATTCCGAAAATCAAGAATCCAAAGGAGATGGGTGATCTACGTCCAATTAGCCTCTGTAACATTTCTTATAAATTAATTTCGAAAGTTTTGGCGAATAGGTTGAAATTATTTCTTCCTAATATTATAGAGGACAACCAGAGTGCATTCGTCCCCGGTCGTTTAATAACCGACAATGTTCTTTTAGCATCGGAAGTTTTCCATTTTATGAAGATTAGCGCAGCTCGTACTAAGGGTTTTATGGCGATAAAAATGGATATGAGCAAGGCGTATGATAGATTAGAGTGGGATTATCTTCGGTGTGTTATGGTTACCATGGGATTCCCGGTGATTTGGATTTCTCGTATTATGGAATGTGTTACTTCGGTAACTTATTCTTTTATTGTGAATGGCCAAGTTTCCCGTTCTTTAAAGCCACAGAGAGGTTTACGTCAAGGGGACCCTCTTTCCCCATATTTGTTCTTGTTATGTGCGGAAGGGCTCGGGGCTCTTATTTCTCAAGCCCACCAAAGGCGTATGTTACATGGAATAAAGATTGCTCGACAAGCTCCAATTATAACCCATTTGTTCTTTGCCGACGATAGCATAGTTTTTACAAGGGCTACTTTAAAAGATGCGGTCACTATCCAAAATATCCTCAAAGAATATGAATATCTTTCCGGGCAAAAGGTTAATGTGGGTAAGTCGGAAATTTCCTTTAGTAGTCGCTTGGGCGGTTCTTGTCGTCATCAAATTTGTCGGGTTCTTGGTTATGTTGAGGTAAAGATTCATGGAAAATATCTTGGGTTACCGACGGTTTTTGACAAATCAAAGAGGATATCTTTTGCCGCCATTCGAGATCGTGTTTGGAGGAAACTCCAAGGGTGGAAAGAAAAACTTTTATCCCGGGCCGGGAAAGAAGTTTTAATTAAATCTATCGCCCAAGCAATTCCAACATACGCAATGAGCTGTTTCAAGATTCCTATTGGTCTTTGCAATGATTTACGTAATATCATTCGTCGGTTTTGGTGGGGCATACCCAAAGGGAAGCGGAGAATTAATTGGAAGGCTTGGTCTCATTTATGTAGGCCCAAGGTTTTTGGTGGGCTTGGTTTTAGAGATTTTGAAATCTTTAACCTTGCCATGTTAGCCAAACAATTTTGGCGTCTCCATCTTCGCCCTTCTTCTCTTCTTGCTCGGATTTTTAAAGCTCGCTATCATCCTTTTAGTGACGTGTGGGAGGCTAGTAGGGGTCACTCGCCTAGTTTTGGGTGGCGAAGCTTGATTGGGGCTCGACACTTGTTGAAAAACATGGCTCGTTGGACTATTGGGGATGGCTCGAGGATTAAAGTTTGGGGTGACGCATGGCTTCCAGGTTCGGGGTCCGGTCTTGTTATTTCTCCTTGTCTTGATGGGAATCGGGAGGTGACCCTTGATAGTTTCATTGATCATGATAAACATGAGTGGCGTCGGGATAAGGTCTTGGCCTCTTTTCTTCCTTTTGAAGCCTCTCGTGTTTTGGGGATTCCTCTTAAAAATAATAATCCGAAAGATGATTTGTGTTGGCCTCATAGCAAAGACGGGATTTTGAGGGTTAAAGATGTTTATAATATGGCGCTCCATTCGAAAGAGGCAGCTTCTTGTTCTAGTGGTCCGGACCCGGTTTGGAAGAAGGTTTGGAAACTGAACGTGCCTCCGAAAGTTCGTGATTTTTCTTGGAGGGCGTCTTGGGACATTATTCCGCATGGGGTAAATTTAGCTCGCAAAGGGATTTCCGATTTTCTTTTATGTCCTAGATGTGGTTGTGAGGAGAATTTGTTCCATGTGATGCAAAATTGTAAGTGGGCCTCGGCTGTTTGGGCCGAAACTGGGATTGATCTTCCCTTCTCGGCTGCCCACTCATTTCGTGATGCTTTGGCTAAAATATGGGAGGACAAAGGGTGTCATGAGGTAGAAAAATTTGTGATCATATGTTGGCAAATATGGAAGGCCCGTAATTCACTTATTTTTGAGCATAATAATATTCCTCCAAGATTATGTGCTAGTTTGGCCTTAGATTGGCTCAAGGACTATCAAAAGGCTGGATCTCTCTCTTTTTCTGGGCCCAAAATCAATCGTGGGCAGGCCCATTGGCTTCACCCTCCTTCTGGTTTTCTCAAAATTAATTTTGATGGTTCGGTTGGTAGGGAGGTTGATAAGAAGGGATTGGGTTTTATTGTTCGTGATGATAGGGGTAGGTGTCTTATGGCGGGTTCGAAACCCATCGAGGTGGTTGGTGATGCGGAGGTTTCCGAATGCAAAGCTCTTGAATGGGCTATGATGTTGGCTTTAGCAAAAGGATGGACTCATGTTATTTTTGAGGGAGATTGCAAGAACATCATCGATGCGGTCAATGGTCACAAATCTCGTAGTTTTCATGGTCAAGTGATTGTGGATAATTGTACCCATTTGAGTCGTTCTTTCCATTCTTGTTCTTTTGTATTTTGTGTCCGTGAATGTAATATGGCCGCTCATAGATTAGCGACGTGGGCTAAGGCTAGTCATATAGAGGAGGTTTGGACTAGGAGTGTTCCAACCTGGTTAGGAGATATCTTGTACTCTGATTTTTCGTTTAGTGCTTGATTTTTCTCCCCTTTCAAAAAAAAAAAAAAAAAAAAAAAAACACTCCCCCTAATCTGAAAAATCTTGGACTCCAAGTTGTCGTCGAAATTTGAACAATTTGTCTGTTGGAAGTGCTTTTGTAAAAAATAATAATCTAAAAAATGTAAACCCACCCTCTAGAATGGTCTAACATCATAAGAAATATCTAGATTAGTTAAAATAATAAAAAAAAAAATAATAATTTGTATCTAGAATAATCTAGCATCAAAAGCTAGATTATTTTTAGTTAAAAACTATTTTATTTCCTACTGTTTCTGTGTCGTAAATAAGGTATAATTAATAGTTTTAGTCATTAAAGTTTACTAAAAACAATGTTACCAATTTTTCTAGAAAAAGTGTATTTGAAAAATCAAAGTTTCTTAAATTAACCTTTTTTCTTACTATTATTATTATTATTAAGAAATAAAGTTTAATTAAAAATCAAACTTCCCATAATTAATTACTAAAAAATTTAGGCGGGAAAGCATGATATGAAAAAGTAACATGTGGCATATTCTTTTTTTGTTTTAGTAGAATGTCTTGAAAAAATTCCTAGATTCGGTTTTGTATAGTAAAATGTTGGATCAAGGCCCATTTGAAACCCTTTTTAAACCTTCATCCAACCCTTATCTTTTTATTTTTTAAGTTAAATTTTAAACCCAACCCTTTCCAACCCTCCCCCATATACAACCCTTATATTCATGGGTTGGATCAGGGACCCTAATGAGAATGCAGCTCATTGCATAGGCCTAATTATGTTGGTTCAGAAGTGTGTGAGCTACCAACTACATGTGCTAGATAGTAAGGATAGAAAGGACTATGATATAAGATATGTAATATGGTTTGTCTTTAACAATGTTATATCTTCAAACATGAAAAATTAGACACAATAGTTAAGCAACTCAAGTTTCACACAGTGAGAAGATATATACATCCTATAAACTTGGACAGAAAGAAAATTACATAAACAAATATAACCAAGTTAGTACGAACCTCATAGTTCACAACACCTCCGAAAGGATCCTGAAGACTCGCATAAGAGACGGAACCAGATCAAAACTAGTACAAATTGTATGTGTTCCATTCTTAAACAATGCAGCATCAGCAAACTTTGATGTAATGTCCTGCAGAGCAAAATTATCAAACTATGAAGAAAAACGAAGCAGGCCAAAAGGCGAGCTACTTTTCATGCAAATGTTCATTTAGGATATAGTAAATCTCATGGGAGACGGTCTATTCTATAGACAGAATCCATGAAGCCCAGTCCAAAATATAACATAGTATATTTGGGGTTATAATAAATTATTTGGAGTTATAATAACTTATATTTGGGGTTATAGAATAGTATATTCGAGGTTATAATACCTTACATTTAGGATTATAACATAATATAATTGATATAAAAATTAAAAAAAAATCAGTTAAGGGAAATGTGCTGGCCCAATTTTGTGGTCTATCCTATAGACCGTCTCTTGTGAGATTTTGTGTTTAGGATATTAACCATATGGCATTGTAGAATATCTGAATTATGATTTTGGGCTTCTATTTTATGTAACAACACTACAACAAATTTAGCTTTTTGCGACATTGGATTTAGTGGCATTTAAATTGATTCATATTTTTCGTATAATAATTATTGGTTTTCATTTTAAATTCCACCATAAAGTGACTTAGCGACATTTAATTTGGTCTTTAGTTGCATATGTAATTGTCAGTTTGTCACTATAGTTTATAGTGACATTTGTGAGAAATGTCACTAGATCATATGTCGCTAAAAGCTTTAGTGTGACTTTTTAATACTCCCTCCTATTCACACAAAATGGGACATTTGGGTTGGGCACGATTTTTAAGAGTGGAATAGTGGGGTATTTTAATTGATTAAATTAATTGTAAAGGTAGTAGTTAAGTATTAAGAGTAGTAAAAGTGGGGATAGTTGGATATTTTAATGATTAAATTAATTGTAAAGGTAAGAATAAAAATAGAAATGGGAAATTTGTGTGAATTTGCCCAAAATAGAAATGTCCCCTTTTGTGTGAATAGGAGGGAGTATGATGCTAAAGGCTCTAATAAATGTCACTAAATCCTCTATATACACTATAAGAAATTTGTAATAGCGACATTTAAATTAAATGTCGCTTAATATATCCCGCTAAAAGCAAATTATGTTCTAGTGCAATTACAAAACCGATACCAAGTATTAATCGGGGGACTAGCACAAAACAAAAAGAAAATAGAAGATGTAAAGGTGGAGCGAGTTTATAGGGCACAAATGAAATCTTTAAGCCAAGCATTACAAATATTCAAACCTTCTGAAACTTGATATAGAAGATGTAAGTTATGATGTCACACAAGATGAGTTTAAGATCATAGAGCATTTTGGTGATTTAATTTTAGATCACATGACCAAATTAGGACAAAGATGCTAATAATGATGATTTAATATTGGGTGCGTTGGGGACGAGGCTGGCTGTTTGGGTCATTATGCGACCCATTTCTATGAACGGTCACTCTATTTGTTTCACCAATTTAGCCATGTGTCCAGTTTCATCCCCTAATACAGCCCTGCCATGTGTCGCCTTCTCAATGGATGAAAAATATAGCCATTTATTTAATGGCTAATAGTTTGTGTTCCCGTTCGATGCACGGATGTGTAAGTTTGTTAATTTATATGTTAATTGATTATTTATAACAAAATTTTACTAACTTACAAGATTATTAGTAAAAGTAATCTGTTTTTACTGTTAAAAAGTAATTTTACTAATGAAAGTTTTTCTTTACTAATTAAACTGATTTATAAAGTAAACATCTCAATTTATGATTTACTAAACAAAGGCTAAATTAGTGTTCTAACATTACATCTAACTCCTCTTATGTAATGAACATATTGTATAACCATGCAAACACAAATACTTTATTCATGACATGCTACAATATTACAATATCCTTAATCATAATTATCATCGTAAAAATATTTAGATAAGATTTTGGTTATCATTTTGTATAAATATTGAAATTAGCAGAATAATTAAGTAGAAGAATATTTTAATATTATTTTAAAATAAATAAATACTTTATTTAAGACTATCCAAACCTAAGGTTATTTTTAATTGATAATCATTTATAATTTTAGTTTTTTTTATCGCAAATAAGATACTCCCATAATTAATTTTATAGACATGTAAATCATCTAAAGTCAAAGTTACCAGAATTAACTTTTTCTTTAAAAGAAAAGTATAATTAAAAAAATTAAAATTTCTAAAATTAAGTTTTTTCTTACTATATTATTATATTAAATTCAATTAAAATGTTAACATAATATACATTTGATAGTTTTTTTTTTGGAAAGTTTTCTTGGGCGGGAAAATTCTCTTGTAGCATTGACAGGTTGATCACTTCATCATCATCATCATCATCATCATAATCATACCCAGTGTATCCTGTTCATAGACTTTATGTCTAGGGTCTGGGGAGGGAAGATAGACGGCGTCTCATACCCATAAGGAGAGGGCGGTCAAAAGAGTCCCCCGGCTCAGGAAGAGTCACTAAAGATAGGAACCCTTGGAGGAAAGTGTGTCAAAGAGACCTCCGGCTCGTGAAAGATCCTCAACGAGAGCGAAACCTGCAACTTACAAATAGCATTAGTAGATTACATACAAATATCAAACAGAAGGTAGCAGTAGAGAAGAAAAAGAGCTGTAAAAAGGTAGTAAGCATCAACAAACGAAAAGATAAAAGGGTCAGGTTTATTTATCTAGGACATGGATAAGGCGCCGCCACCTACCCCTATCCCTGGTCAGGTCCTTGGAGAGGTGGAGTTCCTGCATGTCGGTTGATCACTTATATGATCAAATTGAAATTTTACTTAATTGATATGTTTAAGTACTACTTTATGTTGAAATTGATATCTTTAGGGTCAACATTGATACCTTTAATGTCCAAATTTAAAAATATCCAGAAAATAAAAAAACCGAAAATCTAGAGGGCAAAGCGCGTGCGTGTACTCCACATGCCTAACAATGGGCCGACCAAATTTCATCTTAGAGTAGGACAGTGTCATCCAAGTGTTTGTGTTCTGAATTTACGAATCAAATGTATATTCCCAAACACACTATATTAATTGTCATACGTAAGTAATGCTTTTTTCAATTCATATTACACGTTATCTTTCCATGTCATTATGTATTCATACACATCACTACCATGTCACCTGGATAGTTTAGCCACTGGATGTATAAAGTTTTTTTCGGATCGAGTCAGATTAGTGTTAGAATTATTGAATGAAAGGCATGCATGAGTTAAAGAAAGTGGCACTAGGGGTGAAACTTATTCGGATTAAAACCGCAAACCGAATAACAAATATGGTTTGGTGATTTTAAATTTGGTCTGGATTAGGTTTGAAAATTCAAAAACCGAAATATTAAGGTTTGGATTAGATTTGAAATTTTCAAAAACCGCAAACCGAATTTCTAGACCGCAAACCGAAATATTTAAGAAATTACATAAAACCCACTGCCTCACTAACATTAATGTATTAGCCCAGACCCAATACATTCAAAACCTAAAAAATTGAAAACCTTAACCCTTGATAATACATGTACAACCACCGTCCCACTCTCACACTTGTTTAGTATTTTGCAAGATTTGTTATTTTGAATGACTTTGTAAGACATTATGTCTATTATTATTAATCTTGTATGATTTGCTATTGTCTTTATTATTGCAATTGTAGTTTGAATTGTTATTCGACCCAAAAAGAAAAATTTGGCATAGGAAATTCGGTCTGGGCGGTTTGGTTTGGTCTACAAAAAAAAAATGTGGTTCGGTCTAGAAACTAATTCGTTTTGGTATTGGTCTGAAAATATAAAGACCGAATAAAATACGATTTAATTTGGTTTCGATGAAAATCCAAACCGTAGACCGAACTTTCACCCTTAAATTGCACTTCTCCCCACCTTGTACCATTTTTCTCTTCGAATGTCTGACCATTTTAGTGGCTTTCCTGTTTTGCGCTTTATTTTGTAGCTCGAAAAATATTTTTAATGCCGTTACAATTTGCGCGAAATGACAACTAATTCCCCAAATTTGTTTGAATAATTGCTCACCAAAAATAAACCCTAGATCTTAACAAAATTTCTTCGATCGATTTCAAACCTCTATTTTGGCTTGAATTTCGTCAGTGGATTTTAGATCCACTGGTTCTAAGATGCCGGTGGCAGCTTCTGCAATATATTTCTTGAATCTTCGTGGCGATGTTCTTATCAATCGCCTCTATCGCGATGATGTCGGGTACTTTGCTTTCTCTCTTTTTCTGATAAATTTATGTATTTGGTGATAATTTAAGTTGATTTGCCTGATCCATATAAAAATAGCTGCATAACCTAATACCATGGTACACCTTTTTAACCTAAATGTTGATGGTTTGATTGTTAGTTAAGTGCTTAAGTGTTGCCTTATTATGTGAATAAGTTTTCTGGTGATGATGATCTTGCTGTTACTGAGTGAAATTATGAGATAGTCGAATTTAGAATTAAGCTATAGTTTGCTGTTTATTGGTTTTTATAAAGAATAAGGGGGAAACGAAATGGATGTGAACTCCTTGTTTTGTTTGTTGATTAAGGGTACATTGCAGATTGTGATGTGATAGTATTTGGAATTTGTTGCTTAATAGCTAAGTGTCAACGGGTCTGTGAAAATATGAGTTTGTTAAAGCTTGTTAAAGTGTTTTGTATCAATAGCCAATGTTTTGAGCGTATTAGAGTGAGATTTGCTATCACTAACAAGGTATAATAAGGGTGAGGTTGGTTACATGCAACCTGTTTAAGTGAGAGTCACTTAATGACATTGCATTAATGAAATATTGTACTGTTAACTAGTGATCCTAATGTATGTGGAGTTCTGCTGAACTTTTACTTTCACTAGAACTTTGGGCTTCATTCTGCATCTTATTATTTACATCCCTATATGCTAGAAGTAAGAGTGACAAATAAGGGATCAGTGGCTTTCGGTTTTTTAGGAGGAAGATGGAAATTTTATTTTAGAGGGAGTGTAAAAGACCAAGGAAGGTTATTATTTCCCCAATATCCTAACGTAGTTTACTTATAACAATTTCCAACTTGAAAATAACTTTTCATGGTTCAACTAGTCACATCCATGATCCACTATCCTAACAGTGAGTGTTTGTTGCTTATTGTTGGTCCGAGCCCAGATTAAGGAGGAGAGTGAGTGGTAAGTTAGTGACATCTAGCTTAGTAAAACTTAGTCATATCCCATGATCATGTGTAAAAACTCGACTTACTTAATGACTAAGTAAGATAGGTCATTACGGGGTTTACTTAACCCTAAGAACCTATATCTCAAACCATGACCTCTAAAGGGGTGTCATAAGGTCTAAACTAACTATTGATCTCGATTCTCGAGTCCAAACAGCCAAAATACAATTCAAAATATAACCAGAAACTACACAAGTCCAAGATGAGTCTACAAAATCAAGCTATTACAAAACTTCATTAAGGACCAAATATTCTCTGCAACAACTATTCAACTAAACCAAAAGTCCACAAAGAGTGCTCTAATCATCTTGGATATATGCCCCTTTCCGGCTAGTACACATCTGAGAGGAATATAAAAGAAAAAAACAACAGGGAGTCAGACTTAACTGAATGAGAGGAAGCAATCCAAAACAAAAAATAACATGAAAATCGAATAAAAGACCTAAAAGAAACATTAGTCTTAATTCTTTGTGTGCACTAGGAGTCTAGTTAAGAGGAACCTCATAGCTTTAAGGTTATGTCACTCTCGGGTGAAGCTAGTCAATATCTCTATGAAAATTTGCCTCAAATATAGGGAGTAAGGACAATGCCCCTCTGCTCTGTCAATGCCGAGCTCGCAAGCTCGACGCACGAACCCATATTACAATATCAGCATAAGTATTTGCAACAAATTTGTCTCAATAATTTTCAATTTCAAAAGAACTTAAGTAAAACTATTTTCAAAAAATGTAGTCTTGTCAGATCTCTTATTACAATATCAGCATAAGTAATGTCACGGCCTAAAACTACTCACCAACAAGACGCTTCAGGAAGTCAAAACTGGTTTGACATAATCAGCTAGAAAGGCTCCTCAACGTAATCGTCTTCTGAAGCATAACAATATACATTACATCACCAAATTGCGTTCAATGCTACTATACTAATATACAACTTATTACATCTCCTACTATAAACGTAGAGATTCTATTCTAGCATTTTTAATCATTAAAGAATTGTGCATGTTCTAACCTAAACCCCTAATATGTCATCAATATTTTATAACTACGATCTAAACTTGTTTACATTCTTTTAAAGCTTACTTACCTCTATAATTCTCTTTATATTTCCAGTTAAACACAACTTGTGTACATCCAAACCCAAAATCAAGATCCAACAATATATCCAAAACCTTACCAATAACAAACATTCTCTACTTATTTCTTAGTTACAATGTTCATGAATTTCAGACTAAGCAACATGATCCAACAAACTTAGTTCTTATCTCATGATTTACTGCTAATCATTAATTGTCCAATATACCTTTGGATTATACAAACATAATTATTCCAACCTACAATCCACAAGTCCACCAGAATCTAGTACTTTATCCAAGAATGTTAAAATATCTATCATGTAACATTAGTAAGTATTTCCCTCCATGAAATCCATAATTTCAATGTGTACAGTGAAATATTAATCATCACTTGCATAATTAAATAACCAAACAAATTTTATCATCAAAACTTGGATTAGTAAGGTAATCTTCAAGATTAATGATTTGGTAAGTAAAACAATTAATGAAACAATAACATGACATAAGGAAAAGTGAGTATATGTATATATCAATGTAAGATCAGCAAAAAAAAAAAAGAAAAAAGATTGATACCTCTTGAAATGAATTTTTGGTAATGTTGAACCAAGGAAAAAAGTTGTTGGACAAGATGTTGTGGCTTTAATTGCTCAGCAAAACAAAGGAGGAAGAAGGTTGATGTTGTGCTCTTTCGAAATTCACACGGAACAGGAAGGACCAACGTTGGTCTTAATAGAAAAATCAAGGAGATATTTCGAAAATCAAAGGAAGAAAGGAGGTGAATGCTGTAGTTATGCTTAAAAATCAGAGGAAAAAAAGAGGGAAGGGAATTTTCAAAGGAAACTGTTGTGGATTCTTGGTGTACAATGAGTTAGGGTTGGGGAAGTGGATTTTCGGAAGAGGATGAATAGTGATTTGTAGAAAGATATAAACTAATTTTTGGTTGATTATTATTTCTATTATCTATTTATTTTTATTTTTTTCTTTTTATTCTTACTTGAACCATAGAAGAGCTATTCTTGTTGTCCTAAACCCAATCTTTTATTCCCAATTTCATCTAGATTTGGCCCAAATAATATTCTATTCATACTATTTATTTTAAATTCACAATTATAAACATTTTCTCAAATGTTACATCATAAACCATGATTGGTAGTCTGTTGCATGATTGGTATTTAATAACATTATTGTGTGTTGCTGTTAGTTTGTCATTATCCCTCCCCTCCCTTGAAAGAAGGTGTTTGTGTGTGTTATGATCATAGTCTAGACTAAAGGGATTGGAAATGAAGAAAATTTTCTTCTTGTTTTGCTCAATTCGCTATCTCGGTATGATTCAAAAGATGTTGTATTTTTCTGATCCACGTTTGTTTTGATTGGGCGTATGATTTTTTTGTTAAATGCTTGTCTTTAGGGGAAATATGGTCGATGCATTTCGAATGCATATTATGCAAACAAAGGAACTTGGTACTTGTCCGGTAAGGCAGATAGGAGGTTGCTCTTTTCTTTATATGAGAATTAGCAATGTGTACATTGTAATTGTCGTCAGCAGCAATGCTAATGTAGCTTGTGCTTTCAAGTTTGTGGTTGAGGTAATTTTTTTTCTTTTAAATCATATTTTCTCCTTATCTAAGTTCTTCGAAGATGATATATGTTTATACTTCACATGGAGTTATCCTTCAAGTATCACTTCTCTTCTATAAAGTATTCGCATCCCTTTATATCTAATCATCTTTCCTAAATTTGTTTTATGGTGCACACGCTGAATTATAGAGCTTATCTACATTTTGACTGTATAGCTTTCTTAGAAATTATCTAGTTGATAATAGCCCGACTCAAGTTATTTGTAAATTTTATTGGTTGACATTATCATCAATCCATGATGGAGGATATTTTTCTCATTATCTTAATTCAATCCTCTATCACAGTTCAGTCAACCTGTCTTTTTTTGGTTATTAACTAGAGCTTGCCTATTTCGCGAGTTTGTCACATTCCACCTATGCATTCCCTTTTTATAAAAGATCTTTTGACAAATCTGGTAACTTTTTAAATGGATTCATCCCCTTTTATGAATCTTTGTGAGGATTTTAAAATGAGTTAATACTCCCTCCTATTCAAATTAATTGTCCACTTTCCTTATTTGGTAAAGTCTCTTTACTTGTCCACTTTCTATTTTTGGCAAAACTTTTTACCTAAATACCCCCAACTACCCCAACTTATATTATTTAATAATACCCCACCTACCACCTTTTCAATTGTTATAATCACTTAAAATACCCCACTACCACCTTTTCAATTATTATAATCACTTAAAATACCCTACTACCACCTTTTCAATTATTATAATCACTTAAAATACCCCACTACCACCCCACTACCATTTTTTCTTAAAATCCGGTCCGAAATTATAGTGGACAATTAATTTGAATAGGAGGGAGTATAACCTATCACAACCGCCCTGTTTTATCTGGGCTTGAGATTGACATTGTACGATTCGACCCCATTTTGTAGGGATTATGACTTAGGCATTATTGATGTGTAATTCCAAACCGATTACATCTCCTTCTGATCACATCCTTCCCCTTTTACAAAACTTGTACAGAACAACCTCTTGTTGAAGTGAATTAGATGATGAAATCTTCAGTATCGTCAAAGTTGTAATTCTTGAATTTAATATATAAAGGACTTATACCACACGTTGGAGCAAAATACCTTGAAAATTTGGTAAATTTATTAGGATTTATGTAACTCAATTTAAGCACTTATATTAGAGGCTATAGCTAAATTGAAAAACACGTGAGGAGTTCTCAGGCTAGAAAGAAGGATTTATATTAAATTTGAGTGTCTTTAAAGAAGAAATTGTCTAAAACAAATATTGTGTTTAACACCTTAAAGAATGATTTCTTCTTTTCAAATTTCTGACTTGCCATCCTTTTTTAATAGATATTTTTACTCTTTTTATTATTCTACTCAAAAGTTTTTTAATCTCTTAAAGTAATAGGATTATAGGAATATCAATTCAGCTGTGTAATCTCCTTGTCAGCATTCCGTAATCTTTAACAAGTGTATTTCAGACTTTCAGTTTGTGAAAAAGGAAGCCACATTGAAGAGTTTTGGCTTAATAATGTTTTCAGTGAAAGAAATTGCTTAATTATGATTTTACTAATCTATGCAGGCTGTGAATCTTTTCAAATCTTACTTTGGTGGACAATTTGACGAAGATGCTATTCGAAATAATTTTGTCCTAATATATGAGCTGTTAGATGGTATGAAATGTATCTCGTGAAATCCATTGTCATGTTTGCCTTGAGTTATCCTTGTCCATGTGTCAGAATTTAGCAGAATTATATCAATGATATCTTGCTGTATACTTCTCTGTTGTCAAACGTGATAAGAGAAGTTGAAACCTTAATTGTAAGGCAGGAAATATGTGCAACAGTAATTTCTTTCATTTGAGTGATTAAGCGTGTCTAAAATATTGTGGTGTCTTATAACTTTTTGTTTAGAGACTATGTTTATGACGCTATAGTTTATGACTTCACTGAAACTAGAGTATGGGTAATAAACAATGCATTTGAATTTAGAATGCGATTAAAAGGCAATCTTACTTAACTATTTATAAGCACACTAATGATGGATTCTTTTTGGAGATGTGGATGCGTATCTGGTCTTATGTAGGGGTGAACACGGTCCGGTTTGGTCTGGTCTGACACTGAAATCAGATCAAACCAGAAAATACCGGACCGGACCAAACCGTTTTACAACGGTCCGGTCTGGTCTGGTCTAAGGTTTTTCACACCTAATTAATACATGTATTTATGCAAATATTTCACACCTACAATTAATAAAATATTAATTTATAATTTGTTAATAGTATTAACATCATTCATGTATATATTGCTATATAAAAATAACTACATCTTAAAATATCTAGGTAGCAACTTAATTTTTTAAATACAAAATTATGATTTTCGACCATAGAACGGTTTGCGGTCCGGTCTGGTTTGAAAAATTAAAAACCGTAATTTAATTTGAAAAAAATAAAACTAGACTAGACCATTTAAACCATAGACCAAACCAAATATTGAAATTCCGGTTTGGTCCGGTTTGGTTTACGGTTTAGACCAAACTTTGTTCAGCCCTAGTCTTATGCCAAACATCCGTACGTTTAGGATGGATACTATGTTAGTTGCCTATATAATTTTGCGGAATCATTGTGCTTTATGCTGTCTAGTGTTGGTGTTCATATCAGCAGTTTTTCCCTTCTTACACTGTCTTATTATGTTCTATGGAGACTATTATGTCCTGATAATTTTAAAATACAGAAATTATGGATTTTGGATACCCACAGAATCTTTCACCTGAAATTTTAAAGCTTTACATTACGCAAGAGGGTGTACGTTCACCATTTTCATCGAAGGTATGGATGTTATTTGCTTGATAATATTATCAGACAATTTTTGCTGCTGAGATATGTTGACTAGTACTTGCTGAAGTGTAGTCTATATTCTATGCTAACATTTTTGTTTTCTGTTTATGTCAGCCTACTGATAAACCAGTGCCAAATGCAACTTTGCAAGTAACTGGAGCTGTTGGCTGGCGAAGAGAAGGTCTTGTTTATAAGAAGAATGAGGTGATATGCTTCTGTCTTTCCAGTGAGTTTGATATGATACATTGTTGTCACTTGTTCTGACGATAACCTTTTCGTGCAGGTGTTCCTAGATATTGTGGAAAGCGTCAATCTTCTTATGTCTTCAAAAGGTTGTTAAGGGTTTCCCACTTTTCTGTTTTATGCAACAAGCTTGTTGGGTGGTTAATGTTGGTCCGACTCTTTGTTTCACCTGAAGGACCTGTGTCGGATTCTTGACACTCCAATATAGGCATGATACATTGACACCCTAATCCAAACCAAAATTCAAGTTTGACACAACTACCCAAGTTTGAGTATCATAGACCGGAGTCACGTACTTCTCTTAAAATTACATATTCCTCTTATATGGTTTATTATTTAATGTTGATCTTTGCAGGTAGTGTGCTGCGTTGTGATGTTACGGGAAAGATTCTTATGAAGTGCTTCCTGTCGGGAATGCCTGATTTGAAGCTGGGATTAAATGATAAAATTGGTTTGGAGAAAGAGTCGCAATTGAAAGCGCGTCCAGCAAAAAGGTAGCTTCAATCATACATTTTTCTTCCTTATCATTCATTTGCCTTTTTTTCACTTTTGTTTAATAGTTTAGGTTCATACTCTACATTTGCTTCAACCACAGTTGTGTCCCTTGTAGCATTTTAATTCTTGTGATGCTACATGTGTTATCATGTTAAAGAATAAACTCTATGGAATATGGATAGTTCTTTTCTCATCATCTAGTATGGTAATGTTGCTTATGAATGTCTATGTACATGTAGCTCTGTTAGTCATACTATGTGAGGACAGTGATAACTATCTCATGATAATATATCTACATTTTGCTATATGTTGTGCTCCTAAATGACGGCTAAAGTAACTTGAAATCTGTCAGTCTATTATTAATTATGTGCTCTGCTTACATTTTGGAAAGAATCAAGGTCTGAGAATTATGTTAGATGATAAAGGTCTTGAAGTGTATAACATGTAGATGATACAATGTTTCTACCACTTATCTGGTAAAATCAATGTTTACTAAGAACCACACCAAAGAATCAGTGTTACCAACTTGTTTGACGGCATGCCCTTTTCAAGTAGAAAAACCGGAGAAACTAAAATTTAATTTGAGAATTTGTGGTGATGGTCCCGTTTCCGCAGCGAAATCGAATCTACAACTAATGCAGAAGTTACAGCTTAAGAATTTCATAACTCTATTTTTTTAAAATGTAAAAATTACAGTAAGTTCAGCCAAATGAAGACAAGTCTTGTTGGAACATACTTTCATCAATATTAATAAGCTAAATCCTCTAATCTTTTGAAGGACTTTGTAGGAATGTTAAGTTTGACATAACACTCCTTAAGGTGTCTTCTAGTTCATGTATTTTCCTACCTTGGCCACTAAAGAACGCAAGACTAAGTCTACTGCCACTCCTTGAAGCTTATACTATCAGTATTCAGTGCCAATAACATATCTTATTCAACATTGTAATCCTCCTAGCTATTTCAGAAGTGTCCCTTTGCATTATGCATTACTCCAGTGTCAGCTCACGAGAAGTACTTGCTTTTTTGAATTTTTGATTCTGATTGGCGGTCATATAACAAGTCCTGCGCTTTAGGAATAAAAGCGAGGTGTTTTTGTGGTGTACAACCACATACATTGTCGAGGTAGAGAATTGACTATTGTGTATTGGCTAATTGTCCTGATCCCCTAAGGTCCAATTCGTTTGTAGATACAACATGATGGCTCTGATATTCATGTTTGTGGAACTATGAGGAACCATGTAGTATTTTTGGGATGGAAGTGTATGTGTACCTCCAGAATAAGGCCCCTATTTATTATAAACTTTGGTATTCAATTGCTGTCATGATTATAAGGCTTTCACGATGCATATGGTTCTGGTCATATATTTGGCTGTTGATTTAGTAACCTTTGTTGTGCTTCTCTTTCTCAGTGGAAAGACGATTGAGTTGGATGATGTAACATTTCACCAATGTGTGAATTTGACGAGGTTCAACTCAGAGAAGACTGTCAGTTTTGTCCCTCCAGATGGTGAATTTGAACTGATGAAGTAAGCTCACAAGTCTTTATATCAATAAATAACATGAAATTACATGCAAAGTATATGTTTGTAGTCTACAACTCATATTAAACAGATTATTTTATGATGACTTTATTCAGAGCAATGGATAATCTGCCCTACTCGAGTGACGAGTGCTTTAGTCTTTTTTATTGTAAAATCGTGTTTTGGCTAATTATTGTATTGAAAACCAAGGTTTTTCTACTTTTGACTCAAAAGCATGCAATGATCCACCTATATCATATTCATTTCATATTTCGGTTCTATGCCTTCTGGTTTGCCTAATCTCTTCTCTCTGAAGTTGTCTTGAAATTTTAACCCGGACTCGTCTAATCTTCTCTGTTCCGAATACTAAAAATGTTCAAACTTCAGATATCATATTCAGATTGTTAAATTTTTTTGTGCGACTCTTTCTGATCTCTATATATTTTCCTCTGCTCGGATGCTTCAGATATCGTATTACTGAGGGTGTTAATCTCCCCTTCCGGGTATTGCCAACGATCAAGGAATTGGGTAGGACACGTATGGAAGTCAATGTTAAGGTTGTACCTTCTACATATTCTCTTGTGACGCCAAACATTAGTTCTTTCTTATATGTTCTCTTGTGACAAAGGCTATAAATCAAATTCTTCTCTGCAGGTCAAGAGTGTCTTTGGTGCAAAAATGTTTGCTCTTGGAGTTGTGATCAAAATTCCAGTTCCCAAACAAACAGCAAAAACAAACTTCCAAGTGACTTCTGGTAGAGCAAAGTATAATCCATCTATTGATAGCTTAGTTTGGAAGTAAGTTTTTCTCTTTGTTTTTGTTTGCCATCCTTTCAATTTACATTCTAATTAGTTATCTGTTTGCTCCCTACCTTGTAAACTTGATCTTATGATTGCATGAAGGTATTGCACATAAATCAGTTATGGTATCTCAACAACTATGTGCTATGATTTTAAATTGTTTTTTAAGAATGATTTCTTATGATGTGAACTGAGTTCTGTTTGACCGTAATGAATTATTTGTTTCTGCAAAATGCTATTCTGGCAATTGTATTCTTGAATCGATCTGATTCTGTTTGCACTGTAATTAATAATTTGTTTTCGCAGAATGCTATTCTGGTGATTACTTGTACTCACGAGTCGATCTGAGTAGTTGTTCTAACTTATTGAACTTGTCGAATATTAAGCTTTGTTGTTGTTACTTAAGTTACTGTACTTGGGTATTTGAACCACCGCAGTTGCAGCCATGAATCCAATTTTTGGTATGAAAGAAGTTCAGCGTTATGGGGTTTGGATATTAGGAGTCTGTTCAGGGAACGTGAATATGGGGCTTTGTTTGGGAATCCAAAATCTGATTTGGGCTTTGTGGATGCAAACATTAAGTGATTAGATGAAATACTTCTTTAATGATACATATTCATCATAGAATATGGTTTCCAAACTGTGCTTGGTATGTGCTGTATAGAAGAACGTTATGTTATGGTGACTCAATAATCCCAAATGTGAATATGTAATTGATGTATAAGGTTTGCAAGTTTTACATGGTAAATGGATGCTTTTGAAGGTTAGTGGAAAACAGTAAAGTGGTCTGTTAAGACTTAACCTGGTGCTCGCTCAACCATGGCTCGACCTTACCAAGCTGCTCTACTTTGGTCAAGCAAGAGATTAGAAGCTACTGATCTCATTTGGTTCTCTCGCTTGACCGGCACTTGAACTCACATAAGTCACTCAACCTACTTGAGCGAATCTATCGAGTATGCTGTTTTAAATGCGAGTTCTTATATCATTAAAATGTATTCATTTGTGTTTCCTTCTGGTTCCAAAGCCTATATAAGGCTCTTGTATATCTCTTGTACATATGATATAAGATCAAATTATCTAGCAATTGGAATTAAAGATTGAGCGCCACAATCAAATCTTAAGGTTTTATTGAGAGGTTTTTGGGGTTTTTTTTTCTTCAATCATCACAGAAAAATTATAAGGGGGATTCTTCTTGTAGAGTTTAGATTATACTTTATAATCATAAAGCTTCAAAGCAATAATATTCATTCAATTGTTCAAAGGCGGGGTTTTATAGTCTAATATCAAATTCATATTAGTATTTTCTCCACCTACCAAAATCGTGTGCTGTTTCTTTGTTTTGCAATTTCCATTTTCAATCTTTGTTGAGTTCTTTCATTGTTCAATACAATTAAACTCTAACAAAGGGGAAATCTTTGAAGTTGTAACTGGTGAGAGAATGGTTGGGACACGTATTTTTATTCAGACCTGAGAAGCATTTTTTTCCTTATATCAATTTGTCACTAGCATGCTTATTTTTATAAGAGAACATTTTGGCCATTAGCTATCTCAAATTGATTCGGGGAAGCATTGATCTGTAGTTTTGATGTTAATTTCTTAACAGCTAAGAAAATATGCCAAATATCAATATCTAATCAGATGAGGTCTGTTGGGAGCAAAGAAACCTAGTTGTTTTGCATTAGAGTACCATCATATTAATTGGTATTTGTGTAATTAGATAAGAATTAAGCAGGCTTTGTGATATTGCAAACCTGCCTGGCTGGACCTGCTATGTTTTGTTTTTTACTTGTTTTTTGTGTTCTGCCATTTATTTTGGCTTCAGATTGCAGTTTAACTTTTTGACATTTGTTATATATACAGGATAAGAAAATTTCCTGGTCAGACAGAGTCAACATTAAGTGCTGATGTAGAGTTGATTTCTACCATGGGAGAGAAGAAGTCCTCAACAAGGCCCCCAATTCAAATGGAATTCCAGGTATGCATGATTTGCTATTGTTGCATTTTTTTTTCTGTGAATTTGTCATTCTGGTTCTGCTTAGATATTTCTATATTAATTGTTTTTGTTTAGTTAAGGGAATTGTTTGGGACAGCACATGCAAATATGCATTAGTTTAAAAAGAAAAAATACCACTAAAATATTACATTTATGAGAATTTATTTTGCTCTCTAAAGGGTTGATTCATTTTGCTAGTCATTGAGCATGATGTGTTTATAGCATATGTGGAGAGGGACTCAGCTAATAAAAAATTGTAAATTATTCGTTAAATGTTTTGTTCTCTGCTCTATTTGTCATGGAATCATTGTATGAATTTAATTTTCATCATATTAGAATTCTGAGTTATGGGTGTAATGAACGTTATTTTCTAACTAGGTGTGAAACAAGGGGAAGTTGGGAAACCCATATCCAAGCCCCAAATTAACTTTGAAGTGAAGTGAAAGTATTGCTGTGAGATAGGAAATTTAATTAGAAAACCAATTTGTCTAAAATAGTAGATATGCGTATTTTGTTACCAAATTTGCTCTCTGTTTCTTTGTACCTACTCTTAGTCCTATCTGCAACAGTTGATTCCTATTTCTGTTTTCCCACCCCTTCATAAAAAACATCTGATCTCTTTTACCTCTTCTTTTCCCTTTTCTTCCCTGTGTTGCGGTTATAAGAGGATAGGGAAGAGAAAAAAGAAAAGAAACAACTACAATGTTAATATTTTCTCACCTAACAAAACTCAATACAGAGTTGTAGTTTAAATAAAAAAAATAATAATAGAACAGCTAAAGCTAAAAAATAAGGAGAAAACAATGGGTTAACCAGGTGGTTAAAGACTTTTCTTTCCACCCTTTTGATAGAAGTTTATTACTCACAGCCTACACAGAGATTAATTCCCCTTCTCTCTCTTGCATGTTCAGCTTACTATGAAGTAAAAGAATATCAACATTGCTATATTTTTAATGGTGTTAAATATTATTGTGTCCTACTCCTATATTTAAAGGGGAATATCACCATTCTTGGGTCCTAAAATGGGAAGCTTACTTAAAAGCTTTAAAATTTGTGGGATGTGGTAGAGGATGATGTTAATCCTACTCTTCCAACTAATCCAATCATAGCCCAAATAAAAAAATATGAAGAAAAGATGACAGTGATGCCCAAGAGTCTATCCTGCTTGCATTCGGTGATTTTGGAAGTGGTCTTTAGATTATAGTGCACAATGTAACGTTGATGTGGTGACGAGAATGATGTGGCTCTTATAATGCCTAATATCAGCCGAAACTATGAGATATCACTCGAAACATCCTAAAACGTGGCTTTTTTAACACCTTTACAACACAGGAAATCTCGGTTTATTTTAATGAAAACCTTTACAAACGCGGTCGATACGATGCAACTAGGCCTTGTTTTGCACAATGCTTAAAACTCATAGTGTCTTGTGAAACTCCTAAAGAGGTATGGGATAAGATTAAGGAGGAGTATGAAGGCAATCATCAAAAAACTCGTGCAATTCTGAATTAAAAGAGGAAATTTGAGATGATGGGAAAGAAAAGTAATGATAGTGTCAAGGAAAATGGAAGTAGGCTGGTGTTGGCAATCAAATCAAACTACTTTTCTGGCAAGTTCCTAGCCAAAGAGTCGGATAAACTTTGAAGAAACTCAAGAGGAGGGTGTTTTGTATTTCATCCTCCATCACCCTGTCTATTATCTTATCCATAGTCGCTTATCCAGCCTCTTTGACTCTTGCGTTAGTATCACACTTGTGGCCATAGTAATTTGCTCTCTCATTTTGTTGTATCACTCTTGCGTTAGTATCACTCTTGCGTTAGTATCACACTATTGGCTCATATTATTCTATTTTTCTCATCTGCTTTTTCCTTATTGTATCACCACTTAGGTCAATATGGCCAAGCTCTAACGTTCCCACCCTTCAAACTCTTTTCTAAAGATCCTTCCATGTAGTGATGGCAATGTGCCAGACTAAGGGCACACATGACATCAAAAATACAGCCTAGCAGAAGCACGTGGTAGGGATGACCCCAAATCGCACTGTGTGTGCTTAGGCCGTGGTTGGGCAACCTTTTTCGATGTTCGGCATGGACACGATGCACGACACGACTTTTGCCAAGGGCCAGCACAAAAAGGCAAAACATAAATAAGTTTTTGTTACTTTTTTTTGTTCTAAATAAAAATTGAAAATGTATAATTTTTAGTTTACATTTATAAATTATACTCGTATAACCTTCCATTTACACTATAAACATCCGTGTAGTTACAGAAATATGTAAAAGCTATAGGACATATTTGATAGGGTGGTTCGACACAAAAAGCCCAAGTCACAGCATTAGTGGGTCATCATGTGGTGCTGTGGGCTCACGATTCACAACTTTTGGCATGGTGTGAAGTCAAGTGGACCTAGCCTTTGAAGCACGCTGGTATGAATGCACGACATGAAACATGACACAGCGTAAGTGCGTAACCAAGTGTCATCAATACACCTATATGTAGCTCAAGTGTCTCACTGGACCTCCTCAGGCCCTCTTTTCCTGGCATGTAAGAAAGAAAGAGGGATACTAAAATTTTAGTATACATAGGAGCTCTACAATTCTAGAAGTTGGAGAGAAGATTTTAGTGTCTTATGTCTTTTCTTCCCAAAGGCTGGGAACACAATATACTCTTTGGATCGTTGTTGATGGTAAAAAAATGATCTTGTCACACAATTTGATTGTTATTTTGTGTTGTCAGGTTCCTATGTTCACAGCATCAGGATTACGTGTTCGTTTCCTCAAGGTATCTGTCTTTCTTTTGAGTTATTTTGCTCTACCATCAGTGATCTCCCAAATCTTTCTTTATCTAACAAACTGCTGCCAGGTATGGGAGAAAAGTGGCTACAACACTGTTGAGTGGGTTCGTTATATTACAAAGGCCGGTTCCTACGAAGTAAGGTGTTAAACGGACAGCTCAGTCACCAAAACGAATTTTCTGAGGGCTTTCTAGTGATATTACGGAACGTAACAAACTGATGTTTCAACTAACCATGGCAGCAGTAGTTTTCGAGTTTACATAAACCTTGCCGATCTTATTACATCTTTCGTTCACCTCATCATCAAATCTTTTTACCCCCTTGTATCTTAGCAATTCAATATTCAATAGCATAGTATATGTTGATATGATTATTTGCAATTATAGTGTGGAAAGAAATGTCTTTTGTAAAAAAACAATGTGAATTATGCGAAGCGAATTGCGGCGTTTTGAAAGCTCCTCTATTATGGAGAGATCCTCTCCACAGTGAAGTTGATTGTTCATTTTGATCATTGTAAGATTCAGAATTTTGTTGTGCACTTCCACTTGTGCTGTTGTGTGCACACTATCAACTCTACTTGTCTTCTATAATCCTCCGGTCTCTATGAGATTGCTTCAAATTAAATAAGTTGTTGAATGTACGAGGAAATGAGTTAATGGAGGAAAAACGAGGAAATTAAGATGTGAATTGTGATGATTGTCAAATGTACGAGGAAATTTTAATTTCCTAGGAATTGCTAAATAGGAAGGAGTGTGTATGTATGGTCTATGGTTATTGAATTCCTTTAGGATTCCTATTTTTAGTTTATTTAGTCTACATTTTATCATAATTTTTTCTTGGAAATTTTAAATAACTACAAAAATATTACATTTTCTCAATTTTTTATTATATTCTCTTTGAAAACTAAAATTATTGTTAATAAATAAAATTTGCTAATTTTATGTATTAAAGTGAAGGTTGTAAATTTGTAAATAATTGAACTTCATTACTATCCTCAAAAAATTAAACTTTGTTACTGTTCTAAAAGAAATAAAGTGATTTGCAAATAACTGCCTTTAAGTTCATGAATTTTGCAAATTATTGCAGCCTTATAGTTTATTTTTTGTGAATTACTACCTTTAAAGTATCAAAGTCTAACTATTCAGGGCAAGTGATCGTTGAACAACCCAAATGACTTTTGAGCAACCTAAATGACAGTTGACCATCACTAATCACTTTTGACTTTTGTTGACCATTAATAAGCACGTTGACTTTCTTAAGAGTACCCACAGCCATTAACCATTTGGGTGGTTATTAAGAGAGAGAAAATGAAAATATTAATAAAATATTGAGGAGAGAGAAATTATTGGGGTATCAATTGAATAACCAGGTTATTCAAATAACCAAGTTATGTATATGGTCATGCAATTTTTTTTTTGCTTTTTGGTTGACATGGATGGCTAAGATTTTGACACGTAATACAAATTGTGTGGTGGGGTTGGGTAAAAGTAGGAGAGAGAAAATGTATAACCAAAATATTATGGTTAACTATTGGCATACATTGGTTATTAAATGGTTATAAGAGTGGTTATAAGTGAGGTGGAAGATGGATAAAATAATAAAATAATCAATAACCAAGATGGGGTTGGGCAACCATTGTGTATGCTCTATGTCTTATCACTTCTTTTAACCCATTATAATGATAATTTTTCAAAAGACGGGACATCACGGCCACCATTAAAGGATAAATTTTTCGAAAATTCGGTCAAAATAAGTACTAATTCGCCTATGCCCCGACACGTAGACTGAAAAAGATATTTAACGTTATTTTTACCCATCATAAAGATTTTTTTTCAAAAAAAACGGATGTCACGAACTCACGATTACCCTTATGAGAAAACTATTCGAAAATCCAGTCGAAACAGGTATTTCTTTGCCTATTTCCCCATATGTAGACCGAAAAATATATTTAAAGTCGTTTTGAGTTTTTACATATCATAACGATAATTTTTCAAAAAACGATATGTGAAAAATATTATTAGTGAAAACTTATTGAAATAAAGTTAGTTTAAAATGCAGGGATCATGATCAATATTTAAATTAAAAATGATAAACATTACTGAAATATTAAAATAAAAAAATAAAGTCAATTATATCAAAAAATTTAATATAATTTGAAATACTTTTTATAAAATAATACTTCACCCTATTCTTCCTATTAGTCCCATCTACTCAAGGATTATTAAAAATTAATTTCATAATTTTTAATTAAACAAAATTAAAAATATTAAAAGTTAAAATATTATTTAGACAAATGTGTAAAAAGTAAATGAGACTAATAGGTGGAATAGGAGAAACTATAACAATTCAAAATAACAAAAACAAATGGGAAAACTTATGTGAACCAATGGAGTAAATGAAAAGTTTTTACTTTTATTCATCTTAGTTAATTAATTCCAAACCCAATTGGAAAAAAGAAAACATAGAAATTTGAAACCCACATAACTCTCGAAATCCCCTATTTAAACAAAATCAATTATCCAAATTCCCAGATTTTCATTCAGTCATTCCATCCAACTCATAATTTCTTCCCACAATTCTATTTGAAATTCCGTCAACTCATACTTTCTCCCTTTCCTAATATTACCATCGTCGTTTGATTGGCGACTTTGTTCTGTAGATGAGGTTTTTTAAGAAGATCGCCGGATTTTTAGGGTTTGCGCATGAAAATAAGGAAGATCAAGAAGAAGATAGTAACCCTAATAATAATAACAATTTAGACGAAAATCGACGTAATCGGATGAATGTTGATCCAATTCAAAGGGGCCCCCGCAAAGGGTTCAGTGTTCCAGTTCAAGTTCCTGTTGAACGTCATGCTGTGGGTCCCATTTTGATCCCATGTAATGGTGACGGTGGAGTTCAGGTTACTTTCTTGTTTCCCATTCTAAAATATCTTTTGTTCTGTAGTTTTTATTAATTTCGTAATATAAATTTGCTATGTTTGGTTGATTGATGATCATTTGTTGAGTATTTGAAGTTAAATTGAGTTATATATGAATGTGAGTTGATAATGGTGCGAGTTTTTTGCTTTAATGCATGTTGTTACTTTGACTCTTCATGTAATTGCAAGTACCCATGTCATGTCTTTTGCACCTGACTTTTCTTGAAACAATGGAGTGTTTGGCAATTGCTGTGGCTGTTGGCCAGGGGCGGATCTAGAAAAAAACCAAATGATGTCAATATCGATAATGTAAAAAAAATTACATCAACATTTTTATTTTAATTATGATAATGAACTTTAATAAATTGATAATCAACTAAAAAATTCAAACAAATCACCTAAATCAATTTTAAATTAAATTGATAATCAACTAAAACTCAAATAAATTCAAGAAATTAAATATGAAACCCTAAATTTAACCCCAATCTAACCAAAAACCCTAAATTAATTAATAAATATGGTTTGAGGAATTAAAAAAGTTAAGAACAATGTTTAACAATTAACAATTAAAGAAATGAAAAATCCATAACACATTAACAATTGAAACTCAAACTTTTAGGGAAAGAATAAAAGAAAGAAAAAGAACAAGGTTTGATTTTTGAGAAAACAAAAATCTGTTACTCTTGTGGTGGTGCGCTACTAGGCGGTGGCTCCAAAGCTAGGGCTAGCTTTTACCGACCGGAGGAGGAGGCTGGGATGCTGCGATGGCCGGTGCAGGCGGACAGGCGGAGGGGCAGGGGTTTGAATTTTGGAAGTGAGAACAGATTCGGGGATGGAAGCAACTATTCTCAACAAAGTTTGATTTTTTGAAAAAAAAAAGTTGTTGCAAAATGTTCTTAATAAGGTTTGAACCCTGGTAACAGTAGTGGATCACTATAGCCTCTACCAACTGAGACAAATAGATTATCAATATACATTAGAAATGCGTTTGTATATAACTCAATGCTGTCAATTGACAGCATTGACTAAGGCTACATCCGCCACTGCTGTTGGCTGCTTGTTTGACCAGCTAGAAATGTTGGTTGTTTTTGTTGGCTTCTAAGCTAGGCGAAAAGGCAGCTATTTGTGAAGATATTTGGTGAAATTGAATATTGACTGTTGGCTTTTTATTAGAGAAAGAGTGGACTAAGAAATCAAAAGCCCACCATAAAAGCTAGAGCAACCTTTTATTTTGGCTTAAAAGATAGTTTTTAAACTACTTTATAGTTTAAAAGTCATTCACTAAACAATTTTTTTTTGCTGTTTGACCAACCAAAAGCCAAAAGTCACTTGTACATCTATCCAAGCCATATACCTAGGTTAAAAGCCATGAACTAAAATATCAAAATATTACATAAAACCGCCAAGTTAGACACTTATACATCTATCCAAGCCAGACCTAGGTTTGCTTGCATCATTTAAGTGTACTTTATCTTGAGTGTTCCTTTTGTGCTTGTAATAGGTTTTTTTAGTGTTACTTTTTGCAGTTGTGGTTGGTTTTTGGGTTTGTTTTTTGTTTTGAAAATGTGCGTTGAAACTTCTGTGAATCCAAGTGTGGTTGATTTTCTACCTCTATGTTGGATGGCTTAGTATGTTATATGCAATGTGTAGCTGTTATTAGCCATCATAGGCGTTTGAGCAATATATCATGAGATGTTATGTTTGGTTGATTGGGTTCATTTAGTGAGGAATTTGGATATGAAATGAGGATTACAAGTCGTGACTCGTAATAAGTTTTTACTAATACAAAATCTTTTGGGGTTTATTAAATTGTACAAATTTAATGTTGTGTTATCAAGCGTTGCAAGATTGGCGCTTTCATGCGTTCATTGCTATTTATCCTCTATGTGTGAATTTAAATTTATTTGAATTTCAAAGTACCTCTATGTTGGAAGTATATTGGAAACCATGTGTAGATATCTATGATGGGACTCTTTCAATTTGCACTTTTCTAGTATTTATTATTTATTTATAGCTTTTCTTGGCTATTAGAAAACATTCAAATTTAGTTCTAGCATTGCATCTCTGATTTATCCAAGTAACTAATGAGATGACCTAGGATATTATCATTATGTCTTCTCGCTTGTATATCCTATCAAGTCATCCATCAAAGATGATATGGAATTGCGTGTGTAAAAAGGGTTCTACATGTAAAGTCTGGTCAAACTCTAATAAAAGTAGGATGAGCTCACCAACTCACACACCATATTAAGTAATATTTTAAGATATTATAATATATTAGCTATTATTATCCTTTTTAAAAGTGTATTGGGTTCTAAATTATCTAATCCAAACTTTGATTTAAATAAGTTATAGAAAACTTGATTATTATGATAAAATTGTTTTTCTTTTTAAGTCAACAATTCACATTGTGATGTTCACAAAACAAGGCAAGGTGTCATGTCTACGACAACGTCAGTGATTTTTTATTGTTTCAAATTAGGAAGCAAGGTTGGAGAAATTTTAAATTAGGGTTTTTACGTAAGGGCGGAAGTTTTTTGTGGAGTTTAGTTGAGGGATGGATAGAGGATGATGGATTGAAGATTTTAAGTGAAAGAAACAAATGAAAAGATATGTTAAGGTTTAATGATTATGTTGATGCCGATTAAGGTATTAGGGTTTCTTGGGTTTTTGAAGATGGAATAAGATGCAAAGGTTAAATCTTTAAGGGGGTTGTGGATGATGGATGCAGTAGGAAGAAAATAAGAGGTTTCAAACGTGGACATGATTCAAGTTTTAGTATCTAGTTAAGGGATGGATAGAGTATGATGTATCGAAGATGTTAGGTGAAAGAAACAAATGAAAAGATAGGATAAGGGTACAAAATCATGATGATGCCAATTAGGGAATCAGGGTTCCTAGGGTTTGTGAAGATAAAATAAGATCCAAAGGTTAAATCTTTATAAGGGCTATGGGTGGTGGACAAAGTAGTAAGTAAAGGAGAGGTTTCAGTGATGGACGAAATAGAGAATATAATCTATGGAGTTTGAGATAGCGCAACATAATTTGAATCTAATTCCATTATAGATGCACCATAGAATCAAACCTGAGGTTTTGAAGAACATAATTAGATTTGCTGAGCTTCATATGGATGACTTTCAGTACCTAATCTTGAAAAGAGTTGAGCCAAAACAAGAACTAAAAAGCTATCATTGAGTTTGTCGATAAAGTGTTCAGTAGCTATTTTTCTTCCATGGGACTTGATATTTATAGTAAAGTTGGGATTTATCTTGGTTATGTGGGTTATTGAATCTAGATTTACATGGATTTCATGCACAGGTAGTGTTTCATGAAAAGCATAGAATACCTTAGTTCTAGCATTTCTTATCTCACTTTATCCTTCTTATGAATACTTGAATTTTGTTGTACTTTATTTGAAGTTTGTGTAAAAAAATTTGTCAAGTTTGTAGATTTATACTTATGTAGAATTTCTATACTTGTTATGTAAATTGAATACCCTAAGTATTAATTTGTTTTCAAGGAGTTTGGGGACGTCTTTGTGATGCTGAAATGTGTTTTAAATGGATGTTAAGGCTAGATCTTACGCTATTGGTCTGTTTGGCAAATGATTGTAGCCATAGTTATCAGAATCACGATTCTGATCTACAATTCTACGATCTAACGATATAAAAACAGTCGTCTGATCCGGATCATAGGTAGGAGCTTAATGTGGTAGAATCATGCGATCCTACATAGCTAAAGAATTTTAGTGGTAGGATCATAACAAGATTCTACGTTCCTACGATCCAAGGATCCGATCCTACATGGGTAGTTTCAATTATAAAATATTTTCATTGACTGTAGATTTCACTTACATATAAATATATATTTGAAATAATTATATCAATACCTTTAGAAAGTTCAAAATTTTTATTTATTCGCAATTTAAAAATGATTATTAAAAGTTTTCTCAAAACTTAATAGATGAAGTCAAGTAAGTTTTTACTTGCACTTTCAAACTTATCTTAAAACTTAAAAAGAGAACATATATAATTTATAATTTATAATCAAAAGCATTTTAATGCACATTTGTAGGATTAAACGGTCCTATGATCCGATTCTATCGATTTCGATCCTACCCCCTCAACGATCCTAGGTAGAATCTCGATCCTAATAACCTTGATTGTAGCTGTTGTTTGGTTTGACTATTGGCTTATAAGTGAGTTGCTATGTTTTTAAGCCAACTGGTATGAACTATGAAGGTGTTTTGTAAATATTAATTGTGGCTATTAGCTATTTATAGAGAAAAGCTAAACAAAAAGCCAAATGCCAAAAGACAATGAAATAAACTTTAGGTTTTGACTTAAAATTTGACTTTTCAGTCGCCTTAAAACTTATAAGCTATCGCAAAAGTAAACTAAAAAGCCGATCAAAAAGATATCTACCAAAGACACTATATCTTCAGCTCTCGACAAATATGATAGGGCTGTCTAGTGTCTATTGTCTAGTCTATTATGCAAAATTTAGCTTATCCTAAGATGTTTGAAAAGGTTCATAATTAGTGAAACTCTGCTATGACATATTTATAGTACTTGACTTGTTATAAAATGAATCGTCAATGTCCTTTTCCAATTTGGGCCTTAGGCATACCTGATTATTGCAATAAATATGTTTCATTATAGAATTTAGAACAAGCAACGAAGCTAATAAATGAGTGGTTAATATAATGTGATAATGGAAGTACTTAAAAATTGACAGTGGTTGTTTGACTTTCTTTTGAAGTGAGAAATTCTTCATCTGAAATTTGTGTCGCTAAGGTTTTTGATGAATGAAATCGATGGTTTTTCCCTCTAAAATGTGATGTTAAATAGTGAAATCAAGGTATCGATGTTCTGGAAATGTGAGCATATGAAGGGTCGGAGGGAAGTACTAAATTGAGTTTTAGTACTTGTCCAATTATTTGTTTTACTTATGTCACTTGGATGTCGGATTATATCATCTGAATTTAGTATGCCGTTTAATCTAATGGACACCCATAGAATAGATCGAGGAAACTTATGGTGTAGATGCATGTTAAATGAATTTATGCTCCTTGGGCAATATTCGGAAACCTTTAATGCAGATAGAATATAATTGTGTGCATTAATCTGGAAGGAGTTTCATCTCCTTTGACTGTCTAATCTGAAGCTTAGTAGTGTCATCACTCATTTGTGTAAATAGAATATCAGATTTCGATATATCACGAAGAGTTGGGATTTGTTATAAGAGGAGCCATTACAATTCATTAAGTGACGATTCTCGAGCTTTCTCGGAAATTGACACTTGATTACCAAGTGTGAACTGCTCCTGGCAGCTCAGCGGCTTTTTATATCTACCGAATACTGCACTTTCAATTTGCTTTAATTTCTATCGCTGTTATATGCTATGTCTTTCTAATGTTCAAGTCAGAACAATATGGGGTTTTCCAAGTTCTTTTTGCTAACAGCTGCAGCTATTGTCATGCACAGGGCCTCAAGTGGTATGCAGAACGTCTGAGAATCGACGAGGATGGGGATGTAGCAGATGAATTCTTTCATGAAGTCTCTTCGGAAACGTCACAGGTCGTGCAAGATCAGCCACGACCTATGCCAAGGTTCCAAGTGAAGTCCAGTGTAAGACATGCAAAAGTAATACAACAGCAACTGACCTCTGATGGAAAGTTTCAGCATTTAGTCGAATCTCATGGTCGATTGCAGTGGGTGTAGAAATGAATAGGACATCAATCTCTTCTTTTTTGCGGAGAAGGCAGGCCCGTATAAGTAAAACCTAATGACCGTGTACAGCAGGATAATTGTTGCCGAAGATAGGGGAGTACAAATGATACCTGATTCATTACTTAAAAGGCGTTTCCCCTGCTCTTCGCAATACTCGCATATTTGGCTGGCTGGGCTCTGATGCATCGAATTCAATTTTATCATTATTTAATCCAATCTTGATTTTCTGATATATTTTGGAACATGGAAAATAGATCAAAGCAGCAAGCTTGTGTTTTCTCAGTTCATTGCACAGAAAAGGCTGCTTAGTAATTGTTCTTTTATACTTTATTAATTTTTTGATCCAAACTTTTGGTGATTTTTTGTTTGTAAATGTAAGAATTTCAATTGAAGATTTTCTTGTCAATTTTTTGTGGCTGCAAGGTTTCTGATTCCTTTGTAACATTGCCTATGATAAATTTTTTTTTTTTTTGGTTTGAGTTAAAGATGGTCAAGGGTCTGAGACTTCGTATATGGCGTACAACACTTAAAAATTTGATAACCTTTTTTTTTTTTTTTTTTCCTTTCCAACTGTTTACTAGTATTACTCTAAGCTGTTCAAAAGCGACTCGACCCGAAATCCGAATCGAACCGACCCGAAAATGTGTTACTTAATTAGGTGTTTCGAACCAAAAATACCCGAATCAATGTCGTATCCGAACCGGAACGGGGAAAGTTGAACCCGAACCGCAACCGATTTCTTTTGTAACCGACTCATAACCGTTAACCGACATTATCCGAACCTAAAAGACCGACACGAGTCATATTTGACCCGAATCATGCTCGATCTGACTAAAACCGACTTAACCCGAACAAATTTTAGATCGAATTGCTTTAAACCTGAAAATTTTTCTAACATAGAAGTATTATATACTTATATTCAATGATCTTATTAGTTAATCTAATAAAGTTGTAGATTTTTTAATAAATTAAATTTTATAAATACATATGATTTCATATATTTAGAGTTAATAATCAATAGTCAATGTTTATTTAACTATTTTTCATCGTATCAGATGAAAATTGATAGAACTTTATATTTTTAATTTCCGGTCAAACAACTAAAAGTAGCAAAGTAATAATGATCATTAATTGATTTGCATTTTAACTATTTTGCTCTAAGTAAAGGAAATCTTGTCATCAATTACTAACAACTTAATTTGATATTGAATCGACCAATAGTAATTAGTAATACGTCCCCGAATTCCGTTTTAAAAAAAACCCAAACTCGATATGTGCCTGATAAAGTCGAACCAATTATTAATCAATGACAACCTGACACAGATTAACACTCGACCTAAACTTCAATCGGCATCGAACCGATGCTAACCCGATAATTCGAATAACCGAACCGTAACTCGCCGACCTGACCAGAATGTGATCCGTCGTAACAAGCAACCGAAAAATAACTGATCCGAAATACAACCGAACCGAATCACACCCGTTCGAAACTGACCCAATCGCCACAACTCTACTCTACTAGTACTATAGTTAGTATTTTTTTTTTAAAAAAAAAAAATTTGCCTACTTATATATTTAGTTAGTTTTGAAATTTTAGGTAGGTTTTATTTAGGTCGTTTTGAAATAGATAAGTAATTTCATCAAAAACAAGCATGTAATAAGATACTTTTAAACTTATTTTCATTTATAAGCGTCCAACTCTCCAAAGCTTGTTTTAGATTAGTTCACACATACTAACGGCGAACAAAGAGAAAAGGTCAAAAAAAAGGTCAAGAGGTTCGTTCGCATCCAAATTTAACAAAAGTCAAAAAGTCAACAAAAGTCAACTCAATCAGTTGCTCTTACGAACAGCAGCAGACTACTTGACTAATTGACTCATCCTTAATAATGGCATGTTGTTTGACCAGTGATCCCCTTTGTTAGCAGTTACCAATTGCGAACAGATCCTTTGACTTTTTTGACCTTTGCTCTTTGTTCGTAGTCGGTAAGTGCGAATCCGAACCCAACTTTGGAAAGTCAGACGCTTATAAATGAAAATAAGTTTAAAAGTATCTTATTCCACACTTTTTTTATATATGATTAGTCTTAATCATTTTGCGACAATTGAGTCATTACAACCCTAAAATAATATGAAAAACGTAAACTACAATCTCCTATTTTGCGTATTAGTCCCATTTAATTTTGCACACTTGAAAAGACAACATTTTAATTCTTAATATCTATAATTTTCTTAATTAAAAATCATAAAAAGTTGATATTAAAGATCCTTATATTGAGACGAATCTAACGAGATCGTAGATGACTATGTTTTAACTTATAGATTAAGCATATAGTGATTAAAAATGAATGGAACTAATGCGTAAAAAGACAACATGCTTTTTTTCCATTGTTCTTATACCCTAATAAGCTGTCGTATGTGGGGTAATCATTGATTGTCCATAAAAGCATTGCACTGAATATGAACAACTCATTAACATGTGCTTCAAATTAAACACATAAATCAGGGCCGTCTCGTTCATTTTTAGGCCCTAGAGCAAATGATAAAAATAGACCCCTAAAAACTTAAGACGTAACGCATAATATAATACATCTTTTTTTTTTAGGGTTTTTTATGAAAAACAGCCTCAAAGTTTACCCTTTTTATGAATTACAGCCTCAAAGTTTTTTTTTTATGAATTACAGCCTCAAACTTTTAAAAGTGACCAGTATTACGGCCAAGTTACCGTTGACCACCCTGTCAACCGTTGACCAAGCCTTCTTCCCGGTTACTAACCCTTTTTCCTTTTTTTTTGAGTTTTCTTTTTTCTTTTTTCTTTTTTTTAATTTAATTCCTTCTTTCTCTTTACATTCTCATCCTCTCCCTTCTTCTTCTCCATCATCTTCATCCTCTTCATCCCTAATAAACTTCAAACACTCCATTAATCTTCAAAGTCACCATTTATCTTTAAAGACCCAATTTCTCTCCTATTAAGTAAATTGGGTATTTCCAATTTCTCTCCTATTAATTTTCAAAGTTACATATCTTTTTTAAGTAAATTGGGTCTTTTCTATTAAAATTAGGTCTTTCAAAGAAATCTATGGGAGATTGAAAGACCCAATTTGCACTTTCTTCTTGAATTTCAAAAAGATGATTTTGATGGTGGAGAAGAAGATTAATGAAGAAGAAGACCCAAATTGTCTCTTGATGTGTATTTTATTTTCTGGGTTTTTCAATGATGGAATTTTGAATAATGTTTAAAGACCCAATTTCTCTCCTATTAAGTAAATTGGGTCTATTCAATTTCTCTCCTATTAATCTTCAAAGTTACATATCTTTTTAAGTAAATTGGGGCTTTCCTATTAAAATTGGGTCTTTCAAAGAAATTTATGGGAGATTGAAAGACCCAATTGCACTTTCTTCTTGAATTTCAGAAAGATGATTTTGATGGTGGAGAAGAAGATTAATGGAGAAGAAGACCCAAATTGTCTCTTGATGTGTATTTTATATTCTGGGTTTTTCAATGATGGAATTTTGAATAATATTTAAAGACCCAATTTCTCTCCTATTAAGTAAATTGGGTCTTTTCAATTTCTCTCCTATTAATCTTCAAAGTTACATATCTTTTTTAAGTAAATTGGAGCTTTCCTATTAAAATTGGGTCTTTCAAAGAAACTTATGGGAGATTGAAAGACCCAATTGCACTTTCTTCTTGAATTTCAGAAAGATGATTTTGATGGTGAAGAAGAAGATTAATGGAGAAGAAGACTCAAATTGTCATGTGTATTTTATTTCTTGAGTTTTTCAATGATGGAATTTTGAATAATGTTTGAAGAATTGTGATCTGGGTTTTTTTTCTTGCATTTTTATATGATGATACAATTTTAAAGTTGAATTCTTTGATGATTTTAAGAGACCAATGATTGATTTATCATATACCCATGTTTGAGTATTCTGCAACAACAACAAAACGCAGACACAATTACAAAGAGATTAACCCAGAATTTTAACCCAAAATTTTAAAGAAAATCAAAAAACAGTAATATTCTTTAATGAAGAGATTAACCCAGAATTTTAATGGAGAGTAACGTTAAAATCAAAAGAAAACGAAAATCAAGAATTTTAATCTATTTCACTAAAATTTGAGAAAAGTTGGAAAGAAATCTAGGGTTTGGAATTTGGAGAGAAATTGAGTCTTTGAAGATTAATGATGACTTTGAAGATTAATGGAGGATGAAGATGATGGGGAAGAAGGGGGAAGAGGATGAAGATGTGAAGAGGATGAAGGAATTAAATTAAAAAAAGGAAAAAGAAAAAAGAAAACTCAAAAAAAAAAAAAGAAAAAAGAAAAAAGAAAACTCAAAAAAAAAGGAAAAAGGGTTAGTAACCGGGAAGAAGGCTTGGTCAACGGTTGACAGGGTGGTCAACGGTAACTTGGCCGTAATACTGGTCACTTTTAAAAGTTTGAGGCTGTAATTCATAAAAAAAATACTTTGAGGCTGTAATTCATAAAAAGGGTAAACTTTGAGGCTGTAATTCATAAAAAACCCTTTTTTTTATTGTTAATATTTAATCTACTTTACAAAAAAAACACTAAAAACTCATATTATTTAGAAAAAATGTAAGTTATATATAAATTTAATTCAAATTAATATCACTTATATACATAAAAATAAGTTTCTTGAGCCCTAAAAAACACGGGACCTTGTTTCCACTTGCCATTCGACGGCCCCGACATAAACCCCTTCATCCCACATCTTTTTGGGTAGGGGCAGAGAAAATTATCATCTTAATTGACTATCATTTTAATAAGAAAATTAGTTAGTCGCCATGGCTAGTAGAGAAATATATAATATGGAAAAGAAAAGCAGACAAAATGCAACTCAACAAGAAGTTACAGCAAATTCTAGTTCGCAAATTGTAGTAAATACTGCATAAAATATATTTTCGGTGAATTTATATCGATTTTGAATTAACATACTAACATTCAATTTATATCCAACACATAAAAGGGCATATTTTTATTTGATGACCAAATTAATAGTCCATTATCACAAATTCACAATCTCACAAACGACCTTCATAAACAAGACACAAGCTAATTAAAGAGAAGATATATAAAGCTAGTCATTCACAATCAAAAAACTTAGAGATGCTTATTGTAGTGTGGTGCAGGGTATCCTGTTTCATAACTGTGAGTCGTACTTGTTGTAGTTGTACTTCCGGGCGCACCCGGGACATGGTGATGTCCCATTCCCGGAATATGATGATGTTCCATGCCCGTGCCCGTGCCTGTCATGGGATAATGTCCGGTGGCAGTGCCTGATGATACATGTTGGCCCGTGCCCGTAACGATGCCAGTGCCAGGAATGTGGTAATGGTGGCCTGCTTGCTTTGATTCCAGTTTTTGAGCAGCGTGTCTTGCTTTGTCTGCGTGCAAATCCGCCTTGGCTTCTGCTTCCTTCACTTTCCTTACCTCCTTTGCTATCTCTTTCTCTTCCTTTGTCCTCGCTGTCGCCTGCGCGGCCTGATACATTGTTCGGTGAGAGACCACCGTCAAAAAACCAACTCAACCCAAATGAACGAATGATAGTTAAAACTACAACACATGTTATATACTCTAATAGAGTTTCTCATGAAAAGACTAACAGGTAAACGGCCTGTTAGGTAGTTGTTAATAAACGCTGATAATGAAAATAAAAAATTGGTGTAATTTTAGTTGAAAATTCTCTTGGTTATCTCCATGGTCATACCTCCATGTCCATGGTCATCTTAATCTATCTCATTTTTCACATAAAATTCATTCGTGGTATATTGGAAATTTATGAAAAAGAAATTTTAATTAAAGTTTCAAAAATTTTAAAATACAAATCATTTTCATTACCACCATTTAATACTATTTTACCACTATTTATTACCATAAAAAAAGTAAAGATGCAGCTCAGGCCGTATGGCATCCTCGTACTTATAGCCCTAAATATGTTGAGATTGATTCCATGATAAATTGACCATTTACAATTCCCGCACAAATTAAATTTATGGAAAGTATTGACAACAAAACAACTATCATTATTTTGGGACTTTCTACAACCATTAACTTTGCTTTTTTGACATGGGCCTGGGCGAAGGCCCTTCTTGCCCACCCTAACGACCGGCCCTGCTATCATATTCATAATCCTAAAATATTAAAACGGATTATATATATATAACGTGCACATGATCAGTTTAAATCTATGTGCGAAAACACTGGGTATGATGATGATGATCAGTTTAATTGGTGATAAAGTAAGCTTAATTAAGCAAAAGCAGATCGATGGGAGTACCTCTTCTTCAACTTTGGCTTTGGCTATTTGGATCTTTTCTATAGCTGCGCTGGCCATGTCGCTGACCTTCTGCTTTGCTGACTGCATCTTGGATTATTGCTATTCAAATCAACAATCAACTTAATTCTTTCAAGATTTTATGTTTGTAGCTTTAATTGAAGCACGAGAATTATAACTACCAACTGATTGAACACGGGTTGGGTTGATGAACTTATATATACATATTTATGTTGGATAAAATAGGATTTATAATAGATGATGTTACGATTTGCCACGGCTCATACCACGTGTTGGACATGCAGTCTACATCAGTGTCATGCCTTGTAGCTTTCTCCATTTTTAGTTAGTCTCTGTCCTATTGTATTTCAAGTATTTTTTATTTTGCTCTGTTCAATTTGATTTAAAGCATTTTTCCACTATTTCTTTTAAATTTTATTCATAGATTTTAACTCTTTTTAAATTTTAATCATACAGTTTATTTTCTCTATTCAGTTGTTAACATTATCACATTTTTCTTAAGAAATAATAATTTTCTTGTTATTTTAAATTATATGAAACGTAGGGAGTAGATAACTTTTTTCATATGCTTATATTGCAATTTCATTGACTGTTCTTATCCTTGGATCAATTAGGATTTTAGTTTAAATTCAGGAAATTCGACACTACAAATAAGTATTGAGTTGGTGACTATTGTTGGCGACTATAATAAATCAGTCGTGAAATATGGCGACTTCATAGCAACTAGAATACACATGTTGCCAAAATAGGGTAAATGGCGACTTAAAACCTCGGTCCCCATGTGGTCGCTAACTGGCGACAAAAAACGTGTCCCTAACTAGTCGCCAAATATATTCAACGACCATATTTAAATTTTAAATAATCAAACGACACATTCCATACCATTCACAATCCTCTTTTTACTTTCTCATATTTAATTTTTAAATTTAAAATTTTAAATTGGCGCCTATTTGGAAATTTCAACCAAATCTCTCCTTAATCCCTCGTATTCTCCCATTAAAACTTCTACCATTCACATTTCTCTTTTTACTTTCTCATATTTTTATTGTCCCATTGTTTTCATCTATCTTATTTACATTTGGTTCATTCTTAGAATACTCTCTTTCACTCTCCTTTCGTTTTACCATTTTCTTATTCTCCGGCGAGGCGGCAAGAACTCGGCCTGTAGGTGGCGCTAGGTAAGTGGTTCGTTTTCATGATTTTTTTTATAACTTAATATTATTACATTTGATTTATGGTTTGGGTTTAGGGTATAGCTATGTGTTATGGACTTTATTGATAGATTTATGGAATTTGTTATATATTATGGAATTTATTTAGGAAAAATTACCCTGAATAATACGACCTTTCACTTATTTTCCAAGAATAATACAAACTTTCAATTAACCACGAATAATACGAAGTATAACCTGCATTTTCCGCTGCCATACCTGACCGCTTTTTAACCGATGGAACAGGTCAATTTTGATTGTTGCTTATCACCATTCATCTCCAACCTTTTTTCATTCTTTTTTTCCAGAATTCTCACCTTATTGCTTACTGTATCTTTCACTTTTTTTAATTACTTCCTCCAACCTTCCAACCTTCACCTCATTCATTTTAATTACTTCCTCCAATCTTCCCCTTCTTCATTTAATTGAATACCCCACCATACCAAAACTTTAGAGTAATTGAATCATTCACATTAACATAAAAACAAGCAAAAAACACTAAATTACATACAATTTCGAGTTAGAAACAAGTACTAATCGAATTAATCTGAAAAAGGAAAAATGCCAATTTTCGATTTTTATAACCCTGATTTTTTGGTGTTGGCAAAATTAGAGGACAAATAATGCAATGGAGAACAATAAATTAACCATTATGTGATAGTATGTAGTCTGACTGAATTGGCTTCTTCAATTGTTTGTGTCGAAGCTTTGGAAGCAGGACAACAAGGGCTTATCTTGCACGTGAGAGAGAAAGACTTCTTGAGATTTGAGAGCTTTAGTCAGTGAGAGAGGAAGAGTATGTAGATAGCTGAGATTTTACGTCATATTACTACGGTGACCGACACTAGGGTTAGCGCGCAACAACCACATTTATATATGTTGCAACAGCATTTAGTTAGTGTCGAACATGAAAATAAGCGCTTAAAAGATTTGCTCAATCGGGTGTCATTTCCTAATGGACGAGGGGTCTAGTAGGAGTGTCCTTACTCTTGTTAATTTTATTTTTTATGTAATTCTAATATTTTACTTTCATATGAATTAATAAATATAGTTTTTTGGAATTATTATTTTTATATTATATTATTGTTATTTGCATTATTATTGTCTGTATAATTTTATTATGTAGTTACATATGTAATTATATTAATATAATATCATATATTTATAATAATAATAAATAAAATCGTATATTATTCTTAATATTAATTATTAATATTAGGAATAATATATAGTTTTATTTTTTATTTTTTTAATAAATTTGTGGACTAGTTAGTGACAAAAGCTTGGTCGGTGTAAGCAGTAATTTAGGGACTAGTTAAGGACAAACCAGCTTTGGTCGCCAGAAGGGACTTGTTAGGGACAATAGGGACTAATTTTTTCTTGGCGACGGTTTTGGAAGAGACCTGGTTTTTAAGTCCCCATGTAGTTGCCAACTCCCTTTTCCCTACTAATTCACGACTCAACCTTTAGTCGCCAAATAATGAAACATACTCGAATAAATACCAAAAGTTGCTAACATATTTAAGTCCCCATGTACAAAATATCAGTAATAATGTTAGCATATAATCTTTGGTGAGTATTTTCGAAATTTATTGCATGTCAATTGTCACTAACATATTTTATAAAAATAATAAAACAAATATAATTGATAATTAAATGAAAAAAATAATAATGAATATGATTAATAAAAAATGAGGGAGAAAATAGACTTGAAATAAGCACCTCGAATAAATACCAAAAGTTGCTACATATTTAGAAGGAATCAAAGCTCATATATTTAGTTCTTGACAAATCTTTTAACTGTAGTACTTGGTCTTTGTTCGATTTGTCTAATCTTATTCTTTATCTTTGTCGTCATCTTGTAATTGTTTAGAAGTATTCACTACCTCTTGGCCTCTTGATGATGCAAATGTATTCGTCATCATCATCCATGGATTCCATCACCTTGATTATCATTTTTATTGAGTCCTTCATTTAGAATACAACTTACCCAATCTTTCTTGAAAACACAAATTTGTATAATATATGGAGTAAGACAATACCTATTTTCACTAAGCATTCTCCTACCTACATGACCAGACTCTAACACAATAATAGAAGCGATAATTGAAATGATATCCTCTAAATTCTTGATAATATTTGAAATTTATCGATTTTTCTTTCCAACATTATAAAATATAAAAACAATTAGGTACAATTTCAAAATGATTTTTGAGATAATTATCTTGAAGAGGATGAAGATGAAGGAACTATAAACCATCGTTCATCTTGACTGATTATATTAGCTATGTTGGGATGAAACCTAGTGTGCGTACGAAGACACTAGCACACCTAGATTTTTTATGTTAGGGTCATATACAATCGTATAGAAATCATAAAGGTCTCCTAAAAGCCTCTTAAAGCTTTCAACATAATTGTCCATATCACTTTGTGAACAACCGAGTTTAAGTATTTAAAATTTGTTATCCAGAGTAACAGGGAGATTGGTGGAGATGTTACACATCATATATGTGATACCCCAGATTTAGATTGAAAAAAGATTGATAGACTACTGATAACAACAAGGTGCATCTTCTTTTCTCAGAAGCTCATTTGCTAAGAACTAAAGCGGAGTAAACTTAGGATGGGTGACCTCCTAGGAAGTTTTTCCTGGGTGCGCATGAGTGAGACCAATGTGCACTGAAAAGACTTGTGTTTGTCCATGGGTCAAGCAACAGTCTCCATGAGTAATCACCGGTGGTCCGTTGGATCGGGTGTTACAAATGGTATTAGAGCAACCCTTCGACCGTGGCTGATTGTGTGTTCCGTGCACATAGCAGGGGAAAAGATCTTGAAATTACGGTCGAACGAGGACGTTGTATTCCTAATTGGGGGTGAGTGTGATACCCTAGATTTAGTTTGAAAAAGGATTGATAGACTACTCATAGTAACAATGTGCATCTTCTTTTCTAGGGAGCTTATTTTCTAAGAACTTCATAATTAAGCATGCTAGGTGGGGAGCAATCTTTGGATGAGTGACCTCCTAGGAAGTTTTCCTGGATACGCACGAGTATGACCAAAGTGCGATGAAAAGACTTTTGTTGGTCTGTGGGTTAGTCTACAGTCTCCATGAGTAGTCACCGGTGATCTCTTGGGCCGGGGTGTTACAATGTACAAGTGGTATGGCTTAAGTGGCAAACGACTACCAGAGTGTTATGTGATAAGAAGTTTTTGATTAGACTAAAAGGTAAATTCTACTGAGTTGCCATTAGTCCAGCATTGTTGTATGGGACATAGTAAGTGAGATGAATGGGAATGGAAATTGGAAACCCTAAAATAGAGAAGTAAGAGATTAGAGAACGGCGCAGCAGTGCACATGAAAAGTTTTGAAAATTGAAAGGAAACCTTAAAAAAATGAGTATTTATATTAAAAAAAGTTAAACGGGTAATTAGCGGGTACCCGGACCAAAATATATCGGCTCATGACCCGACCCGCAATTTTCATTTTTTTTGATCCGCCATTTATGAGGCGGGTCGGCGGGTTAGCGGGCGGGTCGGGTAATTTTAAACACCCCTATACAATATATCTATACAGTTTGAATAATTATTTTTAAAATGATAATTGAAGATTATAAGTTCAAGATTGAGTTATATATAAAACATCATTGTCAAATTATATGTCATAATTTAACTATTATATATTCAATTTGAACTAAAACCTTTATAATATCTTTATAGACTTTTGAAATACATATTTTGAAAACGCTAATTGAAGCTTATACGTTCAAAATTGAGTTAGATCTTAAAACATCTATTGTCAATTTATGTGTCATAACTTAACTATTATCATATTCAATTTGAACTATTTACAAATATATACTCCTTTTGGACCAATTTAGTTGTCTCATTTGTTTGGGCATGATTATTAAGAGTGGTTGGGGGTCCATTAAAAAGGTTGATAGTTGGGGTATCTTAATTGATTAAATTAATTGTAAATGTGGTAGTTGGAGTATTGTAAGTAGTAAAAGTGGGGTATTTTGGTCTTTACGTGTGTGAACATGAGGTATTTAGGTAAAAAGAAGATTGACAAAAAAGAAAATGTGACAATTAATATGAATTTGTCAAATAAGAAAATGTGACAGCCAAAGTTGTTAAAATCATGATTCTACTTAGAATCGTTTAGAGAGGTAGAATTGAATCGGTAGAATCGAATCGTAGAATCGTAAGATTCTACAAATAAACTTAAAAATATTAAAAATATCTAGTTTCTTAGCATTATTATCCAATTCAAAGTTTAAATTTATGAACTAAAGTTTCTTTGACTTTATTTCAAAGAATATAACGAAATTTTGTCAATAATTAGTTTAAATCTTCATACGAATTAAGAAATTTGTTTTTTAAAAGTTTTCATGATGGAAAATTTGAAATTTATGTGTACTAGAGCTATTCATGGGCGGGCTACCCGCTAGGCCCGCCCAATCCGGCTCGAAAAACGAGCGGGCATGGACAACGTTTTTCAAAAAATTTTAAAGTTTGGGCGGGTAATACCCGCCCGCCAAGATAAACGGGCGGGTAGCGACACCAAAACATTACCCGCGGGTATACCCGCCCGCCCGCTTAGTTTAATATATTATTTATTAAATAATTACTTTTATTAAATATTAAACTATACTACTACATGACCTATACCCAACTTTAGTATATTACTTTTCTAGTAGCCTTAAGGTTTACTTCTTTTAGACTTTAATATTTTTAACCCTCAAAGCACTCAAGCAATCGACTATCAAAGTTCGAACAAGTAGCCGACTCCACTGTCTATATTCAATATTCATGTAATTTGACTATTTTGAGACTTTATATATATTTAGAGTATTTTAGATAATGTATTATATTTTTTTTGTTCTTATAAAAACTTAACTTTATAATATGATTTATGTTTTAAATCTTTATATAAAAATACCCGCCTACCCGCGGGTCCCGCCCGCTTTAAAAATGGGCGGGTAGCGACAAAAAAATATGCCCGCGAATGCGGGCGGGCTTTTGAATATTTGTGCCCGCGGGTAGAATTTTTAGGTCCTACCCGGTCAGCTACCTGCCCAAGCCCGCCCATGAACAACTCTAATGTGTACATGAGAAAGCGATTAGTAAAATAAAGTACATAAGAAAAATTAAAAATAATTCATATTATATTAGTAGAATCGGATCGTTAAATCGTAGAATCGTAGAATCGTGTTATGATTCTATCTCTCGAAATTTCATTCCAACTAGAATCGTAACTCGTAAGATTCTACAACTTTAAGATTCTACTTGCGATTCAAATCGCTCGCTTGTTTTTGGATCGTAAAATCGTAGAATCGTAGATTAGAATCGCGATTTTAACAACCATACTGGCAGTTAAAGAATAATATCACTATTATTTATTTTTTTTTTTCAAAATAAAAGTACTTATATTGTAAAATGTTTTAACACTATTATTGTTAGTGTTATTAATCATTCATTTTATGTTTGAAATTCATCTACAGAATCATACAATATATTAATTTTACTGTATTTTAGAAAAAGGCAAGTTGAATAAGAGCATGACATTTGTCTTTTTTTCATTGGATGATTTTAATGGAATTGATTTATTTGCAATTTTTTGACTTTCTATGTTTGTAAATATGCTATGATTGCCATATATATTATATTGAACATAAATAAAGCTGATTTTTATTTTTTGTACATAAAAATTATATCGTTTTATGACTTGATTTAATTTAGTATATTATTTAGTATATTATAATATACTTAAAGCTGATTTGTATTTTTTAAAATAAAAATCATATCGTTTAGAACCTGATTTTATTTAGTATATTATTTAGTAAATTATATAGTATATAATATATTGCAAAAAATTACCGTTTCTTAAAATAGTTAGTATATAATATATATATATATATATATAGTATATAATATATATACTATATATATTATTTAGTAAATTATATAGTGTATAATATATTGCAAATAAAGGCTGGTGTAAGAAAATAATTATTCATCTTATTACCTAAACAAAATTCCAGACTTATTACCATTATTTGTTGCCATTATTGTTGCAAAGATTACCTAAAAGAACCTGATTTAAGAAAATAATTATTCATCTTATTACCTAAACGAAATTCCAGACTTATTGCCATTACTGCATGCCATAAATATAAAAACTCTTAGCCAATAAAAAAATTACACGTGTCAAGCTCTCATGCACTCAACACATTCTCTTACTATACATTAAAATTAATGTATTGTATGTATGATATTAATTTTACTGTATTTTAGAAAAAGACTAGTTGAATAAGAGCATGTCATTTGTCTTTTTTTCATTGGATGATTTTAATGGAATTGATTTATTTGCAATTTTTTGACTTTCTATATTTACACATTTGCATCTTTTGACAAATTTATACATTAATGAATGCAATAAATCATAATTATTCCAATTAATTACACAATCATACATAATATTAATTTTGCTGTGTATACTAAAAAAAGAAGATTGAATGAGTGAATGCCATTAGTCTTTTTTTTATTGGCTGGTATTATTAGAATTTCAGTGATTAGCAATTACACTTGCCAAATTTACAATTAATAAACAACTATTTAAGAAAATAATTGATCATATAAATCAGTCAAAATACATTGTTAGGTTACCATGAATACAATTTAAAATTTAAGTAAAAATTGAAGTATATTGGACCAGATGACAATTATAGAAACAAATACATTGTTGCAAAAAATCAGCCAATTGAAATATTTGTGAATGTAATCAACAAACAGTAATTATACTATAGTAAAATATTAGCGTATACAACAATGCAATTTAGTAGATTGATTATTAAAAATTATACTGTGTAAATATAAAATTATACAATAATTACATTGTCAGGCTACAATAAGAGCATGTCATTTGTCTTTTTTTCATTGGATGATTTTAATGGAATTGATTTATTTGCAATTTTTTGACTTTCTATATTTACACATTTGCATCTTTTGACAAATTTATACATTAATGAATGCAATAAATCATAATTATTCCAATTAATTACACAATCATACATAATATTAATTTTGCTGTATACTAAAAAAAGAAGATTGAATGAGTGAATGCCATTAGTCTTTTTTTTATTGGCTGGTATTATTAGAATTTCAGTGATTAGCAATTACGCTTGCCAAATTTACAATTAATAAACAACTATTTAGGAAAATGATTGATCATATAAATCAGTCAAAATACATTGTTAGGTTACCATGAATACAATTTAAAATTTAAGTAAAAATTGAAGTATATTGGACCAGATGACAATTATAGAAACAAATAAATTGTTGCAAAAAATCAGCCAATTGAAATATTTGTGAATGTAATCAACAAACACTAATTATACTATAGTAAAATATTAGCGTATACAACAATGCAATTTAGTAGATTGATTATTAAAAATTATACTGTGTAAATATAAAATTATACAATAATTACATTGTCAGGCTACAATGATTACAATTTTAAATTTTAGGAAAATTTGATGTATATTGGATTAGATGACAATTATAGTAACAAACTAGATTATACTCGTGCCATGCACGAGTCTATTAAAATTTCTGACATATTTCAATAAACAAAAAAATAAAAAATTTAAGGCTTTATGTGTTAATTATCTGAAATTATCCTATACTCATTTAATAAGAAAACATTATAAAGATTTTATAAAAAGTGATGACATCAGCAATGTTTTGTTTAAGTAATAGATTTAGATAAATTGAAGCAAAAAATTCATCCAATTGGAATATGTGTGAAGCAATAAATTTTTATATTTATAAAAATAAAAATTTTGTTTCACTTTAATAGTAGAAATTACAACATAAATTGACCATTTGATTATTTCAATTATTTGGTCATACCATTTCTCTTTTCCCAAACTTAAGTGTTGGTGAATAATATTCAAGAATAATCATGAGTTTAAATTACATTCAAGAAATTCAAAGCGATAGTGGGACATGAAAAACTAATGCAAAGGTCATACATATGTGGGAGTATAAAGGTCGTACTACGAATATAGTATATAAATAGGTGTTTCAAAACCTATAAACTCTTTATTAACAACTTAGGTTGTGTTTCTTTATTTTTAATTTTTTTTAATTATAATATACATATGTAAATACTTTTTACGCACCTTCAATTTAATATTTTCATTCGTCTAAAATTTCATTAAAATATTAACGTATTTAAAAATCGTGCATTGCACGGGTTTCTATCCTAGTGATAAAATAATACCATTTTATTATAATTTATTAACTTCGTTATCAAATTCGTTCTCAAATTAAAACATACTCATATTTAGGTAGAAATTGATTAGTTTAACATTAAAATTGATCACAAATAGATCAAAATTGATTTTTTTTTTTGTTAATTTATATGTTTAAAATTTATTTTAAATTGAAAGATACTTTTAACGTCAAAATTTGATACTTTTAAAATTAAAATTGAAAAATGCCTAAAAAATAAAAACACGAGAAAAAACATGTGAGGTTGATACACGCATAAATTGAACCGGTCCAAATTGACGGTCTCATTATAAAATTGTCTCATCGAAGATCAGCTATTAATTTAACGCTGAAAATAAATAAAAATAAATTTTTGGGCCGTTTAATAAACAAGGTCACTTTAAAAACAACCCTAATCAAGGGTTTTGACAAGATCTGCGGTTCTGCCCTTACTTAAACCCTTGAATTCACAATTCTTACTCTCAATTCTCAAATCTCAAAAATGGAGAATACAGGGCCGCCATCAACAACAATCTCAAAGGTTTCAACCCCATCCATAGAAAAAGCTGTTGAAGCTCTTCTCAAATGGAAAAAATCATCTAAATCCCAATCTGAAAAATCCCAACTTCTTCCATCTGATGAATTTCTCTACTTGGTTCTTACTCTCAACAAAATTCCCCCAAAAAATCGTACAAACACCCACAAAATCACCCTCCCAAACCCTATTTACACACCTGAAACCTCTGAGTTTTGCTTATTTGTTCATGACAGTATCTCTAAACAAGCTAAACAGAAGGTAGAAGAAGGAGGAATCCCAGTTTCAAAGGTAATTAAGCTCTCAAAATTGAAGAAAGATTACAAAGCATTTGAACAAAAGAGGAAACTTTGTGATTCATATGACTTGTTTTTCGCTGATAAGAGGATTATCCCACTTCTTCCTAATGCAATTGGGAAGCAATTTTATAGGTATAAGAAGATCCCAGTTCCTATTGAGTTGGGTAGGAATAGTTGGAAAGAACAGATTGAGAAGGTATGTAGCTCTGCAATGTTATATTTGAGGACCGGCACTTGTAGTGTAATTAAAGTTGCAAAAGCTTCAATGGAAAAGGATGAGATGATTGAGAATGTTGCTGCTGCCATTAATGGGATTGTTGAAATTGTTCCTAAGAAATGGGCAAATGTGAGAGCTTTTCATTTGAAGTTTTCTGAATCTTTAGCTTTGCCCATTTATCAAAAAGTGCCTGAATTAGGGTTAAAGATTAGTGGGTTGATTTCTGAAAGTGATAGAAATATTGAAAAGAAAGCGATTGTTTCGACGAATAAGGAAAAGGTGAAAGAGAAGGTTGGTAAGAAGAAGGGAAGAATTCATGAGGTGATGTATATGGATAATGAAGATGCTGGTGCAATAGTGGATCAGGATGAATCTGAGAATGAAAAGGATAAAAATGATGAAGTGGGTAAAGATGAAATTGTTAGCAAAAAGAGAAAGAAGGAAGAGGGGAAGAAGAAGAAAGGGGTGAAAGGTTTGAAAGAGAAGAAAAGCAAGGTTTTGGCAAAGTCTAAGACTGAGAAGAAATCAAAGAAAAGCAAGATTTTGGTATAAATTTTTACTAAATTGGATTATTTTCATGTCTGAATTCTGTTGTGTTTTTCACTATTGATCATAGAAAGGGTTTGGTGTTCTACACATTTGGAACTATCCTTAGAAGTTTCTAGTTAATTAGAGATTTGATTCATTAGAAAAGAAAACTATTGAGGAAGTTTAAATGCTTAAATTTTTGGTAGTTTGATCTTCATGCTTTAAACATTAGTCATCTCTACATTTTAGTAGTTTTGTACTTTGATTTTAATATATGCAGCTTTATTTTCGTCTATTCACCTTACTTCTTATTATTGTGAGTTTCAACTAAGTTATTTTGTGTGTTAATGCCCCCTTTTTTCCTATATTTTGTGGAGATTATCTTTGTTTATGGAACACAGTAATGCAAATTAACGTGTCATAACACTATGTTTGGATAGCAAATTAGGAGAGAAAAGAAAGGAAGGGAAGGGAAATGGAAGGGAAATAAGGGTATCTTTTCACTTAGAGTTTGTATTCTTAACCAAGTTTCTCCATGTTTATCCTTCAAATCCGTCCCTTTCCTATACCTCCATCTCTCTTATCCAAACATAGTGTAAACTTACCTGTCTATGAACGCAATGTTGGGGCTCAAAAGTGAGAACGTTTTCTATTTTGCTATTCTGGTATTAATAAGAAGTTTTACACAGTGGTGTTGAATTACTCTTTTCTGTGCTGGTTGCAATTTGAAGTAATGAAGTTACAATTTGAAAGAGGAATATATCTTTTTGGCTTTCTTTTTAAATTCCTGCAAGAAATGGAACTGAATAATTCTTTGTTGAGCTGCCAATGGTGCACGGCTGCTTTTGAGTTCGCATAAACCACTACTGTTTGGTGTGTCCAACGGCCTTCTCCTGTGTTTGATGTTTTCTTCTCCTCTTTCATATTGTCTATGGCGGTAAGAAGGGATTGCTATTTTCTTTATTTTTCTGTAGAAATCAAGATCAAATTTGATTTGTTATTTTTATCACTTATAATTGTTTGCTGGAATTTGTGGTGATGTCAATCAATAGTGTAAGCAGTTTTGATGTTATTCATCACTAATATTTCGATTATTCATTTGATTTTGAACAGTGGCATTTTTTTGGTTAGTGACATTAAGTGTTGTTGCTATTAGTCGTAAAAATTGCTTATTCAGTTGGTGTGTTTTTATTTGGTCCTTGATGATACCTTGGGTTTGTGGGAAAAAATCGCTGCGCACGAAATGGTATGGCTTGTGAGTATTGCATTGTGGTTTTTGTTCTTGAGCATTAGTTCATAATTAGGCCCAACATATTAGAATATAGCTTAATAATACCTTGGGTTTGTAGGGAAAAATTGCTGCGCACGAAATCGTGTAGCTTGTGAGTATTGCTTTGTGGTTTGTGTTCTTAATCATTACTTCATAGTTAGGCCTAACATGTTAGAATATAGCTAGCTTGATGATACCTTGGGTTTGTAGGGAAAAATTGCTGCGCATGAAACGGTGTGGCCTGTGAGTAGTGCATTGTGGTTTGGGTTCTTGATCATTAGTTTATAGTTAGGCCTTACATATTTGATAATAGCTTGATAACACCTTGGTTTTGTGGGAAAAAATTGCTGCGCACGAAATGGTGTCGCCTGTGAGTATTGCATTGTAGTTTTTTCTTGATCATTAGCTCGTAGTTAGGTTTAAATATTAGATATAGCTTGATTTTTTTGTTTGCTTACGAGTCCCACCTTGTTTGGCTATAGCTTGTAGCTGTTATTAATGGTAGTTGTCCTGCACAGCTATATTCGTGTCTCTTTTGCTGCTGAAGTAGGCAGTTACTGTGTATCGTGTTTTATTCCCATACCTGTTTAGCCCATCCTCATCAACTACTTTGTTACTAAGTAGATCAATGATGAGGATGTATGACAATGAAGTTTACCTTGTTTTAGTAAAATCTAGGAACATCTTTGTTTTAGAAGTTAAGTAAATGACCCATTTGATGGAAGATGTGAAAATTATAGATGGATTGTGACATTGTTGCCTTTGTTTCTCATATTCTTATAGGTTGAACAATGTGAGAGGGAGAAGGTAGGCAAAGTCGAAAGAGTTGAATCGATTTGAGGATAAAACAGATCGTTTCATTTGTTAACGCATTTTCAAATCAATTGTTTTTTATGTATTGCAATGGACGATTCCAACATTTATAGTCGAGTTGGAAATTGGAAGTTTAGTCGGAAAATAGGGATAATGAGGTTGTCTCATTTTTAAGTGTTTTGGTTTTCGAGTTTTTTTAAGGTACCTAAATGTGATTCTCCTCTTTCGACTTTGCTTGTTTGTATGATTTGCTCGTTTGATTTAGGCTTGAATGTGGTCGGAGTGTGTAGCAATGGAGCATGCATGCTTTATACTTGGATTCTTGTATTTGCAGGCAGCTTCTCCGTGATTTACTATGTAAATCGGAGTGTTTAGCCAGCTTTATCTATGTAGATGAAGGGTTTGTTTAAATAAACCTACTTTTTATAAGCCCGTTTAGAATATGCTTCATTTGCAGGATCTAACTACCAATTAGAGGTGGTTCATAAATTCCGTTTGGCCTTTGAATTAAGCAGTCAATAATAAAACCGAACCAGGATGGGGAAAACTGGTTCACAGTTGAAATGGCGTTGTGCGCCTCGAGTTCAAGCTTGACCTAGACCTCAGCTAGGTGAAGCAAAACCCACTACAAAAGGCTTGTGCCTGAGTGTGCTAAAATGCTTTTGCGCCTTGTAATCTGAGAAATTTTTAAAATGAGAACTTGAAGGGATCTTTTTATCCTCGTCTAAAGTTATGCAAAAATATTTCTTTTACTCCTTCCCTTTGATGTTCTTTTCTAATTCAACATCATACTATTCTCTAAAACAATAAGAATCTGCCACTTGGCACTATTACAGTACATTTTTTCCCGCTCAATATCTTGATGAAGTCATAAGGTTTTTAATTTTTTATTTTTTTTAAATGTGGTAAGTAAATCATTGGACAAATAATTCATTCTGATTTAATTGTGGTAAGTAAATAATTGGACAATACTAATTACTAATTAATGCTATCAATTATCAAACTAAATTGGACAAATTTTCTGTCTAAGTCTTAAATTATTTAGATTTAATTGTGGTAAGTACTAATTACTAATCATCATATCATACTATTCTCTAAAACAATAAGAGAATCTGCCACTTGGCACTATTACAATACATTTTTTCCCGCTCAATATCTTGACGTAGTCATAAAGTTTTTAATTTTTTATTTTATTTAAATGTGGTAAGTAAATAATTGGACAAATAATTCATTCTGATTTAATTGTGGTAAGTAAATAATTGGACAATACTAATTACTAATTAATGCTATCAATTATCAAACTAAATTGGACAAATTTTCTGTCTAAGTCTTAAATTATTTAGATTTAATTGTGGTAAGTACTAATTACTAATCACTATTAATTTATGTTACAACTATGTAAATTGACTGTCTCATAAGTTTGTCAATTGACTCTTACCTTATTTAATGCTATCAATTGTGTAAAATCTAAGAAAAAAAGAGCTAGATAATATGATTGTCTCATTTATTAATACGAGATAATATACGAGAAAACACGTGTCTTAAAAATAAGAATACAGATCTGGTTATTAAAAATCATGCTCTCTAATCATCATGTAAGGAAATAACCTTCTATATTATTATGAAAAATATTGTTATTAAAAATGTTTGTTATAACCTAAAAAATAAAATCATTTACATAAGTAAATGGGTTATAATTTCTACTTACCTTCTATAAAAAAATCCTTTATTTGGTTGACAATTTTCTTTTGAGTACCCATAATCTATTTCAAGTAAGCCAAATTTTGTCTTTGTCTATAATTTTTTATATACTTTGCAATTATTATGTAGTTCAATAATCTTTACATTTTATATTGTTTTATTAAAAATTATATATGATATATTTATCCGTTTTATAAAATAGAAGGTGGAGCATACTTTAAAATTATAATAAAGTAATATGGGTTTTTGAAATAAGATTTTACAAATTTTTTTTGTTGGGCCCATTTTTAAAATTAGACCCGGACCTTCATAATATTTAAAACGGTCGCGATCAATATAACGTCTTTTTTCATGAATTAGGTTTCTACGAATAAATCATCTAAAATTTACTGTTATATTTATTTCATTCTACATCTATCTCTACAACATTAGAGTACTAGACATATGTCACTACTAAAAGAATTGTTTTCTCACCTAAAGCCACATGATATTTATGAGAAAATAATAAGCATTTTCCTTCAAATATTCTCTTTTTATATCATTATAATCAATATTCATTAATAAAATTACATTTTTTTCTATGCTTGTGATTTTTTAAACTATAAACTTGAACTTAGTTATATAGTTGTAATTCACTGAACATACAATCTAATTACACTTAAATTATAATTTTTCGTCAAGAATAATAATATATTTCATCTACAAGTCAATTATCCCTCGGAATAAGGTATGTTTTGATTTTTGCTAGCTTGAGTTAATTTTTTTTTTGAGATTAGCTTGTGTTAATTTTTTTTATAAAAGTATAAATTACATATAATTAATGAGATCAATACTATTTGTCATTTATATTTTATAGAATGTTACATATATCAACATCTTAAAATTTAATTTCTTATATAAATGAATAGGAAGAACAAATGAAAATATATTGAGTATATAAAATAAAGTGCGTTTTAGTAATCTAATACTTAAGACAAAAAATACTTATATTTCGTGCTTGGCACGGGTAAATACCTAGTTACTAATATTTCATAAAATTGTGTCATAATTCATAAATTTTTCTAAGTTATTATTCAGTTATAAAAGTTATTTTTTAAATGTTCACACTAAAAAGAATGTTGGCCAAAAGTATAAAACTTGTTAAATGCAGTGAGGATATATAGAAGAGCTTAATCACTATCTTTGATGAATTGGCAATCTATGGACTACAAATTTTCAGTTATTTGGATGTTGTTTATTTAGATGTAATAAAGTAGACTCGGGCATGACTTTGTCATCCTCTTCATTATCTCTTCTTGCCTTATAGGCCTTCACTCTTTTATAGTACGCATCAGTGATGACTTCAGCATCCCTCTTTAAAATCAACTCAGCCAACTCCAATTCCTGAAGTGCAACATCAACTACATTATTAATAAAACAATAACACAATATATATAAATGCCTACTTTGGTACGTTAGAACACCTAGTTAACATACCAAAAGCCACCATATAATAAAACACAAACACTACTATACATACTAAAACTTGAAATTTCCAAAAAATGATGCGACCTTTTCTTACTATTACTGATTTTGCCAATAAGAATATTTCTCTACTTCATATGTCACAAACACCTACTACATGTATCATAAACGTAAACACCTACCTCAAAATAGAAAAAAACTTACTCATACTTAAAACTCCTACTTTAAATGTCATAAACGCCTACTACATATACCTTAAAGTCCCTAAGTCGCTTGAAACATATATCCTAAACTCCTATTTCATATATCATAACACCTGCTTTAAACAACCTTTAAACCTAATTCAAAATGGAAACAAAAAAATACTTACTACACATACTAACAATTCCTACTTTAAAAATCCTACGTATACCTACTTCACTTATACTAAACACCTAATTCAGAACAAAAAAACCTACTGCACATACTAAAGCCCTCACTTCATATTTCTTAAACATATACTTCAAATATCCTAAATAACTACTTTAGATAGTAAAAACACCTATATACATACTAAAAGCACCGAATTTACAAATCACACACCCATTCTTTGCATACCATAAAAACCTACTACTACCTATACCATATTTACTACAATTTGAATTTTGAACCATAAGTATCAATAAAAGCATGTAAATAATTTGAAAATAAATGTAAAAAAAATATAACAATGGAATATGAAGAACTTACATCCTTTGCCTTGGACCTCAATTCCTCGTCCGTAGACCATCTTTCATTCAACATATACTTGACAAACCTCTCCTCAGAAGGCACTTTAGCCACAATTTCTTGTACAACTTCATCCTTCTTATTATCTTCAAATTCATCACCACTTCTTTTACACCAATCGGTATATTGATGCGTAATTGGCAACCCATCCAACACCAATACACCCCTACCGAAACCTTTTGCCTTCTCTACCTCAAATCTTGATTTCATAAGTTTCTCGGAAATGTTTTTAACCAATGGCAAGGACCTTGAATAAGGTTTTCCTTGATAAGGGAAACGATAACAGTAACAGAAAAGTAAAATCAATACACAACCATTGACATATTTTACAGAGTTATCACTATTTACCCGTCTAATCGACTCACATAAAGTGTCCAGCACAAAGGAACACCAATCAAAACTTTGAATTGTTGCAGCATCAGCAATAGCAGGATAAATGCTTTTCCTTAATCGAAAGTCGGGAAGAGGAGCAAGAATCAAACAAAGGGAATACAAAACGAAAATCTTCTTAAAGTCATCCCCTCCTTCAGGATATCTAGAAAAAAGAGCTAAAAGATTCTTAGCTTTAACAGCTTCAACATTTTGAAAACCAAGTTTGTTTAACCAATCATCAAAAGTATTTTCACACTTTTTTGTCTTGCACATGATTTGTTTTCCAGGATTTAAAGGCAATCCTAAAATATCATAAACATCATCTGCAGTAATTATGTACCCTGGTTTGTTCGGAATATGTTGTACTCTATTCACGGAGTCAAAGTGAGCCACAAGGTACGGTACAATACCAGAAGGGAACTTTCCAAACTTTACCTTCAACAACCCATCAAATCCAATAGCTTTAACATCACTAAGTTGAGCTGCAGTCAACTTAATCTCATCTTTCCCATCGTGTAAAAATAAGTGGGGCTTACAATTTGTGTAAACAACTTTATCAACACTGCGACGCAAAAGAAAATAAAAAATATATAAGTACATATATATAAATACATACATATATATGTGTGTATATTATATTTTTAAGATAGTCTGAAGAAAAGGAAAGGCTATGTGAGATTTGATCCAAAGACCTTTTATGAAAAAAGGCAGTACTTGCTCAAACTGAGATAAGACCTCATTCCCAAGATTTATAAATACATATTTACCATAGAATAAATAAACAAAAACTATACAAAGCATAAACACCAACTACCCACCTATTAGATGTGTAATAAACACCTACTTCAAGAACCATAACTCCCCAATCCATGTACCAAAGACACCTACTAAACAAACCATATACACATACTTTGAATGCTAGAGACACCTAATACATAATCCCTAAACACCTACCTTGAATACCATGGACACCTATTATATGTACCCTAAACACCTAATACATACATGCTAAACACCTACTAAACAAACCATAAACACCTACTACATATACTCTACACTTATCTTGAATAACATAAACACCTATTACGTATACCCTAAACACCTATTATATATGCCCTAAATAAACTAAATATATATCCTAAAACACCTACTGCATGTATCCTAAAACACCTACTACATATATCTTAAAATACCTACCAAAAAAATCAGAAACACCTACACTGAATATCATTAAACACGTACTACATAAACCCCGAACACCTACCTTGAATACAATAAACGCAGACTACATATATCCTACTTTGCATAACATAAACACCTACTTCAGATACATTAAACACCTACTTATATAACAAAAACACAATATATTAAACACATAATTTAAACATACATTCCTTCTTCAGTTTCCATTTTAACAACGCATACTTTAGCCCTCAGACGCTTAGTCTTTGACTTGGATGCTTCATCTACTTGAGAGCACCGATCCTTCCTCTTTAATTCAATGTCTGTCACATTTTGACCTACACTTTTGGTTTTTTGTAAAACCAAAGCAAGACTTTCATTATCCTCAGATGACTTATCAGCATTACTAGGAGATTCCATGTCTGAAAACATGAACAACAAGAATGAATCCATAAGTAAAAAAAAAAAATAATTAAAAGTATACCCTAATCAATTCCACATAGCCACAAAACTACCAAAAAACATACTCCTACTAACTAGAAAAATACCAAAATTTAGAAACTACACGATACTTTTTAGTACTCCCTCCTTGAACGGCTATGATTTGTCCACATCTTTCAAGAAAAAGAAGACCTCCCCTGGACCCTGCCTTGTGCAGGAAACTTCCTTAACCTTTACAATACTTTTCAGTTAGGTCAATAATTAGGTCAAATTACAAAAAAAAATTCAAAAATTATCTAAGAATGGCGACATTATTAGAAGAGTGATGAAGGGAGCATTGAATATAAAGGAGACAGCAATTCAATTTGCCAGTTACTCTTTTAGGTTTTCTGCGTTTATTTTAAAAAAACTTGATCGAACCAATTCAATTGGTTTCTTTAAGAGATTGTCTCAAAGGAAACAATTTGTGCACTTGCATGTAGTTGTCATGAAGCAAATAGACAGATATTCAAAGTTAGTGTTTAAATGAGCCAATGAAAATTCAATTCTCTGGAGTCTGGATCATTCCAAAGAAGCCTAATTGACAATCAAACCCCCCAAAGATCAACATAAATAATCAACCCAAATCAAAATCAACACGAAAATTTGATGGGTCTGTTGGGTCAACCATTGAAGTAAAAAATCAAATAAAAGATCAAGTATCAACCAAAATAAAAATAAACCCTAAAAGTACAATCAAAATCAACACGAAACAAAACAAGGTACAACGACACATTCCAGTAAAGATAGTAGTAATATATGCTAGGATTATCTAATTAGGTTTGTAAAACATAAATTTGACATTGAATTTCTGGATTTAATTTTGAAAATTGAATTCCTAGATAACTAGATTACAATAGGGATTTCACAATTGCATACGTGACATTAAGATTACTTACTTTCTCAATGGTTAAGCAACGACGATTAAGGATGAATGAATAGGGGATTTTGAATGAAATTGGATTAATTAAGATAAAGAAGTTAGGAGGCTATTCGTTTGAATGAATCAGTAAGGAGTGAGGGATCAAGAGAAGGATTCTTAAATTAATTTGGATGAATCTACAGAATGAATTTAGAGAAGTTAGGGTTTACGGATGGTGAATTTGGGGATTTCGATTAGTATTTCTTGAATTAGATCACTGTTTAGTAGGATAAATATTATTTTGGGAAATTCCACATGGTAGCATCCAGTTTTGATAAAATGTCAGTGGTAGCATTTTTTTAAGAAAATTCTACATGGTAGCATCTAGTTTATGCACTATCTAATTGCCGTAGCATTTTCCGTTAAATTCTTGTTAAATTCCGTTAAGTTCCTCATTTTATAAGTTTTTTTTCACATGGTAGCATCCAATTTTTGTTAATTTACCATTTTAACTTTTAATTCACTATTTTAATATTTAATTCACCGTTTAATTCATTAACGCTCATAAATATTTAATAATTTTATTGAAAAATTATAAGAAACTATCTAATTGGGTCGAAACAAGTACTTATTCGCTTATTTTTCGATGCGTAAACCGAAAAAGATATTTAACGTCATTTTTACCTGTCGTAACGATTTTTTTTCAAAAAACGGACATTGCATATACCCTTATGGGGTAACTCTTTTGAAAATCCGGTCGAAATAAGTACTTATACGCCTATTTTCCGATACGTAAGCCGAAAATGATATTTGACGTCATTTTTACCCATCATAACGATTTTTTGAAACAACGGACGTGGCTACTATCTTGATGGAATAACTCTTTCAAAAACTCGATCCAAACAAGTACTTATTCGAAAGAGTACTTGTTTCGACCGATGAATTAAACATCAAAATGGTGAATTACATGTTAAATTTATTTTTCCTTATAATTATTCAACATTTATAATTTTTTTCAATAAAATTATTCAACATTTATGAGCGTTAAGGTGTTCGAAACAGACCCGATGACCAGATAGACACCCGACTTTATAACCGAACTCGATTTGACCCGACTTAAAAATGTATCTACAATTATGTAAAAACCAATGTGAACACATGCAAAACCCGATTTTGAACCGACCCGAAATCAATCCAATGACCCGAATGAACACCTCTAACGTTAATGAATAAAACGGTGAATTAAACATTAAAATGGTGAAGTAAAAGTTAAAATGGTAAATAAACAAAAACTAGATGCTACCATGTGGAAAAAAATTACAAAATGATGAACTTAACGAAATTTAACAAGATCTTAACGGAAAATGCTACGGCAATTAAATAGTGCATAACTGAATGCTACCATGTGGAAGTTTCTTAAAAAGTGCTACCATTGGCATTTCATTAAAACTTGATGCTACCATGTGGAATTTCCCTATTATTTTTAAGGAAAATTTAGCTAGAATAATTCAACTTATTGGTCATTTTTTCTAAAATAATCTCACATGCTGATTAACCATAATAATCCTAATGCTGAGGGTATTTGCCTAGGGTAAATTTGGGTAATCCGATGACCTGTTATAGTAGGTAATTCACCAAAAAAAGTAAACAAAAAATTAATTTAAAATTAGAGAAAAATTTTAAAATTTTACATAAAAAATTTATAAATAATAAAAAAAAATCACAATTGATTGATGAAGTGACACTTAATATATTATAAATAATAAAAGAAAAATCACAATTGATTCATGAAGTGACACTTAATATACATGTTTTTTGAATTAGTAAATGTATGTATGATGATGATTGGCTAAAAATACCCTCAACGATCGTTGCCTCAACATGCTCCATAAACAGCCGATTGAAAATAATATGCATGCATTTAAAGTTGAGTATTACAAATTAAATAACAGTCAGGAACTTGGGGGACTGGGTTATTTTGAGTCAATAAGCAATAATGAAGAGCATTATTTACAAATTTTTCAATTAAAAATTGAGATTAATTGGGTCAAAATCAATTACACTAGGGGTTAGAATTTAATAATATTAAATCAATAGACAACTTTAGTTTGAGAGGTGTTTATTCAGGTTATCAGGTCGATTTTGAGTCAAATATTCTGAGTTGATTAAGAATCGGCTCTTGTATCCATGTTGTTTTTTTACATAAATTGTTATCCAATTTTATGTCAAGGCAAATCGAGTTCGATTATAATATCAGATATGTCAAGTCACTTGTGCATTTTATTTCACTCGACACCATATCAATTGCACTTGAATTCTCCGTGTTTAATGCACCAAATATCGAATATTTTCTCCGAACCAATTTAGTTGTCTCCTTTCCTTATTTAGCAAATTCATATTAGTTGTCCCTTTTTTTTACCAATCTTTTTTTTACCTAAATACCTCATGTTTACACAAGTAAAGACCAAAATACCCCCACTTTTACTACTTACAATACTCCAACTACCATCTTTTCAATTAATTTAACCAATTAAAATACCCCACCTACCACATTTTTAATAGACTCCACATCACCTTTAATAACAATACCCAAACAAATGAGACACCTAATCGGATTTGGAGGGAGGAAATATGTTCTTCATAGCATCCAATATAGTATGTTAAAAGTTTAGATTTATGTTGTTATGATCTCATAAGCTTAATTTTTGTTGGTATAATATTAAATGAATTATGTTATAATACCAAATTAGAGGCCCAAATATATAATCATAACACCATATATTATGTTAATGGTTTTTGATTCAATATATTTTAAATATTCATATTTATGATCCCTACATCACTTGGTTATATCCCCAATCTCATATATTGATAACCATAAACAGTTTTACTTACTTGTATGATCTACAACACTGTCTCCTTAACATTATTATTTTGTTCATCGTTATATGCCACTGTATCCGCCATTGATAAAGCTTAAAAACAAAAAAAACTAGGATATTATATTTTTATATTTACAACATTATATTACAATGATTTTCTTATAATTACATACATTTTATAATATTATTCTTGTTTTGCAAGAGAGATTTGTTTGCATAAGTACATTCGAATTCAAACATCAATTAGGCATCATGGAAGAGGCAGCTAATCATTAAGCTTTTCACGCGTTAAACCTTCTATCAGCAATTTGCAGTTTAATTTTTTTTTTAAAATAGAAGGTAAGCTAGGCTCTTGAGAGCCCTTTTTACAAAAGACGGTATTTTAGGAAAGACGGTCTCTCAGGAGAGGATCTTATATAATAATAGTTTACTTTTCTCAATATAAAATAATAAAATAATATTTTAGTATTATAAAAATAATTTTAGAGAAATTAATAGTTTAACAGTTGGAAGAAATTACAAAATTGAAAAAAAAAATAGAAATTAAAGATGGTTTGAATTGGATAAGCAGAGAATTTGAAATTTTAATTTAATATTTGGAATAAGTAATCTGAAGATAAAGATTAAGAATTTTGAATCTGTTACATAAAACTATTTCCCAAAATAAGCGTTTTTCACTCGAACCTGAGATAAGACAATGCCCATTGTTAGTAACTATAGGCGATATGATTACCAACATGGGGCGATTGTTGAGCTGACTTTGACTCAGTTTAATAATTGTCTACCGTGAAAGCAGACGATTCCCCATGTTGGTAATAGCCAGTGACGATTGTCGAGCTGACTTTGACTCACTTTGGTAATCTTTCGCTGCTAGTAACAGCGTTCTAGGCTAACTTCAGGTTCAAATGAAAGCCACTTATTTTGGGAATTATTTTGTTCCAACGTTTAGATTTTTAAAACTTTAAAAAAAGCTTAATATTTTTCTTTCTTTCCAAATTTTTGTCTCCTCGAATAAATTATTCTTGTGGAAACATCAATATTGATTAAATACAAAAGACTTTGGATTCACACCTACATACTCTCTTTTGATTCAAAGCAAACATTTACAGCATTATTTTCAATTAGAGTTTCAAGCATGCATATATACAGCACAAAAAGTGAAACAATATACAGTTAAAACATACACCAGGAGGATAGTACACAAAGTTCAAGTATCCCTAATTTGTTTCCATGGGAACTACTTCATCAAGACAAAAACAAGACATAATGCAAGACCACAATCCCCTTCTTTCCTTCATTATACGGTTCGGAAATCGGTCGCGTTTATCAACAACTTCAGCCATGTATCGAACAACCGCCTGTTGAAAAAGAAAAAACGAACACGTTAGAGCATGAAAGATATGACATTGAGTCACAGACTAATTTGATTGAGGCTCGGGTGTATTCACCTGAGCTCCGAGCTTAGTAATTTCAATTGGGGGAGTTTCGAGTGGTGTTTCATCAGCAAGAAATACTCTCAGCTTCGATAAGAACCTGAATGAATCTGGCAAAACTCTTATTTGATCATAGCTTATGTCCAACTCCTCGAGTATTGCGAGGTCGCCAATTGAACATGGCAAGGAAGTGAGATCAACAAAGTTGTTCCCAATGTTCAGTTTTTTCAAGTTCGTCATACAACACAAGTTTTCCGGGATTGATTGGAGCTCGTTAAAACTCAAATCGAGTTCCTCCAAACTTTGAAGATTGCACATTGATCCCGGTAGATCCATCAATCGGTTATATCGAAGAGTCAAAATCTCGAGCTTCTTAAGGTTGCCAATCGACTCAGGAAGAGCCGTTAAGCGATTAAAATCTATATGCAACATTACCAGAGATGTACATGAACCAATATCACTAGGAAGCTCTTCGAGTTCATTGGTTTCGAGATTTAACTTCTCTAATGAGATCAAGTTACCGATTGAATCAGGCAATCGGTTGAACATATTCGAGCTCAAATCGAGATGGACGAGTTCTATTAACTTCTCAAAGGAAGATGGCAACGATTTTAGCCGATTACCATGAAGATCAAGGTGAGTTAGACCCGTTATCTCACCAATTGATCCAGGAAGGTTTATTAGTTGGTTCGATTCGATGTTTAACTTCTTTAAAGCCTTGAGCTCACCCATGTTTGATGGAAGGGCCATAATTTCATTCTTTGATATGTTAAGTTCAGTCAAATTTGACAATTTCACAAGGGTTAAAGGAAGCCATTCAACATCAGACATTAACATTCCTTGAAGTTCAAGGATTGATGCACCAGATTTTGCATAATGTTCAAAAAGAGTTGCCAACTCCATTAGACTCAGCTTCTTAGTGTAACATCTTCCTATATTTGACAAAAGAAAATCAAAATAAAGCCCAACAAAAAGTTAATATTCTCAAATGCTAAATCAAGCTATAATTTTCTCATTTAGCTAAACTATCATAGTACAAAAACTAGACCGCATCACCATATTGCAACTGTATTGTAAAGATTTTTGAGTTTATCACAATCGATATATAGGCCGTATTTGTCAAAAAATACCATCTCAACCAAAAGCTTAAGCTGATTGTTAAGGCCCCAAGATACGTTACATACTCTAACATGCCCGAGCCCATTGGGCTAGAAGTGAGGATGCAACACAGACCCTCTTCATAGTTGGCGCTAAATATTCCACTTTGAATGAGGGGTGGTTGAGATTTAAACTCGTGACCTCTTATCACGTTGGCTCTGATACCATATCAAAGAACCAACTCAACCAAAAGCATGGTTGAGGCCCCAAAATATGTTACATACTCTAACAGTATTGACCGCAAAACCATCCTTATTAACTGTATAATCCGTTTTGCGATCGTTACCGCCACCATAAGTTTGCATTATGCTATAAAATGCAAATGATCAAGAACAGTTGTAGCACTATTGCATAGTTGACTGACTTGACTCATATCATTATTATCCAATAATCAAGAACAAGAACTAACCATAGTGTAACATCTTCAAAAAAACAAAAAACTAATCATAGCGTAACATCTTCCTATATTGAAAAGGAAAACCAAAAATAAATCCAAAAAAGTTAACATTTTCAAATGCTAAATCAAGGTATAATTTCCTCATGTAGCTAAAACTTCCAAGGTTTGATCTTTTTTTCCCCTTTTGATGATTAATGGGTCTTTTTAATCAAAAATTCTAAGGTCAACCAATTTACTTAAAACTCTAAATCTATCAAAATCATATAATCAAGAACAATTTTAGCACTATTGCATGATTAATCCAAAGCAATACTACCTAATAATCAACAAAAAAAGTAATTAACCTTTGAATGATTGAACTGAAAGTGAACAATCAACAGAACTACTAGCCAAATTTTGATCAATTTCCACCATATTCATCAAAATCCCATCACTAATTTCAACTTTTTGATGATTATTCTCATCTGGGTACTCCAAATTGATCAAATTTTCCATCTGGGCATCCCCAGAAACAACGGTATCATCAACCTTTTGAATGAGCTCCTCCAATCTCTGAAATGTTTCTTCGATTTCAATCAATTGGGTTTCCTGATTTGTTTGCTCATTCATGCCGAAAAGAAAAGATGAGATTTTTGAATGGTTGAAGGAAGAATTAAAGAGATTTGTAAATCGGATCAGTTCAGTTCTAGCTCAGTGATGACAGATCTATATCGGGTGCGACAGGCATGGCCTAATTTGGGTTGAATTTGGGCACAAGAGTGAGGACCGTTCTACTTTTTCTAATCCTACACGCTACCCCACAGGACACAAAACTTCAAACACGTGAAAAGAAATTTCTGATATTAATATAAATTTAATGACGGGTCTTCTTTTGATTAAATGTCACATTAAATCATATCATATCATATCATATCAAATCATATCATATCATATCATATAATACTATAAAAATATATATAATAATACTATAAAAATGATGGAAAATTCCAAATGTCATCTTCTAAAAAGTCTTGACAAATGTAATTATTTTAGTGGACAACTATTTATTTACATGACAATATTTACCTAATTTAAAATTTGACTATTTTGAAAATCATATCATACAATCATATCATACATCATATCATACAATCATCATACAATACTATAAAAATGATGGAAAATTCCAAGTGTCATCTTCTGAGGAGTCTTGACAATTGTAATTATTTTAGTGGACAATATTTATTTACATGACAATATTTACCTAATTTAGAATTTGATTATTTTGAAAATTGGAGCTAATATAGAGTTTAAATTATTATTGCAATCTTAGCTTCTTTATACATGACCTAGAATTTGATATATATTTCATTGAAGGTATTCGATAAATTATTTTAAAAAATCAGAATGTGATTTATGCTTTAAAAAAACTCATGTATTTCATAAAGTTAATCATGATAATATATATTTGCATTATTCTTTGAAGTTATGTTTTTATATATTTTATATTCATAAATTCGTGCATTGCACGAGTTTTTATACTAGTATTTAATATTGCACTAATTTTATAACGAGATGAGAGGTACATGAAGTGGTTGAATAAGGGAAAAAGTGATAATTTAATATCAATCAATCGTATGATATATTACGGAAGTAAATAATGCTAATACAAATTACAAACGGGAATTTGTATAAACCCTTTTATTGATGACAAAATGAAAATTACAAAGACAATTACAATATTAAGTATATCGAAGATTATTTTGTAACGACAATCGTTACCCGGAAACTTGACACAAGTTTAAGGCGTGTGCTCACTATCCTTTTGTGATATTTCCCCCACATAGGTACTTGGGTTTAGAAATTGGAAATTCACAACGAGATACAATCAACTCCAATACACCCTTAGTACTTAGGGTATATAATGTTATAACAATGTGTTTCGAAATTATAAGCAATGGAAGCTAAGTAAGAGTTAATTACTCTTTTAGATTAGCAAGAACAAATGAGAAGAAGGCTTAGAGAAATTCAGAGAATTGGTGTGTCCATCTCAATGCCCAAGGCACTCTATTTATACTCAAGGAGTATATAGAGGAGTCTAAGCTCATAAATCACAATATTGATTATCATAATATCATTGATTACAATCATAATCATCCAAATCAATGCCATTAACAATGGCATAATACACCTCCATAATTTAGAGATAAAGTGCATTAACATAGAATCCTAGGTATTTACTTCAAAGAAAACGGGAAGAAAAAGACCAACGGTCATTTTACAGGTACTGCCGAGTCGGCGGTTGGTCCTGTACAAGGACAGCCGACTCGACTTTTCCTTCTGACAAAATCATTGATTTTCAGAAGCTAAAGCCGAGTCGGCTTTAGCTCCATCAAGGGGAAAGCCGAGTCGGCTGTAGTGTCCTGACTTGGTTTTTCCCCTTTGCTCATTTTGTCCTATATATTAATGTCTCTCGAACCTAGTACGTAAATACGTAATGTCCCACTACCTTAGTAGTCTTAGTGATTTATTACAGGATTATTTGACACTAAATTTTCAACATGATAGAAACAGGAGTAGAGCCGATCATTTGCAGATTGCTCGTAAGTCTGAACTAATTCGGCTTGGAAAATGGGAAAGCTTAAGGGGTAGCGTTTGGCAAATTAGCTTATAAGCAATTTTAACTTATTTTGATATAAATAGAAGGTTGAGTGGTCAAACCAGCTAATGCTAGTGTTTGGTGAATTAGCTGGTTGAAACAACTTATTGATACGAATAAGCTGTTTTTGAACAACCTGCTTATAACACCGGATTCAAAATCAACTGGTCAAACTAGTCAATAAAATCAACTGGTCAAATTAGCCACTATAATCAGGTATCAATCATTTGCCAAACACCTTCTTAGAATAACATTTTCAAAAAAAATTGAAAGTATGGATACGCCAAGCATGCCCGATTATGATTAAGCGGAGCAGCACAAAAATAAACTATAAGTCTACTACATTTTGGACTTAAAGCATAATATCCCACATTGATCACGAAAGTAAGTGTAAGATATTCCTTTGCATTGAAATAACAATAAGTGCTACATCAATTAACCACGCAGCCATGCAGTGAGCACAAAGCGAACTATTCTTTCGCCTTTTACTAAAGAATACCGTGTGCTCGTCGCATCAAGTGGCATACGTATATTTTTGAAGGGAGTCCCTGCTAATTAGGGTCTTCCAACAATACAAGTCTAATTTTTAAAAACTGCGTTCTGTTAATGTATGCTTCTTATACAAAAATAAGTTGATGACTTGAGAGTTTTATATTTTTTTTTAAAAAACAAAATGAAAGGTAGACTGGAGAATCTTTGGAAAAGAAGGAAGTTATCCTTTCTATAGATAATTAAATTCCAACTCTTATACAAGGCAATTGTGAACGAGAATAAACTCAAGTTAGTTTAACACTAATCTGAAAGAATGATTGTTTGATGCCTAAAAATATGTATGTATACCTCACTAATCTCACACAGCTAGGAGCGATAAAAGTCAGTTTTGAGGCTGGATTTATTGTCCCATATCACTAAATAATAGACTGCACATGACAAAGAAGATTATAAATAAAGGATGCAGGACACACATGGACACATGGACAGTACTTTCCGGACGGGGTCTATGAGTGATCATAAAGACTCATGGCCTAGGTTGTTGACCTCCATTGCACTTTGTGAGGGGCAGCAACTTAAGATCTCCCCAAGTGGGAGAGTCTACGTCATAATTTGTGGTAGTGGAGGCCTGCGTTCGCGCGGCCTCTGTCTAATTGCTAATTTAGTTTGTATTAAACTACTTCTATTAATTGCTTGTTCATTTAGAACTAGTTACTATCATAATGAACCACATAGAAAAATAGAATGTACTACCTATTGTGGTTTATTTAGAACTGCATACATTGTGTTGCACTACATAATTTTATTTTCTTTGGATTAGAATTTGATTTCCAAAATCATTCTTATGAGTTGCTGTCTATCTTCTCTTCCTAGACCCTTACCATAGTTAATCTATGAGCGGGATACACTGGCTATGATGATGCCCTCATTTTGCCTAAGAAATCGTTAAGGCCACAAGCTCCCACAGGAGGGCTCCCTTGGGCCTAAGGATGGACTTGAGCAGCTCAAGAATACAATATCTATGAGCATGGTAAAAAAATGCACTCTTAGATGCTGAGGAAAGACAAGCCAATAGCCTATTAATTTGTGATTGGCTTTAGAGCTCTGCAAATGACTTGTTCCCTCCCGATAACAACTTGTGCGTGGAAATAAGTTCAATTGCGAGCAGCAATATGTGATTAAAAAGATTTGCTTGGTATAGATGATGTTTTGGGATGAAAATAATGATAAATGGTTGAAATTAAGGAATCTATTAAAGGTGGGTAAAAAGGAAGTAAAATGTTAATATTTACCTGATCAATCATAAAGGGCATGATTTCTCTTTTATAGTTACTAGGCTTATTGTAGGAGAAATCATGAGATTTATTTGAAAAGATGACATTTGAGCCTGAACGAGCTCAATATAAAAAGTTCAAATGTCCATTAGCCATTACGACACTAGGGAGTCTTCTTTATGGCAATGATGAGTGCATGTGGTTGTCATTAAAGGATATAAGTCTAGTAGCGGGGTCGGTGATCATCATTGAAATGTTGTTTGCCTACTGCGCTTTTTCCCAAAAGACCACATATCTAAGAACGAAAAATTGATCGATCTTCGGATGGCACAAGGTTTCTTAAATCTTGAACCAACTTATGAAAGCCAAAGTCTAGATGAATTGTGTGAAGAGTATATTGTGATTCTTTTGCAAAGGTGCTTGTTTCAAGATGTGAAAAATGCATGATTTGATGCATGATCTTACTTAAGAAATTGCTAGAGAAAATTGCAAGATTGCAAGGTCTGAAGAAAGGAATTCTAAATAACAAAATCCAACATGTGTTCTTTGGCTACCATTTGACATGGTCGGGGACGATTCTAAGCCATATACTAAATTTAGAGCTTTTTCTAACCATTGTTGCCAGAGCAAATGAAAGATGATGGCCCTTCAGCAAATATAAAGGTAGATGACTAGTTGTCACCAGTTGATATCAAATGACGAAAAAATCGATTTTGACTTAAAAGGTATCAATTCTGACGTTAAAGTGATCAATTTAAAGTTTGACCTTAAACATATCATTTATAACCTTAACTTGATCAATTATGAATTGCGTATTGCAAAAAATTATAATTAGGCCGATTGAACTATTGATCTTATGATAAAGCAGTTTCTCGCAACTTGCTGATAAAATTATACAAGTGCTTGCGGTTGTTGTGTTTTGGTAAAGAATCAAATGATCAATAATCATAGAAGTTGCAGAAGTGCTTGTAGGTGTATTAATTAGTGTGCAATACATGGAGCGCAGTTTGTAACACAATTTCTCATTTCCCATCTCTTGAAGACCTTACATTCATGTAGACTACTACTTTTAATGAACTCCTTATCATGGAATGTCCAGGATTACGCCTGAGGCCCCAATGGCGAAAGAATCAGCATATCTCGTGTGTCCACATTCTAGAGTACTACAGTATCATTAGTTATGTATGTATTTTCTTCTTTGTAAGAAGTTGGTTTCCCTTGGTAGTACATGATTAGAGCTATTAGAGCTATCTGGAAATGGAGAGTCGGCCACTATTAATAGTATTGACCTTCATTCGTCACCATAACTATAGTATAAAGTATGGTTGATGCTGTCCTGTTTGGTATTGCACAACGAATTTCAAGACATGGGGATAAAGGGCCCTGTATGAGATCGCCTTAGTATGGGGTTTCAAGGCTCGACTCAGGCAGCTCAACAACACCATCACTCTCAAAGATAAATTATATTGGATGCCGAGAAGAAGCAAGTTGATACACATTTATCGTGATTGACTTGAGAACCTAACTACTGTTATCTATGACGTTCATGACTTGTTCGATGAGGTTGCTACTGTTGCATAGCAACAAAGCGAGGACCAAAAAAATGTCTACGGAAGTGCAACTTTCTTTTACCCCAATCAAATAATATATGCCAAACTACACTAAAAAAGGCAAGGGGTAAAAAACATTCAAAAATGGGGCACTTTGTTGCTCTCACGAAAAAAGGAAGAGTAATGAATAAAAGGAGATATTAGACTTATTCTTTAATATTCCTATGTTTGCTCAATTTGACTCATTTTGCATTTTAGCATGGTCCAATGAATTTGCGCAATTACTATTTTTGAATATGACTCCACCACTTTTACTATCTAAATTTTGTCTCTTACTTTGAAATATCTCACTACGTTAACCCACTATACCAAATTTCTTAGACTCAGTGCCAAAATTAAAAGAGGCTGAATGGCTGAAACAGAAGAGTAAATGAAGACCATAACTTGTAAAGATGTCGATAAGAAAATTATCCAAGATATGCTGCTTTCGTACGGTTCAACTGGTGAGAGAATGAGCCTCGGCTGATCCCAGTTGTTCCGATAGTGGGAATGGAAGAATGGGATAGATAGCTTTTACTCAAGTATTTGCCAAGAATTCCCACATTTAACCAATTAAAGTAAAAATAAAAAGGTGAGAAATTCCATAGTAGAGCAATGCATCGAAGAAGTTCGATTCCAATCATTCTATCTGGTTGAAATAAGAGAAATCTGTATATTCAGTTTATTATTATACTCATCCCAATCTACTAGAATGCAAAAATCAGTTAACTGGGATTTCTCATTTCTCAACTATATTAACATACTCCTACATTTTAGAGTTAAAGCACAATATCCCACATCTGTCAAGAAAGAAAGTGCAATGTATACCTTAGCATTAAAATAACAATAAGTGCTGCATAACATAATTACGCAGCCATGCAGTAAGCACAGAGCGAACTATTCTTTCGCCTTTTACTAAAGAATACCGTGTGTTTGCTGCTTTAAGTGGCATACGTATATTTTTGGAGGAGTCCCTACCAAGGGATTCCAATTATACGAGTTCAATTTGTAAATTACAGTTGTTGAGATTAGAACAGATCGAACTGTAACATAATCGTTGATATTAATCTGATAATATTAATCTGATAATATTAGCCAAAAGGTTGAAAACTTGAGGATCACTGATTTCCATCTGATATGTGGTCACGCATGCTTGAACTTAATAAATATCATAATAATAGAATGCTGAAATTTTGAACAAGAAGTATTGGAAATTACATTATTGAAATGCTATTTTGGAGCATAGTGTAAAAATGCGGTAACGGTTGCGATCGCGGTAACACAATGCAGATGTGGTAACGGATATGATGCGGTTATCGTATCGTCTAAATATCGGTTGAAACCATAAAGTATCCCTTAATGCGGCCCAAAACGCGGTTTTTTTACACCTTTACAATGCAGAAATATCGGTTCGTTTGTTTTGAAAACCTTTACAACGCGACCGATGCAATGCGATGCGGCCTTGTTTTTATTCTATGTTTTGGAGTATATCCAAAAGAGTAGTTTTACCTTGTTTGTTAATGTTACAGCACTTTCTTGTGCAAGAAAAAGATGGAAAAGCTAAATCAGATTGCTGAGCAATGATAAAGAACAATGAATCCTCTTGTTGTGCGACAGCGGAAGCAGAGATCGAATAACAATAAAGATTCAAACCAAAACAAAAAGAAAAGACACAAGAAATTTACGTGGTTCACTATCAATGTGATAGCTACGTCCACCGGCACCGAGATCAAACACTTTCACTATGAACCGCAAAGAATGTACAAGATGAATCAATCTCACAATCACAAAGAATTATGGCTCTCTTGTGATTTCTCTCTATTTTTGTGATTAACCTTGCTCTAACCCTAAAATGGGTATTTATATGAGAGACCCAATAAAAGAAGTTATTACGAGATTAATGCTAAATTAACCGGCCAAAAGAACAAGAAACGCAAGCGATTTCGTGAGCAGTAACCGCAGCCGAGTTGGCTGCCTTGCATGCCATACCGCCGCCGAGTCGTCTAAACTTTCTGGAAAATTCAATAAACTTGCAGACCCCAAAGCCGACTCGGCTGTCAGCCCATGACCCACTGACGCCGAGTCGGCGTTATCTTCTGGAAAACGCCCCAATCACTCAGCAACTTAAGCCGACTCGTCTTCCTCACATGGCAACCAAAAGCCGACTAGGCTTTATCTTCTGGAAGTGAATACTTCCTCAATCACTTGATTCATCTACACCCATGATCAAGACTCGATTCGAGTCACCAATCATCAACACCTCTAATACTGAACAGAAGAGCACAACTACACAAGTTTTATTAATCTGTTATCATTTGAATGAAAGAGCACAGCTACTTAGTAGCTAAATTGATGACTCGATTGTTTAATACTCCGTTTTTTATAAAGAAAACTTGAAGGTAGACTAGAGAATCTTCAGAAAAGAGGGAAGTTATCCATACTATAGACTATGAGATTCGAACTCCTATCACAGGGCAATAGTGAACGAGAATACAAGTCTCAACCGCTAGATTATTACTTTTTGAAGCTTGAATGTCAAATGTTGTCGGCAAGAATTTTTAAATCAAGAACACTAAATTTGAAAGAGTAATTGTTTCATGACTAAAAATATGTACGTTTATACCTCACCAATTCCACAAAGCTAGGAGTGATAAAAGTCTATTTTGAGGATGGATATTGTCCCATATCACTTAACAATAGAGTACACATGAAAAAAGAGATTATAAATAAAGGATGCTGGACATAGGAAAAGGTACTTACCTGGACGGGGTCTATGAGTGATCATAAAGACTCATGGCCTAAGTTGTTGACCTCCATTGCACTTTGTGAGGGGCAGCAACTTAAGATCTCCCCAAGTGGGAGAGTCTACGTCATAATTTGTGGTAGTGGAGGCCTGCGTTCGCGCGGCCTCTGTCCAATGCTAGTCTAATTTGCATTAATGAAATTTTATTTGCCCACGGCATCTAAGGGGGGGTGGCTGTAACAGCAAGCTCCCACAGTCTGTTAATTCGTTACTGGCTTTTGAGCTTGCAATTACTGTCTGCAAAATGGCTTGTTTGACGAGGTTGCGAATGTTCCCTCCCGATCACACTTGACATTCCTCAAAAGATTAAAGCAATTAGGTCAGACCTAGACGACTTTGTTAAAGACAATACTAAGTTTGGCTTTGTAGTGCACCCTCGTGAGGAATGGAGTGTACTCAAACTTAGGAAGGGGATACTATTCAAAATTTGCTTGTCATAGTCTCATAGATGATGCTTGGGATAATCATGAAAAATGGTTGAAGTTGAGAGATCTATTTAAGATGGATAAAAAGGGAGTAAGATCTTAATAATTAGTACTTGATTCAAGGCTTATCGTAGGAATTAATCATGGGATTTATTTGAAAAGATGACATTTGAGCCCGAACAAGCTCAAAAAATGTTCCATTAGCCATTACGACACTAAGGAGTCTTCTTTATGACAAGGATGTGTCATGTGCGCCAGTGGTTGTCATTGAAGGATATAAGTTTAGTAATGGAGTATATTGAAGACCCGAACAAGTATTATGAGCATTCTCAAGCCTAGCTACCATCACCTATGGTCAGTGGTCACCATTGAAACGTTGTTTGCTTACTACACGTTGTTCCCAAAAGACTATATATCTAAAAATGAAAAATTGATCGATCTTTGAATGACACAAGGTATTCTTAAATCTTGAGCCAACTTATGAAAGCCGGAGTCTAGATGAACTTGGTGAAGAGTATACTATGATTCTTTTGCAAAGGTGCTTGTTTCAAGATGTGAAAAAGAGAGGAATACGGCACCATTAAGAGCTAAAAATACATGATCTTGCTTAAGAAATGGCGGGAGAAAATTGCATTAAAATGATCAATTTCTACTTGCACGTTTATAACCTCAACTGGAACAATATAATCTCTTTAAAGTCTTAAATTTCGACGTTAAAGTGATCAATTCATATTAAAGTAATCAATTAAATGATTAATCATAACTTATAAAAGAAATCAATTTTAACCTTAAATTGATTAATTACCTTTCCCATATTGTAGAAAATTATAAATTTGACCGATTGGACTATTGGTCTCACTGTAAAGCGGTTTCACGCAAGACTTGGTGACTAAATTAGGCGTGCTTGCGATTAAAAAATATAGGTGCTTGCGGGTGTTGGATTTTGGTAACCTTAGCACATTGGAAGTCTTGAAGAATTAAATGATCCTATCATAGAAGTTGCAGAAGTGCCTTAGTCTTGTAGGCCTGGGTAGAGTGCAATGCAAGGAGAGCAGTTTGTAACACGATTTCTCTTTTTCCCATCTCTTCAATGAATGGAAGAATAGGAAAGACAGCTTTTACTCAAGTATTTGCTTGTTATGGATGATGTGTGGGATGAAAACGGTGATGATTAGATCAAAATGAGGGTTTTTTTTGGGGGGACTACTAGCCAGGTTAGTACAATCTTGGTAACTACTCGATCAAAGTAGGTGGCATATATAATGAATATTGTTTCTCTTTATGAACTGAAAGGCCGATCGGAAGCGCACGGGCCACAGGAACCGGAGTCTTCCTTACCGTGAAATGAGAGCAAGTCGTTTTCATTAGAGGATAGGAGTCTTGCAAATATATTCCAGAACCAAAGTGATATGTTTTACACTCATGTTTAGCAACCATCACCTTCAGTCTAGAAGAACTACACTACACACATTGTGCTTTGTATCCAAGACCAAGAAATTGACAAAGGAAGCATTGATAGATCGTTATGGCGAAGGGATCCATTATTTAAGCTCCTGACAGAAGTCAATGTATAGAAGAACTTAGTGAGGAGAACAATGGGATACAAAGAGTTGTAACATGTACAACTTGAAGCATAATCTTGCTCAACGAGTGGCATGAATCAAGTTCAAGCTCAATCATTAAGGGTGTGTTTGGATTGAAGGAAATGGAGGGGAAGGAAATGAAGGGATTTGGAGGGAGGAGGTATCCCTTGTTTGGATAACAAATTGGGAGGGAAGGGATTTTGGAGGGGAGGGATTTGGAAGGAAAATTTGGGCAAGTTTTGTTAAGAAAACAATCTCTCCTAAAGAGGAAAAATTTGGAAGGAAAACACTTTCCTTTCTTTTTTTCCCTTGTCTTCCCTTCTATACAAACAATATACATTTTCCCTCCTTATCCCTCCCTTTCCTTTCCCTTCCTTTCCTTCCTCTTCCCTTCCTTTCTTTTCTCTCCTAATTTGCTATCCAAACATAGTGTAAGGGTGCGTTTGGATTGAAGGAAATGGAGGGAAAGGAAGGGGAGGGATTTGGAGGGAAGAGGTATCTCTTGTTTGGATAACAAATTGGGAGGGAAGGGATTTGGAGGGGAGGAATTTGGAAGGAAAAGTTGGACAAATTTTGTTAAGAAGACAATATCTACTAAAGAGGAAAGATTTGGAAGGAAAACATTTTCCTTCCTTTTCCCTTCCCTTTCCTTCTAAACAAACAATATACACTTTCCCTCCTTAAACCTCCCTTTCCTTTCCCTTCCTTTCTTTCCCCTTCCCTTCATTTCTTTTCTCTCCTAATTTGCTATCCAAACATAGTGTAACTGAAAATATTTGGTATAACAAAATCTACTTCTACTTTGCTTATCGTCATAACATCATCCTTCTGCATGGTAAATTCCAAATCGGATGCTAAAATAGAAGCAGTTTTGAGGTCTCTCAGAGCAAATGAAATATGGGTCTGCTTTTACATAAATATTTGGATATCAATTTTGAAGAAAAGAGAAAGAACATGAAGAGGAAGGGAGGGAAGGGAAAGGAAATGGAAGGAAAGTATTTAGGTGGGAAGGGAAGGGAAAGGATGGGAGATAAAGTTTCCCTTCAAATCTTTCCAATTTTGGAAAGATTGATACCTTAACAAAAATCCTTTATTCATCCCTCCAAATCCCTTCGCTTCTATTTTGTTATCGAAACAAGGAATCTCTCATCCCTCTAAATCCTTCCCTTTTCTCTCCCTCAATTTCCTTCCATCCAAACACACTCTTAGTGAATCACCCTATAAACACTTGCAGTTGTGGGATCAACATATGGGAGTAAAAAATCTACCCAATTCAATAAGCAAAACTAATTCACTTGAGGTACCTTTCCAAGAAACCTATGGAACAAATTCATAAAGAGTTGTTTGAAGCTTAGAAAGGTACCTTCAAGTATCAGAATCCTATTCAATCTGAACATCTTTAGTTGTGCATCCACTTTGAACATAGGTACCGTTATTCCTCTTTGAAAGTGACCATGAGGACCAATGCTAAACTGAGTGATCTAAAGAAGTTTGATAACCTAAAAGAGCCTCATAGAATTGATAAACACAAGTTCTAAAAGAAGCACAAAAAACTTAAACTACAAGCATGGGCTAACAGAATGATACATACATGTTTATGATCAGTTATCTTGTTAAGAAAAACTTGCAAGATCTTGTAATCATGATGAAGCTGTGTTGGAAGGTCTTAAAGTTTGAGCACCCCTCTTCCAAATCTAGTTGAGGTCCGGTTTGTTTTTCGTAAGAGTAAGTTGCCAAGAATTCCCACATTTAGCCAACTAAACTCACAATAAAGGTGAGAAACTCCATAGTAGGGCAATGCTAGATAATTTGAGCATTTCTCTTCCAAATCTAGTTAAGGTTTCACTTGTTTTTTTGTAGAAGTTGCCAAGAAGTTCCCACCTTTAGCCAACTACATTTCTTGAAGCATCTTACTCTTTAGCTTGCATCACCCATCAACTATGATGTATATTTCTTAAATGAGTAAATAGAAAGCCCTCATGCTTCATCATTCCTCAGATCTCAAGTCATCATATCAAACATCACCACGATAATATAGAAAAATGCTGCCAAATTTGTGGCATCTGCTAGGTCATTACTCAGTAAATCTGGCATCTTAGATCACATAGCACCTCAGAGTTCAGAGTTCTAGTGTCAAGGGGTTTTCAAAGAAAATCTAGCCTGAATACCCAAAACAAAATTAAAAATATTGAATAATTATATTTTACAGTGCCCAATTTGGCAACTTCATATAAAATTGTTTGGTATTGTGTATCCAATTTCCAATACCCTCTTCCATATACACCATGCCTTTTTAAAACTTTACTAGAGATATTCCACCAATCAAGGAATTTTTACCGATCAGCAAGCAGATTTTCGCAAGATAAATAAAGAATTCTCTGTTTCAGAATACCTCAATATTTTGCAAGATTAGCTCACCAAAACTTCGATATGGTTCAAAAGTTTCACAGAATTCTCAGTTTCAGACTTTAGTACTTAATCGCTAAATAAAGAATTAGGAACATCACATCTGTTGTGTTCTTTCACAAATTACTCTGCATCGAATCCACTCATTAAGAAACACCCGAGCTTAAATACTCTTTTTGTGCAATCCATTCAAATGCAACATCATAGCTACCAGATTAAGTAATTTAACAATTTGCAAAAATCAAAGTTTGGCTTAAAAGTTAACACATGGACAAAAAGAGGCAACTCGAGTTTCATTACGTTATCTATGCCTAAAGGTGTTTTACTTTTCTATTAGTTATGCCAAAGCGCGAAACACGTCACTACACCCTGCACTGCATTTCAAACCTTTTGTACCGAAAAGGTACAGAAACTGGATTACACTAAATTAATATTTACCATTTCTCATTTGCGTCTAGATGGAAAGACTTGTCTTTTTTCTTTTTTTGTTATAGTTATGATCTACTTGTGGAGTTGTGATACAATCATACAAGAATTGTTATGGTTATAGAAGCGCAAAATGCGGAACGCCCTACCGGATTTCATACTAAACTGTTTGTACCGAACCGATAATGGAATGCGACCTAGGATGCCGACGGTAACATTTTGGTTTTCCGAGGGCAGAGATGAATCTAACAGTCAAAGAAAACGGACTAAACTTACATGGCTTGAGAGATCTAAAGGTTGAGAAACAAAGTGAAATAAGACTTGAATTCCACCATTGGCTGCTTGAAGCTTCATTTCCGCGGTCGGTTCACTCATGAAGAAGTTGAAGAGATACCTTGGAAAATATATAAAAATGGAAAAGGGAATGCTTTTTTTTTTTGGGATGTTGTCGAAAAGTAGAAAAAGTGATGAATTCCTAGAAACATTGTTAAGGTAATAGGATGAAAAAGGTTAAACTAACAATTAAAGTTGTAAGAAGTGAAAAGGATAACCTGTCTCGGTTGGAGAGCAAATACCACTTTCCAAGCAAGGTCGATTCACACCTAGCCATCCCCTTCCCTTACACTACCCTGTCATAAAAAAAGTGATGAAATTTGGACAACACCGCTCTATATCAGCTTCTGTTGGATGATATTTCATTTCCTATGTTTCCAAAACATTAGATTTCACGTTGTGTTACTTGCTTCAAATCTGATTTCATCCCATGTAACATTGGTTTTCCTCTCTTGGAATAAACTATGCCTATGATGCTCCCCTCTTCCTTGCAGTCTAGAATGCTTTAAAATGGGAATTCTCAAAGGTCATTTATTCAAGCAAATAGGCCAACAATATTTACATAAATAGATCAAATGAGTGATAACACAAGATATCATTCATTACCATAATATTTCGAAAGCTTTACATTCTAAAAAACTCATATTTATTACTACATCAAAATACTAAACTTGCATTAGTTGCATATAAGATCTCATAGCAATCAAAGAAACAACTCAAAAAGTAGCCAAGGCATAACTTAATTCATATATACAAGCAAAACTACTTACAAATTTAAGGCTTAAATGACTCAAACCTTATGCTTAAGATGAAGCAGCTTTAATAGCCTTTTGCAATTCATTCTCCATTTCACTCATTTTACTACTAGACTTCTTTGATTCCTTTTGTCCACCCTCATCAACACCACCATTTCCACCATTTTTCTTGCTCCTCCACCTCTCAAACTCATTAGAATTCTCAGTACTTGGCAATTGATTCATCCTCTTCCCCATCAATTCCCTCCCTCTTTCCTCACCTCGACCCCTCGAAATCGGAACTTTCTTCTTCAAACATTCCAATACTTCCTTCATTTCCCTATTCTCCTTCTGTAAATCCTCCATTTCTCTACTCATCCAACTACACATCCCCTTCAACAGCTCCAAATCACCAGCTTTTGCTTCACCAACCCTCCTCTCAGTATCCGCTTTCTTCAATTCATCAATCCTCTCGAATGAAATTTTATTCATCACCAACATTGGGAATTGCGGCTTCACTGCCTCCGAAACGCCACTTTCCGGTGGAAAACTAACTCCCCACCTGAAATTAAGCACTGCTCTTTTTGTGAGTGGCATTGAAGTCCTCGCCGCAATGAAAATCCCAGACAAAATTGATGGATCCTTCTTTAAATCACTCCATACCAAACCCTTACCTCTCTTACCTGACCCATCAACCGACCCATCTTCAATCTCAAAATCCGAAGCCGACCCATTTGATAATTCCCCATTTCGTAAGTGCTTATCAACATTAATCGAACTAGCAGTGGAAGAATCAACAGATTTGAACAAGGAGAAATTCCCAAATTGGGGTTTCACAAGAAGAGAAAAAGTAGGAGTTAATGAGTTAGGGTTAAAATTAGCAGTAAAAGCAAGAGGGGAATCATGAGGTGAACCAAAAAGGCCAATACCAGATTTAAGAGAGAGTGAAAATGGGAAATTTGAAGGAGAAGAAATTGTGGGATGGTAAGAGAGAGAAAGAGAAGGGCCAGAAGAGAAATTGGAGCGAAGAGAGAATGTAAGATCGGAAGAATCGCCGGCGACTATTCCGGTAAGGAAGGGGAAACCGAGGATAGTAACGGGAATTTTAGCCCGTAAAAGTGGGTTTTGGTGCCGGGTTTCTTCCCGGAATTTTAAGGAGAGCTTCATTGTTTCTCTGTGTGCGAATTTGTTATTTGCTTGCTTTATCCAAAAATGGATGGTTGGTGTAGATTTGTTATTATAATGGTTTTAAGTTTTAACCCAAATTCTTACCTGAGACCGCTTCTACAAAAAAAACGTCTCAAGTTTGGGCCACCTAATTTTTAATTTAAAAAATAATTAAATAAGCTTTCCGGTCTAAACAATATTTTTTAACTTTTATTTTTCGGCTTTCCTTATCTCTTCTCTGACAAAACTACTCATCTTCCTATCTCAAACTTCATTTGTGGTTTTCAATCTCCATTTTCCTCTTTCAAACTTCATTGTTGTTTATTCTCTGTTTATATCGTCTTCAACATTTGCAAAACTATCAAAGACTCAAAGTTATATATTTATACTTTATCATTGTCTTTCTTAAAGCTTTCATTTTCATTTTTTTGGGTTGATTGTGTTATATATTAGTTGGATTTACAATTTTTTGATTTTTGTTAAAAATTTTGCTTCATCAATAGTGTAAATAGTGATGTTGAACAAGGGTAACAATGTCTAGTGTTTGGTAGAAATAAATAAAAACAATTGTGGTTATAACATAATATACTTTGGAGTTATAATATAATATATTGGGAGTTATAACATCCTCTCTCCAATTCACAATAAATGTCCCATTTAGTTTTTTTACACTATTCATCGATCACTATTAATTTGTATTTTATTCTTAAACTAGACGTCAAAATATAGTCAAGTGGGATCTTGTTTGATTCGTCTCAATGTAAATTTTATTAATATCAAATTTTTACAATTTTTAATTATGCTCAATTAGATATATTTAGGATTAAATAGGTGCATTTGATGGTGCGCTAAAACTAAATGGGACAATTGTTGTGAATAGGAGGGAGTAATATATTTGTAACTATAACATACTTCTAATACATTTGGCGTTAGAGGCTCTTCTAGGGTTTTGGTTTTCCTCCCCTCGGAGGGCCTCATGGGTTGTTGGCGATTTAGTTTTCGGGTTCTCCGGTTCTTTTCCTTCCTTTTTCGTTCTTTCCTTTTGGTTTTCCTATTTTGTTTGAGGCCTTGGTTATGGTGGCGGCTTGGTTTAGGGTTACGTTTTGGTGTTGTCTTTTCCCGTCTTTTTGGCGTTTTTTCTTGGTGGTTTTTTTGGGTGCTGGGTTTCTTTAGGTCTGGGTGGCGTTTTTTGAGGTTTGGTTCGTTTTTGGATGTGGTCCACGAAGTTTCTGGTGTGTGACGATTCTTTTTATTCGAATTTAGATGGTGATGAACAGTGGTTTTGTGGTTGTTGGTAGATGACGATTCACCTTCTTCGTTTGGATGGGGTTTTTGAAGCCTTCTGGTGTTGACGGTTCATTCTCTTTGATATTGGCTAGCGATGAACAGTGGTTTTGTGTTTGATGGGAGTTGACGTTTCACCTTCTTCGAAGTTCCCTAGAGTTTTAGGTGCCTTTCCTGTTCGTTGGGCTGGTGGTGTTTGGAGGCTTTGGTGTCGATGCTCCTAGAGTGTCATTCCTAGTTCTTTTCGAAGTGGAATGGTGGTTCTAAAGGTTTTCTGGGGTCCCTTGGTTGTGAGAGTTTTTGGGTGCTGTGAGGGTGGACCGAAAGGAGGCTGGGGTTGTTCTCTGATGGGGGTGTTCTAGTTCAGACATTTCTTCTACTTGGTGGGTTTTCTAGAAGCTCATGGCTTGATTTTGGGTTCGACGGCACTGGAAGTTTCATGGTGTTGGGTTTCTCTCTACCTTTTTAATTGGTTTTTAACGTTTTTAGGTTCCTCTTTTGTCGGTGCTGAAAGTTCATGGTAGCCGTTTTTAGGGGTGGAGAGCTTTTGTTAGTTTGTCTTCCTGGACATGGGATCTTTGGTGTGGGTGTCTGTCATATGTGTGGTGCCACTTTCTAGTGTTTTTGTCCGGTTCATTCTGCTAGTGGGTGTCGGGATAGGCGAATGCTTTAGGTTCGTGGGGGTGTTTTTCTCTTTGTGTTGGTGTTTTCAGACGGTGGAAATGGGTGTTTGGGTGCGGACGTGGATTGGTTGGGCGTTTTTTGATGTTTGGGTGTTTGGGTGTCGAGTCTTTGAAGTTTTGGGTGTTCGGATGATGGGTCTTCCTTGCCTGGGTGCAGTGGTTCCTATCCTACCCCACTTATTATCATCAATTATACCTCATTATTTTAATTACTTGATTTATCCACTATCAAATCCCTAATTTTAATAACACAAAATTTTCCCCAATTACTCAATTGAATTCAACATAATCATTAATCAGTAACTCTTTAATTCATTCTCTCACAAATGGTTCCTCACTATCAAAACTCACTCACTATCAATTCTCCCTTACTCCATAAATTCTAGATCTAAGTTGTTGTTTGTGCTTGGTTGAAAATGCATTTGATTTCGGTTTTAATTTTAGCATATGATTTCGTGCTCTCCCTTACTCCATAAACAAACATGCATTTGATTTTGATTTATAATCTCAGCATGATTTGATTTCGCCTTCTTCCTCAGCCAATTTCAGTTTATCTTCATCTTCATTCTAATTTCGGTTGTATATTCATCTGATTTTTTCTTCATCTTCATTTAATTTTATCTTCATCTGATTTCATCTTCATCTTCGTTGTGAAGTTTACTGGGTTTTATCTGCAATTTGTAAACTGATTTTATCTCTCCCATCAAAAAACCCAATTTTTGATTTTTTTTGGATCCCATGAGATATAGGGGTAAAATTGTCAATTGACTATCAAAAAGGTTGTTTCTTAATAATTGTGCATAGCTGATGTGTTGCAACTAAAACTGAACAGATGAAGTATATACAATATTTTTTGATTAGTCATTACTATTACAAACATTGGTATCTATATCGATATCGATGGGCATAATCTTGTTATGTTTGTGAGCTGAAGGTGATAAAAATGTAACTTGTAACAATGAAGGATTTTGTAGCCTTGTTAAATACATGGCTTTGTAGCTTCATAAACCTTATAATTATACCATCTTCAAAGCGAATTTAAAAAAGATAGCAATCAATATTTCGATCAATTAAAAGGAACCCAACTTGCCAAATGGCACCACTACGTCTAACCGGAATTGCAAAAAACGGATATTCCGGATAAGGTACCCAATTTATAAAACGGATATTTGGGTCGGAACCGGATACCTGTTTTTATAAATCCGGATACCCGGTATCCGGTTTTAGTTTTTTTTTTTTAAATTTTATGCGTTTCCCAGCAGCTTTGATTTGGGCCTCTTGAGTCTTCCTGGATAACACAGTAAGGCACTAACCCTTCCCTAGGTATTTAAATCTAATTTTTATTTTCTAACCTAACTCCTCCTTGCTCTCTTCCCTTCTAAGTTCTAACTGTTCTTCAGCGCCGTCTCTTCGATTCTACGTCCTTCATCACCATTTTCGACCTTCTTCAATCATCATCATGTTCGTCCTTCATCGCCATTTTCGTCCTTCATCAACATTTTCTTCACATATATTTTACTTTACATTTTAAGTCTTATACTTAATTTAAGTTGTTTTTAACTTTATTTTAATTATTTTGACTTCAAATTCTGATATTTTGTTGATTCAATTTATTTTCAGACCCTTTTTAGAATTTTAAGTTGAAGATCTACATGGATTCTTATCCACCACCACCTGGGTTTTTGGTATTTTGTTTATTTTTAACTTTGTTTCACTGATATTTTGTTATTTATCTTGTTCACTGATGTTTTGCCTTTTATCTTTGTTCTTGGGATTTTCGGATTTTCGGTATCGTGATGAGTCATGACTGATTATTAAATATTTAATTATTTTTTCAATTGATTATTTAATATTTAAGAGTAAAAATGTTTTTCATTTAACGTTATATTGTTCGTAACTTTGGTTTAGTTAATGTAACTTTGGAGCATTCGAAAGACATAATCGATGAGACCATTGACGTCGTTGAAGATGATTAATGGAGCTTGAAGTTTCAACTTATAAATTTTAATCGCTTGCTTTTACTCTTTTTTAATAATTTGATGTGTAACTTTATTAGTTTATGGTTGTATTTCAATTAATTAATGGTTGTATCACTGCCAACTTTCATAATTTGGAGGCTATGTTAGCAAAAATTAAACTTCGAGACTGTAGTTTTTAAAACGACTAAACTTAAAATTGTAGTTGGCACAATATTCTTATAGTTAACACACTCCTTGTCTCTCTCCCTTTCATTTTGTTTCGTTAATTAGTTTAGCGTTGTAACAGGCGCAACAGTCCCGATATATAATTAACGCTAATAATTATGTTACAATAAATAATGCGAAAGTCTTATATTCCAAACTGCTAAAATCCATTAAAATTTAAAATCGTTTAAAAACCTAAGTTTAAAATATTACAATTGAGAGATTGTTTTCTCAAAACATAATAAAAGCATAAATACAACCTGATCATCAAAGTCACAATAGGTAAAATAAATTGCAGCTAAATCATTGATAAAAAATAAATATTTCGGCCTGGATCGATCTTGAAGCTAAACATTTCTGCAAAATACTGTCATCCATGATACAGATGACAGTCGTTTGAATTGGAATCAGCGCCTAACGCCAAGTACAAACTCCTCATCAATGTAATACTATGACAATCACAATGTATTCACAAGATATACAAATTACATTTCAATCCTTGATTTTAAGATTCTCTGTTCTCGTTTCTCATTTTTGATTCTCAAATACTTTCAACGATATTTTACATCACATGAATGTAAATAAGTACCATTGCAGCAGTCACATACACTTGGTAACTATAAGGTTCATTCAATGGATCTACTTAGATCCAAAATCACATTTACACAACACACATAATAATGACTTTCTGATATATGTAAGCCGTCGCTCCACCAATTTTTATGCTCGCGCTTTTCTACATGCCGGGAAATGCGGGCGCCAAATTACACGCCGGTCTGTGGTTCATGAAAAATCACTATTGCTACATGAAGGGGCTATTAACAACTAGAACTATATAATGCCTCAATGGTGTCATCCTAATACTAGAATAATCACTATTGCTACATGAAAACTCAATCACATCCAATTTATCATCCCAAAAACCTTCAATATCTAAAGAACATGTTCGTACGATATCCTTAAGTGTCTGAATAGTTCTCTCAATTTGTCCATCTGCATACATAATATGATCGCTCAAACATAACACCTAACCTCCAACTAATATGAGAATAAAATCTAGGTCACTTTGAACAACGGGCTAAGCAAATCTATTTAAAGAAATAGGATCTCAGTCACACATAACACTTATAATAACCTTTTGCGTGTCAACTATAGCCATAACATCCTTACACTAGTGGAAAAAAAGCTATTGGCTGCTGCTTATTGGCTGCGGTTTTTAGGAAAACGCAGCCAATATGAGTAATAAAATGCTGGGGAAAAAAAATTATTAAAGGGCTGCGGTTTTTACCCTTAACCGCAGCCCAAAAGTGTTTCAAAAAGTATGATAAAGAAAGGGCTGCAGTTTTTTATGTGTCCGCAGCCTTTAACCATTCGAAAATAATATAATGAAATTAAAAAAAAAAAAATAATCAAGGGGCTGCGGTTTTTAGGTTTGTCCGCAGCCCTTGTTCATTTAAAAAAAAATTAAAAAAAATTGACCGGTCAATTAGAGGCGCCTAATAAAACTGTTCCCTCTCCCCATCTTAACCCTAATAACACTACAGCCGTTTTTCTTCTTCAAAATCTTCCTTCTTCAATCAAAGTCTTCCTTCTTCCTTCTTCAATCAAAATCTTCCTTCTTCAAAATCCTAAAAACTTCAATCAAAATCTTCCTTCTTCAAAATCGATTTTCTGGGTTCAACGAGATTTCCTTCTTCAAAGTCTTCTCAACGACTCTCCCTCTCCCCATCTCCCTCTCCCCATCTCCCAACTCCGGTCAATGAGATTTCTTTCTTCAAAGTCTGGGTTCGTTTCTGGGTTCGTTCTTCAACGTTCGTTCTGGGTTCTTCAAAGTCTTCTCAACGAGATTTCCTTCTTCAAAATGACGAGATCTTCATTTCAAGAACGAAGTTTTTGGGTTCGTTCTGGGTTCTTCAACGTTCTGTAAGTTCGTTCTTGAAGGTAGCTAAATGTTCATTCAAGAAATTTCTTGAAGTTTCTGGGTTCGTTCTTGAAGATCTTGGATTTGTCGTTCTTCGTTCTTGTAGATCTGGATCAATTCGTTTTTTGTTTATTTTTTTAGATTCATTGTAATTTCTTGAAGTTTCTGGGTATGTGTTCTGGGCAAATTTTAGATGTTCTTTGTTTATTGTAATTTTATTGTTCTTCGTTTATTGTAATGTTCTTCACATCGTTTTTTATTGTAATTAAAGATGTTCTTCGTTTATTGTAATATGTATAATATAAACTTAAAAATTTCTGGGCAAATTTTTTTTTTGATTTTTGTTGAAATTATATTTGATTAAATTTGCATGAAACAAAATAAAAAAAAAAACAAAAAAAAGCCAATAACTTTAAACTAATTAGTATAAAACGAAATTTTAAAAAATTTTTTTTTTTTTAAATGGGGTAAGGGCTGCGGGCATTATGTCCGCAGCCAATAACTTTATCTTATTTGCTGCTACTCCAAGGGCTGCGAGATAAAACCGCAGCCCATACCCATAAAAAGCCCGCAGCCCTTAAGGTTTTTTCCACTAGTGTTATCTAAAACAATGCTAAACACATCTTCGATATTACTCGTAAAATACAAAACTATTATTTCTACCATAGTCAACTAATGAACAAAACTCTTAATAAGAACATCATACACCCCGAGACTGACTTATTATCCATTGATAACTATCTTACTCCTCAACTAATAAATTTTGATATAATTATACCTCTCAAAACTAAACAACAAAGCATGAAAACTTCTAAATTATTCTTGATTAACAATATATTACAGCTACCAAAATCCTTGGTATGATGATTTGATATATTTCTTCAATTCTCAATATATGAGTCAAGTTGCTCCCCAGAATAATCTAACATTATCCTTGACACTTCACGCGCTAGTTCTCTCTTTCCATCCTAAGTACTAGTTACCGTTTTATGTCTTCTATGCTCAATATCATGCACAACTTGCCAATCAAAACCTAATGAATTCATAATTAACTTAAGTCATACAAAATCCAAAACACAGTTTATTATAACCTCAATTACACATTAATTAGCATTCTTCATCCAATTCTTTAGACCAGAATCCTTATAAGTGTTTAACGCAAACGTGAATTTCTATCATAACTGCTATGCACAAAACTTCAATAGTAACAACTCTAATATTGACTAACTTCACATATACCCACTAAGATCCTGTATAACGTGTTCAATGTATTTCCAACTATTTTCTCAATTAAGTAGCCTATAATCTTTATAGCACAATATCCGAAACTTAAATCTAATCTTTGCATCATATAAACATACATGTTTTGATAACTTAAGTCTATAACTCAAGATCCTTTAAAACAAAGTTTGCTGAAAATCAACTTCTATTCTTGATGCTGATATAACCTACTTGTACTTAACAAAGCCACAAGTTTACTAGTGACCTTCCATCTTTAAGTTATATTTACACTTCTAACACACAAAAGATTATGGGTAAATTCTTAATGATAATCACACGATAATCAAAATAACTTTACTAAATCTATAGAGCTCTGTAATAGCCTATTTTTAAACATGTTCTAATCTTAGATTAAATAGCCTTGAGTATCGGTTTTTGCTATTAACTTATCTAGTTATTTATCCTTAAGTGCCAAACATTATGAGAGTTTAATTCCTAAAACTAAGTTTAAATAAACTAAGTTTTGTTTTGTTAATTGTTATTATTATATTTAAAGTAAAGATTTCAATAATGTACTTAATTTTATCAAAGTTAATTTGGTTTACTATAATAACATAAATTTCGTTCTAAACTTGGTTGATTTGATAAATATATTAATTTGGTTTATTATTAGAAAAATTTATATTATTTGCAAATAAACTATGTTAACAAAAGCTCATTTTAAGTGATTTAATAAAAGTAGTTATATTTGAATATAAAGAAAATAAATATAAAAGTAGTTTCAGTGTTTCTTTTTTCCCTTATATATATATTTTCTAATTTCCGAAAAAAAAGAAAAAAAAAGGATATATATATATATATATATATATATATATATATATATATATATATATATATATATATATATATATATATATATATATATATATATATATATATATATATATATATATATATATATATATATATATATATATATATATATATATATATATATATATATATATATATATATATATATATATATATATATATATAATTACAATATATTATGAAAAAAAAGGTTTTTATAATGATATTATAGTTAGTTGGTATTTGAAAACAAGTTTTGTTATGGTTTTATATTGTTTTCAAACAAAAATATATTATTTCCTAAAACAAGTATTTTAGAAATTTTTCAAAACTATTATCTTACTTCTAAAATCATTTAAAAATAGAAAATGAGTGTATTTTGACCCCATCTGTTACCCTAAACTTCACATGCGTGTTATTGAAGATACAAAACCATTAGATTGAGGTAGCTTGTGGTATAATCAAAGAAAAGAGTGTAGATTTGTACAAAGGTCAGGTTCAGAGACAGATTTGCAGAGCCTGAAAGATGCCCTAATTTACTTAGACTATAGCCTATATAGTTGAGTGCTACCACTTGGAACTTTTTTCTAACACTCTAAGCTTTCTATAGGTACCTTATTTGCCCTTATATCCCTCCAGAAATGAGACATTAATCCCCATCTTTCTACCACTTCATCACAATAGTTTCTGGCAGCTTATATGCCTTTAACAAATCATCCTTTTTATCCCAAATTCTATTAATAAGTGCCTCATATTTTTATACCATATTATTTAAGACATCCTAAGCTTTCCATTGATACCTAACACGTACATATAGAAGCTATATAAACCCCTCAACTTCAAGCAAACATTCACAACTTGTTCTTTTTTGGTCGGCTTTATACATGAAAACAATTTGAAGTGCTAACCCATGATCCTCTTCATGCATGTATAAATAAACCTTATGGTGGAGTTGTAAATAAAATTCCTCACATTTTAGACCCAAGAATTGCATCAATTGGAGCATGACAGGTTATGTTTTGCCCTCAAACATTTTGGATAACTAAGAGAAAAAAATTTCAAACACTTTCTGTTTTGTGGATTTTCGACCATCTTCTTCTCATTTTATTACTATAGTTGTTCTTAAGAAATATGGGTCTTGGAGTTGTGAGCAATTAGACACTTGAATTATTGGATTTGGAGTTCGGAGCTAGAGGTTATGAGCATTTTAACAAGACATGCTGAAAACACTAGTGGAAAAACGTCAATGGCTGCGGTTTTTTGCAGCCCTTGGAATAGCAGCAAATGAGATTTTATTATTGGTTGCGGACATTACAACCGCAACCTTTATTCATTTTTCAAAATAAAAAAAAACATTGGCTGCGGACATTTACAACCGCAACCCTTTAGTCATTTTACAAAATAAAAAAAAAATTAAAAACGAAAGATTTAAACTTACCCAGAAGAACGATTCAAGATCTAAACAAAATAATCCAATAGTTTATCATACAAAATAACCCAGACCGTCTTACCATAGTTTATTACATCTAAAACAACCCAATAGCTTATTACAAAAAGATCTAAAACAACAAATAAAAAGATCTAAATCAACAAATAAAAAAATCAAAAACAACAAACAAAAAATTCCTATGAAGATCATCTGAAATCGAAGTCTGTTATTGTTCACCATTGATGAGTAGAAACGCCATTGATGATTAGAGAAACAAAATCTAAAACAACAAATAATGGTTCACCTTCGAAATTCTTCATCCCAGTGTAAACGACTGCTGTTCCTTTTGTAAACGAGTCGTTGCCTGATGATTAGATCTGAAATCTAAAACAACAAACAATGGTTCACCTTCGAAATTCAGAGAAATGCCATTGATATTTTCAAGAAGAAGAAGAGAGACTTTTAGAAGACCAAGAGAAAATTTCGAACCCAGTTCTCTGATATTTTCAAGAAGAGAGACTTTTAGAAGACAAGAGTAGAGAGAGACTTTTACGGCCCGTTTGGTAAGTGGTAATAAACCGCGGTAATGGGAATGAAATACTAGTTTAATTTTGGTTGAAAATCTCATGACTACCTTGATGGCCATACTTGACAACCTTCAATCATCTCATTTTGTTCATAAAATTCATTCCAATGCATTACCATTGGGAGAGGTGGTATTAGATGGTAATGGAAATTTGTGAACAAAATATTTTTTGTGATCAAAGTTTAATTACCATGGGAATGAAATGAAAGTTTTGATGAAATTTTACACTATAATTCACTCCTATTACCACCACTTAGTACCACTAACCAAACGAGCCCTTAGGGTTTCAATTTTCAGAAAAAGAGGGTATGAGAGAACTTTAGAGAGGCGCCGTTTCAATTTCAAAGAAGACAAGAGTAGAGAGAGACTTTTAGGGTTTCGTTTTTAGAGTGAAATTAGGGTATGAGAGAACTTTAGAGAGGCGTCGTTTCGATATGAAGCTAGAGGCGCCTTTTTAGAGTGAAATTAGGGTTTTCTTTATTGGGCTTGGGCTTAAATTTTTTTTTTTAATGCTCATTTGCTGCGGGCTCAATAATAACCGCAACCTTTTAGCTTTTTTTCTCATATTGGCTGCGGTCATTAGGAAAACCACAGCCTTTGTGCTAAATTTTTTTTTCTAAAGGTTATTGGTTGCGTTTATTAGGAACCGCAGCTAATATTTAGCAGCCAATAGCTTTTTTCCACTAATGAAAGGATGGTATGGGATTTGGACCTTAAGTTGAATGTGGAATTTATAATTGGAGATTTGGAGTGATTGAAGATAGAAAATAATGTTATCATTTATTAAGCCAAAATCATCAACTTTTGTAAGGTTTTAGTGTTATTATTTTGGGAGCTTGGATTATTATTCTTGAAACCTTGAAGATTATTCTTGGAGCTTATTTTCTCTTATTTTGGAGTCCTTATTTCTTATTATATCTCTTGCAACCTTGGTGGCTTATGGTACACACTTCTTAACCTTCTTACTATGTGACATTTATATTATATTTACTTGAGTACGTGAAAGATATGACAATATGCTAGATTGATCAAAATTTACCTTGCATGTTCACTTAAAGTAAAAATGACACATTTTTGTATCAAAAGTAAGAATAAGGTATTTATTATAAGTTTAAGTATATGCATGTTATAAATTGAAAATTTATGATATTTCATATATATATTAATGTTAGAAATTCTATTCATATGTTTACCTTATAAATTTTCAAGTATTGTGATTATTACCCAAAATCGATATTAAATTAAAGTCACAAAAGAAAAAAATATATAAATCTGAAAATTTTTCATTCATATGATATTTTTGATGGATATATGTTTTATTATGTGTAATTTTTACTTAAGTGTTCATGCATGATAATTTTAGGAATTTCTATTATGTTAACATGCGTAGAAATGGTGTTTTGAGGTGTTTTTGTGAAATTATTGTTGTGAATGAATTTTGTGTGAGCTTAGTAACTTAAGGAATGTATTTTATATGAACTCCTCAGTAGATAAAATTTAGAAAATCACTTAAGTTAATTTCCTTAAAGTTATTTCATTAAAATGGATATTTATGGAATTTTAACTAATAAAATATGTTCTAATATATCAAAGGGGCTTAAGTATATAATATTAATGGATAAAATAGTTTATAAAATCATATTATTATATTTCCTACAATTTTGGACCAGAATATAAACTTTTGGGCAGGGGCGAAGTCAGGATTTTCGGTTAAGAGGGGCCAAATTGTCTATATATTGCAAGTTATCTACTCCCTCTGTTTTCATATGTTCTTCTCACTTTCCCCATTTGGAAATTTTTAAAAGTTATTCTCATTTAGAATCTTTCTATTTTAGTAACCAATAGAATTCAAGGAAATTATTACACTTACACTCTAATCTATAAAAATTAATTTACATGTTAATTCCCAATGCATTTACTTTACATACACCCAATGAAATTTAATGATATTATTACACTTACACTTTAATCAATACAACCTTTATTTTTTTATATTATTTTACTCAACTCTCATAGCATCTATTTTGTCATCATAGTTTATATTGGTTTCTTCCCAGATTCCAAATGGGAAGAACAAATGAAAACGGAGGGAGTATTATATAAAAAGTAGATAAATTATGAAAATTTGATTCCTACAGACTGAAATTAACCTGAATCATAGCAAAAAAGTAAAATTTGACAAATGGAGTTGAAGCTTTCCTATGCTTACCCCTTTTAAAAAAAATATTATTGTTTTTGACTTCATATATTTTTGCCTTCTAAGTCTCCAAAAAATACTATTAAAATTAAGACAACAAAAATATAAAGATACACACTAAAAATGATGAATGTGAATTATGAAATATAGATAATAATGACATTATAGTATAAATTAAATTTTTTAGTCTACTAAAAAATAATAGCTCAAATTTGAGTTTGATCTTAGCTTAAATTAAAAATTATGTCATGCCAATCATTGTCCTATAGTAATTTTTATTACAACTATACACTCTTTAAATTATATAATATATTAGCAAGGGGGCCCGAAGCCAAAATTACAAAGGATCGTATTTCTGGCAAGGAGGGCCGAGCCTCCGCCGGCCCCCGATGTGGCTTCGCCCATGCTTTGGGTATTTTTTTCTATGAACTTTTACTAAGTATTTTATTACTTATTGATAAAACGTAAAATGTTAAATATGAAATAATTATTAAATGAAATTATTTCAAGCAGTAATTTTTATGAGACTCTTATATGGAAAGTAGGTTTGGAATTTGATCATTTGACAAGTTTATAAGACCATCTATAAACCCTTGTGAATTTTAAACAAAACGGTAAATCCAAAATCGATAAAATATTAAATAATACTAAATGGACTATTTTGGACTAGAAATTTTTATGGGATACTCCCATATACATTAGGATCATACGAGGACCCTTGAACAAATTTTTTGTGGACATTTGAGAACATCAATAATTTTATGTCAGTTTATCGGTATATTGGTCAACAATTTAGTTACAATGCATAGGCTCGTTTTTCTTGAACTTTCTTGTCTAAAACTCACTTCATATAACTTCTGGACCTCTAATATAATTTTAGAATATTTTAATGGAAAATTTTCTAAGAATAATCTCAACTATCACCCATTGGCCAGAAATAATCCCAACTATTGATTATTTTTTAATAATCCCAACTATTGATGAAGTTTGCTGAAAACAATCCCACTCAATTTTCAACCGATTGTGGTAGGTTTTGTTGAGTAATTTTTTTTTACTTTTTTTTAACTTTCCTTCATCAAATTAGGTAAAACTACCCTTTCATCTTCAAAAACCGATTTACCCCTTCCATGTTCAAAAACCCATTAAACTCCTTCCTCCATTGATGAGCAATCTTCAAACCCTAGAATATCATGGTAGCACTTCAAGCTTCCACAACAAATTGCACCCCTATATTTGGGATTAGGGTTTGAATACTTAGAAGAAGAAGAATTCATTGAATCTTAAAGGTATGAGGCTTTTAGATCTTGACCATGGAGGAAGGATGAAGGGTAAATGAAGCTTTAGGGTTTAGGATGAATGAAGGAGAAGATGGAGAGGATGAAGGATAGGTTTACCTAATTTGATGAAGGAAAGTTAAAAAAAAGGTAAAAAAGATACTCAAAAAACCTGCTACAGCCGATTGAAAATAAAGTGGGACTGTTTTCAACAAACTTCATCAATAGTTGGGATTATTAAAAAATAGTCAATAGTTGGGATTATTTCTGGCCAACGGGAGATAGTTGAGATTATTCTTGGCAAATTTTCCTATTTTAATTGGTTATTATAATTTTTAATTAATTTACTTGTTTAATCGATGGAAATTCCTAAATAAGTATTACAAAATAATTGTCTTTGGTTTTATAAGTTTGTATAGTCTTGTAGGGAACTTATATAGCCTCTAAAAACTTGTTATAATTGACGAAATTTTATTTATTGATAATCTCTTAATTGTTGATTAGCAAATATGTTGACTTTTCAGTAATAGAATGTTAGCTTTGAGTTTGATTAGATTAGGGTCGATTTATAGCAATTTGAAATAGATAATATGGAGTCTTGTTTGAACTTATGTGTACTTGGATGAATGACTGATAGTAAGGAAATGTCGAACCACGGACCGGCATGTAATCCGGCGCCCGTGTTTCCCGGCACGTAGAAATGCGGGGTTAGACAGGGGGACCGGGAAAGTTCCATCCTGTAGAAGCTCGAGCATAAAAATTGGTGGAGCGACGGCTCCTATCACAGTTAGATTTTGAAATATGTTCCTCCTCTAGCCTGACCCTTACATATATCAGAAAGTCATTATTATGTGTGTTGTGCGAATGTGATTTTGGGATCTAATTAAGTGGATCCATCGGATGAACCTTATAGTTACCAAGTGTAGGTGACTGTAGCAAAGATATTTATTTACATTCATGTGATGAATGTGAAAAATTGTTGAAAGTATTCGAGAACTGAAAATGAAAAACGAGAACCGAGGAACTTAAAATCAAGTTCTGAAATGTACTTTGCATATCTTGTAAATATATTATGATTGTCATAGTATTTCATTGTTGAGGAGTTTATACTTGGCGATAGGCGTTGATTCCGATTCAAACGGAGATATGGATGACAGTATTTTGCAAGAAGGTTTAGCTTCAAGTTTCGATCCATGACACAACATTTATTTTCTCTATCAAGGAATCAGCCGCGTTTTATTTTACTTATTGGTAACATTGATGATCATGGTGTATTTATGCTTTTATTATGATTTTAGAAAACAATATGTCTTATTCTCTCTATTGTAATATTCTAAACTTGTGTTTTTTTAAACAATTTTTTAATTTCAATGAATTTTAACAGTTTGGAATTTAAGACTTTCAAATTATTTATTGTAAACATAATTATTAGTGTGAATTATATATCAGGACCGTTGCGTCTATTACAAGTTCAATATCTAATATAACAAGATCCAACATCATAGATAAGCTCATCGTCTACATCAAAATATTAGCACTATGCGCAACTCAATCACTAGGAATTGAAACTAATAATATGATCTTGACTTAAATGTTTCTATCACAATAACGTTTAGTACTTTGTCTTCACTAACTCTCTTACTATGTCATAACATTTTCAAAGTTCAACTCACTTGCAACAGAACACTATCGGTAGTAAAGAGCTAACAACAAGGTGACACGATTCGTAATTCTTAGAGCATACTATTTAGCTACTAAAACAACTGTCAACAAAAATTATACATCACGTATTGTTTACTCATATCATGATCTCATATCCTAGAGGTTGATATCGTTAAATCACACTTTTTCTTACTTCCAAGATTGTATGCCCGCTAGGTGAACTAACCCTAACGATTAGCCAGCGTCGCGGGTTGTCTATGATACCAACTATAACAACTCGACTTACCGTTGACTGAGTAAACAAGGGTCAACACGGGGTTTATTTCCCAAGAAAATGAAATCACACTTCCAAAACTTGAGCAAAGGAGTAACTAGTACTTTAACATAACTAATTTAACTAATTCTCAAACCCAACATCTAACTAAAATACAATGTCATCATAAAAGTCGCTCTATAAGTCCTATATAACCAACACAACCAAGTCTAATATTACACTTCTCACACACTCACCTCAATATAACATCTCTATACATTTATCAAAAACCTGATATAATACTACACTTCTCACACACTCAGCTCAATATAACATCTCCATACTCTAATCATCACCATTAACTAATCGTTTTCGATCGGTTTCGATCTGCAACAAACTAAAAGATGAAAACAACAGATGGTTAGTTTTAACCGAATGAGAAATAACAATCTAAAACAGCAAAATACAAAAATTCGAAACATAGACTTAAAAGCAACATTAATTTCCTAGGTCTATGTACGCACAAGAAGTCTAGTTGAGAGGCACATCCACAACTCTAAGGCTTTGTCACTCTTGGAGGAGGCTAGTCCTCAACTCTATCAATGACCAACTCGTAAGCCCGATCCAATGACCATTTGATTATATTATTAACATAATCAATCAGTTCACAATAAAAAATTGTGTATGTTCTAATTCATACCCTCATTAGCCATTGACATTTTATAATCACTAATACCCTCTTAGCCATTAACATATTATAACTGCAACTACTCTTATTTACATTCTTTTAAAGATTATTCACCTCCATAATTTTCTTTAAAATTCTCAATTAAACACAAATGCATACAATTAAATTCAAATCTAAAATCCTCAATGTAATCTAATAATCCCTTGAAGATTATCAAACTATTCAACAATAATGCTATCCCAAAATTTATGATTTTTACAAGAATCTCTCAATTCATCTACAGATTCAAATCATTCAATACTTTCACCAATATTAAACATTTCTAAACAACACCTATATTTTCAATAATTTTTATAATTTTTACTAGTTATCAAGATCCATCAAATTTTATAATTTTGAGCTGAATTGTCATTTCAATATTGAGTAGCCTCACTTGAGAGTGACATAGCATTAGAGTTATGGATGTTCCCCTCAACTAAACTTCCTGTGCGCACATAGATCTAGGAAACTGATGTTGTTTTTAAACTTCTGATTTGAATTATTATGTTTTATTGTTTTGGATTGTTACTTCTCATTCAGTTAAACCTGACCCCTGTTGTTTCCATCTTTTATTTTGTTTGCAGATTGAAATCGGTTAGGAAAGATGGGTTAGCAATAATGATTAGAGTTACATAGATGTTATATTGAGTTGAATTTGTGAAAATTGTAGTATTATATTAGGTTTATCATAAATGTATATTAGACTTGGTTGTGTTGGTTATATTAGATTTATATGGTGACTTTTATGATTACCTTGTGTTTTAATTAGATGTTTAGTTTGAGAATTAGCTAAGTATGCTATACTAAAGATCTGGTGACTCCTTCACCTAAGTTTTGATATTGTGATATACGTTTCGTGGGAAATAAACCATGTGATGACCCTGTTTACTCAGTCAATGGTAAGTCAAGTTGCTACACAATTCTTCCTATATTCGATCTAAAACAAAAAATGAGTGCTAACTATTTGACGACTTCTCTAAATAAACAAAATTATTACCCATTTGATTTAGAGTTAGAAGTATTAATTTATCATCTGATGAAGATATGGATGATAAATTGTAGAGAAATAAAATCTCTTACTTTGTCATATTCATAATTAAGGTATATATATAAGAATGAAGGAAAACCCTACTACGTAAAAACCCACTACAAATATACACAATAGGCCAAAAACGTAAATTGGTTTTAATAATAGAACTTCATACGAGATTTGTTCAATCAATTAAAACATTTAACCAGTAATAAATCTGTTCCTAAAACTATACTGAGTTTATAGGTGTGGAAGAAATAATTAGAGAAAATGTTGCTAGTTATTTGCAAAAGCATACATCTTACGTGAATAAAATAGAAAAGGAAGAAAATTAAAGCTTTTTAGGTGGGGATTGTAGGTTATTAAGGTATATGATTCGAGGTTTGGAAAAATAGAGATGGAGATGAATAGTGATGAGAGAATTAAAAAATATCTGATATTTGTTGTTTTTGTAGTTTTGTCATTTTTTATTTTTTTATTTTTTATTTTTAAATTTTTTGTCTTTATTGAAATGAAACTAAACAATTAAAAAAGAGATAATTTTTGATAAAAATATTCTCTTTAATTGATTTCATTAGGGAAATGGATTATATATATACACACATATTAAATACCTAAAACTCTTATTCATGAATTGAAGCGGAACTCATCATCAAATAAAACTCGGGGTAAACCTTTAGTGAATATATCGACAATATTAAACCGAGAAAAAAAATTTAACACCCCGACTTGATCTAGAGGCACCCTTTAATGTTTAACTTAATATTTTTAATGCGCTGGTGTTGAATGGGATACTGCAATTTACATTCATGTTTATTTCTATTTGTAAGTATTCTTGATTTACTCCTCCAATACTTGTCTTTTTGTTTTGAATTATTTATTATTATCATGTTTAACATCTCAATTAGGTTTTCTTTGATTATCATTTACACGTTAAATCAAGTCTAGTGAGTAGTTTTCTTCTCAAGGGTTTAGGGATTGACCATAATTAAAAGCCTAAAATGATACTTGATTGATTAATTGTATGAAATTTAGATCTATGATTAAATCTATGCTAAGCTTTTCAATAAAACGAAAAGTTTGAGATTAAGATTAATTTCGGATTGAGGTATATTTAAGTTAAATTCCTATTAGTTTAATCAATAAAACGAAAGTTTGAGGATTAATACTAATAAGGTCTTAAACTGATATCGATTAATATAGCGGAAGTTTGAGATTAATTAGATCACATTTTATCATGTGAAAGACTCAATTTCATACAATTATGAGAGTAATTGACTCTCATGTTAGAATTAAACGATTAAATCCTAGACTTGTTGTATGATTATTATTATAATCATATCAAGTTGTTATTTTTGTTTTATTTATTCGTTTTATTTGCATCATTTTGATTATTGCTTATAGTAGTGTTAGATTCTTGAACCAGTTATATTCTTTTTCGTATCTCGTAGTCATAAACTAAATGAATTTGTTAACTTACTCCCCTTAGTTCGACCCGTATAACTACACGTACACCGTGCTCTTGCTGTTTATTAAATTTTGTACAGCAATTGTGCAATATATGAATATGTTTCTTGGAAATTAAATACAATTCTTATTCATTGCCATCAAAGTACTTCTCTTGTACCTAGTCGAATACATTTTCCAAGTCGATAAAAACCATGTGCATGTCTATTTATCTAGCCTTATAAGATTTCAATACTTGTCTTATAAGACGGATGCTTCCATTATAAATCAATTATCATTCTAAAGACAAAAAGACATATATTGGACAAATTTTTTACTTCAAAAGAAAATATCACCCAAACGCTAACCAAGAATAAAGACAAAAAGAAAATGTCGTTGAATTGAACAATTTTAAGATTGCTAGATATATGAAATTAGAAAATAACTTGCAATAAAAGTATAGTTTTTTTTAATAAAAAAGAATATTACTCCTAGATGATCCTATCAAATGGAGGATGTAAATATTTTAATATAGCCTAAGGAGCCCACATTCTCCATTTCAATGGAGTTTTATTGATAAAATTAATTTTCACCCATAATTATCCCGAATGATTAAAGTTGTAAGGTTAATCTCTAAATGATTAATTTAGTGAAAGGTTAGTACTTTAAATTGTATTTTGTTCTAAGAGGAAGTTATAATACCATGCCCCTAATTGAAAATATTAATTAAGGTATAATATTTTTTTGAATTATAATTATGGGATATATGATCAATAGAATGGATTTATTTGATTATTTTTTAAATTAAAATCCTTGTTTAAAGTTTTTCTCTTGATAAATCTTAATTCACGTTAATAATAAGCATATACTTTCAAATTTCAAATAAAGGACCGACATATTTCTCAATTTAATATATGCATCTTTTTTTTGATTCAAATATATGCATCTTTTTATTTTATGTTAATTTGCACTAATCTATATTGATGAATTAATAATAAGATGTTCAAATATAATTCTTACAAAGTATTTAAGTGTATTTCTAAGGAATATATGAATATGCTATTATGATTTAAATTAGTTTCATTGTCTTGCCTAATATAATTTTCAACTTATTAAAATTAAATTATTTTCAATGTTATAATATGTTAGAATATAAGAAATTCTTGTATAATTAATATTAGTATACATATATATCACTAGTGGAAAAAACCTTAAGGGCTGCGGTTTTTTAGCCTTTATGGGCTGCATATTTCGACCCCAGCCTTTATTGGAGCAGCCCAAAATAATAATTAAGGGCTGCGGTCAAAATACGCAGCCCAAAATAAGCAAAGGGGCTGCGGACATGTCAAAAAACCGCAGCCCTTAGTCCTTTTTCAAAATTAAAAAAAAATTCAGAATTCTAAAAAAGAATTCTGAAAAAGGAAGCGTTCCTACCCAAAAACAACATCAAACAGCAAAAATCTAAACAACAAATTAGAACCCAGATCTAAACAAAAATCTACAAAACATAGTTTGAACAACAAACAAATTAAAACCCAGATCTAAAAAAATACGAAGAACAAACATAAAGATTAAAAGAAACAGCAAAAAGAAACATCTAAACATACGAAGAACAAATACGAAAAAACATCTAAAATCTAAACAGCAAAACGAAATCAAAAATCAAAACGAAACAACAAAGAGAAACATCTAAACAGCAAAACGAAATCAAAAATCAAAACGAAACTTTTATACAAAAAACGAAACTTTTATACAGCAAAACGAAATCAAAAATCAAAAACGAAAAAACGAAATCAAGAACAATTACAGATATTCGTTTTTATACAAATTTACAGATACTCGAACATATTTATACATAATCTCGAAAAATTACAAATTTATACAAAAAAAATCTAAACATAAAGATTAAAACCCAGATGTGAAATCTAAACATACTCAAAATTCAAGATCTGAAATCGAAGTCTTTTGTTGGATTCGTGTTGAATGCTTAGCTTTGAATTCGTGTTGAATTTCGTGGGTCTTTGAGTTTAAGATTGAAGAACAAAGAGTACTCTTCACGATTTAGGAAGAAGAAGAATTTTTGAGTGAAATTTCGTGGGTCTTTACAGTAGATTTAGGAAGAAGAAGAATTTTTTAGGGAAATTTCGTGGGTCTTTGCAGTAGATTTAGGAAGAAGAAGAAGGAGATTATTAGGAAGAAAAAACGGCAGCCTTAGAGAGGTATTAGGGTTTCTTTAAGGGAAATATAAGGATATAGGTTGTTACTTGTTAGGGTTAATTTCTAAGAAAAAACGGCAGCCTTTGGAGAGGTATTAGGGTTAATTTCTACGGGCTACACCTTTGGGCTGCGGACACAATGAAAAACCGCAACCCATGATAAAATGTCAATTTTGGGCTGCGGACACAAGGGAAAACCGCAGCCTATTCCAATTTTTTTTTTTAAATTCTACTTATTGGCTGCGTACACATTAAAACCGCAGCCAATTGGTAGCAACAAATAGCTTTTTTTCCACTAGTGTATATAATTTTAGTAGTATAAGTATAGTAGTATAGTAGCATGGGTTTAGTAGAATATAGGAAAAATTACCCAGAATAATACGACCTTTCACTGATTTTCCAAGAATAATACGAACTTTCAATTAACCACCAATAATACGAACTTTGACATGCATTTTCCGCTGGCATACATGACCTGTTTATAACCGGTAGTACAGGTCTTTTTTTGACCGTTGCACAGCAGGTTTCAATCGGTAGTACGAACTTTCAATTAACCACCAATAATACGAGATGAAACCTGCTGAGCAACGGTCAAAAAAAGAACTGTACTACTGGTTATAAACAGGTCATGTATGCCAGCGGAAAATACATGTCAAAGTTCGTATTATTGGTGGTTAGTTGAAAGTTCGTATTATTCTTGGGAAATCAGTGAAAGGACGTATTATTCTGGGTAATTTTTCCTAGAATATAAATGATAAAATAGGGTATTTTGTATGCTTTTCATTCTACCAAAAATAATAAAGTGACTTTCTCTCTCTTTCTCTCTTCTTCTCTTCCATTGTTTAAACTCCATTAATGGCTTCTCTTTTCCTCTTCTAATTTCTTCCACCATAAACTCTCAAATTTAACATGGTATCAGAGAAGGGTCGAAGCCTAGATCATTCGTTCCGCGTTTTTTTCCTATCTTCAATTTCACGAATTTTCATCTTATATTTCTGATCTTTCGTTTGCAATTTCATGCTCGTAATTTTCTTTATTCTTACTTGAAATTCTACAATTGGAGTTTCAGATGCAGCACTTAATGATTCAAACTCATCAACAGAGGAGAAATTCAGAATTTGTGGTGTCTTCACCAGTGTTGGAGCAATAAGACTTGCCGGAGAATTAAAGATTGCTTTGAATCCATGAACAACCCTATCCTGCCTGCTTTCTCCTTCTCAAACTCTTCAACTTCATCATCTTCTCCCGAAAATGGAGGATTCACATTTACTTCGGGCGTCATGGACCAAACTAGTGACGATCATCTGAGCATGATAAAACGACACCGTCTTGTTCTGTTTTCAAATGCCCGCCCATCTTCGAGAAAGCAAGTGAGAAGGACAACTCCAAAGAAATCACATATACAAATCCAGTGCCTGAAAATTCTAAAACAAGATTTGCATTAAGTAGAACGATTCCTTGTAAATTTGGTATGATTTTCTTCCAAATTCTGGTATAATTTTCTGGTTCTTCTCGATTGATGTAGATTACTTTTCAACTTTTGTATTTTGATTTTCCGGTTGGTTGATTGTTGGGTTGTTATTGATGATTGTTGTTGCTGTTTAATTAATTGTTGATTGTTGGGGGATGTTTAAATGTTGGAGATTAATGGAGGTATTATGATTTGGTTTGCATTGGTTGTTGAATCTTGGCATGGTGAAAATATACTGAGACTTATTTTGAAGTAATGTGATAGTTTTTGGTTGAAAATTTTTGGAGTTTTTTGGTGATAATCATTTCTTTTTCAAACACATTTCATTTTCTCCTCTTCTTCCTCAATTCTAAAGTTTGTTCTTCTTGGGTTATTAATCAAATTGCTGAGCGTTTGTTTGATATCCTATTATTTTCTTGTTTGTTTGAAATGATACATTTCTCAGTTTTGTGACCAAGAAGGTCATTTCTTTAAAGATCCTAAGTGATAAATTTTGACCCATAGTTGGTCGTATTTGCCCATAGTGACTTTAATTTGCCCATTGAGACTTTGATTTTCAGACCCATAGTTGGTCCTTTTGCCCATAGAGGCTTTTAATTTTGAGGCCTATAGTTGGTCATTTTGTTGATTTTACCCACAGAGGCTTTTGTTTGATGATCCATTGTTATCAGTTTTCCAGACCCAACAGATGATCATTTTCTAGACCCATAGAGGTCAGTTTTGTGATCCTGTGTGATCAGTTTTCATTGAGACCCATTGAGGCTCATTTTTAAAGACCCAAGTGGCCATTTTTAGACCCAAAGAGGTCAATTGTCGATCCTTTGTAATTGTTTTTCATCTGTTTTACAGATTCCAAATAAATTCTTCATTTTCATTCCTTTTCTCTCCTAAACACATTTCCTCATGTTTATTTGATGGACTTAGTTTGATATTGAATTGGTTGGTGGTCTAGTTTTACATTGTGGTTTTTCGAATTTAGTGAAGGATTTTCGGTTTGGTATGAAAGTTTGGAGTGCTAGAAGTTGAAGGAGGCACATTTTTTATTGTACTTGAAAATGACAGTAGTAAGTGTTCATGTGTAAGCTCAGTTGGTCCAGCTCACTTCTTCGGGCTCTTGGTATCGCCTCGGATGGGGTTGCAGTGTCGACAAAAGTTTGGTATTGTGATGTGATATGGTGTTCAGTCATAGCATGGTTTGGAAGACAAATTAATGTGCAAGGAAGCTCTCTTGGTTCAGCTGATTAGTATTGTATTGCTGCATTTTGATCCAAGCTAAAAATGTTCACACATTTTCAATTTGAGAGGGGGTGTGTGTGTGTGTGTGTGTGTTGGAATATACGAAACTCTTGTATAATTGGTATTAGTATACTTGTATTGTTTTAGTAGTATAAGTATCGTAGTATGAACGTGTATTTAGAATTTGTGTGTGTAAAATATTAATTAAAGGTAATTATGATAAAAGACAGTCAAAGGAAGTCAAATAAGTTAGAATTTGGGAAGAATTCATCTACGAACTAATGTCTGGTAGGGTTATTAAAGGATTTTACGTACCTGCTTTGAATTTTAGTGCATAGGAAACTCACGTGCAATGTGAGGACACTTTTCCTTCATTAAGGATCACTATAATGAACTGGGTCACATGTTAAAAGGAGAAGTGAGAAACGCTATAAAAGACAAAGAAATTATTCTAGAGTGATGAAGAGATTGACACGCCTTAGAAGAAAAGTAGGGCATGCAAAGAATGTTTTGGGGATTAGAGAAGGAATGTTTAATCCACAATCATTAGCTATAAATACTCATCAAAGAGCCATAAATGAGGTAGCAAATTTTCTACTCTAGAAAGAGAAGTACAAAGACTTTAAGAGATCGAATACAAACAATGTTAACTGAATCTGAAATACCCACATTGATTTTCAGAGCAACGAATAAATATAAAGACTTGATAACTATTGTCATTTATTGTGATAATTTATTACAAGACCTCACGTCTAAACAAACCCTAAGTAGTAATCCATCTAGTTGCCACAATGTACTAACTTGAGCGTCGGAGTGGGTCCCCGAAAAAACATTCTGGGCCCTTCTAACCCCGTGGTGTGTTTTGTAGGAACAAGACATCTAGATCTACAAAATCAGACGGGAATAGAATTTACTTTAAAAATGCTAAAAAATATAATTACTTAAGTTGTGCAATTCATCAATCAAAATCTAGGTCCGCCAGTGTGAGTACCTCCTCTGCCACCTTACATAGTTCCTACGGAACTCCGGAGATGGTGTAGTGAATGCTTTTGAAACGAACAAACTCGAAAAATGGTGTAATGCTTTTTTAGTTTTATTGACAAATCATTTATTATTATTAATTTCATTTACTTATTTCTTTTATTCTTTTAATAATTATTTATCTTATTTACATTATAACCTTTATAACACGTGCAAGATAAATACTCCTTTTTATCTCATCAACCTTGTCCCAACTCCCAAGTAAAAATTAAATGTAAATCAAGAAAACTAGTAAAAATGTTAAAAATAAAACATAATTTTTTAGAATGTGGAAAGCTAATGATAATCTATAGGATAAATGGAGATTAATAATCTCAACTTTGCGTGATCCGCTCAAAACAATCACAACTTTCACATATTTTTTAATACCCCTAACTTTGCCACTTTGTTGCTCATGACATACCCTTTAATATTGTAACCGGTAATAACAGGTAATTGACAACTATTTTCCACTTCCCTCCCTATTAATGAAATTTACCCAAACCAATTTCACTTTTAAACTTTTTCTTTGTAAAATCACCATCTCCATCACCAAACCTTTGCTGATTTCGAACCTTTGGCTTAATTCGAAGAAGCAATGAAGAAGAAGAGTCACAAGTCTTCGTCATCAATGGTAAGTTTCTCCATCACCAAACCTTTGCTGATTTCATGGTTAGGGTTTAATAGGGAACAAAAAAATTAAAAAAAAAATGAAAGAAAAGATGTGAAATTGATTTGAAGAAGAAGGGCATCAATGGTGGATTGAAAAAGGTTGAAGGTGATGTTTTTAAAGGGGAAAAGAGATAAAAAAGAAAAGAAGTGCAACGGGAAGAAAATTACCTGTTATTACCGGTTACCATATTAAAGGGTATATCCTGAGCAACAAAGTGGCAAAGTTAGGGATATTAGAAAATATGCGAAAGTTGGGATTGTTTTGAGCGGATCACACAAAGTTGGGATTATTAATCTCCATTTATCCTAATCTATAACTAACTAGTATACAAACTCGTGCATTGCACGAAGTTTGCTAGTATAGAAATACTAATAAATAAATTTTTTTTAAAAAGATACAATTGCATATTATACTGAATATGATTTGAATATCCCACAATCACATTTATTTTAAGTGTAAAAATGATTTCAGTTGATAAAATTATGTAAAATCGACCTTTGCAATTTTTTTATTCTTTTATGTTATTGTATAATTGTATGATTAGATCTAATAAAATCTTTTTGAAAACTTACTTTTAATACTTAAAATCATAATGAATGCAAAACTCTGTAAATTCGTCATGTGAAATTTTACCGTTCTTTTATACTTCGTATTGTATGATGATTGTATGATTAGATCTAATGAAATCTTTTTGAAAACTTACCTTTAATACTTGAAATCATATTTAATGCAAAGCTCTGTAAATTCGCCATGTGGAATTTTACAGTTCTTTTATAGTATTGTATGATACTAAAACAAAACACAGCTGATGTCATCATTTTTTAAAATTGCTTACATGTCACTCTCTCAATAAATATATTCCCTCTAAGACACAATAATGATGTCATTATATTTATTACTGATATTTATAGCTTTGACTTTTTATTTTCTAATTATGACTAATATTATTAATATTGATTTATTTTTACTTTTTAGGTCATATCATTTAATATATTATAAAATCATAAATATTATTTTATTTTCTTTCAATTATTTAATGTTATAGGATATTTTGAGATGGTTAAAACATAAATCCATTAATTTTTAATATTTTTGTTTCAATAAATATATCAAAAGTTTAATAAAACCGTGCATCGCAAGGGCATTATCTAGTAATATAATAAAGCTAAATTTGTGGATAAAAATAAATACACAAATTATTCAGTGAGACGGTTTCATGGTGAGATTATCTCTATTGAATTAACCATGTATATTTATTATGTTAAAGTGATAACTTATAACTTCAAAATGATCAATTACAAAAATTATTAGCTGTAAGAGTATATAACATATCTTGGGGCCTCAACCATTAGCTTAAGCTTTTGGTTGAGATGGTTCCTTGACATGGTATCAGAAGCCAGTGTGACAAGAGGTAACAGGTTCGAATCTCAGCCACCCCTCATTTAAAAGTGGAATATTTAGCACCAGGTATGAGGAGGACCTGTGTTGCATCCACACTTATAGCCCAAAGGGCTCTCGTGTGAGGGGGCGTGTTAGAGTATATAACATATCTTGAGGCCTCAACCATTAGCTTAAGCTTTTGGTTGAGATGGTTCCTTGACATTAGCTAATCATATAAATCCTTTCATAGAAAGACGGTCTATAACACCCGAATTTTCTCCCGTTCTTTACGGTATTGGTTTCGTAAAGGGGTTAGAAATTCTGGGACCCCTTTATGAAACCAATACCGTAAAGAACGGGAGGAAATTCGGGTGTTACACGATCTCATACAACACGAGCTGAAATAAAAACATACTCGCCTATTCTACCCATTAGTCCGAGTTATTTTTTGTCACTATTCATTGATGACTTTTAATTTGTATTTTATTCTTAATCTATAAGTTCAAAAATAGTCATATGAGATCTTGTTTGTTTCGTCTTAAATCTTCAATGATTTTTAATTAAGAACAATTAGAGATATTAAAGATTAATTATTGCCTCGACAAATATGAAAAATTAAATAAGACTAATAAATTCAAAAGAACATCGTATGAGTTATATCAAAAATAAAAAATAACGTACTATTGTTTTGGGATGTATTAAGTTCATAGAATTTCCCAATATATATTTGATGACTTGTTTAATATTTTCTTATATAGGATGATGGGAAAAAATAATTAAGACTACATCACATCACATGTCAATAAATTTAAGGGTTTTATTAATTAGTAAATATTATATATAAGACTACTCTCTCCTATTCAAAGAGAATAAGATATTTTCTTACACTCAATTCATAAAAAATGTCCCAATTTTATTTTTATCCTTTTTTTTACCCTTTTACCCTTAGTACAACAACAACATAAATATCACCTTTATGGAAAAAGAGAGTTTTCCACTCACTTTTAAGTAGTCCTTCACCCCTCCTTGATTTTGGTACAAAACCCAAATGTCTCTTTCTCTATAAATAAGAGTAAATATAAAATAGATAATATAGATTGACATACAAATTTTGTTTAAGGATGTTTGGTTTTGTTTTTGTTATGAGTTTACCACCCAATTTAATTTCTTCGTATTGAATAGAACTTATTTTCCTCTAAAAATTTAGATAAAAAAACTATAATATAATTTTCATCATCAAACCATTCAAAATAAATCATTCAAAATAAATAAGAGTATTATTATAGTTTTAACTAAAATTTATTTTTGTAATTTGTTAAGATTGCTTAGTTGAAACAAAACAGACAAAGTACTGGGAGTTGAACGGCTCTTAATGTGTTGGGAAATTTGATGGATCTTCCCAACTTCCCTGATTTTAGCCACGTGCTTTTGGGTTTTTGTCTTTTCTTCATGTTGGTGGCCTACCCTAATGTAATGTGGTGGGATCGAATATATTTGTCGTCCAAAAGATACTCGTACTCCTCGATTATATCCCAAATATTCGTTAAGTTTTTAATATTTTTCTTTTTTTTTTTTTTTGAAATTTGTTTTTAATATTTTTCTTAGTGGCAAACAAATATTTTTCTAAATCTGTATGATAATTTTGAGTTTTTAACTTTTTTAGTGATAGACAAAAGATTGCGATTTTTGTTAAATGTGCCCCATCATGGTGATATCGACCTATTCTGATGAAAAAACTCTTCGTGAAGGATAATAATCACGTTTTTTTGAGATGATGTTTAATAATAGCGTAAATTTAACAAAAATCTTAATATTTTGCTTACAAAGTAGAAAAGTTAAAAGTTTAAGGTCACTACGCGGATAAAAAAATGTTTGTCCATCACGTGAAAAAACCAAAAATACAATAAAATTTTTCATATTTTTTCATTAATACTCTATTCGTTTTCTAATGTTCTTTTCATTTGAAATATTCCACTCTAAAGAGAGATTTAATTAAGGTTTTTGAGAGATTTATCAAAAATAAAATATATCTATGAGATCTTGCTAGATTCGTCTTAATGCATACAAGCTTGTTTATCATATATTTTTTATAATTTTTTTTTGATGCAATTTAGATATATTAAGATTCGAAAATTGCTTTGAAAACTTTGCATGAAGTAAATAAGAAAAAAAGATGGAAAGAGTATGAAACAAGATTTTTGTTATACATATAAAAATATTCACTACAACATAATTTGCATTTAGTGGGATATATTTAGCGACATTTAATTTAAATGTCGCTATTTCAATTTTCTTATAGTGTATATAGATGATTTAGTGACATTTATCAAAGCCTTTAGCATCATATTAAAAATTCAAACTAAAGCTTTTAGTGACATAAGATCTAGTGACATTTCTCACAAATGTAACTATAAACTATTGTGACAATTTCATATGTCACTTAACACCAAATTAAGTGTCGCTAAATCACTTTATGGTGGAATTTAAAATAAAAACCAATAATTATTACACTAAAAATATAAAACAGTAGTATTTTTTTAATGCCACTAAATTCAATGTCACAAAAAGCTAAATTTATTATAGCGATTGTCTAGTAGATACTTTCATAGTTTCTTTATAACTAATACTACTACTTAGCGATATGTTACTAGCGGAAATGTCATTATAATAATTATCTATAAGAAACAAATACAATTTCTCTAATTCATTTCAAAATTTTCAATTTCTTTTTTACATTGTCAAAGTATTAATCAACATTTAATAGAGGTATCTTACACTGAATATAATTAATAATTATAAAATTAAATTTTCATAAATTTTATATTGAGATGAATTAAACAAAATTTTATTTAGCAAAATTTTAAATTTTATAATAAATAAGAGTATAAATTATAATTCTAAGTGATTAATGAATAAAACTCAACAAACATACTTCATCCGTTTCATAATACTTGCTACATTTTGTTTTTGGGCACTATTTATTTTTTAAGCTTATTTTATATATTGTGGCTAATACGTAAGTAATAATATAGTCAAGTGAGATCTTGTTTAAATCGTCTAATCGCATACTTTTATAATATAAATTTTTTATAATTTGTAAATATGTATAATTCGACATATCAATGAATAAAATAGTACATTAAATTGCGTAAAAAAATTAAATGTAGAAAATACTCCTATTATGGAACGAGGAAGTATAAGACGTTTAAAAAAGAAAGAAAGTAATAATAATGATTTGAGTTTAATGGATTGGAGTTAAATTAGTAATTTTAAACCACAAATCACACCCGCATATCATTAGTTTATAGTAATATCAAAAACCCTCTGATTCAATTTCTCTCACTGCTTTGCCTCAGGAGTTCCGCCTGTCTCTTTCACCACTTTCACTCTCTTCTCTCTCCTCTGTTTTCATGGCGTCCATGAATATGAATCTTTCCTCGCAAATGTCGCTGTTGAAATCTGACGCTTACAAACTCGTTTCTGATCGTAACCTTTCGAGTTCTAATGTAGTTTTCTTCAATGGAGGTAGTAACATTAGCAGTACTAGTAATGTTAAGATTAGGAATAGGAATAGTGGAAAACGATGCGTTTTAAAGGATGTTTTTGTCGTTCGGTCTGTTAAGGTTACTGAACCTTCTCCTAGCTTGGATTCACCAAATGGCTCCTTCTCTCCTGTGAGTTTTTTCGCTCTTCGATTGTTTATGTTGATGTTCTCCTTAGATCGAATTGATTTGATTAATTTCTGAATATTCCTCTTGTAATCGTTTTTCGAGGTTACATTTTCTTGCTTTGGTATTTAATAACCAGTGAAGCTGTGAAATTCATATATTACAGTGTTGGCGAATTGAGATATTGATGCTTGTTTTGTTGAATGTATGTTCTTATATACTTTGAGTGAAGTATTCAAACTTATTCGAAAATATTCGGGATTGAGAATACAGTAAGCGAACTGTGAAAGAGTAACAGATTTTGATTTTGATAGGTTTTCGAGGAACTAGCTTATCGAAAGATCTTTAGAGATGTAATGGCCTAGTAGGATTATATGGCAAAGAGAGAAGTTAGAGGTTGCTTGCAAATTGCTTATGCATTGATAAGTCATTTATCATATTACAATTCTACTTTTATTTGGAAGTTGTAACATAAGGATTATGTCGGGGAAGAATTCACCTTATCTTACCGACATTTATTGGTTTTTTACTATCCCTTCGGTTCTTTTTGTTCTCATTTAATATTATAGATTTTAAATCCAAATTTTGTATTTTTTCCAATCTATATGTAAAAACATATGCATATGAGATTTGATAGATTCTTCTGTTTTTTTTCCCAAATATCAACTTTTTATAATTTTTACACAGAGATTGTTGAAGGTATTTGAGTTTGAAGTTTGACCAAATGAAAATATTGGCTGATAAGTCAATTGTTTAAGCTAGGTCCTAAGTGTTGAGCCAATTGTTATGTCGTGGAGGTTTTTGGTAAAAATAAATTATTGGCAGGTAATTTAGAGAAAAATGGGTAAAAATCTAAATCCAATGGAAAAAGCTACTTCGATAACTTTTTGGTTTTGGCTTTAAAGTCAACATTTTAGGTAGCTTAAGAGCAATTTAGAAATATGTTTTCTTTTTTTGTTGCTTTACCAATTAAAAAGTCAAAAGCCAAAAACAATGAAGCTACACGTCAAAGCCACCTGATTAAATTTAAAACAAACAAATCAATGAACACATAAGACAAACTCAATGTTCATCATAGGGAACTTGGACATTGGACCTTCATTGTAGTAATAAAAAACCTTCAGGATTGACGGACTAAGATGTCCATCAAACAAGGAGTATAATTTTTTACTTGATTACATTGGCAACTTTCTAAAAATTTAAATATATTCGATTTTCTTTGGTATAATATACTAGGTGCTATACTTCTAGGTTCTATAACATTTTTGATCATTTCTTATAGATTTATTCACCAAACATGAATTTGAAACCATACAACACGAGATTAACTTTAATAGTATGATAACCAAAGAGTAGTATAAATAGTTATCTGTGATTGAGTTGATGAATTGAGGTTCGAATTGAAGCTAGATGCCTCAAATGAAGAATAGTCACTGGGATGTTGTGCTATAGGAGTTTCCAATAAGATTAAAAGGTAATTTCTATCGAGTTGCTGTGCGGCAGTGCTATTGGACAAAGTATTAATCGGTTAAGAAGATATATGAGCATAATATGGGTGTATTAGAGATGCAAATGTTAGGTGCATGAGGACGGATAAGACTGGAACCTTGTTTTAAAGAGAGGCTAGAGATTGCACCCATATCTACAAAGATACGCAAAAGTAGTTTAAAATGGTTTGACATGTGTGAAAGAAGAACATAGACGTGCCGATGAGAAGGGTTAAAACTATCATGGTTAAAATAGATGTTGTGGTAGGCCTAAGAATAATTGAGATGAACAAATCTAGAATGACACGAGTTGATTACACCTCTATGAGCACTTGAGTGTTTTACTTGGGATAAAACTAGATGGAGACGCCATGTTCGTGTCCTAGACCATTGTTAACTATTGTTGCCTTGTTCATTTGTGTTGTTATGATTTGTTTGATTCATGTTATTCACTTATTTCTTGTGTTGCCTTACCGTACCATGCTTGTTGTCTAGTTTTGCTTTGTGTTTTTATTTGAAAGTATTTCTTGAACCACGAGTCTTTTTAATCACAACCTCTTTATTGCCAACAATAAGGGTACTGCCGTCTTCCATCCCCTTGATCATAAATTTTATGAGTAAGATACATTGGATGTGATGATGATGATGGTAATGACTAGGGATGTCTATGGATATTGGACCCGGCCCGGATCCGTGGATCCGTATCCGTTTTTACAGGTATGAGTCCTAAAAATTAGACCCGTCGGAGACTCGGAGCCGTTTGTATTTCATGGGTCCGGGTCTGGATCTCCAAAAAAATACCCGAACCCAGATCCATGGATTCGGAGGACCCGTTTTCTTTTAAAACCATTCTTAGGGTATGTTGCGAGGACCATGGTTGGGTTGATGCTGCAACCGAGGCTGCAGAAGCTGCTCAAACAACTATAGTGTGAGGTGGTCTTGGGTATGGAGAAACTGATGCTCTTGAATTGCTTGTTTCTGAGGCAGCTAAGAGAATTGATAAGCACTTATTGGACGTAATTTACAATCGATACTCTTATCAAGCTAATGATCTTGTTTGTTAGGGTGCTGGGTTAATTTTTTTGGGGATGGAGGAGTTTAGAGTAGTAGCTAAGAAGTAAATAAAAAATATGCAAATGTGGATAAATAGCAAGAAGACATGGCCAGTGCGTATTGGAATTAATTTTGCTATATAATCTTATATTTTAATTTTCTAATGGTGTATTTATTAATGTTTTTTTTAAGACGATTTTAATTTTATAATGTTATTTTGTATGATCTATTGTGAAATCATATATGTTATTATCATTAGTCGACGAATATAGCTTTATCGCAATCTCAATACGATCCAAAATTACCCAAAATGCCAATAATAAGCTAAACCCGTTTCGGACCCGAAAAATTAGACCCCGGATCCGGTTCGGACTATGGGTCCTGAGCATGAAAACGGATCTGGATCGGTTCCAGGTGGACCCGGTCCAAATCCGACTCGTTGCCATCCCTAGTAGTGACCATTATGCAGGGATTAAGTGGAGACCGACTTTGATGCCTTAGAGAGATTAATAAATAATGACATGGTGGATTTTTGACTGCCTAGTGCCTATTGATACTTTGAAAATGTGTAGCATGGGTGCTTTCTTTGAACCTAAAGAGTTTTACCCGCTTTATTTTGGTTTTTAGATTTGCTGTTTTCTGTCCCCTATCATCAAATCTCTTTTCACCCCGTAACCGACTTGATGCAACCTAGCTTTGGTTAGAGTTCACACACCAGAGAATAAGAATATTTAACGAAAATAGCCAAATTCAACAATTTTATATCAGTTACAGTTTTTTGTACCTTGTACTTGATTAAAGTCTACTTTTTCTTGTAACAATATGGAATAATATTTAAAGATCATTGTTTTAGAGCAAGGTTAGTGTCATTTTCATTTATTTGTTTAAGAAAATAAGATTTCACCATGTTGATCTTAAGGTGGATTTATTGTGGCGAAGTAATATCTCATTTACTGAATAATAACCCAATTATGAATCTGATTTGGTTCTAAAGAATCAAACTATGGTCTTTCCAACACCGGCGCTGATGCAAATTACTTGATTGTGTCAATTGTATTTATTAACGTATGTTTATTTTCCTTTTCTTGGCGAGCTAGGAAGAAATTGATCGTTCAAATCGTCTAGATTAATGAATTCACATCTCATTGCTGTTGTGGAAATACTATTTTCTCATCAAGTGGACTAGTCTATGACTCCCTTTCATCCAAGCATCATTAAAGACACACTTTTACTATCCAATTTTAACTTTTAAATCATTTCTTTTGTTGACAATTTTTGCTATTTGTTTGTTCGATTAATACAAAATTCATTTATTTAAATGTATATTTTAGCCTTTTCCTAGATTCTGTTTTGATTCCTTTCCTCATTTTCTATTATGGTACTTAGTTCTATGTTAAGTAATATGTTGTTTAAGTATGTATCTATGGAGGTCTTGCCAAATGATTTGCAGTACTTAATAACAAGTTAGTTTCAAATAAGGGTTAGCTAACATTTGAATATTTGATTTAGTTAATTGTACATACCAATTGAAATATTGCCATTAGAGCTTTTTCAGCTTTGATGAAAATTGCTGAAATATGTAAGTGCATTTTGTCTATATGGTTTCCTTAACTTTTTACATCAACTTCAACTGATTGGCTTTCAAAAAATATATTCTATAGGGTCCTTTTGAGCTTCAGTCAAGTGATTACCTTGTGACTCGATCAAAATCCACTCCAAATGCTTGGCGAAAAACAAAAATAGTTTGCACAATTGGTCCTTCTACTAGCACTCGAGAAATGATATGGAAACTAGCAGAAGAAGGAATGAATGTGGCACGATTAAATATGTCACATGGAGACCATGCATCTCATCTGAAAACCATTGAACTTGTCAGAGAATACAATGCTCAGTTTGATGACAAGGTTATCTCTATAATGTTGGATACCAAGGTATATCTATTACTTTATGTTCTCGTATTTTATTCTTTTTAATGCTGTTTTTTGATATTCTTTTTTCCTAGAGTACATTCTTGACTCTTCCGACCTTGTTTTGAAATCAGGTTATTCAAATGTGACATGCTTTCAAAACTACTCATAAACAATTCGAGTGATATAATTTTGAAATTCAGTCATGTCCAATTCTTTTTACAACTGTGCAAGAATCTGTCTTATGATCTACTACTATCAATCAACCTACATATGAAATAATATACTTTTGACCCCTAAATTGTATCATAGATAAGCAAAGATTATAGTAATTAGGGTTGAGCTGTTGATAAGTTAAAACATTATAATGATTATTGCTTTGTTTCTTGCCCTGTTTTATGTGTTTGGGAAGATGTCATTTTTTATTGCTATTGAGGGCTATTTGGTTCATAGTACTTACTAATGGTGGTGTATGTGTCGATTTTTATTGTTGTTTCTAAGTCCATGAGATTCTTTTATTGCATGAGTGCATCAATTAGCATGGATGCTTTCAAACTTGAATATTTAGCCAATATATTTTTATGCCAAAGGTTTTGACAATAGACTACTGACATATCTAAGGTGATCCAAATTCTTTAAAAGTAGTGTCATTTTCACCAAGACTTTTTTATAGTTGCCTGGAGAACTAATTCCATGATGCCTTTTGAGGTACCTTACATAGGTACATGAGTGTTTTTAAATTCATCATCAAAAGGCAATCATCGAGTTTATTCTCGTTTTAAGACTTGATTTTGCTCTAAGTATGATGTTTGTTGTGCACTTATGTGACTTAAAGTGGAGATGTTTTTCGTGTAGGGTCCTGAAGTTCGAAGTGGAGACGTACCTAGACCAATCCTACTTAAAGAGGGACACGAGTTCAATTTTACCATCCAAAGAGGTGTAAGCACACATGATACCGTGAGTGTCAATTATGACGACTTTATTAATGATGTGGAGGTTGGAGATATGCTTCTAGTTGATGGTAATTTTCAAAACTTGTTTTTGTAGGATGACGTTGCTCTTTTCCTTAAGTAATATTACATACCCTCTCCTATATTTTGGTGGAAAAGCTCAAGAACTTGCTTAGCATCTACATATAAATACTAGTATAAAAACTCGTGCATCACACGTAGTTTCTTAGTAGGAAGTACATATAAATATAGATTTCAAAGGACAATGCAACTATATATTCTCGTTATCAAATTATATATTTCTAATGAAATGTAATAATTGATATAAGTTGTTTAGAACAATATAATGATTGCATGGTTGAAAAAATATTTATTGACTATATGTTATTTGCCCAAATTTAGTTATTTTTATAAAACTGACGATTTCTAAAATTTTTCAGTGCAAAAATTGACATGCTTGCAAAAATTATTGTCCACGTATTCTAGTAATTCCTATGTTCCCAATAAAAATATAACACTTGGCAAATCTTTTAAAACAAGTCATTTGTCATTTACCAACAAAATTAATATGTATGATGTAAAATTTTTTTAAAGTTGGATAAAATAGGTTATAAAAAGATATGCATTGCTATGTAAAATAATTCATATTTTACTACCAAATCATTGCTTGTAAAATAGTTACCACCAAATCATGCAGTGTTATGTAAAGTTTTTGAAAAGATTTTAGTTAGTTATACATAATTGATGCAATAAATTCATTTTTAAAATTTACTTTTAATGCACTATCTCGTAACTAATGTAATAATATCTTTTTGAATGCCACACAATGAAATTTTAAAATGTAAAAATGCTTCATTAGACAAAGCACTATAAATTGCTATTCGGAATTTACTAGTTCTTTTATTATATTGTATGTTTCCTTCTGTTTATGAGTTTTTTTTTTTTCTGTGTTAAAGCTACTTATAATTCTAGATTGTAGGATTAAGTTTGATTGTATGTTGGTATTTGGCATTCCATATTTGTGTGTGAAAATAAATTTTGAGTGTCTAACTCACAAGATATAATTGTTAGACAGTTAGTCTCTTGAGAGACCGTCTCTTTGAAAGATGTATCTCAAGCCCAACCCATTAAAAGATTAATGCTTACTTACCATATTCTTAATGCCTACTTACGTTATCCTTAATGGACAATATTTTTAAAAATATACAATGGGTCGGCCCAATTAGACATGCACAAGAATGTGTGATTGTTAGATACCTAATTTGTAGACTAGCTTTAGCTTATGTAGTATGGATGTGTAATGGAGACATGTGATGTCACGTTTCTCCTCGCTGTACAACATAATCTATTTCTTGAGTTTTGCACTTTTTCTAGATTAGTAATAGAAGTTAGTTAAATAATCCTTGAGTGCATATTCTTAATCTAAGTAGAGCATATCCTACTATTGCTTGTCTCCAAGATGGTTTTTCTATTTTATTAAAAGATTTCTACCTCTAGTGATTTTAAGGTCTGCTTACATTTTCTTTGGAATTGTTTTTTCTATGTTAGGTGGAATGATGTCACTTGTTGTGAAATCAAAGACAAAAGACACTGTAAGATGCGAGGTAATTGATGGCGGTGAGCTTAAATCTAGGCGACATTTGAATGTGCGTGGCAAAAGTGCCAATCTCCCATCAATAACCGGTTCGTTTTGTTTTTAGTGTTTAACACATCTTTTTCCTAAACTTACTTTCAAACCATTGACGTTGCTAGTCTTGTGTATTTTTGCAGACAAAGACTGGGAGGACATTAAGTTTGGAGTTGACAATCAAGTTGATTTCTATGCTGTTTCCTTTGTGAAAGATGCTAAAGTAGTTCATGAATTGAAAAATTACCTTAAAAGTAATTATGATGCAGTCTTCCTTTTGTCGATGCAACTCTTGTTTTTCATGAACACAACTTTCGATAATTAACATGGTCTTTTTTACAGGCTGCAATGCAGATATTCATGTTATAGTAAAAATCGAAAGTGCAGATTCCATTCCAAACCTTCATTCGATAATTTCAGCATCAGATGGGGTAGGTCACGTTTATGCTATTTCAAAACTTACTCTTAGATGTTTTTGTTTGACATAATATCCGTTTGTGATACCTAGTTATAAGGTGTCTAATCATTTTGATTTATTGATAGTTGATACATACTGGAGAACTCTCATTACTTTTGTTATCATTAGCCATTGCTACTAACATAGGCTTTTTATGCTTAGAAGGATATTGTATTTCACAAAAGAATGTTCAATTATGATTTTATTCTATTTACTCGGATTTCTATACCCTTGTCGGATACATAAATGTGTCTAAGTGTCAAACATGTCTTTTTTAGTTAAAGTTCCATGATTTTGGCCTAAATTAAATTGTGTAAGAGTGAAGGTTGACACGGGTAATTGAGTTTAAATAATGAGTAATAAATTTCATTTGTTTTATGATGGCATTTATCTTACGGCATTGGAATGCTCATTAGCCTTATGTCAATGATGCATACTTGGAAATTGTAACCGTTCTATAGCCAAAACTATGTCATATAAAAAGGGCCTATATAGTGTGGATCTTTGGTGCGTAGAAGGTTGTACAATTTTATACAAGATGATTGCTTGATGCTCTCTTTCTGTTGTTTTGACTTACTGCTTGCTTTTATAAAAGTTTATGGGTAAATGTAATGATGCGACCATTGTACTGCTATACTTATTTTACATAATACTTTGGGTCATTTTTCATTGGAGCCTAATCCAAAACCATATTCTCACAACCTTGAAGAGTTTGAAAATAGTAACTTAAAATATTAATATCTAGGAATTTTAAGAACATGATTTAATTAATGGAAATCTTACAAATCTCATTAATGTTATAAGTTGATCTTCATTCAACTTATTTTGTCAACTTTTAGATTCTATCTCAAGGACTACTATTTTAGCAACCAAATTAAATTGTCATATATGTGCAGTATCTTAAGAAATCTTAGTATAGTGTGTGTGATTATATTTAAATGAAACTATACATGCTATACATTTTTTCACAAGCTCATTAGTTTGTTTTTCCAAATAAAAGTCATTTGTATGGTTTAAATTTGATATGGTTTGTAAAATGGTGATGGTTTATACATCATGTTGAATTTTTGCTACTAAATGTTTTCATAATTAAAAGGTTTTGTTTTGTTCAAAACTTCAAAGATATCTAGCCTCTTATTTCCTCCCCTTCATTTATGTCCCTTTTCCTTTCGCTATTCAAATGAAGAAAATCCCATGCTTTCGTTTCTGTCCCTTCTTTTCCATCTATTTTCTCCCGTCCAAACATAACCAAAATCTTTTCAATATAGGATTTAATTGGAACACTCATGGCGATTGCATGAGGATGACATAATTCTAGTAGTGTTTTTGTAGGTTTGTGAAGTTGAGCGCTGAAGTTGTATACTTTGCATTATATTACCTCAATATTATTAAGTGACTCTTACCTTTTTCTTTTTGAAAGAAGGTGACTCTTACCTAGGGTGGGGTTTGGAGGTTAGATTTATGCAACGTTAACCTTTTTAGTGATTACACTGACAAAGAAGTTTTTTCCAATTAGCCCTTGGTAGCAAATATCATGAGCAACTTCACATATATAAGAAGTGTACATGATTTAACGAGCTGTGAAGTTGTGTAGCTTTTAATATTCTTTTCTCATTTATAATGATGCGCAGGCAATGGTTGCTCGTGGGGATCTTGGAGCTGAGCTTCCTATAGAGGATGTGCCTATATTGCAGGTAAATGTGTTTTGTTATTGTAGATAATTCGAGCATCAAATTGTAAGTAGTAACATCTTGCTATTTGAACACAAAAACCTTTACAATTTAGTCGTGATATGGTGTTGCGACCTTGTTTTTACATTATTTTCTATCTAGGGAAGTGGTATATGTGATTGCTTTAGAGTAACATCTTCCATTTGTTTCTTTGGATTTCATTGACACTAATACTATCAACTTTGGAGTCTCTTGTGCGTAATTGGAAATGACTAAGGGAATGTAGTTAACGAAAGGGGATAAAATCTAGCTAGGAGTTGGTATTTGTGATTGTTTTGAAGTATTTTTGAATCTCATAAGTTTCTTCGGATTTCACTGACTTTTGAGTCACTCTTGTGCAATGGTAAACGCCTTAGTAGTATGTAGTTTGTCTGAAAAATGGAACTAGCTAATCACGCTGCCATTCTCAGTTTAACGGCTTAACGCTATCAATTTGTTCTGGAAGATGATTATGTGTGGCATAAATGAGACTCTATTCATCTTAACATACACATCATAACTACACCCATCTTCCTAAACTGATCTCTTATGAAAGCCCATCTTTTTGATCCATATAATATTGCAGGTCCAATGACAGTTTGGTGGGATTTTATCTATAATCTTATTGGTACCCCTTGCTTGCATGATATTTCAGTTGCAACTCTCCATTTGAGCCACCCATACTGAATTCTATGCTCAAGATATTGATATCGTTGAGCCAAAGTACTTAAAATACTCACTAGGAAAATATATCTTTCAAATCGAACTTTACAAAATCTGTGCTATGATCCTCCATGCTAAACACCCTTAAACTCTCTTACTTAATTTTAGTTTAGACCTTTTGGATTCTAGCACACAATCTCGGCATCTTGAACCGAGCATTGACCTTATATATAGTCCATCTACTGATATGATGTGATAAGTAAAGAACATGTGCAATGAAACTTTTCCTTAGATTGGTGTTGTTTTCTCATTTGGGACCACTGGAAAGAGCTTCAAAGAAAAACCTTGATGTATACCAATGTTGATTGAGATATCCTCTCCACATGTACTAATGTTGGTTTATACTTTCTCAACATATCTTGGACTAAATTGATATAATTACTTGGTGTACCTTTCTTTTCCATTACCTGTCAAGGTACTTCCCCGGTACTTTATCATATGCAAATCCTTTTTTCACCTTGTGTTATGCCATTGCCCATTTGCTAGGTGTGTCACATGAAACACTTTCAAAATACAATTTTACCAACAAATTTTGCGAGTTGAATTGGATTTTCTGCATATCCAAAATGCTGATGGGAAGGTTTTAGTTGTCATTAATTGGAATGTAAATGATTATTTTCTCTGTTTTAGGCTTTTATTTTCTTTTCAGTGATGAATTTCCTTTTCTATTGCCTTGGAAGCTATCTTGTTATTTTTTTAACGTTGCATTACTGGTGATTAAATCTAGCCATATTCTTAATTGCAGGAGGAAATCATTAAGAGATGTCACAGCATGCATAAACCAGTTATTGTGGCGACTAATATGCTTGAGAGCATGATTGATCATCCCACACCTACGAGGGCAGAAGTTTCTGATATTGCAATCGCTGTTAGAGAAGGTTCTGATGCGGTTATGCTTTCTGGAGAAACTGCTCATGGAAAGTAAGTCATATTGGGAAAATCGTCGACTAAAGTAGGGAAGAATCCAGGACAACATTTGGTGGGCTGAAATAATAATAAAATAACAATAAAAATGATTGGATATTGGACTTGAGTCCATGACTTCAAAAACACTCATCTTGCCTATCATTTTTTAGTGTTATGTTCTATAAAATTTTTTACATTAATAGGGATTTTAATTATGAAGTACCTACTTTTTTTGTTTTTCTTATTTTATTACTCTTTCAGGCCATATAGTCCTACTTTTTCTGTGTTCAAAATACTCTTTTGTTGGCTAAAGGTACCCCTTGAAGGCTGTAAAGGTGATGCATAGTGTAGCTCTGAGGACCGAGTCGAGTTTAAAGCCCACTAATGATAGTCCTCCCGTGCCATCGAGTGTGTACAAGGTGTGTTGTGATTGTATCTCTTGACTCTTGCCTGTACTCTGTATACATTGATTGCACATGAAGTGCTTCTAAGAGCTTAGATATGCTACTATAAACACTTTCTTTTTAAGTTTGTTTAGAATTATAATGGGTTCTTTTTTTTCCATAAGTTTCTTCCTCTATATTTTAATAAATCATCATGACTTTTATTGGTTTGTGTAGGCGAATTCACATCATTGAGAATATGGCTTTGATATTGTTGTCGTTGCCTCATTATTGTGCCTTTCCACCAACATATTAAATCTTACTCGAGAAACATGATGACTCGGTGAATGTTGCATGTTAATTTTGATGCATCTGAATTCTGAACAAATGTATGAGAGACGTATAGTTAAGCTGGTCTTTTATTTTATTCAATGGTTTGCATTTAATAAATGAGTATATTTCCATTGAAAATTTTGTTTTTAGACGCCAATGACACTTCTATGCAACTTCTATTATCCATGTGCAAGTTAGCTTGAAAACATTATTGTATGCTTAAAGTTTGAATTCTGCACACTGTCTGGATAAGAATTTAGGAGGGAAGGAAAAGAAGGGAAGGGTAAGGGGAAAGGAGGGGGAGAAAATAATAAGAAAAAGCTTTTCTTCTTTGTTTAAGAGGATAATAAGGGAGAGGAAGAGAAAACTCATTTTCCTTCCAAATCTTTCTACTTTTGGAGAGCTTTGATCATCAACAAAATCAAGGAATTGAATCCCTTCAAATGCTTTCTCCCAAATCTCTCCCCTCCAAATTGTGCACCTTCAAATCCGGCCCTTTCCTCCCCATTCCTTCAATCCAAAGAAAGTGTCGGTGACTAAAAGAATTCATAACAGGCAGGAGAGGCCAGAATGAGGTGTAGTAAAAAGAAGGGAACCCCAAATCTGTCCATCATTTAATGGTTTTTGTTAACCATCTAAAATCCTTAGCCCCATCTTGGTGGTATTAGCTGCATGACCAGTTAGCTGTTGTCCACAAGGATGTTGTTGCGCCATTCATTTTTGTGCTAGCTTCTGCTATAAACTCATTTTCTTCGAATCACTTGTAACTCCTTCCACCCCAATCACCTTTGGCCTCTCTACTTCTGCTTTAGATTCTCTTTCTTGGCTCTCCATCTTCATTACCGAGACATCTAGTGAGCTAAAAGGGGTAGAAATTTGAACCCTTTTGATTATCTTTTCTTATATCATTTTAAACCCAGGGAAATGCACCCGTTTGAGCTTTGTTATTCTTAATCATTGTATTCAAACATACTGCTTGTTACTTAAATACCCATTTTAAGTGTTCAAGCTCTTTGATGTTGTTTTAGATGACAGGACTGATGATTCCAAGTTCTGATTTTGCAGAGTCATATGGGCGTGATGTTTGCTTTCCATGCAACTACAATGGCCAACACGCTTGGCACTCCAGTCATTGTATTCACAAGATCAGGATCCATGGCTATTCTTTTGAGCCATTTTCGACCGTCTTCAACAATCTTTGCCTTCACTAATGAGTAAGTTTGTTAGTTTGCTATAACTTGTAATATTGATTGAAAATTTGAAGTATGCATTCAAAGTGGATAGACTTCCAATGTCACATAATGGAGAGAGAACACATACTATGTAGAAGTTAGTCAGGATACTAGGCTGTGGATGTGCTACAACATAAATTGTCTTTTGAGAGTCACTATAATATATTTGGTGTGACGGAAATATGTGATGCTAGTGACTTTTTATCAGAGCACTGTAAAAGAGCCCTTTTGTTATCGCTATATCCTTATCCATTTATCTTGTGTATTGTATGGCAGTTTCGGACCTGTTCATTGTGATACATTAAGATATTCATTATCAAACTGGCATGTCTATGTGTCTTGTATATATATGAGCCTTTTTTAATATTTTAATTGGTTCTTTCGTGAAGGCAAAGGGTAAAGCAGAGGCTGACTTTATATCACGGTGTGATGCCCATATATATGGACTTTTCAGATGATGCCGAGGAAACATTTTCCCGAGCTTTGCATTTATTGATGGTGAGCCCGAGTCCTTTCTGTTTGTCAATCTACATTTCTGATGTTATTTGATGTCATGTTTCATATTGTGTACTGTAGAGCAAGGCACTATTAAAAGAGGGACAGCATGTTACACTGGTCCAGAGTGGAGCACAACCTATCTGGCGTGAAGAATCCACTCATCACATACAAGTCCGTAAAGTCAAAGGGTAACATGTTCTGTACACGCTGTTCTTTACTTGATGCTGGAATTACGGAGGTATTGGATTCTGGATAGTGTAAGGTCCTATTTATCTAATAGCACAGTTCATTGTTTTAGCTACCATAGTCTATGTACACTTCAAATTTTTCATACATAGGTTTGAAAGAAATTTCTGCATTTGCAAATCTTTTAGCAAATGTTTTGCTTCTGTTTTGAGTGTTGAATATTGAGTTATTTATTTATACAGAAGTAGCTTGGTATCATAAATTTCTGGATTGTAAATTAATTTGTAGCTGTAATAATGACTTGGCAATTTCAGAAATAGTTTGAGCATGGTTTGCATTATTGTTTTTATAATGACCTTTTTTTTTGATCTGGGAGGAGGAAGGTGGTGGTTCTGTAAGTAGTGATGACTGGTCCAAGTTTTAGATAATTGGTCCAGCTATCACAAAATGAAAGCCAACAAAGTGGTGAATAGTATCTAATCGATGTTAATTTTGTCCTTGTACCTATCTGTTTTATGCTATCAAAGTTGTATCTATATCATCCTTGGATTTTGGTATGGGTTGGTGTCATGATGTAATGAGTTTGTACTCATGATTTGGGAACCTTAAAAAAAGTGAAAATTTTCAACTTGATGTAGCTTGGTTTTCTGCTTGCTCCGAAGTATTTTAATTTTTCCATCTATAGTGTTAATCTTTGTTTTCTTTCATTGATTGCCCATTTGCCTGGAGGTATTTTGTTATTCAGAAATATAAAATGTTGGTATTCCTTTGCATATGTTCATATTGATTGATTGTACTTTGTATATCAATATCTATTCTTTTTGCCTCTCTCCCTCATCATTCTTGTTAGCGCTTTCCTCTCCCCTCTTGTAATTATTCTCAGCATTGCCAGTGACTTTTTTTTTCATTTGTGAAAAAAATATTTCTATATGAGCCCTGAACAAATGTAGCTTATTCTTTCCAATACAGCTCAGAATGGAGCAGAATGTGTTCCAGATGTTTTTTCATATGTAAGGTAACGGGTGAATAATAAAGAAAGAAAGAGATCAATATGAAATGGGCAAAATATATTTGCGTAAATAAAATACATAGTTTAGTCTCCACAATTGAGCCAAGAGGTGAGCATCCAGTTGGTAGGGCAAAAAAAACAATTACATTGAACTTGTTGCTCAAGCCTGGCTCATTAGAGAAAACATTGAGGTTTCAGTTTTATCTTTCAGTCCTTTACAGGTAAGAGCAACTGGTTCAAATGATTCTTGTTGCTTCCACTTAGTAGTCTTCTTTTCCCTGGTTTGCTTAAGACTTCATGATGAATGTACACTAGGTTTTTTTATTCAAGTGAAGCCATTAAGGCCTTGACTGACAGTAGTGCTGCTTTCAGACTAGACTTCATACGCTTGGTTGTCTTCTTCAGATTTTCCTTCCAGCCTGATGCGCTTGTATGATCTTGCACATAATATATAGACAACAAAATCAACTGTTGTGAGAGCTGCTAATAGGAAATAAAACCTGTCTAAGTGGCCCTTGTTAAGATTTCCCGGTATCCACCCAGGCATATGATCTTCTGTTGAGATTTTCATTACTATTGAGACGATCAGGCTACTTACGTAGTTTCCTAACGAGATTGATGTCATACACAAAGCACTTCCGAAACTCTTTAGTCCATCAGGTGCTTGGGCGTTGAAAAATTCCAACTGTCCCACGTACATAAACACTTCTGATGCCCCAATGAAAACATATTGAGGAATTTGCCAGAATATACTTAGCGAGCTAGGATTTGGTGCCTTGCAATGTGAGCAATCCTTTATGGCATATTTGAGCCTGTAGAACTCCACAATTCCAGCCGAGACCATGGCTAATATTGCGATAATCAGGCCAATACCCATTCTATGCAACTCAGTGAGCCCTCCGGACTTTGTCTTTTTCATCCTGCTCATAATTGGATCAATAACTCGTCTATAGATGAAAACAAAAGCTACAACACTTAGAATGTCAAAGCTGGACATGCTTGCAGCTGGGATTCTGAAGTTTGCAACAGTAGTTTTCATAGCAGCGCCTTGTTCAACGAATAGAGATGCCATTTGGGTAAACACTACCGAGTAGATGATGGTGCACAACCATATTGGAAGTAACCTTAATATGCACTTAACTTCCTCAATTTGTGCTATGGGGCAAAGACACCACGGGTTGTGAAGGCCTTGCTCTTGGTTGTAGAAATCTCCAGACTTGATGTAGGCTGCTTTGTCTAAGAATCTGCAAAAAGCGACGAGTTAAGGTTAGCTTTTATGATTATGGTGCACATTTTTTACCGATTCTTAAATGCTGTCAAAAGCCAATTAAAGAAATCTGAACAAGCCTAGTTTGCCAAAATATGCTTGCTAGAGATCAAGGATTGATATTGGAAGTTTATTTATTGTTAAGTTACTTGGAAGCAGTTGAAAGGCCATTTCAGTTTTTATTTTGGTATTGTTAGTGGTTTAATCCGTATTGGTACTATGCTTTTCGGTAACGTTGCGGTTCGTATACTTACTTGAAACCTTCAGTGTGGAGTAATTTTCTGTTTCCATCATTGGAGCATTCTTTTACTTCTGCTTCATAAAGTCTCGCTCCTTCTGGCAATTCAGTTCTGCATTTCTTGATTGCAGCTACAACTACTTGGCATACCCTTGACACTGGATTGCCTGTTGCCTTGAAATATCGGTACTTTGGCGTACTGACAAGGAACAAAACGAGTGCTAGAAATGCGCAACCAGCTGACGCCCAAAATCCTAGTGCCCACATCCCCTCGTCTTCAAAATATCCTAATATAGTGTTGGAGAATAGTTGGCCCAGATTCATTGCTAGGTAGAAATAGCTGAAAAAGGCGACCTTTGAGTGCGACTCCCTTTGAAAGTCTTCATCAAACTGGTCCGCACCAAATGTTGCTATGTTTGGCTGATACCCTCCGTATCCTAAGGCAACTAGGTAGATAGAGAGATAAAACATGCCTATCTCCATGTTTGAGTGTTTTCCACATGGAGTTGTTCTATCTCCACAGCCTTTTGGTTTCAGCAAGAAGAGATATGTTGATAAAGACAGTGAAGCCAAACCCTATCATCAAAAGTACTCCTAGTAAGCGGACGAAAACTGTACAATGAAGATTATTTTGTGGAACTTGTAGTTTAGTTGAAAATAACTTTGTTGTGCAGATTATCAGGATGAAAGAATACACTTACAATGACAAAGGTTAGTTGAAAGATTGCACATGTTTTAAATCTTCCCCAGTATGCATCACTAAGGAAAGCACCAACAAGAGAGAAGATGTAGACGGTTCCGGTCCATTTGCTTACGGTGTTTGCAGCATCAGCATTGTTTTCGCCCAACACCCTTGTCAAGAACAGTACCAAGTTCACCCCAACGCCAAAAAATGCCAAGGTAGCCAATCCCTGATTCACTGTTTTCATTCATCAAACAAGAATTATATTATGAAATACTCTAGATTATTGATTTAAATTTATCATAATTATTCTTTTTGAACTCCCGTTGATGTTTATTGTTGCTATTGGGTGGTCAGCACGCAGGATTGGTGGAGTTATAATCACGTTTTCAGTTTGCGCATAAAATTGATTAAGTCGATGCTTTTGTGCGACTGTATCTAGTTGAAAGGTCAAGTATATGACATTCTTGATCAACACTTTTTTCGGTGTATATGCACTTATTCTAGTTTAGATAATAATTTTGAAGAGAAAAAAAAGGAAAAGAAGAGGGGAAGTAAAAGGAAGGGAAGAGAAAGAAAAAGAGAGTAACTTTTCTTTTGTTTAGGATGAAAGGAAAGGAAAAATAAGTGAGCTAAAAATTTGCCTTCAAATCTTTTCAATATTGGAGATATTATGATTTTTAACAAAAAATTTATTCATTTAATTCCTTTTAATTTCTTCCGTTTAAATTTCTTTTCTCTCATTTTGTTATTCAAACATGGAATTCCCTCTAAATCCATTTCCCCCATTTTTTTACATCCAAACACACCCTTAATCAAGTTAGGTAATTCTATTTAATAATCAGTGATCTAACAGCTTGTTTGGTTAGTGGTACTAAATAGTGGTAATAGGAATGATTTATAGTGTAAAATTTCATCAAAATTTTCATGTCATTCCCATGGTAATGAAACTATGATCACAAAAAAAAATTTTGTTAATAAATTTCCATTACCTCATAAATACCACCTCTCCCATTGGTAATGTATTGGAATAAATTTTATGAACAACATGAGATGATTGAAAGTTGTCAAGTATGACCATCAAGATAGCCAAAAGATTTTTTTAACTAAAATTACACTAGTTTTTCATTCTCATTGCTACGATTTATTATCACTTACCAAACGGGTAAGGAGTTTTTGAATAGAAGTTTTCTGGGAATGAAAACTGATAAATATTTCTGCCCTAATTCTTGGTAATCCTAACTAAAGATATCTTTCATCCATACATCTCACACAGTCCGTTTTGTTTACGTGCACTTGTCGAACATGTCATTATTTTCATTTATCTTTTGAGTTCATGTTCAAGTATTGTAAGCAGTAAGTTAAGTAGAGATAAAGCAGTTGTTTTTTTTTAAAAAAATAGAGATAATGGTAATAAATGAAGAGAAAGAATAAATTGTGTGGTTGAAATTAAAATATTGTTAAAATGTATGGATGCAATTAAACGGGAGTGATAAGGTATAGTCCAAAAATAAAAATAATGTAAATTAAGTGGAATAGATCAAATGAAAAATACTGCAAATTAAACGAGACGAAGGGAGTAAGAAGTAACCCATGTTCCTGTCAGTTATGTATGCATTTTCCAACAATTTTAGTTGCGGACCCACTATTCCTTCCAATGTTGCGTTAAAAGGTAAGTTTAAAATTATCTTTACAATTTAAACTTTTAGCTTATTCTCTCAATAATTATATTTCTTTTTATTATTTGTCCAAACTATTTAGTAGCAAATTAAGAATTTTGAGGGGTATAATTTTCGAATATCTATCTCAATCCATTTGCTGCAAATTTTTGACATCCTTTTTTATTATTTTTCAAACTTACAGTTTTGCTTCATCTCATTCCGATAGTTTTTAAACAAGACTTTTAAGAGCACTTGTTTTCGGCCCCTTGAAGTTGTAGAAATGTTTCGGTACTTCCTCTTATTCACCCTAAGAACATGCTTGTATAGTTGTATTAGGAGTAGATATTTAAGGGAGAAGTAATAGTAAATCTATTTAAATGAAGGTAAGTAGAGGTAAATTTAAAAGGGAAGTTTACTCTACCTTGTAACCAATCTCCATTTGAACCAACATAAAATTGATTTACAATTTCGTAAATACTAATATTGAAAGAAAATCTGATATTGAACCAATCTGAAATACCTTATATAAAATCGAGCCGATAATCTAAATAAACATCTCTTTACGGGGTATTGATGATACAATATGAAATACCTTATACTAATAATTATATATCAGCCAACTTCTTTCGAATTTTTAGCTTAAATGTTGAATTATATGTGAGCTATATGCCAACAACGTATTGATGATACAATATGATCAATATATGAGTGTACTATGTAAATAATTTCAAGACCCTAGTAAAAAGGGGTTTTGTGATTTTACTAGAAACATTTAACAAACTAGAAACATTTCATTTGTTGTGACTTGTGATTAGACCTGGGAAAATTTGATCCGACCCGAAAATAGACCCGAGACCCGACCCGCTAAAACCCGAACCCGACCGATCCGAAAGCGACTTAACCCGAAACATGACCGACCCGATAATTACCCGACCGAAAATGACCCGACCGGCAACCGACCCGACCGACCCGTTTTGACAGGTCTAATGTCAATTTTTAGAGTAATCTCAATATTAGAATTTATTTCAAATTAAATTTTTGTTTTCAACTTATCTAAACATATTGACTATATCATTTGAACCTTAAAACTCATTAATAGATCTTAAAAAATACGCAATTAACATCTTTTTATCCATCGTAATTATTTTTCTTTAAAAAAAGGACGTTATAATCATCTTAATTGAATACATATATCTTGTTAAATCAGTCAAATGAGTTTTTTGTTCTTCTACATTTCAGTAAGCAAATCAATATAATTTATAAGAACGTTTTGCACATTAAAATGAGCTTTTTAGAAAAGGAATGTCGCTAGCTTAGATTATAAAACGTGTATCTTATAAATCGAAACAAGTACTTAGTTATTTGTATATCTTTTCAACCTGAAATTGTGAAGATATTTTTTATGAGAAAATGAAAAGATATTTGACGTCATTTTTATCTAATGTTACAACTTTAATAAACGCAATAACTTTTATAAATCACGTATATTACAAGTCTTTCAAAATAAATATTAATTTCCTTATTTTCTTTACACTTAAATGAACCTGATATACCAACTAGTTTTAGAAAATCGCACATCTGGTTTCTTTAATGTGACACGTATCTTACAAATCCAACAATACATAGAGATTTAAAGTTTAGACAACGAGCGTCGCAATTACTGATTTCTTATAACTTGAATTCAATCACATATAAGGCTTTGATATTGTGTGAATTGATATGTGGATTAATGTCATAGGGATGAGAAATATTTTTTTTATTAAAAAAGTTTCATAAATGATAAAATATGGAAAAATAATTTTTTAAAATTTCATAAGTCATAACCCGTTGGGTCAATCCGACCGACCCGGAACCGAGAGTGACCCGATCCGAAAATGACCCGACCCGAGAATGACCCGACCCAAAAATGACCCGACCGAAAGTGACCCGACCCGTAACCCGACCGACCGACCGTTTTCCCAGGTCTACTTGTGATTTGTGATTATTATTGAATGAAAAGTAGTTGAAACTTCTGTCCTTTTCCTTGAAACTAATATTAGAAGCTTAACTTTTGTTACACTAGTCACTACTTTCTTTTTCTATTCCTTTTTTGTTTTTTCAAATCTTATAATACATTCTCTAATAGTATACTAGCTTTGGAGCTTGGAGTTATATCATATGCATGCATTAATTTTCACTATATATTCACATAAAAACAGCAAGATGTTTGCTTTTCAATAGTTTCCACCCTCTCTTTTCACTATTTGTGGTCATGATTATTCCGGTTTGTTTGGCAATTGGTTGTTGATTGTTGGTTGTTAGCTTTTTTAGTTGGCTTGTTTGACCAGTTAGAAATGTTACCTGTTTTTGTTAGCTTCTAAGTTAACTGAAAAAACTAGCTGTTTATGGACATATTTCGTATATTTAAGTATTGACTGTTGACTGTTTGTTAGAGAAAAAGTGGGCAACAAGCCAAAAGATAACTAAAAAAGCTAGCTATAGTAGCCTTTTCATTTTGGCTTAAAAACCAGCTTTTCAGCTGTTTAAAATTCATTTATCAAAAACTTTTTTCGATATTTGACCAACCAACAAGCCAACTAAAATAGTTTATAAATATAAACTGGTATTGATCTTCAAAGATTTTTGTACGTCATAACCCAAATACACTAACCTTAAAAGGATCAAAATCTTAGTATATTAAGTTTATCAAGTTAATTAAAACTTATAAAAAAATTTAAATTAATCATGAATGAATTAATTTGAAATAATAAAGTTAAAAAATATTTAACTTTTTTACTTCAGATATTAGATAGAAAAGATTTTTTATAATCAGAATTTGGTCGAAAATCAGTTAAAAAATTAGTTAGAAAGAGATTTTATTCAACCAAATTTTGGTAATAGACTTATAGGAAGATACACGGAAATGAAGAGTGGGTAATTTCCCTCCCTTTTCCCTTTTGAATTTCTCATATATTTTGACTATCATGGTGTCGATCCGAAAAAAAAATTCAAAACAATCGTTATTTTTGACTAATAAACTTTTAGTTGAAAATTAATCTAAAAATATCTGAGACAAAATATAACTAAAAAATTTAAAAGCATTGTTTTTATACAATTAACGTAGCTCGTAACTTATTGTTATGTATATTTTTTTATATATAAAAAATATTTTAATTAATAAGAATTGATTTTTTTTTTTCTAGAAACCCTTATAATTATGTTAAGAACGAAAGAGTATGCCATTTGAATAGTTGATGACTTCATTGTCACCAAAATATTACTCGGTTAAAAAATTGTCAAGAAAATGAAAAGAATATATGATTTATTACATAAAATTAAAATATAAAATAAAAATTACCAAGAATGATATTGCCAGCAAACCATTTCCCAGTATCTTGGCGGGTGGCTGGGTGGTTTTTATAGTCCACTGTTCCATCCATTGTGTAAACATCATCTTGTTGTTTGCTCAATTTTTTCTGCTTTATCAAAAACAATGAAAATAAATATTTAAAATAAATTATACTCCTTCCTATTCTACCCATTAGTCTCTTGATTTTTTTTTCACTATTCACTTATAGCTTTTAATTTATATTTTATTTTTAATCTCTAAGTTAAAAAATAGTCATGTGGGATCTTGTTTGATTTATCTCTGTTACGGGTCATACTTCCTATGCCCTACAAAAGGGCAAAACGATCTTAGGTCAATGAAGTCAAAAGTCAAACTATCCTTTATATCGGTCAAGGCTTACAGCTCCAGCTAGAGTCCAAGGAAGAAAAACCCTTTGCAGGACAGCAGTTACCTAATCTATCCAGGTCAAAGATCCTTCCCTGGAAACCACCTATGGACCTGGTAACTGCCCTCCATGATGTCCCCTCCTGCAAATGCAACTTCCAGCAGTTATCTACCTAAGGATAACTGCCCAGGAAGGGTAACTCCCAAGACAGACCTACCTTAAAAGCTACATTCGACTTCAATAATCAGGTTACGCAATCTTACCCAAAAACTCATATACATCACATTTTCCTTGGTCTGACTTAAGCATCGGAGAGCCCTTCCGGGATTAGGCCCCCGGGTTAGCTCTCTTTGTGGTTGCAGGAACACCACGCGCGGCGGTCGGACTACTACCAGCCCTTATTTCAGAAGATACTTACCTCTTGAAGTCCCCTTACAAATTTGACAGTTTCTTAGCAGAAACAGTTTGGCGCCGTCTGTGGGGATAACGAGAAGTATCATCCTTCAAAACACCTGAAACTCCACCCTAACTTAAGAAAGATGGCACCCAGAAGAACAAACACTAAGGAAGCGTCAGTCGCACGCAGCACTGACACTTCCACTTCACGACCTGAAAATCGACCGGTGACGAGGCAGGATCTCGAGGCTCTCGCTGACAATCTCTCCCGAACATTTGCTGAGCAGTTACGCAATGTCACTGCCCAGCAACCTTCCATGGCACCGAACGATCCTGACATAAATGCCACCCTGGCAGCCATGACACAGCAAATCCAAGATCTAAGAACCTTGTTTGCAGAACAACAGAGAGTTCCTTCCGAACAAGGACGGAAAGAAGCTGAAGAAAATCTTGCCCATTCACGGGTAAAAACTTCAAGACAACCAACTCCCTCCCGCAGAGATGACTCTAACTGCGCCTCCTCTAAAAGACGCACTAGTGACCTACGAACTCATCTTGACAGCCGTCGGAAAGAAAGGAGCAGTAATGTTCAAAGCTTTTTAGATGGGAGGAGGAGAGAAAGATCTAAAGACCTTCGGGAACGACTGAATTCGGATTATGTGGCAGAATCCTCCGCACGCCCCCGCGAAAGGGAAGCGCCTATGCAGCTGAACTCTCCCCTATCAGCGGACATTCTAGCTACACCTAATCCATCCAAAATAAAGGTGCCCACCATACCTCCGTTTTCTGGCACTCAATGCCCAGAAGAACACATGATAGCCTATAAAAATGTCATGGTACTATATACAACTGACTCCTCGCTATTATGCAAATTCTTCCCGATCACACTCACAGGCCTAGCCCTGACTTGGTTTACATCACTTCCCAATGGAAGCATCCACAGTTTCGCTGAACTCGAGGCCAAGTTCCTCAATCACTTCACAGCATCAAAGAGACAAGAAAAATCCAATTTCCATTTGTTGAGCATCACCCAATTAGATGGAGAATCCTTGTCTGCTTACCTTCAGCGATTCCACGACGGAGTGCTGGCGGTTACAGACCTGGAGGAATCGATTGCCGTCTCGGCTTTGATCAATGGCATGAGGACCCATAAACTGAAGTTCCAACTCTTGGAGAACCAAGTTAAGTCCTATGCAGAAGCCATGAGACAGGCAAGGAGTTATGTCACCGCATCCGATATCTGTCAACAACTAGACCCTACCTCCAGGAAAAGAAAAAATGACAAGACGGTAGACACGAGAGACAGAACAAGACAGGATGATCATAATCAGAAACGAGGATCCAGTAGATCTGATCGAGACAGGAAGTATCCTCCACGTGACATCAGGGATGACGGATATGAAGCCAAATTCAACCGCAACAGGGCGGAGATCTTTTATGCCGTTAAGGATCAATTACCCCCTCCTGCTGCCGTTCCTACACCTAAGTACCGCCGGAACATGGACTTATGGTGTGAATATCATAAAGAGCATGGTCATACCCTCCCTAACTGTCGGGAGTTGAAAAGGATCCTAAACAAATATGCAGAGGAAGGGAAATTGGACCGTTTCCTCAACAAAGAGGATGATAGAAAGCAACCTGAAAGGAAGAAACATCGACTTGATGATCTTGACATTGAGAAGTTGGCTTCCCTACACTCCAGAAATTCATCCGCTGCTACTGATGGCGTGATTAATATGATAGTGGGGGGCTATTCTGAGGAGTTCCCCACCATCCGATCAGCAAGAGACAGCATACACACCCTTATGAAGGGTCCTCCCAAAGAAGAACCAACATGCCCTGAAATGAAATTCAGTCAGGAGCTAAGCATTCCTCTGCAGCAGCCACATTCTGATCCAGTGGTGGTCACCCTAAAAATAAGCCATATGAAAGTCCGCCGTATCCTCGTTGATACCGGAAGTTCTGCTGACTTGATAACCATGGATTGTCTTCGCCAAATGAAATATGAAGAGAAACACCTTCAACCCATGGACAGACCTCTGATTGGGTTTGGAGGTGGAAGGGTCTTCCCCCTAGGCACCATTGTCCTTCCTGTCAGAATTGGTGAGAAAAACAACGGACGCAATATTGCTGTTCGTTTCACGGTGGTAGACCTGAAATTCTCCTATAATGCCATCATGGGTCTTCCTCTCATCAACAAAGTCAAGGCAGTCATCTCTACTCACCAGTTGCTGCTACAATACGAGAAGGATGACTCTACTGTCGGAATCCTACGGGGTGACCAAAAATCAGCAAGGGAATGCCTAGTCAACTCCCTCAAAGGGGAAGAGATACCTCGAGAATCTGGACAGAAAAGAAAGTTGGAAGATGCTGCCATCCTCTCCGTTGCAACCCCTTCTCAAAGGCCAGAACCATCTGATAAACATGAAGAAGTTGATGTTTGGAGGAAGGGAGAGATGATCAAAATTGGCACAAATCTGAATGCTGATATCAGAGAAGAATTGTTGAAAGTCATCTCTGAATTCCGTGATATCTTTGCCTTCAATGTGTCTGAAATGCCGGGCATTCCTAAAGATGTCATGTGTCACAAATTAGACATCAAACCTGGCTATAAACCGGTGAAGCAAAAGTTGAGGCACCAAGGTCAGGAAAGAATAGAGGCGGCCAAAGCCGAGGTCCAGAAATTGCTCAAAGCCAACTTCATAAGGGAATGTCAATACTCTGAATGGCTCTCTAATGTGGTGCTGGTGAAGAAGCCTAACGGAAAGTGGAGAATGTGCGTTGACTTCACTGATTTAAACAAGGCCTGTCCTAAGGATGACTACCCGCTTCCAAAGATAGATCGCCTAGTCGATTCTACGGCGGGGCATGCCCTCCTTAGCTTCATGGATGCAAACGCGGGATATCATCAAATCCCCCTAGCAGAAGAAGATCAACCACACACTGCCTTCATCACAAGTGCTGGAGTATATTGCTATAAAGTCATGCCCTTCGGACTTAAAAATGCAGGGGCCACGTTCCAGAGGATGGTAAACAAGGTGTTCAATGCTCAGATTGGGAGAAACCTAGAGGTTTATGTTGATGACATGATCACCAAGAGCAAAGAGCCCAAAGATCATGCTGCAGATCTCAGGGAAACTTTTCTCACCCTCAGAAACCACATAATGCGCCTTAATCCTGAAAAGTGCGTCTTTGGGGTCACTGGGGGGAAGTGCCTAGGATTCTTGGTGGATGAAAGGGGTATAGAAGCAAATCCAGACAAAATCCAGGCCATCCTCAACATGCAGTCTCCCAAATCCGTCAAGGAAGTTCAAAAACTCACCGGTTGTGTTGCAGCCCTTGGAAGGTTCATGTCCAAATCCGCTGACAAATGCTCCCCATTCTTCAGAACCCTCAAGAAACAAACATTTGAATGGGGCCCAGAAGCAGAAAAAGCCTTTCAAGATCTCAAAGAATATCTGGCCAACCTTCCTAAACTTGTCTCTCCTTTGAAAGGTGAAGTATTATACCTCTACATAGCCATCTCAGAATATTCTCTTAGTGCTGTGCTTGTGGCTGAAAGAGAAGGGAAGCAATTCCCCATTTACTATATAAGCCACGCATATAGAGGATCTGAAAGCAACTACAGTGAGGTTGAAAAAGCATTGTATGCTGTTGTGATGGCCAGCCGCAAATTGAAGCCCTATTTTCAGTCTCACCAGATAAGGGTTCGTACAAGTCAGCCTATAAAGAAGATCTTAGAAGGAAGGAATCAATCAACCAGAGTAGCAGATTGGGCCAATCAATTGTCTGATTTTGGTATTGAGATTGAGCCCCGCACCGCAATCAAAGCCCAAGCTCTCGCTGATTTCATAGCTGAAGCAACAGGGTCTGAGCCTGAAAATCCCAATCAAGAATGGAAGCTCTATGTTGATGGCTCTGCAACCAAATCATCCAGTGGTGCAGGAATAATCATAATCTCATCTGCAGGAGTAAAGCTGGAGCATTCTGTTCGCTTCCAGTTCGCTGCCTCAAACAATGAAGCGGAATATGAAGCCCTGATATTTGGCATCACAATCTGCCGAAATTCAGGTGCCAAGGTGATCACAGCTTACTCTGACTCACAGCTCATTGTGGGACAGGTGAATGGGGATTTTGAAGCCAAAGATGACAGCATGAAAATGTATCTGCAGAAAGTCAAATCCTTGATCGAGCCGTTGCAATTCACCATTAATCATATACCCAGATCTGAGAATGCCCAGGCAGATGCCTTAGCCAAACTAGCAAGCTCAGCTGATGGCCCACAGGCCCGCAACATCACATGGGAGATTCTATCCTCACCTAGCATCAATCAAAAAGTTGCTATGGTAACCAGGGACAACACTTGGATGGAACCTCTCATCCAATATTTCAAACATGGCATTCTGCCAGAGGATCCTGCACAAGCCCCTCTATTCCTGAAGAAGGTAAAATGGTTCGAGTTCTTTGAAGATAATCTATACAAGAAAAGTTACACACACCCACTGCTTAAGTGTGTAACACCGGAAGATGGGAACTATATCCTCCGTGAAATCCATGAGGGGGGATGTGGCATCCATCAGGGCACCAGGACCATCATCAACAAAGTCCTGCGGAACGGCTACTACTGGCCAACACTGAAAGAAGATGCAGAAAAACTGGTCAAAACATGTGAAAAGTGCCAGTACTTTGCAGAAATTCCAAGAAAACCATCAAACTATCTTTCTACCATCCAAGCAGTTCTGCCATTTGATAGATGGGGCCTAGATTTTTTGGGACCCTTTCCTCCTGCAAAAGGCCAAAGAAAGTTCATCATTGTGGCTGTAGATTACTTCTCAAAATATGTGGAGGCTGAACCTCTAAGCACCATCACCGACAAACAGGTATGTCAATTCATTTGGCGTAACATCATTACTCGATATGGCATACCTAGGGTTATAATCACTGATAATGGCCGTCAATTCATAAGCAAAAATACCCTTGATTATTGTGAGAAGTTTAAAATACAAATAAGGTTTAGCTCTGTGTCAAGACCCCAAACCAATGGTCAGGTTGAATCCGCCAATAAAACCATACTTTCTGGTATAAAGAAAAAGATAGAAGGGGCCAAAGGCTCCTGGGACGAAGAACTACCAGGTGTGCTCTGGGCTATGCGTACAACTGTGAAAGATGCCACTGGACACACACCCTTCTCACTTGTCTATGGTTCTGAGGCTGTGCTACCAGTAGAAATAGGCATTCCATCCACAAGGATTGCTTACTACTCTCATGAAGATAATGATGCTGCAAAAAAGGTTAACTTAGATCTCCTCCCTGAAACAAGAGGCAATGCACTTCTTCGATCCTTGGCACAAAAACAGAAGATGGCCAGACAGTTCAACAGGATGGTGAAACCCAAGCAATTGCAACTCCATGACTATGTTCTCAGAAAAGTAGAAGCAACTGGGAAAGCTACTAACAAAGGCAAGCTGGGGGCCAATTGGGATGGCCCATTCAAGATAGTCCGAATTGTGAAACCAGGAACATTTGAACTAGAAGACGCAGAAGGCAAACTGCTCAAAAGGCCATGGAACTCTGATCACCTCAAGAAGTTCTACATCTGAACAACCCCTTGCAAGGGGCCCCCATCATAGCACCTATTAAACTTTATAGCTGAACACATCATTTCATGTTGGTTTACTTTTATTTGTTTTTGTTGGATTTGGATGTTATTATATGAACCTATGTTCACTTTTATCATGATATCATATGAACCTATGTTCACTGTTATCTGAATTGTTGTTTGCAAGAGTTTGCTCAGATTCCGAACTATTTGCATTGCTATGATGTTTGTGGAGGTCAGAGACTCCTATGAGTCTGACCCCCCTTGGAAAGTTTGTTGAGAACCTATGCTCTAACAGACTAAGTTACTTTCATGTTTTTGATGTTTGTGGAGGTCAGAGACTCCTATGAGTCTGACCCCCCCTTGGAAAGTTTGTTGAGAACCTATGTTCTAACAAACTAAGTTACTTTCATGTTTTTGATGTTTTTGAAGGTCAGAGACTCCTATGAGTCTGACCCCCCCTTGGAAAGTTTGTTGAGAACCTATGTTCTAACAAACTAAGTTACTTTCATGTTTTTGATGTTTTTGGAGGTCAGAGACTCCTATGAGTCTGACCCCCCCTTGGAAAGTTTGTTGAGAACCTATGTTCTAACAAACTAAGTTACTTTCATGTTTTGGGTGTTTTTGGAGGTCAGAGACTCCTATGAGTCTGACCCCCCCTTGGAAAATTTGTTGAGAACCTATGTTCTAACAAAGTTATTTTCATGTTTTTGAGCAAGCTGGAGGTCAGAGACTCCTATGAGTCTGACCCCCCTTGGATAGCATGTTAAGAACCTAAGTTCTAATAAACTAAGTCAATTTCATATTTTGTTAAGGGTCAGAGACTTCTATAAGTCTGACCCCCTGCGAAAAGTTTGATGAGAACCTAGGTTCTATCAAGATAAAATGCTCACATGATATAATGTTTTGGAAGCCAGAGACTCCTATGAGTCTGACCTTTCTGATAACTTGGATAAAGACTTTGGTTCTACCAAGTCAGATGAAGCATCCGAATCTTCATGCTAAAGACTCGGAGAATTATTCATAAAAACCTATGTTCTAGCAAGTTGTTTGAGAGATCCGAATCATCACCCTGAATAATCGGATAATTGCTTATAAAGATCTGAATTTACATGCTGAGTTCAAGTGATTCAAGGCAGATTGCAAGTAAATATAACGGCAAGCAATATATACAAAATCAAACAAACATTAAAGAGAAATTTACAAATATATTACAAATGCAGGAGATACGGATCTCCCCATAATGTTTACAAAATATTCCCAAAAATGTTTTAAGTTTTTCTACAACTATTACAAAAGGTGCTCGAGGCACGGAAGAATCTTCACTCAGCCTGCTCATTGGCCTGAGATACCGGAGAAGGCGACCTGGGGGCTGGAGAAGGAGACAGCTTCAAAAGCTCGTCCAAATCTATGGTTAGAGGCTCGGTGGCTTCCAACTCTTGGGCCAAGTCCTGGACGACTTCCCTCTCCATCGTCAGATGTCCAGCAAGGTCATTACATTTGTGGTCGAGAGAAGAAAAGTTCGACCTTGCCGGAGCAGATGGAGGATCAGAGCGCTTGGGCTGATAAACTGTGAAATCCATTTCAGAGGCCCGCTTCTCTAATGCCGGAGGAATCCTGGAGGCCCATTGCTTCTGCTCTTCTGCATCCCATTCCGGGTCATTCAAAGCGGCAGAGCCTTTATCAAAAGTGGCTGTCAGATTTTTTAAAGCTTCACCCCTCTTGGACATAGCTAAAGCTGAGAGCTTTTCAGAATCAAGTCCCATCTCAATAGCTGCCAGTCTTGTTGCCTCGGCTTCAAGAAGGATGCCGTTATTGATCATCTCCCCAGACAGTTTGGCCATGAATGACCCACAGTCCGAGGAAGATAACCAATCTTTGGCGATCCTACCTCGTCGCTCCGACTTAGCCTTGTAATATTGGGCGACCTCTAAAACTTCCTCCAGCTTTGCCTGCTCTTCATAAAGCAGGTCCATCAAATATTTGCTCCGGACAGTAACCATGTCCAAGGCCTCCAGGACATTCCCAATGTCAGTACACATCTCCAGAGAGAGTTGGGAACACTTGTCCAGCTTCCCAGCAGTCTCAGTCAACATGTCCTTCATCCGGGCTCTCCATTTCTCGGCCTGATCAAGCCTCTCAGACAGGCCCTTGCATTTATCTAGACGAGCCTTCAAATCTGCCTCCTTCTCATTCAGCTCGTCTACCCTGGCAGTCAGTGTCCGGATAGTCTCCCGGTCCACCTCATTCTGCTGGACTTTGGATGTCTCGAATAACATCCTGATCAAGCCCTGAAAAAGAAAACTATCAGTAAAAATGCTAAGTATGGAATATAAGCCGTGATACATATAACTGAAGACTTACCTCAGCCATAGCAGCCTGAGCCCTTTGCATCCTCTCTTCAGGATCCAAAGTATCCATGAAGTCTAGATCATCTTGTGTGATCAAACATCGGCTGGCTTTGTTGTACCGGCCCGCCAGTTCAGCAGTAGATAGGTTTACAAAAGGAACACCAGGCCTTTGTGCCTTAATGTTCCTGGTGTAAACCACCTCTTCCTCCACCAGGACTTGCTTCCCCTTCTCCTTGGAGCAATCTTTGAAGAAGAAGCCGAAACCTTATATTTCGGCTCATTTATTTTGATGCCCGGAAAGTTGGTGCTCAGAGGCACGGCATCAATTATTGGCTCCCCTGAGCCAGAAGAAACCTCATCATCATCGTCTTCCACCACCACCGGGTTATCGGGTGTGGGGGTCGCTTTGGGCTTAGATGAGCCCCTTTTTCTTTTTCTCGTGGGCTTCCCAGCCCTGTTGGCGACTTCTTCAGGAGGGGGTATTTCCCTCCTCTTCTCCAGCAGCTCCCGAGCCTCCTCATGACTCGGAGCATCCTTCAGCGCATCTGTTACAGTCACTGAGTTCTGCAAATTATACAAACATGGTTAATATATACTCTAAGTATTTCAGCAACAATCTGTAAGTTGAACACTTACATTAGGAGGATTAGGCACGGCTGGAGGAGGAGTGACCGTCCTAAGTGCTTCAGCAAAAGCTCCTAGAGTGTTAAAGCCAGCCATCAGTTGTCTATACTTGGCTCCAACTTGCTCCCTTGCTACTCCTGCAAAATATTAACATGGGTTAGTATCAAACTAAATCAATATCATAATACGGCTTTGAAAAGAAACCTACTCTTATTAAAGAAGATGCTAATGTCAAAAGCTGCGAGAAAAAGCTCTTTGCTAAGATCAGGAAACCTGGGTATCCATCTCCGCTGTACAAATACCGGCTTTTTCCTCAGCTCTACTTTCATGGTAGCAAACCGGACTATTATCGCTTCCTCGTGATTGCAGATAGGTACGTTATTATTAAAACGCTCTACCTTAGGGTTTATATCAAAACTTGTCTTGATATCCCAACCTTGCCTACTATACAAATAGCCAAACTTTGTCCTAAAAAGTTTGTTGCTATCAGGCAAATCCCCCACTATCTTAAAACCCCTCCTATGGGATAAGGTCACCCATCCAGGCCCATTCGTCGTAGAATTGCACAACCTAGCCCTAAATATGTGGCGAAACGCCGTCATACTTAATCCTATTCCCAAACCCTTGCTTACTATAATAAAGGCCGAGATACACCCCCAGGCATTAGGATAAAACTCGGCCACAGTAATATCCAACATATCCAAAACTGCTTTAGCGAAGGGGTGTAAGGGAAATCTCAGACCCATTTCAAAAGATTTGTCATATACAGCTATACAACCCTCTGGGGGGTATCGTACAGTATCATAAAGTCCTGGCTTAACTACATCATAGCCATCTACGAGGCCCCATCTCCGAGCCATACTCTTCCTGTCACTGTCCAATATGTCCATGGTGGTTTTATCTACAAAATAGTTCAATGGTCCCCCGTTGGGAATATAAAAAGGATGAGGAATGTTCTTGGAAGTGTCCCGGCTTGGTGAACATTCTTGAGCCGCTTTCTTCTTCGTCATATCTACATGAACCACCTCCAAAAGTTTAGGATTTACACGTATGTATCCGGGAACAAATGCTAAAGAAACTTCCCAAGGATAAGGTAAAATAGTCTCCTCTGGGTAAAAAGGCGAAACATCAGACTCATCATCACTCGGAATCGGTTCGTAATGCGGATTCACGCGAAAAATTGGGCTATCATCATCCGACTCATCAGAACCAACCCTGGTCTCTTCATTCTTGAATTCCGAGTCCTTATTAAGGTCAATGTTGGGAAATTCTCTACAGATATCCTCTAAGTAAAGGGTTTCCATGATAAACAAGTTTTATATGAACAGTGATGCAAATATAAATCAAACAGTAATTATTCAAGAACAGATTGAAGATCTTCAAGAACAGTTTGAAGATTTCAAGAACAATGGTTGAAGATTTGATGAATTTATTGAAAATCAAATGAAAAAATCAAGAAATTTATGAATTTGATCCAAAAATTAGAGCATACCTGGTGTGAAATGTGTTTCCAAGTATGAACTGTCAGAAAATCTTCAAAGATGTCAGAGCCTCTCTCTCTAGAAAAGTTTGAAATTTGTGATTCTCTCACTAAAATATAATTTTGGAACAAAATGACAAAAAGTTAGGTGAGAATTTAATATAGCCATTAATGCACTGTTTGGGGAAATGACACCATGGTTGGTGAAGACAAGCTTGATTCTGCATATCTCCCATTAAATTCCGAGACTTCAAAACTTCTCATCCTCTGAGACCCACAGAGTGTTGAAATCCTATTTTGACCAAGTACACCTATGTGTCGGAGACTTCTATAAGTCGGACCCCTCCAGGACCTCTAAATGTTGAGGCCCCCTCTTTTTGGCTAAGTACACCTATGTGTACTTAAGAAGTCCGAGACTTCTATAAGTCGGACCCCTCCAGGACCTCTAAATGTTGAGGCCCCCTCTTTTTGGCTAAGTACACCTATGTGTACTTAAGGAGTCCGAGACTTCTATAAGTCGGACCCCTCCAGGACCGCTAAATGTTGAGGCCCCCTCTTTTTGACCAAGTACACCTATGTGTACTTAAGGAGTCCGAGACTTCTATAAGTCGGACCCCTCCAGGACCTCTAAATGTTGAGGCCCCCTCTTTTTGACCAAGTACACCTATGTGTACTTAAGGAGTCCGAGACTTCTATAAGTCGGACCCCTCCAGGACCTCTAAATGTTGAGGCCCCCTCTTTTTGGCTAAGTACACCTATGTGTACTTAAGAAGTCCGAGACTTCTATAAGTCGGACCCCTCCAGGACCTCTAAATGTTGAGGCCCCCTCTTTTTGACCAAGTACACCTATGTGTACTTAAGGAGTCCGAGACTTCTATAAGTCGGACCCCTCCAGGACCTCTAAATGTTGAGGCCCCCTCTTTTGGACCAAGTACACCTATGTGTACTTAAGGAGTCCGAGACTTCTATAAGTCGGACCCCTCCAGGACCTCTAAATGTTGAGGCCCCCTCTTTTTGGCTAAGTACACCTATGTGTACTTAAGGAGTCCGAGACTTCTATAAGTCGGACCCCTCCAGGACCTCTAAATGTTGAGGCCCCCTCTTTTTGACCAAGTACACCTATGTGTACTTAAGGAGTCCGAGACTTCTATAAGTCGGACCCCTCCAGGACCTCTAAATGTTGAGGCCCCCTCTTTTTGACCAAGTACACCTATGTGTACTTAAGGAGTCCGAGACTTCTATAAGTCGGACCCCTCCAGGACCTCTAAATGTTGAGGCCCCCTCTTTTTGGCTAAGTACACCTATGTGTACTTAAGAAGTCCGAGACTTCTATAAGTCGGACCCCTCCAGGACCTCTAAATGTTGAGGCCCCCTCTTTTTGACCAAGTACACCTATGTGTACTTAAGGAGTCCGAGACTTCTATAAGTCGGACCCCTCCAGGACCTCTAAATGTTGAGGCCCCCTCTTTTGGACCAAGTACACCTATGTGTACTTAAGGAGTCCGAGACTTCTATAAGTCGGACCCCTCCAGGACCTCTAAATGTTGAGGCCTCCTCTTTTTGGCTAAGTACATCTGTGTACTTAAGGAGTCCGAGACTTCTATAAGTCGGACCCCTCCAGGACCTCTAAATGTTGAGGCCTCCTCTTTTTGGCTAAGTACATCTGTGTACTTAAGGAGTCCGAGACTTCTATAAGTCGGACCCCTCCAGGACCACTAAATGTTGAGGCCCCCTCTTTTTGGCTAAGTACACCTATGTGTACTTAAGGAGTCCGAGACTTCTATAAGTCGGACCCCTCCAAGACCTCTAAATGTTGAGGTCCCCAGTTGGCTAGATATACCTGGGCGCATTTATTTTGTCCGAGACTTACATGATTCGGACCCCTATGCTTCATCTTACAGAATAACTAGATGTCCAAACTTCTAAGTTAAATAAGCAGTCCGAGACTCAAAAGAGTCGGACCCCCCCTTTTTTGCCTTGGTTTTTTACTTTCCTCTACAATGCAGTTAAGAAGTCCGAGACTTTATGAAGACCGAGACTTAGAGATCCGAGACATCCTCTTTGTTAGTTTTTTTTGTGATGTTCCGCATACAAATCAAGATTCATTCAAGGCAAGCCATCATCTTACTTCGTATGCGGGAGGCCAATGTTACGGGTCATACTTCCTATGCCCTACAAAAGGGCAAAACGATCTTAGGTCAATGAAGTCAAAAGTCAAACTATCCTTTATATCGGTCAAGGCTTACAGCTCCAGCTAGAGTCCAAGGAAGAAAAACCCTTTGCAGGACAGCAGTTACCTAATCTATCCAGGTCAAAGATCCTTCCCTGGAAACCACCTATGGACCTGGTAACTGCCCTCCATGATGTCCCCTCCTGCAAATGCAACTTCCAGCAGTTATCTACCTAAGGATAACTGCCCAGGAAGGGTAACTCCCAAGACAGACCTACCTTAAAAGCTACATTCGACTTCAATAATCAGGTTACGCAATCTTACCCAAAAACTCATATACATCACATTTTCCTTGGTCTGACTTAAGCATCGGAGAGCCCTTCCGGGATTAGGCCCCCGGGTTAGCTCTCTTTGTGGTTGCAGGAACACCACGCGCGGCGGTCGGACTACTACCAGCCCTTATTTCAGAAGATACTTACCTCTTGAAGTCCCCTTACAAATTTGACAGTTTCTTAGCAGAAACAATCTCAATACAAAGATTATTAATATTTAATTTTTATAATTTTTAATTAAAAACAATTAAAGATATTAAGGATTAAAATATTATCTTGACAAGTGTAAAAAATCAAATGGGACTAATGAGTTGAATAGGAGGTAGCATAAGTAATAGTACTAGACAAGTACCAATGTTCTTAAATCTTAATTACTTGCACATTTAGATGATAGCACCGGAAAATTCCCTTTCAACGTATTTTGTAATTTTGTATACTTAATTAACCTTTTATGGTTCGTAGATGAAAAGTTAAGATCAATCTGATAAATTAGAATAAATGAGGAATAAAATAAAGGAAAATTTGCTCAAAATAATCCCAATTATCATCCGTTGGCAAAAAATAATCTCAATTAGTAATCCCAACTGTTTTCATAATTTGTTGACAACATACCCACCCCCTTGTTACCGGTTGAAACAAGTAAGTTTTTCACTTTTTTTCTTTTTTTTTTTACTTAACTGTTTAATACTATAACCCTTCCCCTTCATCTATTAATCAAAAAAGAAAGAAAAAAGTGCAAAAGTTACATGTTATAGCGGTTAAAAAGAAGGTGGGTATGTTTTCAACAAATTATGAGAATAGTTGGGATTATTAAAAAATAATTGATTGTTGGGATTATTTTGGCCAACGGGTGATAGTTGGGATTATTTTGAGCAAATTTTCCTTAAAAAATTAAAAAATTATTTTTTTTTACCAAATATGCAATACTTAGTATAAATATTGAAAAACAAGAAAAGTAACAAGTGCAAGCATTATTATATTCAATTATTAAAATGTCAAAATAATTGAGCACTCGAAGCAAATTAGTTATACTAAAGTGTCTCATGCACAATTCTCTTAGCATGATCACCAATATATCTCCCTTAAACGAGAACACTAATCGGAATGAAACCCAAATGTATTACAAATCAAAATCCCATGTCAAATGATTGCTGTCGTACGTCTAGATGTATTTGAGCAATCATGCCTATTTACAGTGGCGGACCTAGGATTTGAAACATGGGGTTGCGAGTTTAATTAAAGCGTCTTGTTTTCATCAACAAGTAAAACATAACTTAAAAAACTACAACATAAATAAGAAACTCAACACAAATCTGATACTTTATAAGTTAATTAAAATGATAATTTTTTATGTTATTCGTGAATAACAATTAATGAAATCACAAATACAAATACAAATTTTAATTCTGAATTGAAATCATCTAACTTAAAGCAAATTAAACATATGATTTATAAACGTTCTGCAAAAATTATGATTTATAAACAAATAATACCTAAATCATACACAAATAAAATTAATTTTATCATAATTTAAAGCAAATTAAAATTAAACCAAAATCAAATCATACTCAAATCACAATACAATAGTTAATAAATTCTAAAAAAAAATAATTCTAATTCAATTTTAATAATTGATCCAATATAATTATGGGGGATTGGATTATTGGGGTTTGAACATTGGGCAACAATGGTGTAGTGGCGGCAGTAGTGTCGACAGCGGTGGCTGTGGACCGGCTACGAGCAAGCGACAAGCCGGTAACAATAGTGCTTAACAGCTATTGACACTTTTAAAACAAAGATTGGGAGGAAGAAGAGTTTAAAATGGGAGAATTATGAAAACTAATTGTCGTTAATTTCCTTCCTTTAATAGTCATTAAGGTAATTGCTCTTATTAGCCTAGTGGTATGAAAGTGTGACTAATTATCAATGTTTGGCAATAGGTTATGAGGTCAAGACATACATATTACTTCGTTGATTTTTTTATGGGGTTGCGTATTTGGCAATAGGTTATGGGTTCAAAATATACATATTACTTTCTTGATTTTTTTAATGGGGTTGCATATGTAACCCCATCACCTAAGCTAGGTCCCCCACTGCCTATTTAACGTTACTCTTAATTATAAATATTGTCTATAACTTTATTTTTTTAAAAAATTAAAATTTTATTTTATTTTATTTTAAAAATCATTTATTCGATATTTTTAATTATGATAATATATACTTGTATTATTTTTGAAGTTATATTTTTATATATTACATAATAATAATTATTAAATTTGTGCATTGCACGAGTTTCTAAGTTCTTATAATTCTAATAACTAAATAATACTCCCTTCGAATCAGTTTAGATGTCTCATTTGGGATTTCACGGATTTTAATGATTGAATAGGGTCCATTAAAAAGGTGGTAGTTGGGTATTTTAATTGATTAAATTAATTGTAAAGGTGATAGTTGGGTATTGAGAATTGAAAAAGTGAGGGTATTTAGGTAAAAAATGATAGGCAAAAAAGAAAATGGGATAATTGATAGGGTTTTGCCAAATAAGAAATGAGACATCTAAACTGATTCGGAGGAAGTAATTAAGAACGATGAAATAAAAAATAATTGTGCTTATGTAGAATACTAATAAGTATTTGAATAATGATATTCAACTTATAATATTACTCATATAAATTAAAATTTAAGTGGAAACCCTAAAAAGAAATATGACTAACCTTTTTGGTAAACCCACCAATAGCCATTGATAAATAGAATATAAGTTGAGCTTTAATTTGAGAATTAGGAGAATAATAAAAGAGATTTCAGTAAGTTGAAGGAGTTAATTAAGATAATAGCATATGGTTTACTTGAGAAGACTAATATAAGAAGATGGAAGAGAAGAAGCCATATATATAGAGGAATTGGGTGGTATTGATTTTAGCTTTAGAAAGTAAGAATGGAAGACCCACATGCCCAAAATTATTTAATTTTAAATTCACAATTATATTGAACAAACTACCTAAAACAAGTAGAAAAGCCAATTATATTAATTTATTCTCTCATTTTAATGGGTATTATTTTTTTCTTGATGTCTTAATGTCCCAAAGCTTGAAACTTTGATATATTGTCCTAAACTCCTAACCTTGGAATCAACATAGTAGCTACTAGAGTGTTAATATGAATGTGTGCGCATTTATCTTTGTCCTGTTTTGGAGGAGATAAGATTATGATCTACGATTTACCTATTGTTGGGATTAGTTATCCCATATCGACAAATTGAAAATGGTGTGCACACTTTATAAGCTATTGGAGACTTTCTTCCCATTGCTATATGGTTTTGGGATGTCATATATCTCCTTGACTTGTGAAGTGTCTCGTGTTTTCCCCGATAATTGCTGGATTCACAATAAGTCCAGTCTAATTTAACATGTTATCTGAGCTGATGGTTCGATCAAAAATTTAAAAATGGTGGGTCCGAAAAGAATGACGTTCCTATCCTAATTGATTTACTCCCACATGCGAACTTGACGAGGGTTCGCATGTGAGGGGGGTTGTTGGGATGAGTTATCCCACATCGACGAATCGAAAATGGTGTGCACACTTTATAAGATATTGGAGACCTTCTTCCCATTGCCATATTGTAGTTTTGGGATGACATATATCTCCTTGACTTGTAAAGTGTGCGCACCTCGTGTTTTCCCCAATAATTGAAGGCATTCACAATAAGTCCAGTCTAATTTAACACCTACTATCTTCCTCCCTGCACCACGATCTGTGTGGTTGTGCGGGAGACTAGGTTGGTGACTATAATTCTAACTCTCTACAACACTGTACTTGCTATTTATGTAATCGCAACAACTTAATCATTTCAATATTAATTTCCTTTGGGAAATTTCACGTGGTAACCCCGAGGTATTATGTTTTTCTTGTGGTAATCAAAACTTTTTAAAAATTCACGCGATAACCTTGAAGTTTATCAAATTCTTTCTCCATGACCTTTTTTACACAAAAAAAGCGTTTGAAAATGTTAATTACAAAGCTTAAACCATGTTGTACGCCTATTTATTCGTTTCACCAAATCAAATTGCATCAGTTTCATAATTCAATAGTAGAGGAGAATGAAAACAAAACTAGGGTCACTACAACATAATTTGCTTTTAGTGGGATATATTTAGAGACATTTAAATTAAATGTTGCTATTTCAAATTTCTGATTGTGTATATAGAGGATTTAATGACATTTATTAGACCCTTTAGTAGCATATTAAAAAATCACACTAAAGCTTTTAGCGACATAGGATCTAGTGACATTTCTCACAAATGCCACTATAGACTATAGTGACAATTACATATGTCACGCACTAAAGACCAAATTAAGTGTCGCTAAATCACTTTATGGTGGAACATAAAATAAAAATCAATAATTATTACACTAAAATATGAATTAGTGGCATTTTTTAACTAAATTTAATGTCGGAAAAAGCTAAATTTGTTATAGTGGGTCTGGGTCTGAAAATTTTAGACCCTTAGGGTTCGGATCGGGATTTGGATCTCAAAAAATTAAATGGGTTCCGGGTCCTTATCTGTTTGGATCCGCTCCAGACCCGCCCCATGACCATCCCTACTCAGGATTACCACAAGAATTTTTAAAGCTTTGATTATTACGTGGAAAATCCAATAACTCAGAATTACCACGTCTAATTTTCTTTTTATCAAGCTGATCAATTTGAATATTTTAAAATTAAGATATTGTTATTCGTTTTATAACTACTTGATTGATCATATCAATTTTCAATTCCTGAATTGTGCATTTTTAGTGTTACAAAAAAACAAGAATAGTATGTAATGTTAGGGAGAGGAGAACCAAAATGTAGTGGTTCTCTAAGATCCACATTAGCCCCTCATTAGTGATTAGATTATTGGAACTTTTGAGCAAATGAAAGAAAAAGGAAATTAAATAAAAAAAGCTGTTGAATTAGTTCATGATAAGGACTGATTTGAGACATATCCTTTGATGGGTTTTCTAAAACTGGACTGTACTTATTATAAATTTTGGTTCAATAATGCCAAAAATAGACTCCACTTAGAATCACAATAATGTGAATTCCAATTTACCTGCTGCCAAAAGTTAGGTTTAGAGGTGTTCAAAACAGATCCGATGATTCGATAGACATCCGACTTTATGGTCGAACCGATTTGACCCAACTTAAAAATGGATCTACAATTATGTAAAAACCAATGTGAACACAAAACCCGATTGAACCGATCCGAAACACCTAACCCAAAATTAACCCAATGTCCCGAATGAACACCTCTAGTTGGGTTTATGTTGTCAAGTAGCTTGCAACGTCATAGGAATTGAAGATTTTTGAGGGATCTAAGCTTTGAGGGTAGTGTAGTCAATTCATTGCCATAGTAAATTAAATTAGGGCTTTATTATTCGTTGGCTCGTTGCTATTTTTTATTTTTATTATTTTGTCACCCTTTATAAATTAAATTTATAAGATTGTATAATTTATATGTTTTGCCAAGTAGTGTGAATTTTTTAGTGTTTTATTTATATAAAGTAGTTTGAAAAGGTGTATTATATTATTTGTAACGCCTTAAGTTTTTAGGGGTCTTTTTTTGATTTTTGCTCCGAGGCCTTAAAATAAATGGGATGGCCCTGATTATATTGCTTGATAAGACCAAGGGACGGAGTTAGAATGATTGGGAACAAAATTTTAGTTGGAACCATGAGAGCGATGATTTGCTCTGATTAAATATTACATCTAGCTTTTACTAATTTTTTTTATTTCATTAAATACAATTCTTAGCCTTTCATTCGCATATAAATCTTATATTTGACTGTTTTCTAATTTCTTAATCCACTCAAATTAGTATAATCTACAAAATTATTATTTAGTAAGTAATTTGAAATTATTTAAATATAGAAACTATAATCATAATAAATATATCCCTTAATCTCTAATTATGTTGCAAAAATTGTCAAAAATATCAAAAGAACCTCAAGACAACATAATTTGCTTTTAGTGGGATATATTTAGCGATATTTAATTTAAATACGTTTATTAGACCATTTAACAGCATATTAAAAGTCACACTAAAGCTTTTAGCAACATAGGATCTAGTGACATTTCTCACAAATGCCACTATAGACTATAGTGACAATTACATATGCCACAAAAGACCATATTAAGTGTCGCTAAATCACTTTATGGTGGAACTTAAAATAAAAACCAATAATCTTTATACTAGAAATATGAATCAGTGACATTTTTTTAATACCACTAAAATTCAATATCGCAAAAAGCTAAATTTGTTATAGTGCCTAATACTTCAAGTATATGCAACTAAATAAACTATTTAATTAGTGAAGAGAAAGTATGATAATTAAATTAGTAAAAGCTTAGATTAAGATCACAACACAAATGAGGAATTTTTTTCCCACATTGATCAGTGACGTATATGTACCATTGTACTTGTACGTATGTACATAAACAAACCATGATATAAGCAAAAACAATATCTGATTTCATATTGTATATACGGATCATCTATGAGATGTACTTTAGATTTTGTTTGTGTCATCCTATAATCTTTCACTAATTATGATAATTAGGCAACAAAATACCTTTTTCCTTTGTAATTATATAAAAGAATTAAGGATTAGGATTCCACTAACTAGGCTTCATAATATCAAACTTGATTTGAAATGAAATAGTAATTGCTCTTTGGAATTGTACCAAAAGATTAATTAATACTACTAATCAAAAGTTTAATGTTATAGTTAAAATTCAAGAATTCCAATTGAATTGTAGGTGAATGTGATTCAAACTAGTGACTGTTCTCTCAAGCTGAGATTTGAAACCATGTTAAAAAATTAATTCAATTATAAATTTAGTCTGATATATGTTGTTTGGAGTAGTCTAGTGCATTTTTAAGCCCCATAGTGAAAAAAAGGTCCCTAAATAATATATATAATATTAATTTCTTTTGTTTTTGTATTGTTGATATTCTAACTAGTTTATAAAAAAGCACTAATAACTTATATTATTTAAAAAAATATGAAATTATAATTAAATTTAATGGTATATACTTCCTCCGTTCCAAAATACTCGCTACATTTCGTTTATGTGCACTATTCATCGTTCAAGCTTATTTTACATATTGCGACTAATGTATAAGTAAAAATCAAGTGGGATCTTGTTTGAATCGTCTAACCACATACTTTCATTATATTAACTTTTTATAATTTTTAGATAAGTGTAATTTAAGATATTAATAATAAAAAATATGCATTGAATTGCGTAAAAAAAAATAAAATGTAGAAAATATTATGGAACGGAGGAAGTATACTCTATAATAAAGCAATACTCAAATTTGTTTGCATCTATTTCTTCGACCTCTTTGATACGAATATAAAATTTACCCTTTCACAAATTTTTGAAGTGAGTCAAATGCGTTTTAGAAAAAAGTCAAAAATGCGTGAATTGTAATTAATTATTTATGATTGAAATTAGGTTATGTTAATTAAAGTCTTTTTTTCATGGGATATAAAGTGTATATATTAAATCTTAATTGATAACCCTATCGTTTTATATTAATTAATTACTCCAACTATGGCGTGGCATAATCGATTGTTTATTCAAGCCACTTTACAAGGAGATTTCTTCTGATAAAAAGCAAAATCTTTATTGACGTAAGTACGATATATAACCAAACTTATTCTATTTTGTATATAGTGTAATATTATGAGAATATATATAACGAATTACTACTGATAATGTATTAATTTTATTGCTCAGAATTCACTTTTATTCATTTGATTTAACTTAATTTATTTATTTTAGCTATATTCAATTATTTTAGATTGATTCAGTATCTAGTAAACCGACTAGGATACTAATAAATGACTTTATTGGACCAAAACAATTCATAAATAACATGTTTTGATTTATATATTAATTTAAACAAATTAACGACATGATGTTCATGTTATTAAATGAGAATTAAAAGCGACACAAAAGCGATGGGCTACACAATAATTATTTGATAATTAAAAAAATTAAGGTTAATTTATATAAATGTATAGGTGATTAGACTCTCTTCTAATGATTATCCTTCTTACATTTAAAGTATAAATTTGAAGCAATTTTACTTTCCACTTGAAGAACAAGTTGATCTACCAAATGTGCCCACTTTAGAAAATCAAATACTAGAACATTGATGATAAGAAAATAATTGAGCTATGCAACTACAACAGCTTCCACTTAAATTGATTAAAGTTGAGGCAACCCAACTAAATTATTTCCATTTAATTGAGGCCGTATAAATATGAAAGAAAAAAAAAGTATATTTGTGAATAAATCAAACCAGTCATATAATTTTGTTTGTTGTGACATTATTATAATATGTTAGTATAGAAACTCATGCGATAGACGAACTTATTTGTATGGAACATTGAAAAATATAAATTTAGCGAATAATGTAAGTATATATTATATATCGTGATTGAATTTATCAAAAACATAACTTTTTTAAAATAAAATTTAAATACTAATTTAAAAAAATTTATTTATCGAATACTTTATTTCTTTACTCAATTATATTAAATTCTAGGTTAGACATATAGAATTACTATAATAAATTATATAAATACTTTATCAATTTAGCTAATTTTAAAAATAAATCAAATTTTAAAATAGGTAAATATTGTGGTATAATAAACTATCAACCACTAAAATAATTTAATATGTCAAAGCTTATTAAAGTTAACACGTGTTATTTTCTAATATTTTTTATTAGTATGTACGTTTGAGTATACATACAGCCGCAGTTTTCATAATTTCATCATCATCATCACCGTATCCAGTATATCTCGCCCATAGAAAATTATGGTTAGGGTTTAAAAAGGAAAGAACGGCGACAACTCATACCCATGAAGAAGAGCACGGTCAAAGAGTGTTATCATAATTTAATAGGTGTAATACTATCTTGGTCGTTGTGTATTGGTTGAAGTTAGGCCAATGAAAGAAGAAGACAATAGAAAATCAGATAAATGTTTGCCATCTGTTATTTTACCTGAAAATCTCCACCAATTTGATTAGACATAATATTAGTAGTACCACTTTTCTGGTTATTGTCCAAAGTTTCATATGCTTTTCTATTTTCTATTGCTCCTTTGTTACCACTCATTTTACACCCCTTGGACTAGGGAATTGAGTTGGATGGGATAATAATAGAGCAAATTGGAGAAACATAAACGATCCGTTTGATATGTAGTCATAAATGATGGTAATGGAAATGAAAATTTTGGGTAATTTTAGTTGAAAAATCTTTTGTCTACCTTGATGGCCAATCCATACTTGTCCAAATCAAATCATCTCATTTTCTTCATAAAATTCATTCCAATGCATTACCATTGGGAGAGGTGGTATTTGGTGGTGATGAAAATTTGTGTTTAAAAAAACTTTTTTGTGATCAAAGTTTCATTACCATTGGGAATGATATGGATCTTTTAATGAAATTTTACACTATAAATCATGTCCATTATCACCATTTAGTATCACTAACCAAACGGGCCGAAAAAGAATATAGAGCATAAAGATGTGTAAAAGTGATAGATCATATTCAAGAATAGTAATGAGCAAGATTGTTTGAGTCGGGATCATATATACCTAGGATCGACAAGGGGGTACGATTAAAATTTCGGTAGAATCGTATCGTAGGTTCGTAGGATATGTTTTGATATGCTAAAGTATAATTCATTAACAAACAATTTTTTATCTCAGTCCATCAATCCTTAAATTTTTGAGCTGAAACAAAGATCTATTTGACTTTATCTTTTTATGGATTATAAGGAATACTTAACAATCATGTATGTTTCTGAAAAACAACAATCATGTATGAATTATAAATCAGTAAGTATATAAATTTTCATAAATCGTAATGACGACATATTTTTATTTAAGTAAAAGCTAGAATTCAAGAATGTTTTATTACGACCCTTAGCTTGTAGGAGCGGATTATTGGACATAGGATTATAGAATAGTGCTATAATCTTATCACCTTTATGTATGATCTTACCGGTGTTAAAATTCTACTCAAGATCTGAATCGCTCGCTTACTTTTAGAACGTAGAGTCATAAAATGGTATATCATAATGAGGATTCTAATAACTATGACAATGAGGCAAATCTTTTAAAAACTAAAATATATAATGAGAAATATTGAGATGGGCAAAGGGCATAAATTATTTCAGAAGGGTCAAAATTATTATCGAAATAAAATAACTTGGAGGCAAGATTTGCACCCCTGAGCTTTTGTACAAAAATTAGACTTATCTAGTATATGTGTCTGTGTAATGCACATTTATATTAATAATCTTTTGATTTATATAAATTGAACTGAAAAGTTGAAAACTAACTAATATTTAATGTGTCACATGTTAATGACGTAAAAATTTATAAATAGGTTATATTACTATACCAACATATTTAAATAATATAGTAATGTCTAAATTCTTTCTTTTAGAATGCATATAATGGAAGCTTTCAACAATATGAGTTTATATATGTAATTGGAATTAAAAAATTCAATCATCAGATTGCTAATGTTTATTTCTAATATGCTAAAATAGCATTTGTCATAAATAGACTTACAATTTAGACGATAATGGACACTCCGGACGTTTTTTATTTGCTCAACCTACATTTTCTTATGTCTTCTCCGACTTTTCTTACTCTCCACTATGATGCTTTCTATCTTACTAATGGGAGAGACAATGATTTTTCTTTGCACATGTCCAAACTATTTTAACCTATTTTCATGCATTTTAGCAGATATTGAGGCAACACCTAGCTTCTTTCTAAAATCTTGATTCCAATAACCCAATTTTTAAATATCGCCACCCTTTTCATTTTATCGCCACCCCTTTTTTAATGAAATTACTAAAATGCCCTTAAATCCTATTTTAATTATAAAATCAACCATTATTATTTCTAAACTAAATTTCTTAATAATAGTTAAATTAAAATAAAAATATAAATTTTATTAAAGAAAATAATTTTTAAAATCGAAAAATAAACTTGATCACATGTTTTGTATCGAAATTTGATACATAATCACTCCTTTAGCCAAAACTTTTGATACAAAAATCACATTACGGCAATATTTGTTGCATTAGAACCTAGACTTCAATATCTTTCCAATGATATATTATGTGCCAAATTCCGATAACCAAGCGAGAAATGACGATCGTTTGAAGCTAATTTGTGCTGAAATTTGACACATGTTCATTCTTTTAGTCATAACTTTTTATAGAAAAATTGTATTAGTGCAAGGTTTGTGGCATTAGAAACTAGACTTTAAAAGCTTTCCAACGACATATTATATGCGAATTCTGACAATCGAGCGTGAAATGACGACCGTTTAATTTGCAGTAATTTCTAACGACCAAGCCATGGTCCAATCGCACAAAATGTGCGATTGGACCATGGCATGGTCGTTAGACATTACTGCAAACTTTGAACGGTCGTTATTTCTCGCTCGATTGTCAGAATTGGGTATATAATATGTCGTTGGAAAGCTCTTGAAGTCTAGTTTCTAATGACGTAAACCTTGCACTAATATGATTTTTCTATAAAAAGTTATGACCAAAAGAATGAACATGTATCAAATTTTAGCACAAATAAACTTCAAACGATCGTCATTTCTCGCTTGGTTATCGGAATTGGGCATATAATATATCATTGGAAAGATCTTGAAGTCTATGTTATAATGCCTCAAATATTATAATTATACGACTTTTCTATTTAAGGTTATTGCAATTAGAGTGAATATGTCTCAAATTTGAACATAATCATATCGATTCCGCAATCATATTGATACTCATTTTCGTTGGCCATTGTAATTCAATTTTTAGTTTTATCTTGTTTTAGTTCAATGAATGTTCGGAGAAAGTTTTTAAAGAAATGTTAGAGATTAAAGGTTTGAAAAGTAATCAGGGGCAATTTTGGAATTTTAATGTATGAGAGGTGGCGATAAAATGAAAAGGGTGGCGACATTTAATAATGCCCTAATTCTATCCATTATTGTGTTACCACACATCCACTTTAGCATTTTCATCTCTACTACTTACATCTTTTGTTCATAAATAATTACAACTACTGCTATATAAAACAATATAACTCAGTGAAGCTTTATTAATTCTTACGTTATACTCCCTTCATTTCAAAGCAACTGTCCCTCTAAGTTTTTACACTCTATCCAATTAACTAATTTAATTCTAAATATCTCTAATTGTGCATAATTAATAATTTTAAAAATTTATAATATTAAAATTACGTTGAGACACATCAAACAATATTTTACTTGCCCATATTTAGACATCTAAATTAAAAATATTAAAATCAAAATTAATCGTTAAATAGTGTCAAAAACTCAAAAAAGACATTTCTATGAATCCACAACAATACAATTATGTCGGAATAAAATTAACAAAGTCGTGTATCGCTATCACTTGGTACCTTGTGTGGTGCATATATTCATAAACTATTAAACAAATGTCTATTAAGCAAGCAAAAACGAAACCTTCTATTAGAGGAAAGAAGATTGAATCCCTAACAAGTTGTCTACTAAATGCTTGGAAAGTGAAACAATTTTAACGAACCTTTCAAACTTCCCAAAGGTTTACTATATTTGGACATGTTCTTCTAACACAATCCTTCGTATCAACTAAAAGGTGAAATTATACATGTACTTAAATTTAATTAACTTATTAATTGAAAAGGTAAGTGCCTAATTTTGTGTGTTTTGCCGTGGCGTAATTTGTCCCAATAACGACATTCTAAGAATGTCTATTATTTTCACTAATTATATAATTGGATTCCACTTATGATTCTTATAACGATTAAGCAAACATTAACATCAATTATGGAAATACATAAGAGGTAAAATTGTTGTTTAATGTCTAGCTTTTCATTGTTCTAGAAGCATGCGCGAAATTAAACCCACAAAGAGTAAGTACTAAGTACTAACGGCCCGTTTGATAGGTGGTAATAAAATCGTGGCAATGGGAATGAAAAACTAGTGTAATTTTGGTTAAAAAATCTTTTGGCTATCTTGATGGTCATGCTTGACAACCTTCAATCATCTTATTTTGTTCATAAAATTCATTCCAATGCATTACCAATGAAAGATATGGTATTAGGAGGTAATGGAAATTTGTGAACAAAAAAAACTTTTGTGATCAAAGTTTCATTACCATGGGAATGACATGAATATTTTGATGAAAATTTACTCTATAAATCATTCCCATTATCACCATTTAGTACCATTAACCAAACGGGCCGTAAGTACTAATAAAATTATGGAATTTTAAACGATGGAAATATCATCTTAATATTGTTTATTCGATAATATGAAATTATTGTAACACAGATAGAAATAGTTAAGGCCCTTAGATATGTCATATACCGTGTAATATTGTAACACTGTCAACTAGCATTTCAACCATAAAATAATTATTTTGATAATTAAGAGTTAAAAATATGTTATGTCTAGTTGATCAACTAAAATTGCTTGTAGCTCAATGGATAGAATATTTTCATGTTAATTAAGCAGAAACCAGCGCAATTGTATTGGCAAGAAGGTTTCTTGAGCGCACATTATCTTTACTTCCTCATTGAGGTGAATAGGTTTGGGTTGTGCGCATAGGTGGATCCAGGATTCAAAAGCATGGGTAGCACCATTCATGATTCACCATTCACCAATGTGTTGAAATAAATTACGGCCGACATTATTATTGTTTATAAAATGAGCATTCCAAAAATATTTCATTACTCCAAATTACAAGTTACAAATTACAATGAGATTAAAGTCTAACATAGTGAAATACTCCCTCCAATTCAAGACAAATGTCCCATTTGTTTTTGGGCACTATTCACGACTTCACGTATCACTCTCAATTTGTATTTTACTCTTAATCTATAAGTTAAAATATAGTCATGTGGGATCTTTTTTTGATTCGTCTCGATACAATAATTATTAATAACAACTTTTTATAATTTTTGATTAAGAATAATTAGAGATATTAAGGGTTAAAATGTGTTCGACATGACAAGTGTGAAAAAGTAAATGGGACAATAGTTATGAATTGGAGGGAGTACAGGATAACAAAGACAAAACTAATTATGATCAAAATAACAATTAAAAGAACAAGCCTACAAAACAAATCAAAGTGTCATAGTGTCCACAAACGTAAAATAATTGATTAATTGACAGTAATAACTAGGGTGTTCATAATAACCCGATTTGAAAATTCCGACCCGAATTATCCGGTATTCCAACCGAAAAGGGGAGGGATGAGTTTTCATAATTAAAGATGAGGATTTGAGTTGACTTTCCAAATTTTATCATCCTCAAAATTTTCCTTAATAATTTCATAATTAAAATATATAATTTGAAATAAAATGATCGATCCGATTAAATTGAGCAAAAGTTGTTGCCATTCTTTATACAAAAATTCAAATTTTGTGTACTATACGCAACCTATTTATCATTCTAATTATAATAGAAAAATCAACCTAATTTTATGATCTCAGTAATGCCTTAGTGAGAGACAGAAGATTAATGTGGTTTCAATCCTAACTTATCTATTTAGCACATTCACAAGCTTTTGTTTATCTAAATTAAGGGGAATTAAGAATATAATTAGACTCTTACTTGGTTTCGCTATTTGCGTACAATACAAAGTTATGGTTTTCTTTTGTCTTGTTTTTCCATATTCTTTTATATCTTGTTTGGCAGCTGCCCAAAGATGTTCACAAACAAATTCGATGCAATCTTTTTTGCTACCAAAGAATCTTGTTCGATAAATTAGCTTCTAACTTATTTTAACATGAATAAAAGGTTGGGAAATCAAAATCATCTACTATTTAATTAGTACTTCCTCCGTCCCACTTTAATTGTCCACATTTCCATTTCGGGTCATCCCACTTTAATTGCCCACTTTCCTTTTTTGGCAAAAAATTATTTTCTTAATCAACTTATCTCGCTATGGTAAATTACATATATATCCCTACTTAAACCCATTATCAGCTTTAATTAAAACCCTTAATCTACTCCACTCTTAATCCTTCCCTCCATTTTCCCAATAAAACCCCAACCCATTCCCATCTCATACCCTAATCCTAATTCCTTCGAACTGTTCTTGAAACTTCTTCATCTTCATCTCTATTCATCTTCATCTTCATCCTTACCTTGTTCATCTTCATCTCAGGTCTTCATCTTCATCCTTACCTCTATGTTCATCTTCACCTTCATTCTTTCTTTCTCTCTCTCTCTCTCTCTCTCTCTCTCTCTCTCTGTCTCCTTTCTCTCTCTACGAACTAAAAACCCTAACCCTTACAAATCTGCGTTTTTTTGTAGTGGGATCTCCAAAATCTTGTCTTTCATGGGAAGAATCATCAGAGGAGAACGCTTTAGTTGGAACTCCTAACACTTGGTTTGACTACTACCAGTACGTCCCTCCTTCTCCTACTATTTCAGTGGAGACAGATCCTAATTGGGGAAGAGAATGTGATACTGAAGATGAAGAAATTAATGCTTTGTTTGATTTGCAAATAGATCTACAAGATGAACTTATTGAGAATTTGTTTCCCTCTTCAGATGAGGAGTCACTTGATGATGATGATTTGAAGCCTGATTTTGATGATCTTCATGGTCCCTTCTCTCGTATGTGGATATTCATAATTTCCCTGCCTTGTGATGATTTCGTTTTTGTTTGAGCTGCTTTTGTGTTGTTGAGTATGCATGTTTGATGGTCTGTGATTTTTTTGAGACCCGCGTTCTAGATTTAAACCGTATGATTTTTCCTTGGATTTCGAGGGTTTTTTTCCTATTGTTTGCTACAAAAAAAACCTAATTCCTAAAAGTTGCCATCAATCTTTGAAGAAATAAGCCACCAAACAAATTAGTTTAGGAGGCTATTCCTTCACAAGATTTAGGAGGCCTTTTGGGAGCTAGGGTTCTCTATGATGAGAAAACGTTTTAATTGAGAGAAACCCAAAAAAAATGATGATTTTTTTGAAGCCAACTTCCTTGTTCAATTGCTTGCCCTTCAAATGTTTAGCTTTAAACAAAATACATGGTTGATGTTTACATTCTAAACATTTTTGTTGAACAAAAGTATTTCCAAAAGTTAATATTCACATAATTTCCAAAAGCTATGATATGTTCATGTAGAGTGCACATTTATTGATGTTGTATCTCCTTATTTTTACAATGTTGTTGTTGTGTCTTGTGTATCTTGGGTAGTTACTGCTACTGTTTCGTCTTGTAGAGTGCACATTTATTGATGTTGTATCTCCTTAATTGAAGTTTTAGCGGGTTTTTAGGTACATTATTAGTGTTTTGTGTAAATTTTGTCTCATGAGGTCAATTTTGTGTTTTATGTGATTTTTGAGGCAAAATTGGAGGTTTTTGTTAGGTTTCGGAGTTATAAGAGGGTGAAGGCTTGGAGAAATAGCCTAAGACCCCTAAATATGTGAAGAGATCATTGCTCGCTTGAAGATGTTTGACAATGAAGATGGGCAAAAGAGAAAAGGATGGAAAAGTGCTTAAAAGACAAAATTTTGAAGTGAAATTTGATACATGCTCACTCTTTTGGCCATAACTTTTATAGGGAAATCGTATTTATGCAAGGTTTGTGGCATTGGAAAGTAGACTTCAAGAGCTTTCCAACGGTATATTATATGTCCATATCCGATAACCGTGTAAGAAATGGCGGCCATTCAAAGTTCGCCAGGCAGACAGTGAGCGACGACTCGTCGCCTGAAAAGCGACGCTCATCGCCTATCATCCGGAGCAAATTCTAACGGTTTTTCTTCTGAATTTTTGGAGCCATTATATATAATGGTGGTTACTATTATTATTTCCTGTCTTAGACCATTTTATTTTTCTGTTTTCTTTTAGTTTTTCTCTTAAGTTCTTAGTAGTTTTCACTGTTGTAATTTCATTTTCTTGCATCGTACTTTCGGTTTCTTGAAGATTTTCGAAGCTTTCTTTGTTGAACATCATATTTTGCCATTCGATTTGGTATTTTTAGTTTATGTTCTCTTCAAGAATTGTAACTTTCCATTTGTTCTTGTTTCGTTCTTTGTTGTTAATTGTTGTTTGTTTCATGTTTTTCATGATTATGAATAGTGAGTAGTTTTCTTTATCTAGGGTTAGGGTGAAATCCCTAATTCGAAGCATGGATTGATATTTTATTGATTGATTGTGTGCGATTTGAGTCGATGATTGAACCTATGCTTAATGAATCTCGATTTAAACATCTTTGTTAGCCTTTTCAATAAAATGGAAGTTTGAGAATTGGTTTAACTTAGGATTGAGATATATTTGAGTTAAATTCCTTCTAGTATTAGCCAATAGAACGAAAGTTTGAGGATTAATGCTAGTTGGTCTTAAAACAATTTTAGTCAATAAAGCGGAAGCTTGAGACTAATTAGATCACGTTCTCTCATATTCATGGCTCAATTTCATACAATCATGATAGTGATTGAATTCCATGTTAGAATTAGGTGATGCCCGACGCCCTAGTGTCTTTCATACCATCGTTTTACACCGATATCATATTTGTCTTATTTATTTGCATCGTAGGATTAGAGTTCACCATACATTTTTGTTAACCCTTGTCTTTGTAAGTTATAAACATACAATTTAGAATTATCAAGCCTCCTCGTGTTCGACCTGCACTACGCGTACACCGTGCGCTTGCGGTTAAAGTAAAATTTGCTCATCATCTTGTGTTTCTTGGCCTGTTGATACTGTTGGGTCTTGTGTTTCTTGGCCTGTTGATACTGTTGGATCTTGTGCTTCTTGGCCTGTTGCTACTGTTGGATTTTGTGATTTATGGCCTGTTTCTTGTGTTGTTGATGATGAGGCCTATGTACCAACTGTTGTTTATGTTGTGTGATGAAAAGAGCTTTGATCTTTTATGCCCAAGTAGAACAATAGTACATCAAATACATCTTTGTCTACTTTTGTATCTAAATAACGTAGTGTGTCATAGATTAATTCCCCATTGACACTCAAATATTCAGGTAATCTGCCTTCCCTTGCTAGCTTTGTTTTGTTCATATGGGGAATGTGATAGTCTATCCCCCCAATTTCTTAAGTACTTCAATTTTGCATACCTATAATGTAACCCAAACACATTTCATTGTGTATGGTGTTAGTGAATCATATGCATTTGTTACTGCTTTCACCAAGTCTTTGTAATTATATGCTGATTGTTGGTGTTGGAGGGCTTGTATTGATCTAAAAAACCCCAAATCCAAGACATTTAAGTCTGGAGAATTTGGGGGCTGTTGAATCAAGTGAAATTCAAAGCCTTCAATGTTTACTGCCTCTCTGAATTCTGTGTCATCATCCATAATGTGGGGTTTTGCATTATCTTGTTGGATGTATATTACTTTGGTTGCTCCTTGTAGTCACTTTGCTCTAGTACTTGGCAATATTTGTTAAATAATCATGTCCCTTGTGTGTTGTTTTGTTATGGATTGAATGAGTTTTGTCTCCATTTCATCTTTTCTCCTGTTTTTGGATAATCTTTGAGCTGGAACTTGCATTATAAAAGGAAAAATTCTTATTTTTCCATCAAAAATCAGTTCACCTGCACTTGAATATAAGGGTTTTGCCACAGCACACATGAAAATGATTTTGGTATAAAACGTTTTGATTGTATCTCTCTATGTGGTTCATCTTCTTGTGGTGTGAGGTAATATGTTTGTTGTGTTCTTGTTAGATAAAACAACTTTTCATCTATATGAACCACATTAGACATGTCACTGAATCTAAATGTGCTTCCATTATCATCAACTACAATACTACTTAGACAAAAAATTAACCTGTTAACTTTGTTTTGATCATTCAACAGTGGCTTGATAATATGTTTGTTTTGATCATTCACTGAATCTAGATGGAAGAATGATCAAAACAATTTTTGAAATACATCAAATATATGACGAAAAACTCCTAAAAATACATTTGAGATTTGAAAGGTGGACCCATTGGCGAATTGGCGTGGTCTCTGCTTGGATGAATGAAAATTGAGAGTAAAATGAAGAAACGAAGGAAGAATCAATAAATAATGAAAATATAAGATTATGGAAGAAATGAGGCACATAAATAAACAACTCAAACAAATAAATAATAACTAAATATTGAGAAGCTGGAGAAAAAAAACAAAAACTCACTTACTCACATTATACTTAAGAATACATAGAAACTTGAGAGGGAGATGAGAAGTGAAAGGGCGCCATTTCACTTAGAACACAAAAAGAAGCAGCAGCATGCAAATTAGGATTTAGGTTTTCCATTTAACCTAATTTGTTAGGGACTTGGGCCGGTAGAAATGAGAATAGTGTTGGGCCTTCGTTGCCTAAAATTACTCATAGATTATTACGGTTTTTCGGTCCGGTCTAGTCTAAAAATTTTAAAACCTAGACCGGACTGAAAACCGTATTTTTTACATAAAAAAAACCTGACCAGACCAAATACTTAAATTACGGTTTGGTTTACAATTTATACCAAACTCTGTTCAGCCCTATCCATGAAACCACATTATCTTAAGCTCATGAGCTATGTTGGGGTTTTAGAACAAAGTAACCCTAATAGCCACTTTAGTGTTGTTACTGATCCAAGCACAAATCCACCTACATTTCAGAGGATGTTTGTTTGTTTTGAAGGGGTTAAGGATGGTTGGGTAAGTGGGTGTAAGAAGATATTGTCATTGATGGTTGTTTTCTAAAAATATTCTTGGGAGGGATGTTGTTAAGTGCAGTTGGGACTTGGGAGAGACCCTAACGAGCAAATGTATCCATTGGTTTGGGCTGTTGTTGAGGGAGAGAACAATGAATCATGGCAATGGTTCATTTTTGAACTGAAGAAATGTGTGCCTCATGACAATGGAAAAGAGTGGATAATAATATCAGACGAACACCAGGTATATATGTATACTGATATTATGAATTATGTATTCTGCTGATATGTATGCTTCTTGATGATCATATATCTATAATGCTGCTGCTATGTATACTGGGTATATATGTATATATTGATATGTTGGGTATATGATCATATTTATATAATGATATGCTGCTGGGTATATGATCATACTTATATACTGATATGTATATATGTATAGTGGTGCTGGGTATACTGATCATATTTATACACTGATATGTATAAATGTATACTGGATATATGATATGTATATATGATCATATTTATATACTGATATGTTGTTGGGTATTTATGTATATATGTATACTGATATGTAAATATGAATAATGCTACTGCTGGATGATCATATGCTGATATGTATGCTGCTGGATGATCATATTTGCAATAATATAATGCTGCTGTTGCTGAATCATATGTGCATTGATCATATTTGCATGAATTATATTGAGCATTGATATGGATGAGGTTGATATTGAAAAAAAAAAACTTGCACCTGCAGGAAATGAGATTTACAAGGGATTCCATGTTGTCATGGAGTTGCATCTCTTTTTTACTTGCATAAGGAGGTTGAGTTATACGTTGATCTGTGCTACACTAAAGAGGTTTTTTTGAGAGTCTATGAAGGAAACATCAATCCTTGTATTGGCGAGAGGCATTGGCCTAAAATTAACAAATCGATGGATCCTCCTCCAATCAAGATAGGTCTTGGTAGACCACGAAAAAACAAAATCAAGGGTTTACATGAAGATCCTAAAAAAAAGGGAAATCTTTCAAGACACGGCCTTCAAATGACATGTGGCATTTGCCACAAGGTAGGGCATAACAAGAGCCTAATTTTTTATACCATTAATTGCTGCGTATGAATTAAACCACAGCAAATGTTGCGCAGCAAATGTGATTTTTTCCACTAGTGAAACGATTGAGTAACCACCTCCATTGAGAGAAGTAGAGAAGACCAAAAAAGGTTGTTGATGTAGCAACCAATACACCAGTTTTATCCCATCACAACATGTCTGCACAACCAAGTTCTTTAGGTAAAGGAAACAAGACAATTAGAACAGGAAAAAGGAGTAGAGGAGGTAAGAGTGGTAGTAGAAGTGGAAGGAGTGGTGTCACTACTACTAAAAGGGGAAGGCCAAAGAAGAACCCTCCTGAAATAGTATCAACACAAGCATCGACAACAAATAATTAATGTTGCATTATGGTGTTAAGTTCTTTTGAAGGAGTGGTAGTTCAACTTTTATATATTATGTTACCATTATCTAGTACTTTTGTATTTTAGAACTAAATTTAGTACTTTTGTATTTTGGAACTACATTTAGTACTTTTGTATTTAGGAACTAAATTTAGTACTTTTGTATGTAAGTAATGCTTAAATATGTAAGGTTACCATTTCGGCTATAACATGTAAGGATTGTAGCTACTTTTAATGATAAGAAGACAACTTTGTAAAACTTTTCCATTACATTGAAGTTCCATAACATGATCAATTTCTTATACTTAGCTTAACATAAATAAGAACAATCCAAATAAAACTCATGATGCAAAAAGCACAAAACTTAATGCTTTTTGTGCATTTACATGTTTAACAACCTCTAACTTCAACATTGCTTCACTTTCTTTCAGCTTTGCATTCTTGGCCTTCAATTTCTTTATTTTATCAATCAACATAGTTTTCTCTTCTTCCAAACAAGAAGAAATTCCAATGAATACTCTACATCTTTCTCCCACTTAAAAAATTTACAATCTTGTGCCTACATTTAAAATCAAATCATGAACCCTAATTGATAAAGAAATTTAAAATTAACATAAAATAAAATAAAGCTATTCACTAATATATACTTACCGGCCAAAATGCACATCCATAAAATCTCTTACCGACTCTTATTCCTTTTTTGACTAGTAATTTAGCATGAACACCATGTTTACATAAAAGATTTCCATTTGCAATTGATGTTCTAGATTGAGATGAAGATGAAGAATGGGCAAACATATTCAACATCAATTAAGTGGAGAAGGGGAAGATTGGAGGAAATAAATAAAATGAATGAGGTGAAGATTGAAAGATTAGAGGAAGTAATTAAAAAATGAAAGATAAAGTAAGAATGAGGTGAGAATTCTGGAAAGAAGGAATGAAAAACAAGTTGGAGATGTAAGCTGTTGTGCAATGGTAAAAAAAGACATGTTCTACTGGTTACAAACCGGTCAGGGATGCCAGCGAAAAATAATGCATGTCGAACTTCGTATTGTTCGTGGTTAATTGAAAGTTCGTACTATTCTTGGGAAATCAGTGAAAGGTCGTATTATTCAGGGTAATTTTTTCTATCTTTTATCAAAAAATGTGCAATAGAATACTCTACATATTTTTAGTAATCATTTTTTCTATGATTCCATCATTGAAAGATTATAGATTTGTCATCTATGTATTATATTTGTAACTTAATTTGTAAATTTTTGTCACGTATGATTAATTTTAAAAAAAGTCTTTATGAATCATAAAATTTATAAACTAAATGTAATATACAATAATATAATTTTTGAGCTTAAGACTTAAGATTGTGTATATGAAAATAAAGAATTAATATTTTATTTTTCTTTTGGTTTTTTGATTGGATCACTTCATTTTTGGTAATGGCTTAATGCATCATGTTTTAATTTATTTTTTATGATTTAAGATAAAAAAATGATAGATTTAATTACAAAAAGAAATATACTGTATTATTAGATCACATATTTTTATATTCAATCAAAATTATTTCCTTAAGTATGAATTTAGTATCAAAACTTTCATGTCAATGATAGAAAATAGGCGAAAATATTTTTAATAAGAGTGTGACACATGTCCCAAGTCGAATCTTCATTACTATATTTTATTGATAAGTATAAAGTCAATATCAAAAATTTCCGTTTCAGGGATAGAAAATAGACGGAAAATTTTTCAATGAGAGTATAACACATGTCCAAGTCATTTCTTCATTTATGCTCCTATATTTTATGATTATGATGATTGATTGTTTGCTTAAATATCAAGTTAAATATCAAAAGTTTTTCTATTAATAATAAAAAAAAGCGGAAAATTTTTTAATGACAATGTGACACGTTTCTCAAGTCATTTCTTCCTTAATATATTTTACTTCCTCCGTTCTTTTTTGATTGTCCACATTACTATAACGGGTAGTTTCATATATTTGTCCCATTTCCTAAAATGGAAAGTTTTGATACTCTCTTTTCACCCCCTCTCTCTTCTAATATCTCATTTATAATAATTAATTTATATTTTCTCTCTCATTATACCAATACAATCATTAATTCACACCACTATTATAATAAAATATCCCCCTCTCTCTTCTAATATCCCATTTATTATAATTAATTTATATTTTCTCTCTCATAATACCAATACAATTATTAATTCACACCACTATTATAATAAAATAATACCCACAATCAACAAAGATTTTCATTATCTTAATATGTGTGAAATCTTCAAATAGGTTACACATATAAGAACGGAGGGAGTATTGATTAATAATTTACCTATTTTCTTTTAAAAAAAATCAACTAATGGATTACATTTGTCTTAGCTATCTAAAACTACCATTTGAAAATTTTTACATATTTAGAAGATACTATGATGATGATTTGATTTCAAAAATTGTAAGGGCCTGTTCTCTTCGTCTGATCTGATTGAATAAGGTCTGAATTTACTAAGGTCTGATCTGATCTGATCTGATCTGGTCTGATCTGATCTGATTCAGTCTGATCTGATCTGAATCTTTCTGATCTGGTCTGATCTGATCTGGTCTGTTCTGATCTGGTCTGATCTGGTCTGATCTGATCTGATCTGGTCTGATCTGATCTGGTCTGATCTGATCTGGTTTGATCTGATCTGATCTGGTCTGATCTGATTTCATAAAGTTATTATTATTATTATTATTATTATTATTATTATTATTATTATTATTATTATTATTATTATTATTATTATTATTATTATTATTATTATTATTTTCATTATTTTTATTTTTATATTATTTTCATTATTGTTATTATTATTACTTTATATTAATTATCATTATTCTTATGATTATTATGAATGAGTCTTATTATTATTATTATTATTATTATTAATTATTATTATTATTAGTATCTAATTAAGAATTTACTTACTAAATACTAATATTTATTTAATTAAATTAATTAAAAAACTAAATTAATAATAATGTCATTCACATTATTATAATTATAAATAGTCATTTATATTATTATTATCTAATTAATTAATTAATTAAGAATATTTTTAATTAAAAAAAAATTAATAAATCTTATTATACAATTATTTATATTATTAAAAATTATTATTTCTACTATTTATTTATTAATTATTTTATTACTTAGTACTTAATTAATATTAGTAATTATAATAAGTAATAAGTCAATAATAATAATAATATGATAATAATAATATATAATATAAATATTCATAATAAAAATAATAATATAATAATAATAATAGTAATAATAATAATAATAATAACAATAATAATAATCTAAGATTATTATTATTTATTATTAATAATAATAATATTTATAATAATAATATTAATATTAATAATAATAATTATTATAATAATAATAATAGTATTAATAATAATAATAATAATAATAATAATAATAATAATATTAATAATAACAATAATAATAATAATAATAATAATAATAATAATAATAATAATAATAATAATAATAATAATAATAATAATAATAATGGAATGGTTTGATCTGATCTGATCTGATCTGGTCTGGTCTGGTCTGGTCTGATCTGATCTGATCTGATCTGATCTGATCTGGTCTGGTCTGATCTGATCTGGTTTGGTCTGATCTGAAACTTTCTGATCTGATCTGAATAGATCTGATCTGATCTGATCTGGTCTGATCTGGTCTGATCTGATCTGATTCCAATAAGAATAAGTAATAAGTCAAAAAAATAAGTTGAAGAGAACACCTTCTAAGTACCCTTTACTTTATCTTTCCAAATTATTCCCACAAGTTTAAAAGCCATGCTTTTATTGGTGGTCAATTTCCTCTCCAATCCTTGCATTCCTTAAGCACGTGCTCCACAATGCTTTTATCACGTGACCTTCTTCCATTTTTCTTTACTCATTTTTTTAACTTCACTGCAAACTTCTCCTTTTCATACTATCACTTCAAAATTGCAAAGTTGAAAAAAAAAACCCAAATTTTTACTATTCAATGGCGATCTAACTCTTAAATAATCCCTGAATTTTCATGCTTAATTGATAATGTGAAAGATAGATATGGGCTGCATACAGTCCAAAACGACACTTCTCCCTTCCCCAAAGGATACCCCTCCTCTCCCTGAAACCGACAAGCAAATCTCAGGTATTTTCCTTTTTCTTTGAATCCCTAATTCTATTTTACCATTTTTGTTTCTGGGTATTGATTTAATTTTGTTTTAATGTTTGATTTTTCTGTTAAAGATTAGTTCCTTCACTAGTGTTTCTGGGTATTCTCCATTTTCCTTTTAAATATTATTTCTATATTGTATCTTATTTATGTGAGATTTTCCCACTATTTTTATGTAATTTATGTTTCTGGGTAGTGGGTACTTTTTTGATTTTGATTTCTGTTGTTTTAACTTTAATAAATGGGAAAATGCAGCAATTGGAGAAGTAGAAGAAAGTGATAATCAACAGCAAAAAGTGCCAGCTTTTAAGGAGTTTAGTTTAAGTGAGCTTAGAAAAGCCACAAATGGGTTTAACCCAGATTGTATAGTTTCTGAAAGTGGGGAGAAAGCCCCAAATGTTGTGTATAGAGGAAGACTTGAAACTAATATATTCATTGCTGTCAAACGTTTCTCTAAGCAGTCTTGGCCTGATGCTCAGCAATTTCTGGTTTGACTTCTTATCTTTTAACATTAACTTTATAAAATCATTATAAATTCAGTTGTAGAAAATTCCTTTAAGTGGTTTCATTTGGTGAATTTATTTAGGGAAAGTATAGGCAGTGAAAAGATTCTACACCGTCTATCCCTTTGAATTTGCTACGTCTCATAAATGTTGTGTAATTGCTATAGAAAATTTTTATCATGTAACATGTTGCATGGTATAATTGGGTGTAGATCATTGTTGCTTTAATGGTTCTTCATGAAGCCCTAAAAAAGGCTAATGTAGTATAAATGTTGAATTATGCTAAATTTGTTGGAAGGGAGAGAGGGTTGATGAGGTTATAAAACATAAAAGTGAAATAATGGAAAGTGTACAACCTTTTTCCTTTCTTGGTCTAAATCTTTTTTCTCTTGAGTTTGTACCCTTTGTCTCTTTATAGTTTTTCCTTTTCTTTCTCTTTGATTAAGTACTTTGTCTAATTCATTGATAATAATTGCTCACTCTTTTGGAATCAATGGTTTCCCTTTTATATATACTTCCTCACCAACCATAGAATGTTTTGGATTTAAAAGCAAAAATCTTAATGTATGGTAGCTGGAGTAATAAAATTTTTTAAGGCTTTTGATTGCCTTATAGCTTCCTTATCAAGGATGGCAATAAATTTGCTTCTAATATACTTGTACTAATTGACTAATTGATAAAATTTTCTCATCTATCTATGTGCGGGAATACTGGGTATGATGATGATGATGATGATGATGATGATGATGATAAAATTTTCTCATTTACTACCAGCTTTTAGTTGGCTTATAGCTCCTTATTAGCATTCTAGTCCTTTTTTGGGAGGTTGGTTGGGAAAGGGGAGTAGGGACAGTGTTTGTTGGAATTTTATGTAATTCTTGAATTTGACATTATTGCTAGCTGCATTCCTTAGTTTCCTTTTACTACTAGTTTGACTTCTTAATAACCTGCTCTTCCAATTTTATCATTGGGAGTGGGATCGTCTCAATGTTGAGGAGTTGTTATTTCGTGTTGGGTATTCTTGGATTTCATGTCATGCATTCAAATGCTACTTGTTTTTTCAAGTTGTTCCCCCTTAAATGAAAAAAAATGTAAATCTAGGTATTCATGTAAATTTTAATTCTAATTGTGTTTATCTTGAATGAAAAAATTTGAAATTATAGGAAGAAGCCGCGGGTGTTGGGAAGGTCAGACATAAATGGTTAGCCAACCTCATTGGATGCTGTGCTGAGGGAGATGAGAGATTGTTGGTGGCCGAGTTCATGCCCCATGACACTCTATCCAAGCATCTTTTCCATTGTATGTTTCAGAAAATTTATCCTTTAATAACTTGCTCAACTGATTTAGTCTTTCGGTCGGCTTTAGTTTGGTTGGCATATAGTACTAAAGGTCAGATCTTCATAGCTGTGAATGCATGCATATAGATGAGTGGATAATACAGTTCATGGCTTTTGGTATTTTGTTGCACTTTCTATGCAAACTCATATCTGGGTTTACTGCTTTTATTTGTTATATTTTGTAGATGATAAACAACCTCTTCCATGGGAAATGCGTGTGCGAGTGGCCTATAATATTGCATTGGCTCTAGATCATTGCAGTGCAGAAAACCGGAAAATATATCATGATTTAAATGCATATAGAGTGCTTTTTGACGAGGTTTGTGCTGTTGCTCTGAAAGTATGCTGCTGTTTCTTATATCCTGTATATTCTGAGCACTTTGGTGCGTTCATTAGCTATTTGTCACTTTTTGATTTGATATTTTTGGCTTTTTACGACTTACAACCTTGGTAGATTTCAAAGTTGATTAATTAGATTGTAATTACTGGTTGAAATGCAGTGAATTCTGCTAGAGTTCTTAATACTTTCTCTAGTTCTTTCAACACTTAACATGGACCCATCAATTTGTGAGAGAAAAATACAAGTCCTTGTTGCAATAAAAAGAAGCTGAAGAAGTACTACTAATCAACTAGACTATTAAGTAGATGTATTAAGCTCTGGAATGGCATTGGAAGGGGTATAAAGTTCAAGAACAACCAAAGTCCTTATTTGCTTTCTTGTAAAGGAGGGTGGAATTTGGGATGCTTATGTGTTCAATTATCAGAACCTTGAGTTGGGTATTTATTCTAAAATTGTGTTGATATTGGATAATGTCATGACATCTTTTTTTACCTGGTCAATGTTACCTGTTTCGTTAACTACCCTTTGAATAATGAATTGAGACTTTGGGTGAATTCGGAATTTAACAAATAAATTCGGTAACACTTCTCATATTGATGGATTTCTAGCCTCTTTTGGGAATTGTTTCTAGTTGGTGTTATGATCTGTACTTTATACTCAATGTAGAGCCCCTGAAAGATTGTAGCTAAATGATATATATGTGAGTGTATCAAACATTTTCTGTTTACTTTTGGGAGATAGTAATTTTTTAAAACATATAGCTTAAGAACTCTAATATTTTTAGTCTATTTCATATGTTCAAATTTACACTTTAGATTGAATTTATCTTACATCCAAGATTATGTTTGTTGTATCTACCTTTTTTTAATGCTTTGCATGGATGATTTTAAATAGTTTTTGTTGAGTGGCTTTTTTACTTAGCCTGCTCGTTGTATTTGTTGCTCCTCTAGGTTGTTTGAAACAAGTACTAGTTGTTCTAGTGGTTTAGTCTGTACATTCTTTTTTGGTACTTTTCTGAACTTGTATTCATCTCGACAGGATGGTGATCCTCGTTTATCCACTTTTGGCCTGATGAAGAACAGTAGAGATGGTAAAAGTTATAGTACAAACTTGGCCTATACCCCACCAGAGTTTATGCAGACTGGTAATATATACAATTGATGTGTCTCTAACCTTAATTTTATACTTGATTGTTAGTATGGTAATGAGGTTGCTTACTTGCTCCAACTTTAATGATGTGAATTACCCAACTAGACAGCAAATTGTGTTTATTAGGTAGACTCGTTCATCGTGCATTCCAATATTATGACACCAAATCAATCCCTCAGCAGGGGACATGTTTAGATGCTATATACCATGCTTCTAACTTATTTATAGAAGTACACTATCGGCCCGTTTGGTAAGTGGTAATAAACGGTGGTAATGAGAATGAGAAACTAGTGTAATTTTGGTTGAAAAATCTCTTGGCTACCTTGATGGCCATGCTCGTCCAACTTCAATCATCTCATTTTCTTCATAAAATTCATTCCAATGCATTACCATTGGGAGGGGTGGTATTAGGTGGTAATGAAAATTTGTAAACAAAAAAACTTTTTTTTGATCAAAGTTTCATTACCATGGGAATGATATGAAATTTTTGATAAAATTTTACACTAAAAATCATTACCAGTACCACCATTTAGTACCACTAACCAAACGGGCCGTATATGCTATTCAGGTATGAATTGGCTTCCCACTTGTAATAACTGTCTGAAATACATACTTTTCTCCACTTTTACAATATGAATGCATAGCATTAGAGATGATACTCCTTAACGGATTTTTATTTCATTCGTTTGGTCATTATTCTAGTAGAACTGGAGACGTATGATAGCTCCTTTTCTGTTGTCGAGAGTTCATCATTTATAGGAGGCAATGTTCATCGAACCACATGTTTGTTGATTCATCTTCCATATATTCGACTCCGACTTCCTCGACTGCTTTCAAATTGTGATTCACAATATGTTGTGAGTGAAAATTTTCAAAGTGGACATAGAAAATATACTTCTGTTTTGAGTCGACTGATGCGATTAGTTTTGCTGATTCCGACTCAAATCAATGGTGTATACTGAGCCGTTATTTCTAATGATAAGCCGTAACTGTCTTCTGTTCTTCTCTGTTCACTTCCGATGTCCTAGATTTCCGTAACAACTTCTAATAGCTTAGATCTCGAAATTTTGATGGGCATTCTCTTGCAAAGTAATTATAATTTTTTGTTTTCCATTCTTCATTTATACAGGAGGCTATTATCATATAAGTGAACTTCACTTGTTGAATCTCTGCAGGTAGGGTTATCCCTGAAAGTGTCATCTACAGTTATGGAACCATTCTACTTGACCTTTTAAGTGGGAAGCATATACCTCCTAGTCATGTATGTAATCATGATTTTCTTTTCTTTTTTTTTTTCCGCAAATTTGTTACTTGTGGATAATTTCTTTTATCTCATAAACTTTTGCTAGAATATGCTAATTATATATGATTCCTACTCAGGCGCTAGACATAATACGAGGAAAGAGTGCATTAGTGTTAATGGATTCTTCATTGGAAGGACAGTATGAAAACGATGATGCTGCTACTATGATTGAATTAGCGTCAAAATGCCTTCAGTATGAAGCAAGGGATCGGCCTGACATCAAGTTCCTTCTTACAGCAATAGAACCACTGCAAAAACAAAAAGAGGTACATGTAGTCATCAATGTTTATTCACGAGCTGCTATTGCAACCAAATTTGTATATTTGTTTTTCCGAACTAATAGATCCCTCACTGATTGGAAACAATTGATTGTAGGTTGCATCCCTTGTTTTGATGGGGCTGCCCAAGACTGCTGTAGTGGTGCCAATAATGCTCTCTCCTCTGGGGAAGGCTTGTGAAAGGATGGACCTCACAGCTGTGCACGACATATTGCTTAAAACCGGGTATAAAGATGACGAGGGTGCTGATAATGAGGTACATATAACGTTTCCTCATTGAAGTTAGCTTGCTGATTCTTCTTTCTGATAGTGTACATCTTGCTCTCCGTAAGCTGCTTCTCATCGTTTGCCTGTCCATATGCAGCTCTCATTTCAAGATTGGACACAGCAAGTACAAGACATGTTGAATACGAAGAAATTTGGCGACACTGCATTCAGAGACAAGGATTTCCAAAATGCTATAGACCACTATTCAAAGGTACATAACATGCGAGCTTCCTAGACGCAATCTATCTTCCTGTAAATTATGTCGAGATGTTCTTGAAACTCATGGTTGTATTGCTTAAACATACAGTTGGTGGCTATGATGCCGGCACCTTCAGCAACTGTATTAGCAAGGAGGACACTGTGTTACATGATGATTGGGCAACCCGAGCTTGCCCTTAGAGATGCAATGCAGGCACAGGTATGCATACCAGAGTGGCCAACGGCGTTTTATTTGCAGGCCCTTGCACTTTCCAAGCTAGGAATGGAAGCCGATGCGCAAGATATGCTACACGATGGTGCTGCCTTTGAAGCCAAACGGCAAACATGTTGGCGAGGCTGAAATTCTTTGTTTTCGATTCCTGTAACGCTGCTCTAGGATTTGGGTTATATTTTCTCCGATTCCATGTGGTGCTGCATTGAGTTATACAAATATTGTAATCTGGAAAAGTATATTGTAGAGATTACTTCAAAACTAAATTTATGCTACTTTTAATTGTTATATGCTCCCCAACATATGGGATTTCCCTTTAGAACTGAAATTGGGTGTGGCTTTGCCTCTCTTGAGGAGTTTAGATAGTACTAGAAATTTGCTGACATTGTTGAGATCGAACGTGTTTTAAACAAACTCAATGACTCAAAATTTATTGATCTTATAATCAAACTCAATTTCACCGACTTCAAAAATGATTTACGTTTATGTAAAAAAAACAAGATGGACACAACACTCGATTTCAAACCCACTCGAAACATCTAACCCGAAATTAACCTGATGGTATGAATGAACACCTCTAGTTGAGATGAAACAAACTCTAATCTTATTAGTATATGACTTTTGATAAGTTAAACTTACTATTCAATTAGGCAATATATAATTTTTAAAATGAAAGTAGGTTTTTGAAAAAGATTACCCTCTTTCTTATTAGTTCATATATTTTGAAACAATTAATAATATCTTTTGCTCTTCATTTACTTGGTTATTATTATGTAAAATAGTGAAAATGTGTTTAAAGTAATAAAAACAATGAATGAAATAAGTATAAAAATCGATTTTCAGAGCCCCTATGATAATTAGACGTTATACTATAGACCGCTTTGCACATGCTAATCGACAGACTTATTGTTGAACACTTACTTTTAGTTTTATTGCAAATTAAAAAATAAAACAGGGGACTATTTGAACTTAGAAGACATGGAAAGTTTTATTGCAAATTAAAAAATAAAACAGGTGACTATTTGAACTGGAAGACATTAAAATTGATCAATTATGACACAAATTCCTTAGAATTGTGACAAAAGGCAACGTATCAAAAAGGGCCCAACCGGGTTCGAACCGGTGACCTATTGATCTGCAGTCAATTGCTCTACCACTGAGCTATGGACCCTTTGTTGTTTATCAAACAATAGTTACTTTATAAATACTTTTATCACGAAATAAGATGAAAAAAAAACTAAAATTTAACAAATCATTGAATTAGATAAAAATGGAAAGTACCACAAATTAATGCTGCTCCTTTGATTTAAATTTCACTACATATAAAGAAAAAGGAAGTCTATATATTTAACATAAAATTTTGTTTGATTTCACAACCTATTTATTACATTTGGTTATAAAAAAGACTTATTTACTCAATCTATTCCTCAACCCACCTAAATTTAAATCACCATAATATGGAAATTTTCTATTATTTAATTATATGACCTAAAATTAGATCATCATAATAGATGCTCTTACACTGTAATGGGAATGGGAATCATTCCACATTATACCATTACAAAACAAAATCTAATTTTCTTGCTTCAAAAAAACAAAAACTAATTTGATATTAAGAATAAGGTTATTTTGTAGAATTTTTGTTAGATTGGCAGCATCATCAAAGCAAATGGTCATATCATTACAACACTTAAGCTGAGTGAGCTGGACTTATAAGATGACTCATCCATTTCATCAAAGCTCTTAATTTTATGCCATAATGTAATGTCATTCTACATCCATATATGACGATGTTTGTACATAAACTGCACTAAGTATGAACAGCACAGCTGGACCTTGTTGGACCCTACCCTTTTTTAAGGATAAGGGTCTATTTTTTTTGGACCCTAAGGGTCCGGGTCCGGGTCTAAAAATATTATAAGGGTCCAGGTCCGGATCCGGGTTTAGGTAGACCCGAATTTGACCCTTGAACCCTTTTTTTAATTTTGTTTTATTTTTTTTTATATTTTATTTTTAGTTTTTTTATACTGGAGAGTATTTAAGGTTTTTATAACTTCATATTTTACTGTAACCATTTTTTAATCAATCAAAGAAACTAAGTATAAAGCACTCAAACGAGTTTTTTTGGGTTTCGATGAGAGAGAAACCATTGTAACGTCTATTGCGCTTCCCACCATTCGATTTTTATACGATTTGATTTGGAGTATTCTACATTTTGATTTAATTGTTTTCTTTGATTGGCTTCTACTTTTTGATGGGTTGTTATATAATTTGTTAAAAAGAATTGTTTGTTTCATTGTAATTTGGCTCGTAAATGGAGAATCTATTTGTTGAGAACGTGTTCATGAAATACTGTCTCTTTGTTTTTTTTTTTTTTTTATTATTATGGGAAGTGAAGTCACAAGAAGCTTGTGTAGATTTGGAATTGGAAGGCAATGAAATATGAGTAGCTAATACAAAATTAATAGTCAATTGTAAATAATTTTTCTATTAATTAATAAGGATAATATTGCGTATATTTGACTCTTTTAAACGCCAATCCAATGGAAGTCAGTAGAGGTGTTCATTTGGGTCATCTGGTTGATCTCAGGTCAGTTCAAAATCAGATTTTGTGTTCACATTGGGTTTTATTACATAATTGTTGATCCATTTTTAAGTCGGATCAAATCGGGTTCGGTTATATAGTCGGGTGCCTATCGAATCTGTTTTGAACACTTCAAAGCGATGATTTGATGGTGTTATTATTGTGGTTTGACTTTGGTGAATGAGTTTTGGAGTAATTAACACGTACGGTTCTAAATTCTAATGTTAAGTCTTGAAATGTAGTGGGAGTACGTTGTATTTTAGATATAGGAATAGGATGAATGCAACACCCCATGGCCCTTATCATTTGGTTGAAATCTAGAACTACTTTGGAACTGTAATATTAATAACCATTTTTAATGAAATTTATGTATTGGATGCCTAACTAACCAACATTTTTGATCCATTAATGATTTTCTCGAGATATTTTTTACAAGTCAACCACTTTGATACTTATTTTCATTTCTAATCATCAACGTACTTATTTTCATTGTGTCTAAATACTTTTTTAATTAAAGGATCCACGTACTTGTTAAGTGTTTATTATTGTTTTCTTTGTTTCATTTCATTGGTTACGTTTGTTTTTTCATTTTTCAAATTATAAATATTTTTACATTTGCTTTCTAAAGAAAATTATACTCCCTCCGTTTCCAAATGTTCTTCCCATATTTTATGCACAGTTTTCAAGGTAAATTTTGAGCCTAAATATCTCTAAATAAGCATCATAAAAAATTATAAAAAATATATAATAAAAACGTATACATTAAGACGAATCTAACGAGATCTCACATGGATATATTTTGTCTTTGTTTCGGATGTGAAACGAGAAAAGTATGTAAGGCACGTGAGATACCTGAAATGGAAGTCGTATGGTAGTCAAACGTCGGTCAAGTTGTGAAGCGACACCTCCTGAAAGCAGCACGTTTGCCCTACACAATAACAAGTCAGCCTAGCCCGGGGGGTTTTCCCGGAAACCCTCTCCGACGCTCAAGTCAGATGGTGTAATAGGGGAAAAGTAGAGAATAATAACTGGAAATGAATAGGTAAGGGTGTTTTGAGTGGTTGTTTATCACCTGAGTAAGGTTGTTATAGGTAGCGATGGTGGGCGAAGATGGTGAGTATGTATTTTGACAGAGTTTCGGTATAATAATAAGGCTTAGGGTCTCGAATTCATCCAACGCGCTCTTTTTATACCCATCAGATGGTAGTTACCTCTGTAGGGGGGAGTGGGGAGCATGGAAGTAGAGGATCCGGATCATGGTAATCATGGCGGTTACTTTGACTGGAGATGGCAGTTATGGGATAACTGCTTAACGGTTATCATGCTGGAAGTTGGAAAGTCGTACCTTGACTGGATTTGACCAATATGTGGTCAAAGACTGATCCAGCTTCATGACTTAGTCAAAGGGAGCTAAAGCTTGTCCATAACATTTAGCCCCACGCATGAAGGATGAAGGGAGGATGAGAATCAGATTTCACTTCTTGCTTCATGCGGAAAAATAACAAAATTTTGGATGTTGGTCCGTGGTGCCGTGGAACCGCGGATCAGTGTAGCTTTTTCTGTTCATCTGACAAATTCCTTAAGGGCCCTCACGCCAAGAACAGGGTCCGAATGAGTAAGAAAACTTATACCACGGTGCCGCGGTAAGAGTGCCAAAAGACGGAGTGAAAACCTTGGGCTCAAAACAGGGTCTGAATGAAGATGATATTGTGCCCACGGTACAGCGGCACGCTTGATGATTTACTTAGAATATTTTAGCCCCAAGATCATCCTTGGGCTAAAAACAGGGTCCGAATGAACCTTTCCCACGGACAAATTTGATATTCTATACTTAGAATGTTTCAGCCCCAAGACCATCCTTGGGTTAAAAATAGGGTCCGAATGAAATTCCTGATGCCGCGGAATTTCCCTTCGGTACTTAGAATATTTTAGCCACAAAATCCTTTTTGGGCTCAAAATAGGGTCCGAATGAGTTTTCCACACGGACAAATGTGATATTCTATACTTAGAATGTTTCAGCCCCAAGACCATCCTTGGGTTAAAAATAGGGTCCGAATGAAATTCCTGATGCCGCGGAATTTCCCTTCGGTACTTAGAATATTTTAGCCACAAAATCCTTTTTGGGCTCAAAATAGGGTCCGAATGAGTTTTCCACACGGACAAATGTGATATTCTATACTTAGAATATTTCAGCCCCAAGACCATCCTTGGGCTAAAAATAGGGTCCGAATGAGTTTTTCCCACGGACAAATATGATATTCTATACTTAGAATATTTCAGCCCCAAGACCATCCTTGGGCTAAAAATAGGGTCCGAATGAAATTCCTGATGCCGCGGAATTTCCCTTCGGTACTTAGAATATTTTAGCCACAAAATCCTTTTTGGGCTCAAAATAGGGTCCGAATGAGTTTTTCACACGGAAAAATGTGATATTCTATACTTAGAATATTTCAGCCCCAAGACCATCCTTGGGCTAAAAATAGGGTCCGAATGAAATTCCTGATGCTGCGGAATTTCCCTTCAGTACTTAGAATATTTTAGCCACAAAATCCTTTTTGGGCTCAAAATAGGGTCCGAATGAGTTTTTCACACGGACAAATGTGATATTCTATACTTAGAATATTTCAGCCCCAAGACCATCCTTGGGCTAAAAATAGGGTCCGAATGAAATTCCTTTCATTTCAAGCGGAGTTCGATTAACCTTTGCTTTTCAAGGATAAATTTCTGACATTAATAGTAGCTTAGTAGTTGAGCATTTATTGACCCTATAAATGGTAGTAGGTGAGTCAAACTAAGGTTACTTGTTTGACTTGAATTCTTGCAAATTTCTTCTTAGAGAGAGAAAGCTAGAGAGAGACGCTCTGACAATCAACAATTTCTTCGATTTTTCTGACAGCTTTCAAGAACACAAACAAGGTATTCCTCAAATTTCCTCAAAATGCTCGATTGAATATTGATTTTTGATTGAATTTTGTTTGAAGATCTTCATTTTCTCTTGATCGTCAACCTGTTCTTGATGTTCTTGAATAAATTCATGAATGTCTTCAATGTATATTCAATGTGTTCTTGATTTGACTGCATTATAAATCTTCAATCTTTACATGCATATACTCTTAATCTCTTCACATAAAATTTGTATAACTTATCTGTTCTTCCCGGAGTATGGATGATAAATTAATAAACGCAAATGTGACCGTGACCTCGGAACACCGTGAGACCCTTGTTGATGTTAATGTAGATGAGGGAGAAGAGTCAAGTTGGAACTCTGTTTTTATTGATCCGGTATATACCCCGATTAGAAGTGATACTCCATCTTCTGTAGAACCGTTTTATCCGCCGGAAATAAAGTACCCTGCTCCTTGGGAAGTAGATGTAGCTTTCCCTCCCCATTATCTAACAAAAATAAACCCTGAACTGGACGGATTCTTGATTGTAGATACTAACATGGAGCAAGACAAAGAATCGTCTGGGCGGAAGAGCGGCGCCCCGAAGCCTCCTCCTTTCTACATCAAACATGGGGGGCCTTTAAATTATTTTATTGATTCCAAGACCGGAACAAGTTAGATAGTTCCCGGGAGGAATCGGCAGAAGAATGGGGTCTTCCGGATAATATTAACATTATTAGGCCGGCCAACTTAGAGACCGTTAGGTTTCCCCCGCCTAACTGTATAGCTGTATACATACCGGCTTTCGAGTTAGGTTTAAGGTTTCCCCTTCATCCTTTTACCAGAGAGTTACTTAGCTTTTTGAACGTGACCGTAGCTGAGATATAACGGCCTTTTTGATAGTGTGTAAGGTTTTGAAGATAAAACCTTCACTAACGGCTTTTAGACATATATTCCGGGCCAGGTTGTGTTCTTCTGAGGACCATGGTGCCGGCTGGATTACTTTAGCCCATAGGAAGGGTTTTAAGTTAGTAGGGGATCTCCCGGATAACCAGAAGGGTTACCGGACAAGATTTGCTTTTTTGTATAGTTTTGAGCCCTGGAACTTCAAGACTTCATTCGACATTAACCCACAGATCAACACATTTAATAACAATGTCCCGCAGTGTACAGTTGAAGAGGCGGTGATAATTGAGTATGCCCGAACAACCGTGGTGCAGTTGAATGCCCCGGTAAATAAACAAGATAACTGGATTCCTCAACGGAGCCACCTTAATTTAGAGTTGCTTTTGTCGGCTTTCCAAATAAGCCTTAAGATTCATAAACGTAAGTGTTTTCTCGTCTCTCTTGTGTCCGTGATAACAACTTGCGGTCTAACCGTCTTTATGTTATGCAGGCGTTGCACGAGAAGAATTGGCCCAAAAACAGAAAACACTGATGGGTAAATTCAATTTAATGGCAATGACCAACAGTTTGGCTAAGAGAGCCGCGGATCCAACTCCGCTTCCGTCTCCGCCTAAGGTAATGCTTCGTCCTTTTGAGTTTACTTGTACACTTTCAACTGTTGTCTAACATAATCTTTCTCCGCAGAATGGCAGCACCAAAATGACTGGTGTTGACAAAGCGCCCACTGAGGCGGAAGCCCGGGTCCTCTTGGAGCAGCGGAAGCAAGCCCCCGTTTCATCTCACGTGGAACGGGGTGAACCGGCCCCAAAAAAGAAAAAGACTACAGCCAAAAGGAAGGCTAAGTCTCCAGCTGAGGAGCAGCGGAAGAAGAAAAAGGAAGAACCCGTGAAACCGGCTGATCCTGTCGAGCCGGTGGAGGTTGACGACGATAGTTCGACCCAAGGGTCGAACACGGTTCAAAGTGCTGTGCCTATCGCTGAACATAGGCCAGCTGAAGCTGCTGCCGCGGGGGTTGGTCCCTCAAAGTATACCCCCGCGCAGAAGGGGAAAGAAGTGGCCGAGGAGTCGGCTGAAGGACCTCTTGATTCCTTCGAGAAGGTTTACCAGCGACGCATTCGTCCGCACCGGGACGATGTGGTTTTTGTGGAGTTGGGTCGGGAAGACCTGAACGTTCGTATCAACCGCGCCTCCAGAAACTTGGTGAGCGATAGGGATAGGGAGTACTTAAATTCCTTATCCTCGGTTGAGCGGGCAGAACAATCCCGTGCCTCCGCTGCCGATGTAAGTGATCTCTTTTAGCCTTTAATGTTATCTGTTAAATTTGTCTAACTTCATTTTTCTTTAACAGGCTCTACTCCGGGCTGAGTTTGAGTTGATCGTGCAGCGGTCATTGGCGGCTGAAAATGACCGCCTAACTGCCAAAGCTGCTGCTCAAGATGCTGAAATTGAGCAGCTGAAGCTTGATTTGGCCGGCCTACCGGGTTTAAGGAGAAGCTGGCTAGGTGCGCTGAACTGAAGGAGCGCTTAGCGAGAGCTGAACAATGGAGGAGCCGCGTTAAGGAGAACCTGGACACCGCGGCCCAGTCGCTTGAGGAGGCATCCGGGCTATCCACCAAGATCCATATTGAGGTGGCTCGGATGTTGGTTGAGTATGATAGACTTGTCTCAGAAAATGAGCAAGTAATTAAAACGGTGATGGGTGATATGGACCGGTTTGAAAGGGTCCTTGACGCGGCTCGGGTCTACAAGCTGCGGTCAGAGCGCACAGCCTACATTGCTCGCCGCTGGCTAGACTCGCCAGAAGTGGTTCCTCTGCTGAATGAGCTGTCCATTGAAATGATGACTACCGGGGCGGTGGTTGAGGCTGAGAAGTTCAGACTGGCCGCTGAAAAGATGGGTATCAATGTCGATCAACTCATTGACCTGTCCAACAAATGCCACGACGAAGCCACGGCAAATCTCAAAGAGGTCATCAACAAGGAATCTGAAGTATTGACCAAAGCCGTGGCTGAAGACGAGGATGAGCGAAAAGAGTGGCTAAAAAGGATGGACCCAGACCGGGAGGAAAGGGCATTGAAGTTGGATCTTGATAAGATCCCGGTCTGCTATCCTCCTTTTCCAAAGGCTCCGGAGAGATCTACCCTCACCGATCTCCAAGCTGAATCTTCGAATTTGTTGAAAATTCTAACTTCGAAGAGGGAGACTCTTCAAGGACTGTCTGTCGAGCTGGCGGGGGAAGATCCATTGCCTGATATAGAAGAACTCTTCAGCTTTACCCCCTCACCGCAGCAGCCTGAGCCGGATCAGCCAGCGCCTACGGAACAGCAGCAAGAGCCACCTCCCTCTCAGCCTGTTTAGTTTCTCCCTTTTCCCCGGATTTTTGTAGTCAAGATTTTGTAAATGACTAGTTTAACTTAAACATTTGCCTTGTATATTCGATCATTTGTAAATATATTTTGGCTTTTTGACAAGTCTTGCAATTTCCGGTTTATGCTTTTAGCTTTTTAATTTAACTTGTGAATATTTGATAATCGAATCTTAAAAATTGAAAATTGACTAAGTATCAAACTGATACCGCTTCACCATTTAACTAGGTGGAAAAGTGACTAAGTATCAAGTAGATACCGCTTCACCTTTGATTAGGTGGAAAATAAAAATTGACCAAGTATCAAACTGATACCGCTTCACCGTTTAACTAGGTGGAAAATTGACTAAGTATCAAACCGATACCGCTAAATGCAAGTCTGATGAACATGGTAATAATTAGATTGAAAATTGAAAATTGAAAATTGACAAAGTACCATCAACCCAGATAAGTACCGCTTAAATTGACAAAGTACCAGCAAACCGTGGTACCGCTTGATTGTGTAATGTTGATTACATAAACTGAACTGAACTTGAAAAATGAAACTGAAACTGAACTGAACTAAAACATTGATCTGCAAACATTGATCTGCTAGCGTTACGATGTACGATGTATGCCCCTTGCAAGACTTGTTAAATGAAAAATTTCTTCAAATGGTCTGCGTGCCACGGCCTTTTCAACTTCTTTCCCGCAGAATCTTCTAATTCAAAGGTGTTAGGCTTGACAGCATGAATTATTCTGAATGGACCGTCCCAGTTGGCCCCCAATTTACCCTTCTCTGTATGTTTCCCTGTTGCTTCCACTTTACGTAGGACCCAGTCTCCAGGTTTGAGAAGCCTTGTTTTGACATGTCTGTTGAATTGACGAGTCATCTTTTGTTTTTGAGCAATAGATCTAAGGAGTGCATTTCCACGGGTCTCTGGAAGTAAATCGAGATTCACCCTTTTCCCCTCATCATTTTCAGAATGTGAATAATAAGTTACCCTTGTGGAGGGTATTCCTATTTCCACTGGTAAGACAGCTTCTGAACTGAAGACGAGTGAAAAGGGGGTATGCCCTGTTGATTCTTTCACGGTGGTGCGGCTGCTCCAGAGAACGCCCGGCAGTTCTTCATCCCAAGATCCCTTTGCCCCCTCAATCTTCTTTTTGATCCCATTAAGTATCTCTTTGTTGGCTGATTCAACCTGCCCATTTGTTTGAGGTCTGGATACTGAGCTGAACCGGAGTTGGATGTTGAATTGTTCACAATATTCTACGGTCCCGCGGCCAATGAATTGTCGGCCGTTGTCAGTGATTATTACCCGTGGGATGCCATACCTGGTGATGATGTTTCTCCAGAGGAACTGACAGACTTGTTTCTCAGAGATAGTGCTAAGTGGTTCTGCCTCGACATACTTGGAGAAATAATCAATAGCCACAATAATGAATTTTCTCTGCCCCTTGGCAGGGGGAAATGGACCAAGTAAGTCCATGCCCCATTTGTCAAAGGGCAGCACTGACTGCATAGTGGTTAGGAAGCTTGAGGGCTTTCTTGACACTTTTGAGAAGAATTGGCACTTCGAGCATTTTTGTATCAAGTTTTCAGCATCTTGCCTCAAGGTTGGCCAGTAATACCCACTTCTGAGTACTTTGCTTACCACGGTGCGAATACCTTGATGGATTCCACATCCTCCTTCATGAATTTCCCGCAGAATATAGTTTCCTTCTTCTGGGGTAACACACTTTAGGAGGGGATGGGTGTATGATTTTTTGTATAATGTGCCATCCATGTATTCAAACCATTTGCTCTTTTGTTGAAGCTGTTTAGCCTCGTTTTCATCGTCAGGGAGACCTTGAGTTTCAAAGTACTTAACCAAAGGTTCCATCCATGTTGCTGATCTGTCTATCACATGTACCATGACATTTATGCTGGGGTTAGGGAGAACTTCCCACACAATGTCCCGAGGCTGGATGGAATCAGCTGAACTGGCTAACCTTGCCAATGAGTCTGCTTGGGCGTTTTCAGAGCGAGGTATATGGGACAGTGAGAAGTTATCGAATTTTTCAACTAATCCCTTTACCTTGGCTAAATACATTTTCATAGCCTCATCTTTTGCCTCAAACTCGCCTTTTACTTGTTCCACAATCAACTGGGAATCAGAGAATGCTGACAGGCTTTTTGCCCCGGATTCATAGCATATGGTTAGCCCCAAGATCAAGGCCTCATATTCTGCTTCATTGTTGGAAGCAGCAAATTCAAATCTTATTGCTCGTTCCAACCTTGCACCGGCAGAAGATATGATTAGTATCCCAGCACCACTGGCGACCTTGGTGGATGAACCATCAACGTACAACTTCCATTCTTGATTGGGATCAGAGGGAGTTGATCCTGTGCTTTCAGCAATGAAGTCTGCTAAAGCGTGAGCTTTGATGGAGGTACGTGGTTCATACTCTATCCCAAAGTCTGCCAGTTGATTAGCCCAATCAGAGATGCGGCTTGATTGATTTCTCCCTTCCAGAATTTTCTTAAGGGGCTGATTTGTTCTGACACGGATTTGGTGAGATTGGAAGTAGGGTTTGAGTTTCCTACTTGCCATGACAATGGCCAGTAGCACTTTTTCTACTTCACTGTAGTTTCCCTCGGAACCACGGAATGCATGACTGATGTAGTATACGGGCAGTTGGTTCCTTTCCCTTTCTGCTATCAGGACTCCTGAGACTGAGTACTCTGATATAGAAACATATAAGATCAAGGTTTCTCCTTCCATGGGGGAGACTAGCTTTGGGAGGGAAGCAAGATAGGCTTTCAACTGATCAAATGCTACCTCCGCCTCTTCGGTCCATTCAAATTTTATTTGTTTGAGGGTCCTGAAGAAGGGCGAGCATTTATCTGCTGACTTTGACATGAACCTTCCCAAGGCCGCAACACAGCCAGTTAGTTTTTGAACTTCTTTGACGGTTTTGGGGGATCTCATTGTCATGATAGCTTGAATTTTATCAGGATTGGCTTCGATTCCCCTTTCATCCACCAGAAAACCTAGACACTTTCCCCCTGTCACCCCAAACACGCACTTATCAGGATTAAGACGCATTTGATGGTTACGGAGGGTTAGGAAAGTTTCTCTGAGATCAGCAGCATGATTTTGGGCTTCTTTACTTTTGGTGATCATGTCATCAACATAAACTTCCAAATTCCGGCCAATTTGAGAGTTGAAGACTTTATTCACCATTCGCTGATATGTTGCCCCTGCGTTTTTTAGTCCGAAAGGCATGACTTTGTAGCAATATACCCCGGCATTTGTTATGAAGGCTGTATGGGACTGATCTTCTAGTGCCAATGGGATTTGATGATATCCTGCATTAGCATCCATGAAGCTGAGAAGTGCGTGACCTGCTGTGGATTCTACAAGCCGATCAATCTTTGGTAAGGGGTAGTCATCCTTTGGATAGGTTTTGTTGAGATCTGTGAAGTCAACGCACATTCTCCATTTGCCATTGGGTTTCTTAACAAGCACCACATTGGATAGCCATTCAGAATATTGGCATTCCTTTATGAAGCCTGCTTTTAACAACTTTGCCACTTCTGCCTTGGCTGCCTCGATTCTTTCTTTGCCCTGGTGTCGTAGCTTTTGTTTGACGGGCTTATGGCCTGGTTTGATGTCAAGTTTGTGGCACATGACTTCAGGCGGTATGCCGGGCATCTCTTCCACCGTGAAGGCGAAGATGTCCCGGAATTCAGCAATAACTGCAAGTATGTCACTTCTCACGGATTCAGGTAGGGCCTTTCCTACTTTAATTTTCTTTCCATCGAACATTGGAACTTCTTCAAACTGTTCCAATGGTTGAGGTTTCTCCGGGACATTGAGATTGTCCAGGTAAACACTCATGATTGACTGTGTTTCTTCTTCTCTTTTCCTTTTGGGGGGTGCTCCAGGGGCACCGTCATGCTTTAAACAATTAATAAGGCATTGGCGTGCCGCCTTCTGATCCCCCCTTAGGATTCCAACTTTTCCGTCATCCTGTTCAAACTGCAAAAGGAGTTGATGTGGTGATATAATTGCTTTGATTTTGTTGATGAGTGGTAGTCCCATAATGGCATTGTATGGGAAATTGAGATCCACCACGGTAAAGCGGATGGGCAATGTTCTGCATCCATCTTTTTCTCCTATTCTCACTGGAAGTGTGATAGTTCCCAAGGGAACAACTTGGCTGCCTCCAAAACCAACAAGAGGTTTATCGAAGGGTTGCAAGTGTTTCTCCTCGAACTTCATCTGTTTTAAGCAGTCCATGGTGACAAGGTCCGCCGTACTGCCGGTATCCACCAGGACTCGCTTAACAACCATTTGGCCAATTTTAAGGGCAACCACGAGAGGGTCAGTATGAGGGGATTGAAGTGGCTCTGATAGGGTAGAATCAAACTTCATCACTGGACCTTTAGAAGGCGCTTTTGGAGGGCCCTTCATTAAGGTGTGTACACTATCTTTAGCGGCCCTGATTGAGGGGTATTCTTCATTGAAGCCCCCTACAATCATGTTTATGATCCCTCTGGTATCATTGGAGGCTTCTTTTTTGTCTTCCTCCTTTCGAGATTTAGGCCTTGGACGATATGACCTTTCATTACCGCGGGATGAGTAGTCACTTTTCAGGAACCTATTTAGCTTTCCTTCTTCAGCCATCTGATACAAAACACGCTTCAATTCTCTGCACTGCTCTAAGGTGTGGCCGTATTCTCGATGGTAGTCGCAGTAGAGATCATAGTTGCGGCGGTTAGACGGCGTAGTGGTAGGTGGAGGCGCTGGGAGGGCATCCTGGACGGCAAAGAAGATATCCCGCCTGTTGCTGTTGAAGCGAGGATCTTCTCCTCCATCCCTGATATGCTTTCCCCCAGTTTCTTCAGTTGCATATACCTGTCTTTGCCGCGGCGGCCCCATGTCAGAAGGGTGACCGTGGGAACGGTGTTGATAGCCTCTGTCTCTCCTTGTGGATCGATCATCCCTTGGCACTTTTGGTGGGATACCTTCCCTTTTATCATTCTTCCGCTTTTTCGAATCATGGGCATGGCATATTTCTGAAGCAGTGACATAACTTTGGCATTGTCTCATGGCCTCAGGATAACTTCTCACCTGATTCTCCACAAGTTGGAATTTCAACTTTGGAGTTCGCATACCATTGATCAAGGCGTTAAGTGCCACGGAATCTTCTAGATCTGTGACTTCCAACACAGCCTCCTGGAATTTTTTCAGATATGAAGCGGTAGATTCTCCCTCCTGCTGTACCACACTCAGCAAGTGGAAGTTTGTTTTCTCTTGCCTTTTAGAGGCGACAAAGTGATTAATGAATTTGGTTTCCAACTGCGCAAAAGTGTGAATCGTTCCCGAAGGTAGGGAGGTATACCAACCAAGAGCAATTCCACTTAGCGTAGTTGGGAAAAATTTGCACAGCAGTGCCTGTTTGGTGGTGTACAGCAACATCAAATTTTTGTACGCCACAATATGTTCTTTAGGGCAAGTGGTACCATCAAAAGGAGTCATTGCAGGTACTTTGATTTTGGCAGGATTGGGGGTTGCCAAAATTTCCGCGGACAAGGGAGAATTCAGCATTACGGGAGCGTCCTTGGGTTCCCCAAGGCTAACTTCTGCCTGCGCCGGAATCGGAGGCCTAACTGTACTTTGTGAATAACCAGATTCAGAAAGCCGTTGCGCCTTCCTCTCCTCACGCTTTCTATCCATCATAGCTTGGGTATCTTCAGAGCGTCGGGATCGCTTTCGATTTAGATAATCCCTTGCGTCCTGGGTCTGTGTCTTAGATTCATCCTGGAAGGATGAACTTTTCTGGCGACGGATTCGTTCCCTCTTCTTCCAGTTTCTGTGGCTAGACCTGGAAACCATTGTCTCTTGGTCATCTTGCTTTTTCGAGTCACGTCTTTGAGAGGTCTCCTCCCTTTGAGAATCCACGGGTTTCGGTGAAGGAGGGGAATCTATCCTTTGCCTTAAACTCTCGATTTGTTCAGCCATATTGTCCAAGGCTTGTTGGTTGTGGTGGGTAGCGTTGGTGCTGAGAGCAGCACGAAGTTGTTCAGCAAATGCCGTGGTAAGACTTTGTGCCAGCATGTCCAGATCACGGCGAGTCACGGCCTGATTGTTGGCCTGTCCCGCGGACGTATCTGTATCTGTGCTGTGCACTGTGGCGGTTTGCGTTGGTACTCTCTTCGGGGCCATAGCTTTTATGCTTCTTTCCCCACAGACGGCGCCAAACTGTTTCGGATGTGAAACGAGAAAAGTATGTAAGGCACGTGAGATACCTGAAATGGAAGTCGTATGGTAGTCAAACGTCGGTCAAGTTTTGAAGCGACACCTCCTGAAAGCAGCACGTTTGCCCTACACAATAACAAGTCAGCCTAGCCCGGGGGGTTTTCCCGGAAACCCTCTCCGACGCTCAAGTCAGATGGTGTAATAGGGGAAAAGTAGAGAATAATAACTGGAAATGAATAGGTAAGGGTGTTTTGAGTGGTTATTTATCACCTGAGTAAGGTTGTTATAGGTAGCGATGGTGGGCGAAGATGGTGAGTATGTATTTTGACAGAGTTTCGGTATAATAATAAGGCTTAGGGTCTCGAATTCATCCAACGCGCTCTTTTTATACCCATCAGATGGTAGTTACCTCTGTAGGGGGGAGTGGGGAGCATGGAAGTAGAGGACCCGGATCATGGTAATCATGGCGGTTACTTTGACTGGAGATGGCAGTTATGGGATAACTGCTTAACGGTTATCATGCTGGAAGTTGGAAAGTCGTACCTTGACTGGATTTGACCAATATGTGGTCAAAGACTGATCCAGCTTCATGACTTAGTCAAAGGGAGCTAAAGCTTGTCCATAACAGTCTTCTATATATGTCTTAAAAATCTTAATCAAATTTCTCTTTCCAAAATAGAATATTCTAAATGGGAAGAACATTAGGAAACGGAGGGAGTAGTAATATATACAGCTCATCTTGTATGAGACCGTTTCACCATGAAAAGAATATATAATTAGTTCATTTATTAAGTGATCTCTTTAAAATTGCAACAGATCAATTGAATATACTAGATGTACATGGGTGGGTCTGTTGAGTAGATTGCTTCACTATAAGATCGTCTCATTGAAGAATTTGGTTAATATATTAAAATTATTTTCATCAAGATTAATTTAATAGGAACTTACATAGATAGTTTTAGCTTTTATATATCAAGACAAACTACATTTTATTTTTGTCTTTATAGCAAGACAATCAATATCCGTAATCTCTTCATAGTGAGAACAATCCATACCTAGGGATGGTCATGGGGCGAGTCTGGAGCGGGTCCAACCAGACCCGGACCTTGGACCCGGACCCTTTTAATTTTTTGAGATCCAGACCCGGATCTGGACCCTAAGGGTCCAAAATTTTCAGACCCGGACTCAGACCCTCCGAATTATATGGGTCTAGGGTCCTTAACGGGTCTTAGTGGGTCTAAAAAAGTCTCTTTAATTTGTCAAATTTGAAACTTTTTAAGTCATTATATTTTTCGTATATTTGTGAGAGAGGTAATATTGTATTTTACAAATATTTAATACTAATTTAACATTTAAATTCGCATAGCGTCACCCATATACGCTGAAATTCTATTATAAACATTAGTTCGAGTCCATGAAATTGTTGGATATTTAGAGCATTTAGGACATTATCCAAGGCTTAGAACATGTATTACATATACTAAGCAAGAACGTAACAACGAAACCAAAACAAGTGACCAGAGCAACATGCTCGTTCGACACTTTGTGGCTCGTTCGAGCACGGGCTCGTGGGTCTGGCAGAATGTTTCTGAACCTTCTGTATGATGTTTTTGGTGTTTGCTCGTTCGAGCACTTTGGATGCTCGTTCGAGCACTTAGAGATTTTCGAGTCAGAAAGTTTCTGGAAGTTGTTTTGTGAAACAAAGTTATGTTTCATGAACTGATGTGTTGTTATGAATGAATGTGTTACATCATCAATTGATGTATGGTTTGGATGAAACCATGTGACATTTCAACTCTATAAATAAGGAGTGAGTACATGGATATGATATTACTTGTTAGAATCTAAATTCTGTCATCTTTCTCTTATTCTCTTGAAACGTAAAGGAGAGTGATCAACTCCTTTATAGTTTTTCTGATTTCGATCTATACAAAAACACAAAGTCGTTTAGTTCAATCGATATGTACTAATCGGTTGATGTGATTGATTGTATCTCTTTGTGAATTTCCGATCTCATAACCCAAGTACCCTTGTGGGGGAAATATCACAAAAGGAAAGTATCGATGTCGCCTTCAATCTATATCAAGATTTTCGAGCGATGTTTATCGTCGCAAACTAATCTTCATTACGGTGTTCATTTCATGGTTATTCAAAGCAAGGAGTCTATTGTCATACACAAAGGTTCGCATATTATTCCTAACAGAAATAAGGGTGATTGGGTTAGCACTGAGCAAGTAGTATATATACTATTTATATATATTATGATTATTTGAAAAGAAAATAAGTGTTGGGGGTAAAATTCATATGTAGAAGACAAATAAAAATGGACAATTTAATATTTATACATGATAAGGGTCCGAGGGGCGGGTCCGGGTTCGGGTCCGAATATTGGACCCGGACCCGGACCCGGACCCGCCAATTATTTTTTAGATCCAAATCCGACCCGGATCCGATGGATCTCAAAAAATAAGACCCAGACCCTTAAAAAAGGGGCGGGTCTGGGGCGGGTCCAACAGGGTCCTGGACCCGTGATCATCCCTATCCATACCTAATAAAAGGGAGTAACATTTTAGAATATATTTAGAAAAACAATAAGAACAAATTGTGCGCCAAACTTGGACCAAATGTAGCTTATCGGGTCAAAACTCAAGTATTCAGTTCATCAGGATGAACTACCAACTTAATTTTTCATCCATTAGACGTTTACTTATTAGTGATATGAGCATTTGGTCACTTGTTAATGTGGTTGTATAAGATCTTCTTTTACGATGTGCTTGTAAACAAGATTCTCTTTTTGACGTGGCTATACATGTAGCATCTTACTTGTCAATTATGTGGTAGCTACGTTAGCAACTAACATGATGTTCAATTCACCAACAAGTTGGATAATGAAAACTAAGCTTAAAATTGGTCCTAACAAGCCTAATATTTGAAATTCGACTTGATACACAATTTTTGGGCAATATATTTTCCTTAAAATAATGAACAAACTTAGATTTATAAGTGTATTAGTGTAAAAACTCGTGCAATGCACGATTTTTTAACATTGGCATATATAAACATATAATTTAGGACAAATAAAGGCAGAGATATGATGAAGTGAAAACACTTACTTTACAGTTATATGTATAATATTTTTGCAAATTGTCAACAATATATTTTGTAGTATGTGATATTTTATAAATTACTCAATCATACTATAAAACAAAAAAACTTGAAAATTTCATTTGACATCCTTACAAAGATTTTATCACATAGAATAATCAATTTAATAATCAAATTAATTAGTTGCTATTTTTATTTCATTCGATAAGATAAAGTTGACTTTATTTTATTAGACTAAAATAAATACACATATTGTTTATATAACCATCTTTTATTTTATTAAATTAAAATAAATACACATATTGTTTTTAACCATCTTCAAAAGCTTCTTTGTGACCAAACAATCATACTATTAATTAAAAGAACAGGAAGATTCTATGTGGTATATCCTCATAAAGATTTGCCACATGGAATAATCATACTATTAATTAAAAGAACTGAAAATTTTCATGTGATATCCTCACCAAGATTTTCCACATGGAATAACCGATCATACTATTTTAACTAAAAAAACTGAAAAATTTCATGTAGCATCCTTACAAAGATTTGCCACATGAAATAATCAAATTAATTGTTATATTTATTGAACTACATAAGGTAAAGTTTATTTTATTTGGTTAAACTAAAATAAATCCACTAATCATACATTGTAGGAGTACTAAAAGCTTTAAAATTTCAAGTGTACCATAACAGTAGAGATTTTGCCAAATGAAACACATTTATTTGCTAAAAAAAACATGACATTGTATTTGATCGTAACCAATATCTTAACCATTAAATTATCTTTTAGCATTTATTTTTTGTTAAATTGAGTAAATTAGAAAATATATATATATATATATATATATATATATATATATATATATATATATATATATATATATATATATATATATATATATATATATATATATATATATATATATATATATATATATATATATATATATATATATATTGCATCATATATTGTTAGCAATTTGTACAATTATAAAGTTAATTTATCCTATAATTAACTGTCAAAATAGAGTGTTTTTACTAGTATAATATCTCTAGCTTTAATTATTTAATATCATATATTTATTTATGCCAATGCTAAAAAATCGTGCATTGCACATATTTCTATACTAGTTTAACTTAATTAAATGCTAGTTGTTCAAAAATCAAATGTTATGTGTCGATAAAAGAATTCTATTTGACAAAATCTCTATAATTGTAACACTTAAAATTTTATAAGTTTTTTTAGTATGATGTATGATTATATTTTTATGAAAATTGAGTTATAATTTTGAATAAAGCGACATTTCTTATAGGTTCCACGTTTGTCATCCTATAATTATCTATTTATACTTACAAATTAGTGCTACTATTTTTTTACAAAATATGATAAAAATTTAATTTTAAATTATTCATTTGCATCACCTAGTTTTTATAAGAGTAGTGTTTATCTTATTTGAAAAAAAGAAATATATATTAGCTTCTTATAATGTCATTCATATTTCATAGGCGCCCCATGTGAATAGAGTTCAATTTCATATTAGATACTCCCTCCTATTCATTAGTTTTGTCCACTTTCCTTATTTGGTAAAGTCACTTCACTTGTCCACTTTCTATTTTTGGCAAAATTTTTTACCTAAATACCCCCAACTACCCCAACTTATATTATTAAATAATACCCCACCTACCAACTTTTCAATTATTATAATCACTTAAAATACTCCACTACCACCTTTTTAATTATTATAATCACTTAAAATACCCCACTACCACCCCACTATCATTTTTTCTTAAAATGCGGTCCAAACACAAAGTGGACAATACTAATGAATAGGAGGGAGTATTAGATATTTGTTTAAATATTAGGTGAATATTTTGACAAAGAATACTATCAAGAAAATTATACTAAACATAAGAATGGCTTTTGACACCTTTTATTCATATTTGCATTATGGCACTATCAACATTCAAAGCAATATTTTTACACTATGTTTTATTTTAAAATAAGACAGGTTGTTTTTTGCTGTATTAAACATGAAAATCACCAGCACACTTGTTTGATTCACATTATTTGTGATTTCAATTCATAAAACAGTAATAATTATGTTGCAGATCTCAACTGATTCACTCACCATATTGAACATGAAAATCATCAATGTTTGTACGTTATAATTACTTTTGAGTGTAACGACATTATATAATTCAACGGATTTACTCATGCAATACCACTAGACCCATAGTTTTCTAACCTCTATTATAAACCTTGTTTCATAACGTCGCCTTTACAACACCTTTTTCTATTAATCTGTTACGAGCAATCATTTCACTTGTAAAAAAAGATATGTTCACGTTATTCATCAATAGTTTCTCCTTTTTTGGAAAAAAACAACAATAATATAATAAAATTTTAACTTAGTCTCAAGAAAAACACCCACAAGAAAATTATATTTAAGTTAACAATTTAAAATCAAATTATAAGCATAACCACACTTGAAAACATATTAATCAAATCATAACTAATAATATACTAAGAATGTTAAAAAATTCTAAATGAAAGCCTTAAGAACACAGCCAAGTTGATTCTTAATTACATGAAAAATATTTCAAAAAAATTAAAGTAATTATTCAATTAGCTCTGTATAGAGAGCTAAATTAAGTAAAATATTAATTTAATTTTTACACTAATACATAATGAAAATCAACCTGAATTTAAATTGATTAATGTAACTAGTTAACAAGTTATTCAATCAAATTCCATTGAATATATGTTTCTTAATTAGGTAAGATATTAATAGTAATTATATGAGTTTTTTTACATGAATTTACGTACCCAAATTAGTTTGTGATTGATTTAATAAGTTTTAGTAAAATCCACTAGCTTCTTTCTACTATATCAATAAAAATCCAAAAAAAACTATATTTAAGGAAAATATTCAAAATAAATCTAATTAAACATGAATCTAATTCGACTTAATCTACTAACTATTTTGACTTTGTACTTGCATAATAATCTAAAACTTAAAAATCTAATTTTGACCCAATTCAAACCTAAAAGTAGACTAAAATACATGATCATAATTCATATCGTCCATATTCCTAAATGTTATTCCTTTAAAATTGATTCCACAAGGCTTATTATGTTACAGTAGGAGCGCACGTATCAATTGGGGGTTTCTTGACCGGCACATCTCTCTTTACTCTCCTTGGGGGTCCGGGTATGATTTGTCCGCAACTTTCAAGAAAAAAGAAAAAACCCCACTCGGACCCTGCCTTGTACGGGATATCGGGAAGGTCCTTATCAAAGTAGGAGCAAGATATGAGGTATGTGAAAAAATAAAATTGACAAGCGTGCATTCTCACCCAAGATAAATAGCGGTTGAGGTGTTCAAAACAGACCCGATGACTCGATCGACACCCAACTTTATAACCGAATTCGATTTGATCCGACTTAAAAATGGATCTACAATTATGTAAAAATCAATGCGAACGCAAAATCCGATTTTGAACCGACCCGAAAAACTTGACCCGAAATCATCACGATGACCCGAATAAACACCTCTAAATAGCGGTAATAAAAATAAGAGGGAATAGTATGCTGTGTAATGTTTTGGTGTGAAAAAACATATTTCGAACCTCCTAAATATACATTTTACCTTTTACTAATAAATATATTATTTTTTTTTTCCTTCAAAAAAAAAAATAAATATATTATTTTAATTAAAATGAAACATATCTCAAGATATGAGGTCATGTTAACTTTTTTGTGAATTTTACTCCGCCTTCGACGAAATAATGTGAGATCTCTTGGGTCTTGATTGACTTGGGAACAAAATTTTTGGTGTTATTAAAAATGCTACTCCCTCTATCTTACAAATATTTTTTCAATTTTCATTTTGTCTATTCTATTAAATTTGGTTTATTTTTATTTTTATCATAATTCAAACATTTTTTTTATTTTACCTTTCCATTCACAAAATTTTCTTCCATAAAATTTCACTTTACCTTCTCTTTTTATTTTTCTACTAAATGTCAATAGATAATTTTCATAGAACAAAAGGGGTAGTACTCCTCAGAGGGGTCTTTGAGGATGTGCGAGGTAATCGACCGCACAGGGCCCCTCTTTCTCCAATATATGAAAAAAGTTAATACAAAAAGAAATATATTAAATTTTTTTAAAAAATAAATATATTTACTATAATTAGGCGCAAAATATAAATTTTGCACAGGGCCCCCAAATTGTTTAAGACGGCTCTGGTACTCCTAGGGGGTGTTTGGCAAGTGGAAGTGAAACTTTATGAGGCGTTTTATGAGACTTTTAAAATGAGATTTTAAAGATAAAAAAATCTCATCCCTTGTTTGTTATGTTAGATGAGACTTTATATGTGGGGAGAGTTTATTTGGGAATGTTAAAAGAAAGACAAGAAACAAAGTCTCACCTTCAAATACCACCCTCCCCCCCAAGACGTTTATCATGATGACTTTCTCATTTTTAGTCCCGTTTCCTATTCTCATTCCCTCCAAACAAACAAAGACTTAAACTTTAATTTGAGATAAAGTCTCATTCCCTCCCTTCAAATCCCTCCTACTAGAGGTATTCATTCGGGTTGATTTCGGGTCAGGTGTTTTCAGGTCTGTTCGAAATCGGGTTTTGTGTTCACATTGATTTTTACATAATTGTAGACCCATTTTTAAGTCGAGTCAAATCGGATTCGATTATAAAATCGGGTGTCGATCGGGTCATCAGGTCTGTTTTGAACACCTCTACCTCCAACCAATCACCCCCTATTTCTTTCTTTTCTACCATAAAGTTTCAAATTTCAATTTAACCTCTTCTCCATTTTCAAACCCAACAAAATCAAAGTCTAGAAAGAGAAAGAGAAAGCAAGCAAGAAAGTAGTACAAATACAATCCAAATTACAAATTACAAACCCTCAAACCCCCGTCCAAAATAAAAAGACAATAAACAAACCCAAAAGAAAAAGAAAGAAAAAAAAGAGTAGTCTACTCTAATCAACTAAACCAAATCTCCCTCCCTCCATTCCTATTCCTATTAGTATTACTACTACTATTTTCTACCTTCCTCCTTTCTTGTTTTTTGTGTGAAAATGTATCTTACAATTTTGAATCTCCTTTGACAGGGCGGAGCCAATGGGGTGTTAATGATGTCAATTGACATCCCTTAAATAAAAATAAAATCAGATACATCAGAGAATGAAGTTAGATTAGCTGGTGAAAGCAACTATCCTCTATAGCTTATGTCCTGGGTTCGAATCCTTTTCCATACATATTATTTATGTTTTTTTTTTTTTAGTTTTTCACGGGAGTGCAAGCTAAGTATTGGGAAAGCAATGTTTTGGGAATGCAAAAACATGCATTAAAGTTTTTTTGGTGACTTCAATTTATATTAATGCTTTATTAATATTAATCTTTTTAAAAATGACTTTTTGGTTTTTATTTTTTTTTCTTAAAATTTCCCTTTTGGAAATTCTAGTCTTTATTATTTTTATTTAATTTACCTTATTTTTTCATTTTAATATGTTATATCAAATTTGTCTTATTTTTATTTTTAAATATGACTTAACCATTTTTACAATCTATATTATCTCTCTTAAATTATAATATTTCAGTACTTTAACCATTTTACTTAATCAAAGTGTCAACAATAATGGGCTAAATAGTTGGATAAAAGAGTACATAATTGATTACACATGTATGATCTTTACGTTACGTACATTTCATACAAAGTGATAGCTTAAGCTTTGAAATGATTTTTTTTTTTGTGTTTTTAGTTTTTTCGTTTCAAAAGAATTAGTTCTATATTTATTTAATCGTTTGTTTTAGACATGACTCATCATTTTTACTCTTTATATTATTTACTTTAATTCTATAATCGTTTGTTCGTACCATATAATTTTAACGACATTACTTGTTCTATTTTTCTAGTTCCGCCCCTGTCCTTTGACTGTTTTTCTTCCCTTTTCAAACACTGCTCCTAAAGAGAGAATCTTGAGAGAGAAACAAAACGGCGTCGGAGAATAGGACAGAGAGCCAAATGTGATGGGAAGCGGCTTCTCTCACCTCATTCCATGTCTGAAACCTCACTATTACAATAACAATCATACTGTTAAAACCAACGAAAATAGTAACCATATTCATATTGGTACCCACCCGGACCCGGTTCTTTTTACGGCGGAACAACCTTTGGATGAAACCCTAGGACACTCTTTTTGTTACGTTCGTTCTTCTGCTCGTTTTCTTTCTCCTACTTCATCCGATCATTTTCTTTCTCCTTCTCATTCACTTCGTTTTGACGATAGATCCGACCCCATTCGTCCTACTGGTTTTCGGACCATTTCTGGAGCTTCTGTTTCAGCTAATACTTCTACCCCTCGTACTGTTGAAGTTGAAACTTCTAGCTCTTCTCTTGTTTACGGCTCCAACTCGATTGTGAACGGTTTTGATTGTACTTCATCGTTTGCTGCTATTCCTTTGCAGCCTGCTCCTCGTGGTGGGGATAAGGATAACTCTGGATTTTTTCTTTCGGGTCCGATCGAGCGTGGGGCCTTATCGGGTCCACTTGATTCGGGTCGGGTTCCGTTCTCCGCTCCACTTGGTGGGGCTTATAAGACTAAGAAAAAGAAGAAAAAGACTTTTAAGAAGTTGTATAGAAGTTTGTCGGAGAAGAAACGGCAATGGGCAGTTCCGGTGGTTGGGAGGAAAGAGAAAGAGAGTGTTCTAGAAGAGGGGGATGCTGAGAGGAGAAGAGAAGAGAATGTCTTAGAAGAGGGTAGTAATGTAAATGTACAGTGGGCGTTAGGGAAGGCCGGGGAGGATCGGGTACATGTTGTTGTTTCGGAGGAGCTTGGGTGGTTGTTTGTTGGGATTTATGATGGGTTTAATGGCCCAGATGCGCCGGAATTTTTGATGGGTCATCTGTATAAAGCTGTATTTGGTGAACTCAAAGGATTGTTTTGGGATACCGATGATAACAATGACGTTGTTTCGGAAGGAGTGTCAAATTGTGGCAAAACTGGAGGTGAAATTGTCAATGCAGATGATGATTCGGAGAGAAATCGCGGTGGAGAGGGGTCAGTGGTGAAGAGGGTGACATTTGAGGCGGAGTTAGATAGAAAGGAGGTGATAAGGAGGAAGTTGTGGGAGTTTCTAGCGGAAGATGAGGCGGATGATGGGCTTGATTTATCAGGGTCGGATAGGTTTGCATTTTCGGTGGATGATGCGGTTAGTGTTAGTAATGCAGCGTCGGGTGTGAGTAGGAGATCGTTGTTGTTGTCGAAATTGAAGCAAGGGTTAGGTAGGAGTAAAGATGGTGGGCACACTAGAGTTGGGTTGTTTCAATGGAGGTTTGGTGTAGAGAAGGATAAAGTAGCTAGTGTAGAGGAAGGTAATAGAGTTCAGGAGGAGATAGCGCGTAAAAATGGTAGGAGGAGGAAGACGGGACCAGTGGATCATGAGTTAGTTTTGAGGGCGTTATCGTTGGCATTGGAGAAAACAGAGGGGGCTTATTTGGATTTGACTGAGAAGGTGATTGATCGGTATCCCGAACTTGCGTTAATGGGCTCGTGTTTATTGGTTGTTTTGATGAGGGATGAGGATGTGTATGTGATGAACTTAGGGGATAGTCGTGCTATTGTTGCACAATTGGAACCACAAGAGAGTTATTCTAATGTGGGATGTAAGGAGAAGACGGATTGTGAGTCTAGTACTGAAGGCATTGTCGAGGAATGTGCTGATAGTGGTGAGAAGCTAAGCAGTATGGCCGATGAGATACCTTTGGAAGCTATGAAGCAAATGGCATTGCAGCTCTCAACTGACCATAGTACTAGTGTTGAAGAAGTAAGGCTTCTATTGAATTGTCCAACTTTTATATCTTAAAAAATGTTCTGAAATGATTGGATGATGATTTGGTTGCTGCTTGAGATGCTTGTTGATGTCTTTCATGATTGTGTTCCTGATGTCTTTTGGAGTATGATTATATTGCTTAACTAATTGATTGTGTTAAATCAATTTTATAGTGCCAGGTAGAAATATGATGGTGGAACTTGATTGAATGTTAAATGTTGGTGCAGATTAGTAGTTTCATCCCAGGCAATTATAATCCGGTTGATGCCTTCATTGATAGTAATGCTACTATGGCGGCTGTAATTGCGTTCACTAATCAATTGTGTGAAACAACGTAAAATAGAAATTCTAATGGTAGAATAATCGAATTCTGCTGATGAATTGGAAAATTGAGCTTTAAGCTGTTTCTGTCTTATTTACAGAAGAAATTCAACTTCTTTCCTGTACTTGCAAAACTTTGTTGGTGTTTTAAATCTAGGTAGGGGTGTGCAAACTAAGACTGGAACCGGCTAAGACCGGACCGGACCGGACCGGGTGCATCCGGTCCGGTCTCCGGGTCTTACTTTTTTCCAATTCCGGGTTTCCGGTCCGGTCCGGTCTAGACCGGGAAAAATCCGGGTTGGACCGGATGAGACCGGATGTCATAAAAGTAATTTGCAAGAGGAGTAACATTTACAATTATTATGTATATATTTATTTTAAAGGACTTAAAATTTTTTTTTTCAACACAAAATAATTTTTTAATTCAAATATGTTAATTTTAGAGCTAAACTGATGCTCAGGCCAACTCGAAAGACTTCCATGTTCTCTAGAGAGAGAACTTGAGGACTGTTAACGGAGACTCGGAGAGTACTATCAGCTTTTAAAGTAGCCATATCAATCAAAATGACTCTAGCTCTAGTCACTGCATAAGTGCATATCAATGCATCAAACATGAAAACCTACTGGAAAATTAACATATTTTTTTAAAATTTTCAAAAAATAAAAAAATGTTAATTTTATAATAAATTAATTTACTAAATTATTTTAAAATATTCTATTTTTCAATTTATTTTTTGTCTAAAAAAATATTTCCGGTCTAATCGGTCCAAACCCGGACCAGACCGGAAGAATTCCGGGTTAGACCGGGACCGGACCGGATGGAACCGGTCCGGTCTCCGGTCTTATATTTTTTGGGATTCCGGTCTTCCGGTCCGGGTTTGGACCGGTGAACACTCCTAAATCTAGGACTCTAAAGTTTAGTCCTATATATGTCAATTCTGCAATGCTTACTTTGTGGTATTTTGGGCTAGTTTTCTACAGGGTTTTTTCCTGCCTAAACTACACTTGTTTTGATGCCGATTTTCACCTAAATATATTTGAGTATTGTTTTAATGCTAGATTGTGGGTACTTAATTTACCGTCTTAGATATGGATAATCACTTGATGTATTTCCTCACATTGACTAGCAATTGTTCTCCAATGATTAGCGGAGCCTAAAATTCCAAAACCACAAATATCTCATGCCTGATTATAATGTTCATCAACTTGAAGTTACATGAAACCCAAACCAATTGCTTGATAGATTTTTAAAGCAATCCAGTTTATACATGAATCCTTTCATGGCTCCCAACCATAGTGCAAAAATGTAATAACGGTCGCAATTGCGGTAATGGAGCGATGATGCAGTAATAGGAGTGATGTGGTTGTTGTAACACTAAATATTGGTTAAAAGTATGAGATACCCCTTGATACTGCCCAAAACGCATTTTTTTACACCTTGACAATGCGGGAAATATCGGTTCATTTTTCGGAAAACCTTTATAGCACGGCCAATGTGATGCATTGCAGCTTTGTTTTTGCACTATGCTCCCAACTAATGTGTTGATTTGTGATGGGTGCCAATTGTTTTACATTGTTTCCTAATCTGAAAAGGTAGGCGGTCCCATCTCTGTTTTCTGGGGATGCTAGTTTGGTGGACATTGTGAAATGTGAATGGTTAATGTAAAGATAATAGGACCAAGTCTAGTAATTAGTAACAGCAGAACTGAAGCTACTAAAATATTTTTGGGCATTAGTCTAACATGGGAGAATGTATTGCAAAGTATTGAAGTTGTTAGATTATAGCAAATAGTTTGTAATGTTTGCAAACAATACATTACTGTTTATCTTCGGGACATTAGGAAAAATATCTTTAGTTGTTCAAGTTGTGAGGAAGAGAAAAACCATTGTCCTTCTGAATCTATCTACTCTTAGAGATATTGGTTATCAACAAAATTAAAGAAACTAATCCCTTTAAGTCTCTTTCCTCCATATCCAAACAAACGAAATTGTACCTTTTCAAATCCCATCCATTACCTTCCTTCCATTTTCTTTAGTCCAAACAAACTTTTAGTCGGACTTTCTCAGATGGAAGTCTTTGCTTTTATCGACCCATAAATTCTCTTAAATAAGGTAATCTCCATTATAAGAATAGTATACATAGGTTCAATCAAGATGTCTTCTCTCCTTCTACGAAGATTGTCTTCTTGACTTCTATTTGCTCTCCTTTAACATTTATTCTTGATAAACTTTTAATAACGAAGAAGGCACAGTACCTTGATTAAGATATTTACTAAATCTTGTCTGCCAAAAGAATTATATTTGGAGGGTGGAAGTGAATGACAATGTTCAGTACCTAATGGTCATTGAGACGGTAATAAAGTCTTAAGCTCATAAGATGAGAGTTTATATGAATTCAAGAATTCATGCTTTAGGTGATGTATGCGCTGCATTTCACGTAAATTTCTTGGGTTATGCGATGAGGCGTAAAAGTTATATTTGTTTACAGTAGCTTTCTATTTATGGATTTTCCAGTTGCATTTTCTTGTAAAAAGAAGCATGTTCAAACTCTTCAATGGAGTTATGTACTTAGAATATGAGTTAGTGGTCTTTTTGAAGTGTCTTCCTCCTTTTTTTTCTACTTCTAAAAATCAAAGTATAATTGAAGAGTGTTAATTCACTAGGTGATGCTCATGCTCACAGTTTAATTATAGGGGTTTGCAATGTTAGTTTCTGGTGGAATATCTACTATTTCTTTGGGCTGCAGTGAGGGATGTTTACCACTTGCTATATGCTATTAAGGACAATGAAGTGATGACGTCTATTACTTGCTAGTTGCCCTTTTAAAACTATTGAAACACCATGTTTTTGTGCAATAGCAATATTTGGGAGATGCTGGTAGCACTGTGACCAAACTCTCATTTTACTCTATCAAAGGATGTAAACCATGTCAACTGTTGGGTGGATATGATTAGATTGGTATTTTGGTCTTGCAATGACATCAAAAAACCAAGTGCTTATCTATCCTCCTTTACTTTCTCTCTAACTAACGTTAGTTTTGCAGTTTTCCTTCTTTTCGGATGGTTATTGCTTCATAAACATCGACTTTTTTGCATTCTTTCAATTGCTAATTCTTTTTTTTTTAGTCTTTCTGCATTTGTTTAATAGTATCACACTTCTATTGGTTTTGTGTTATTAAGCAAACGAGAGAACTCACCCAAAAGACTAGCCTAGTAGGTGAGAGAGCCTATCTACTCTATAAACTCCACATTAGTTGTAACCTTGTAATGGACTCAAATCATTCCATCAGATTCGAACCCCCATAATTTCTAACGTCCTCGTCATGACTGGCTTAACCCAAAATCATCACTCCGAATTGGATCCTTGTTGGTCATGAGTGGCTTAACGTAGCCACCAATTCGAGTTGGTTCTAATGCCATTGTTATAGAACAAATGAGAAAAGTCACCCCCAAGGTTAGTCTAGTATGTGAAAGACCCCATTTACCCTGCGTAAACCTCACATTAGTTGCCTATGCGATCAATGTGAGACAAAGTAAATTCTGCCATGAAGTTTTCTTGTAAAAGTTGGGGAGTCTAACTTTTGGTTCTACATATGTATCTTGATAGTTTTAAAAGTAAATTATGCTGCACTCTATGGTGCTCACATTATCTTACAATGCAAAATTCATTGCTGACATGACTTATACTCTTTATTTCACAGGAGGTTTTAAGAATCAAGAGTGAACATCCAAATGACAACCAATGCATAGTCAACGATAGAGTAAAAGGCCGTCTTAAGGTTACTAGAGCATTTGGAGCCGGTTTTCTTAAACAGGTTTGTAAAATATATGCTTTTCTGAATATCACTTCCAATGTCTCACTAGATCATCATTCCAATCTATCCCTCTCATATAATCTCTCACTAGTCTTGTTTTTCAGTTTATTTGCTCTTTTTATATATTTTATTTTTACTTGTTGGCATGGTGCTTCTGGTAATGTTCTGTATAGACAGTATTCCTAATTTTACCTACATTACTCAGCTCATGGCATTTCATTTCCATCTTTCATCATCTTCCTTTCCCATTCCAATTTGAATCTTCTTTTTGTTTTGACCTGGTGCAAGGGCTGACCTAGTGGAATGTTCTTTAATATGTTAGTTTTAATTATTATAAGTTTTGTGACTTCTCAGTCTGTTTTGTGCAATGAAGTTGCCTGAAGTAGGGTTATTGTAGAGGTCAGAGGATACAATTTTCCTTATTCCCACGCTCTCTCAGTCACCACTTCTCTTCCCTTTTCTTCTTTAATACCAAATGTTTGGGAAGTTATTTTAGGCCTCAAACGATTTCAGTAAGCTTTTATTGTATAACTCCCTTGTCACTGTGAAACTTGAAGGATGATGGCTTTTATACTCTATGGACAAAAATTTAGGAGAGAATGGAAAGGAACAAGAGGGAAGGAAAAGGAAGGGATGGTAAAACTAGGGGAAGTATCTCGAAGAGACATCATTTCATTAAGCTTTCCACTTTGGAGAGATTTGCTTATTAACAAAATTAGGGGACTTAATCTCTTACTTCCGTCCCCTAAAAAGTTGTATTCAAACAAAGGAAATTATATCCTTAAAAATCTCTTTCCCCTTCGTTTCTTTCTAATTCTTTCAATCCAAACAAAGTGTTAGTAGGAAGTAGGCACAAGTCTTAGAAAAGAGACGGATACGTTATATTCATTTACATGTTTCAGGCTATATCTTTTCAGTGCAGAAATCAGAAAAAAAAAAAACATTCCATAGAGTTGAAGGTTTTGTACTTATTTAAGTTGCGTTCTGTTGTAGGCCAGGTTTAATGATTCACTACTGGAGATGTTCAGGAATAAATTCATCGGTGATGCACCATATGTATCATGTATTCCATCTCTTCGTCACCTCAAACTGGGACGTAGAGATCAGTACTTGGTGCTCTCGTCAGATGGATTATACCAGTTTTTCAGTAATCAGGAAGTGGTTTCTTTTGTGGAGAATTTCTTGGAGAAGTACCCAGATGGAGATCCAGCACAACATCTAATTGAGGAGCTTCTGAACCGAGCTGCTAAAAAAGCAGGTACTTTTCTATCATCTTTGTTGTTGTGTTCCATGATCCGGCAAGTCCAATGCTTTAATAAACTTTTATTTTCCGAATTTCTAACCCCTGAATCACTTAAAATTTGCGCATTTATCCAAGAGTTTTAATCAATTGATTCTAGGCCTTTAGTATCCTATCAAATGCAGCATTCTTTTTGTGTTCTTGGCAGCTACCTTTCTTTGTGCAGTAAATGACACTATCCCTTCGAAACCCTTATGTTCTCATTCTGCTAAAATGTTCTGATCGCGAAGAAATACAAGTTGTTTGTTGACTGTGAATCCACTCTCATCCTCAAATACTGCACATATTTCTCCATTTCCCTAGACTTCTCTAAATGCCCTTAAAAGCTTCCCCTAAAACGACCTAGTTACACCGACTTATCTGATAAACTGTTATCCTGGGTGCATACAGGTATGGATTTTCATGACTTGTTAGATATCCCACAAGGTGACCGCCGGAAATACCATGACGACGTCACTGTGATGGTGATTTCTCTAGAAGGGAGAATTTGGAAGTCTTCAGGAAAATACCCCTAAAAAATGTTCATATGGAAGTGTAAAAAGTGGCTCTTTTTGGATTCACCTAAGTGGATATGTTTCCGATCAGAACCCGGGATGATAACCAATATAAACATTAGTGCGCGTCGTGATAGGGAAATGTAAACCATGTTCTATGCTCGGAACTCAGAAGATTGTAAAAAAAAACCAATAGCAAGATGACAGATGGTGGTATGGTGATGGAAAAAGATTGGGGAGAGTATGGGTTGGTTGTGATTGTTGGGAATATGAGAGGAAAGGGTTGTTTAATCTGTATTTTTCATATCTCCATTGGGGGATTTTGCGTAGGTAGAGTAGGTAGAGGCTCTTCCATTCATTTTTGTTTTTTTTCTTTTCAATGTTTCTTTTCTTTATTGATTTAGAGCCTTAAAAAGGGGGGGTATAAGTGAGAAAATTGATTTGGGGTAAAAAGGTTACAGAATCTGTAATTTCAGTTGGTGGGATTTCTATTAATGCAGTTGACAGATGAAATTATACATGATTTTAGGGCATTGAGTAATTTTGTTCATAAAATGCATTATAGATTACCCATTTTCCTATTTCAATCAAAAGTATTGTCAAGTCCAAGTGCATCTAACAATCCAGACAATTCTGGAAAGTTTAGAACTATGTATCAGTTTAGCAAGTATTGTTGCCGATGCCGGTCAAGTCTTGGTTGAGACCGTCTTTTGTAACCCCCAATAGAATTACATAAATTCTTACTTGAGACCGTCTTTTGTAAAGACGCCTCTTAAAAGCCCAGTTCAATTCTAAATATATAGTGTTACAACTCTAAATATAGATTTGGGTTGGACTTTAAGAGTTGTATTTACAAAAGATGGTCTCTCAAGAAAGCATCTGATAGAATTATGAGTTGTCGGGTGGGTGAAGACTTTTTCCGCTCTTCAGATAGGGGTTTGCTTATAGATAGAGACAGAGTTACAAAACCCAATAAACGTTGCACAAATTCTTACTTGAGACCGTCTTTTATAAATACAACTCTCAAGCTCAGTTCAATTCTTAATATATATTGTTACAACTCTAAATATAGATTTGGGTTAGCCTTTTGAAAGTAATTTTTACAAAAGACGATCTCTCAAGAGAGCACCTGATTATGTTGAATGTGTTTTGAAGCCCTTTAGATCATAAATCTAGCTTGGGGACATCAACCTCCAATGCATAAGTCAGTACTTCTGCAAACGAGGGATTAATTCAAAAACATGAGTGAGACCATCTTACAATGAGATGCATCTTATTGGGCCGGCCAATTCTATATTCTTTTACTAATTTTTACTAATTTTACAAATTAAAAATGTCAATTTCAAGAGTTTAAAGACCGATTTATAAACTTAAAAGATTAATTTTAAGGATTTGAAATTGACATTTTAAGTCATGGAATTTGATAGTTTTAAGACTTAATAGGTAAATTTCAATACTTAAAAAACCAATTTTAAGACATAAAAGAAAAATTGTTGGATATTAACTCATTTCAACTTTAAAATAGAATGATTCAAACATTAAAGTTGATATTAAAAACTTTAAAATTGACTTTTTAAGTCTTGAAATTGTCCTTTTAAGTGTTGAAATTGTTCTTTTAAGTCTTAAAGTTAATATGTTATAATATTGTTATAGAATTAGTGGGTTTGAGTTAGTTGCACGGCTAAAGCCTTCTCACAGGAGAGTAACTAGGGGTATAAATGGGATTAAAATGATTGTTTTGCAGACTTAAGGTCCTTCGTAGTTTTCTGAAAGGTCCTTCGTAGTTGGAACATGATGCCTAAAATGAGCTCAAATGATAAGATTTCTAGCATTAGTTTCAATGTGGTTCTTGTTCATATTTGATCAAGTCTAATCATTTGGTTTTAATAAGACATGTTTTTGTTTGATAATTGAAGTATTAAAGCAACAATTAGAGAGATAAAATAAAAATAAGGGAAATTCCACACGGTAGCATCGTGTTTACATGAAATGCCAGTGGTAGCACTTTTTTAAGAAAATTCCACATGGTAGCATCCAACTTTAGAATTTACACTTTCCGTAGCTTTAAAACATAAAAACGTTATTGTACCGTTAACCAAATACATAGCAGCTTTTTCAATCAAAACTCAGTAGCTCTTCGAATATAAGTTACAGAACATCATTTTCTATGAAAACTCAGTAGCTTTCAAACACTAATTACCATCCTTCTCCTTCGATTTTCGCCCCTTCTCCTTCGATCTCCTTCGATTTTTCGACCCTCCTCTTTCTCCTGCGATCTTCTCCTTCGAAGAAACTGATCAGGTATGGTGAAATTTACCGTTTTTTTTTTTTAAAAAAAAAAGCAAAAGTAAGGGTTGGATGTTCGAAAATTTAGGGCTGAATGTTCGATAATTTAGGGTCTATGTTCGAAATTTTAGGGTTTATGTTCGAAATTTAGGGTTTATGTTAGAAATTTTGGTTTTATTTTCGAAATTTAGGGTATAGTTACTTGTGATTCCTTTGTTTTCCTAAGGTATATTGCTTGAGTTACTTGATTTCCCTGTATTTTATATGGAAATTGCTTTAGTTAGTGTATTAATTATTATTTGATTGTTGTTTAGAGGAGAAAATGGTGAATTGGAGTCATTTTGTTGGTATTTTATTTTATTTTTTTTTTTTGCATTTTGTTGGTGTTGCTTGAGGTAATAGATTAATTTTTGTATTGAGTGCCATTCTATATCAGACATACAGGTAATAATACTGCCATTGATTTTAGAGTTATCTGCTGTTTATTAGTGCAATGATCAAATTTTGACATAGTTGTTGTTTTATGATGAACTTGAAGCTGTTGCTGGTGTGCACAGTGCACTTGTCCCATGAAAGTGCTGGAATACAGTCAACCATATTTGATTTTGGTGGTGTTCTTGGAGGAGTATTGGCTTGGGAAATTACTTCAGTTTCATTTCTAATGGAGCGTATTGCTTTCTAATAACGACTATTGTGGCTGCTGATCTTGGGCCACAATTTGCCATTAATGGGAATTCTTGTGCTTTGGCTACAGTTACAACAATAATAGATGCAACTAAAACACAAACTTTATTTTTCAGCTAACTTTTAGCTCTTGTATTCATTTTTTTACCATTAATATTTGGATATCGAATTTCATGGGATTCATTTTGAACATATCTATGTAATTATTTTACAAGATATATGAAGTATGAAGTGTAATTTTTTGATATGAATAGTTTTTGATTACCTAAAACTATTTAATTACTTTTAACTTTAAATTAATTACTTCATTAGCATTTTATAGTGCAAAAATGACAAGAGATTGTATCATTTTTAAAAGATTGATATTAATGTAGCTAAATAAATCGTGTAATTTTTGAATGAAAAAGTATTATTACAATATTTATGGTCAATAACAAATTAAACGTTAAATTGTGAATTAAATGTTAAAACGGGGAATTAAACAAAAGTTGGATGCTACCATGTGGAAAAAAACTTAGGAAATGATGAATTTAACGGAATTTAACAAGAACTTAACGGAAAATGCTACGGCCATTATTTTGTGCATAAACTGGATGCTACCATATGGAATTTTCTTTAAAAAATGCTACCACTGGCATTTCATCAAAACTCGATGCTACCATGTGGAATTTCCCTAAAAATAAAACATAATTGATGATGCATGTATGCGTATTAAATTAAATAAACACTATTAAGCAATAAATATGTACATTTTTAGTATCAAATGCATTTCACTATTTGTCATTTTGTTAAATGAATATAATATGCATACTATGTTTATGTTGAACTGTACATTTACCTTGAAAATAAAGAAAATATTAATTATCAATCATCAAAACTTTATAACGGATTAAATTAATCCATTATGCAAGACACTTTTAATAATAATTCCCTACTCTCAGAATTTGAACATAATTCATGCGTCCAAGACTCCAAATTAATCGATGACAAATTGTGACCAAAAAAATTTGTATTAGATAATTTGACCACTCAGACCATCACATTAGACCTAAAATCATCCATCAAATTAAGCCTAATGCGCATGGAACACACAGACTATTATATTAATGTTACAGGTTACTGTTATCTAACTTAAGTCTCATTATCACTTGTTCTCACCAACATAGCCCTTAGCTTCCATTTCATTTAATCAATGAAAATTTACGTAAAATAATCTAAATTATTCGTGATTTTCCTACAATAATCCCACCTATTGATTAATCATGAATAATCCTAATTTTAAAAGGTATTTGTCAAGAGTAAACTTGAATAACTCGATGATCTGCTATAGTAGGTAATTCACCAAAAAAGTAAATTAAAAATTAATCTACAATTAGAAAAAAAATTTGAAATTTTACATAAAAAATTCTAAATAATAAAAGAATCATAATTTTTTAAAATATTTTTTTAACATTTTTTTCGACATTTTATTTTAATTTATCTTTTTTTAAAAAATAAAACTTGCTATAGCAAGTCATCCGGTCACCGGGTTTACTCTAGAAAAATATCTCTTAGAGTTGAGATTATTTATGGTTAATCAATAGGTGGAATTATTGTTGGAAAATCACGAATAGATCAGATTATTCTATCAAATCCATATAAACTTCATGTTCTCACATTACTAAATGGAGTGTATCATTAATCAATGTTTCAAATCAAATGACAAAGCTAAAGTATTCCAGCTCTCACATTCTGTTGAAAGAATCAAATATATGCCAACATGTTTTCTTTTTCATCATACACAAGTATGAAAACTTCTTACATTACAAAATCATGTCCATTCTCAATAAAACCAAGTATTATACCTCTTCCATTTCAAACTAAAATAAAATAAACTATATGCATAACTCGTTAGATCATGTGCAGTTCTTAATCATATGGAGCTACTAGTCTAATGATATTTGTCCATCTAAATGTTTCATACATTCAACCCTCAAAAGTCGAAACCACCTAATTGTATTGAGCATAGAAATGTTGTTATATCACTTCATTTGAAAATATAGATTTGACACAAATCAAGTTTTTGGCAAATAAAGAATTTTCAAATTTGAATTTGAGTCAAATTCACTATAGTTATAAAAGCGGTTACAATTAAGAATTTGAGACAGACTTGTCAAACCCTGTCATTCTCAAATTCTTAATCAATAAATTCAAATTTGAAATCTACAATTCCAAATGAAATGTAAGTTCCCAAACGCAATCTTATTAGATTTGTAAGTTCAACTAAAGCAAATTAGATGAGACAAGGAATAATATAAACCAAACCAAAGTCATACCTACATAGGATATAGTATCAAAATTATGATTTGCAGAAAAAACCATCTTTCTATCTTCAAAATTATCATTTTTTAACCTTATTTCTTCTCAAAAATTAAACAGCACAATCAAGAATTAAACCCAGCCTCCCCCCTTAAATTCATTACTATAATCTAAACCCCAATAAAATTTACCAAATTACAATACCAAAATCAAAATTAAACAATGGAAACCTTAGCACCAGCTTCTTCAAGCTGTTTCTTAGCATCTTCAGCATCTTCCTTAGAAACACCTTCCTTCAATTTCTTAGGCAAACCTTCAATCAATTCTTTAGCTTCTTTAAGACCCAAACTAGTCAAAGCCCTAACAGCTTTAATAACTGCAATTCTAGCATTACTTGGAACTTCATCAATCGATACATCGAATTCCGTTTTCTCTTCTACGGCAGCCGCAGCTTCAGCACCACCAGCACCCGGTGCCGCAACAACCGCAGCAGGTGCGAATGATGCTGCCGATACTCCTAACTTGTCTTGAAGCCAATCGACAAGAACCCTAGCTTCCTCGAGTGTAAGGCTTGAGAGTTGAGTGCCCAATTGCTCGATTTTTTCTGGGGTTTCGACAGCGGAAATTGGGCGGAGACGAGTAGAAGAGAATGAGAGATTGGTGGATGTGCGGAAAGGAAATTGAAGGGATGGTTGATGTTTTGGGAAGGAAGAGTGGGTTGGGTGAGAACGGAGAGATGGGAGATTGAGGGTAGCCATGGTTGTTGATGCCATTGTTGAAGATTGGAGGAGAGAATGAGATAAGGTTAGGATAGTGAAAGAGTTAAGAGATAGGACTACAATAGTGAAGAGTCTAAGAAGGGAGTAGATGAGGATTTGAAGAACTTTATATATGGCGTAATAAACTACCTCCGAATTTTTTATTTTTCTAGTGGTTTAATTTATTTGTCACATTATTTATATTTAAAGTAATACTATATAGATTATAAAAGTTTGATGATATAAAAATATGTGATAAAACGAATAAAATTAAATCCAATTGACTGTGTTTTTTCTTATAATTATCGCACTAAGTAAAATATTATTGAATAATAAACAATGAAAAAATTAGTTTGCGTGCATAAATGATTTTTTTTGGAAAATTTTATCTTAAAATTACAAGCTTTCTCAATTTTGCTTTTAAAAGTTTTTTTTATTTTCTTTTTTCAAAGAGATCAACTTTAAACTGAATTTTTTAAAAGATTTTTTGACCCGTAAAATAGGTCATCTTCGACCTCTTTGATTTTTTTAATTTATATTTATATTATAATTCTTCTTCATCATCATTCCTAGTATATCCCGCTCATAGAATTTACATTTATTTATTTTATAATTACTATCATTATAAAACAAATTATTCTTCCTTCCACTTTCTTTTTTTTTTTATCCTCTATTTAAATGGTTGGTGAATTCAAAATCTTTATCCTTTTATGTTTTCTCTTTGCTTCGAACATGATGAATTTGCATAATAGAATTTCATTAAAATGATAAATTAATAAAATGGTCATTTAATAAAGTTAGACTTTATATATTGGGGAAAAAGATTGAAACTGATGACATTTGAAATGGTAAATCGCATAAATATACATACAACAACCTTAAAGCTTCGAATTTGATGTTTGCTATCGTTTTATGCAAAAAGATTACGATAGAACAATTTGAATTTTTCAAAAGTTTTGATTATCGCGTGGAAAACCCAAAACCTCAGAGTTATCACGTTGAATTTCCCTATGAATAAATATGACTAATAATCATATTCTATAGCATATCAAAACGTATTATAGGATCTTACGATCGATCCTATGACTCGATCCTATTAATTTTAATCTTACCCTCTTATCAATCTTAGGTAGGATTCCGATTCTAACAACCTTAATCGAAATCAATAAACGGTAAATTATAATTCCATCAAAGATTAACATTAAAGAAAATCCAATTACCTAACTTAATTCAATAAAAGAAAATAAGAAATCCAGGCTAAAAGTCTGTTATTGAAGGATTGGAAATTTAAATAAACAGGATCCATTCCCAGATCCCAGGGGTGTACTACACTACAGGAAACAACCAAGACCAACATAGCATTTGACTCTTCTACACTGATAATCAAGTGTACTAAAAGTATATGCAACCAAAACAGTAAACAGGGAGCAATCTTTACAATGAACCTAAAAGATCTCTCTCTATATATATCCAAAACCAAGTAAATATTTCAATACCAAACTAGGATGATGAAGGCTTCATCATCTTCACCTTTTTCAACAGCTCCTTTACTTCATTTTCAAGGTTACATTTTGCCTCCTGTGACATCTTACCATCCTTGTTTGCCGTCTTTGCTAACATTGATGACAACGATTCGAGCTTCTGCCTGATAGCGACTACTTCAGGGGGTTGTTCACTTGGGGGATTCACAGCAGGAGGTTTGGCGGGCGATTTGGGTTCATTTGTTGCCTTGGAAGCTTTCATTTTCTTTTTGTTCTGCATGTCGTCTTTCTTTCCCTTTGACGCTGTAGGGTTTAGGATTTTGTAGCTTACTTTCACGTTTCCAAACGGAGCGCTCTTTCGCATTGTCTTCATTGCAGCTTTGGCAGACGAACGAAGAGCAAACACTATCTTTGCTGTCGATGATTTTGCAACTATCTCGGTTTCTGACTTGTTCACGTCACCAAACTTGGAGCACATTTCTATGATAGCTTCCTTTGTTGGCATGGAGAAACCTGCAGGAAATGTAATCATAAGGGCTGTGGATGATGAAGACAGCCCACAGGGTACTTCATGTTCAGGCTTTGGCTCCAACTTCGGCTTTTCAGCCTTCAAGGCACTTGTTTTAACGGGTTTTGACTTGGGTTTCCGCTGATCACCATCATTCCGAACCTTTTGGTTGGATCCATGCTTGGTACCTGATGAATCGCGTACTCTCTTTCTCTTGTAGGAACTATGGTCAGGCCCATCTTTGTAGTTCGAGTTCCTGTAGGAATATAGAAATCCCTTGATCGAATCAATGGACTTGTCATTCTTTAAAGATAGTGGATCACGAGCAGCTGAGTGAATTTCTCTAAGAACACAATTCAAAGAACCAATACTTTTCACGGGCCCAGCAACTTCAGAACTCGGAGTTGACTGGTTTCCATTGTGATCTGCATGATCGGTCTTCACACGCTTGCAACTTGAGTCCTTGGACGACCTCTGAAACTTTTGAGAACTACATTTCGCTAAGCGAGGGGAGCCCACAAACTTATCAGATTCTTTGTCCATCTTCTCGCCTGTCTTGGTAACATCAGAATACGCGAGACCAGCTTGATCTGACCCGTTTTCAGAACACGAACTTCTTTGCCTTTGCAGCTGCATTGTGTAGGGAGGAGACAAGTACTTGCTCAATTTCCTTTCTCTCGGAGAGACCCTCCCATATACCTCTTCAACCATAGGTCCACTATTAATGCTCAGGCTGATACTCTTTTTATTCACCTTAGCCACCTTGTCCTTTTTCTGTTGCTTTTCTGTCTCACTTCCATCTTTTGTCTTCCTCGCACTTGACCGAGTCATCACTTGACTTTCATTTTCGTCATTCGTCTTCCGTTTTCTCCTCCCAGACATTCCAATTAACTTCCCTGATTGCTCCCCATCTTTTGGATCTCTGTCATTCCCAACCACCTCATGCACGGATGATTGATCCTCATCAGGAATCTGCCGTCTCTTCTTTCTAGATTTCACCACTGACTTACTTACGGGTGTTTCTCCGTCACTTCCATTCATGTTCCTCTGCAACTCATTTCCCGTGTCTACTACTCCCAACAGTTCAGTAATGGTCTTAGATTTTCTTCCTTTCTGAGAGGTATCAAGCGGTGTCAGCGACAGCAACGACCCATTTTGTCCTTGATTCTGACTTACAGTCCCTATGTTATAATCCCCATCGTCCGGACCACGAAAACCAGTTTCACTAGGCACACTATCCACAGTATCTTCAATGCTCATGGGTTCACAACATATAGGTAAAGAGTAGCCAAACTTCGCATGAAAAAAGGCCGATAACCAACTCTTCAGCACTGTTAGCTCGAGTGTATTCATTACAAAACCACAAGTCGCCAAACGTTTAATATCAGCAAGCAATGCTGATGGAGTACATTGATCAGCTGAATACATGGAAATCCCTTTCTCAGGAACACGAACCCCTTGTTTGACACCCCCATTCACAACAAAAGGCAGAGAACTTCCTTCTCTAGCTCTTGCACATGAACAAGTCATTTGTAGCTTAAAAAGAGTACCAAACTGATTCAAAGCTTCCATTACAGCACTATCAAAGGTTTTCAAACTGCTTTGCTTAGACATCTCTTCAAAATTCTCTTCAAAAGGCTTCAACTGAGAAGGATCACACCAAGCAAATGTTCTATCCCCAAAATATGCAACTAAAAGCTGCCCTTCATGCTTGTACTTCAAAGCAAATTCCGATGCATCCGAAGGGTCGTATATCCTCCCAGGCCACCAAGGATGACTCTTAATCTTTCCCCAAACAAAATCCCCAACAGAAAAAGTATTTTCTTCATCATCTTCATCAACATCGTCCCTTGCTTTTCGCTTAACCTCCACATCCACACCCTCAATATCCTCTTTCTTAGCTCGATTCCTCGTCCTCTGAGCAATGCCACCCAATTTTGCATCAGACCCAGTATTTCCATCCAAATTCCCATCTCCATTTCCACCAAATTTAACATAATTACTCTCTTTTGACATCTCACCACCATCATTAACAATACTTTCCTCATTCTTCCCAGTTGAAACCTCCTTAGAAACGCCTACATCTTCCCCACCGACACTACCATCAACGGAATTAACAACCTTAACACTTTGTTCTTCCGAAACCCCACTATTATTTCCCTGATTTTTCGTAATTTGAGTACTCATACAAGTTGAATTTGTCAAATCTAACTTATCTTCCTTTAAAACAGAAGAAACTGTTGACTTTTCAACCTCAACTAAGGGTTTTTCTACTACCATCTTATCATCCTTGTTATCCATTAATAGAACGTATAACCCTAAATTTCCTCCCCAAAAATCAAACCTAATTCAAACACAGAAAAAAAAATCAAATTCCAGTCAAATGTTTAACCTTACATGAAATCAAATCATAACCCACAATTTAAAAAGAAAATAAAAAACCCATAAACATATAAAATCTCAAAATCACGATTAAATTTATAAAAAAAAACCCCATAAATAAAATAAAGACAAAAAAACAAGGCACAAACACTTTATTTGATATTTTTAAGGTTGTAAAGAAGAGAGAGGAAGAGTGGAATTACCTGCTTAAAGAGAGAATTTGGAAATCTCCACAGCAGCAGCTCAATGGCTTGACTTGCGTTATAATTACAAAGCCCGAAGATATTTCACGCCTCTCATTTTATTTTGTTTGAACTTCCTGAATAAAGTAGAACTACCTCTGCTCTCATAAACCCTCATTTCTTTCTTGCTGGAAAATACTATTTCCTATTCATAGAGAATGAGACATTTTCTTGTTTAGTCGATTTACTGAAAATGACTCATTTTTATTTTTATCATTCTTTTTTACCTTTTACTCTTACTACAACTACACAACGACTCAAAAATATCAATAATCTTTATAGAAAAAGAGTGTTTTCCGCTCACTCTTAAGTGGTTCTCTCCTCCTCTTTGGTTTTGGTGCAAAAATCAAATGTCTCATTCTCTATGAATAGGAGGGAATATTAATTATACACCTCCATCTATTTGTAATAATTCTTGATTAGTGATCATAATTTGTAAATTATTATAAAAAAAAATAATGATAAATAAACAAATTCAAAAAGGTAAATTAATTAAAATTATAAAACTTTCATCCTATTAAAATCTACCACATAAGGGTTTTGTTAACTTTATAAATCACCGTAATTTAGTAATATCTTGTCATCCATTTCTATAGGATAGTTTACATAAGAAATGTTCAGAGAAATTAAGTAAAGTTAAATCTTTTAGATAAAGGATATTATTTTGTTGAATAATAAAATTAACAGATAAAAGTAGTAGGCATTAAAAGTATATATATAGTAAAGTTAGTGGAAATAATATAGAAATCACAAAGTTAAAATTATAAAACATCTTTTAGATAAAGAATATTATTTTGATTTATTAATGGAATAAAAATTCTCTTTATTATCTATTAGATAGAGGATAGAAATCACAGAAATAATAAAATTAGCCGATAAAAGTAGTAATCTTTTAGATAAAGGATATTATTTTAATTTCTAATTATTTTCCAATTTCGAAATTTTCCAATTCCGATAAAAGTAGTAATCTTTTAGATAAAGTAGTAATCTTTGGAAGATGTTTTGCAATCAACCCTTATAACTATTACTAAAACAAAATACTGTTGACATCATCATTGACAATCTCAAAAGAAATTTTCCACCAATATTCAATGATGATATCATTATTTTTATGTCTACTTTTATCTATTTGACTTTATTACTCACATTTAATGTATTAATTTGAAAATCATATATATTATTTTTTTCAAATATTTATAAAATCTTTAATCTAAATTATTAAATGAATATTATTCAGTGTATTTGGATATTTTGAGATGGTTTAAACATAATATACTTTTGTTAGGATTTTTTGTTATTTATAATAAGTTGCTTAAATGAAATGCTTAATTTTAATATGATTCAAGTAATGAGTATTTTATGTAGGTGAATTATATTTTTCATGACAAAAATTATTTTTTCGTTTAAACTTTTATAAAATAATTTTACATATTTTTTTGTTAAATTTGATTTTCTAATTTATTTTGGAAAAAGTTTAACAAAATCATGCATCGCACGCAGTGGCGGATCTAGACTTCACACTCTCTAGGGGCACCAATATTATAGATGAAAGTTTGCAAAAAAATTCGGCATAGTTTCATTTGCAAAATGAACAACCAAATCAACAAAATGTTCTTTCAACATTTACATATACAATAATTTCAAGTTAAGACCAATCAATTAATGTCATCTCACCAAACGGTGGCATGGCAACCCAAAACATAAGCGACTAAGCATACAAAATAACAAACCTACTATAGTTGTTCACGCCTAATTTTCATATTTTGGAATCGTTGTACAATAGCATCAATACTAACATCAAAAAACAAATCTTTCTCTAAGTAAGTAACTAAGCTATCACTCAACAGTTGATCCCCCATACTATTTCGCACTTTACTTTTAACATGATTCATTCCAGAAAATGTTCTTTCAACAGTTGCAGTCGCCACGGGAAGAAGCAAGACTAATTTCAGTAGTAAGTAGACATCTATATGTGTTTCATGCTTCCCTGTCTCAACTAGTTTTATTGATAGTTCATTGAGAGTCTTCACATCTGAGAACCGCGCATTATATCTCACATCACTGATGAACTTTTCAGTGATTCCTCAAAGAATATCAAATCTTCATTACACTACAAAAAATGTTGTATTTAGGCACACTTAAAAATGCATTTAGGCACACTTAAATGTGATGCTGCACAACTTAGCCACGCTTAATTAAGCGTGGCCTCTGCTTGTGTTACTAAATTTTCAGGCACGCTTATTAAGCGTGGCTAAAAGTGCTATTAAGCGTGGCTAGTTGCTCCTGCAGTCACACTTATAAGTGTTGGAAACTTTCCTCACTTTACAAGTGTGGCTACATGATTTCATGGGCTATTGTTTGCTTTTTTGTTTGCCACACAAGTAAGAGTGACTAATGAACATAACTAATTTATTAACTAATTATGGCGGTAATTATTATTATTATTATTATTATTATTATTATTATTATTATTATTATTATTATTATTATTATTATTTTTTTTGGCAAATAAAAAACTTTTTCATTCACCAGAAAAAAGTCAAATACATCAAAATAAAAGATACTCGGAAAAAACCTATTTGCATCAGTAAATGACATAATGGTCAGCTAAACAAGATAAACAATGCCCACATAAATACACCTAATTAGCATCTAAGTAAATGACAAAAGCCAAGAGCAGCAGCCTCCACTAAAGATGCATCATCATTTGCACAAAACAGCAACAATGTAGGCAGCACCTAGAATCCAGCACTCATAGCATGTTTGTAAAGCAACAATTGTAGCATACAACGATATCAGCTATTTGGACCAGAAGACAGCAGCAACAATGTTGCATAAGAATCAGCAATTAATAAACTTGGCCACATCATAAATCAGCAGGAGCAGCATCACTAGTAACGCTATTCCAGCAGCTCCAAGGCAGGACAGCACAGCCAGCAGCCTCACGAAGAATTAATGATACCAGCATCTCTGATCAATGCAGCATCAACTTCCAGGGAGTATCAAAACCGGCTGTAGCAACAACTAGAAAAAAAAAGTTTTTGTGCAGCCTGCAGCAAGAAGATCAGCAGCCCAAATAACGCAATAACAAGCAGGTAGCAGCATCATCACCCAGCAGGCAGCATTCAGATCACACAAGCAGCAGGCAACAGCTTAACAACCCAATGCATCAAACCAAAACATCAGCAGGAATGGAATTCCTTAAGCATTCATAGCAGACAGCAACTCAATCTAAAATTCAGTAGTAAACTCAGTAGAAATCACCATATTAAAAACAGCAACTGCACTTTGCATCAACATATCAGCAACAAGCAGCAGCAATCAGCATCGAATCAAGGCAAATCATCAACAAGCAGCCAGCAACATTAATTCCAGCATCAATCATTAGGAGCAATCAGTCCATAACAGCAACATTCATGAATGACAGCAACACTCAGCGTCATTCAGTAGGTTGATGCAAAACATTAGGCTGATGTACTTTGGAATCTCACAGTATGCATGCAGCAGCAGGCGTGCACCCATCAGCAAAACAAAAGCCCACACAGCTCAACCAGCAAAATCAGGTACATCGACACCATACAAGAAAAAGAAATCTTAGATCTCAAAAAAAAAATAATCAAACCTGCATAGATGCGATATTCCCTTCAGACAAAGCAGCCTGCTTCTTCAGAGCATCAAGAGAACCAACAAGTGTCTCAATTTCAGAATATTTAGCAGTTAGTGCTTCAGCCATAATTGACTCAAGCCTGTTTGCTTCAGCTTTAGCAGCAGATAACTCTTGCTGCAGTTGCTTTATGCGACCCTCAAATGATTTGCTGAGCTCCCTCTGCCATGGAAAACTTCAGAAATATAAGAATACAGTGTATAACATATCTAAACAAAAAATTGTGTTGAGCCTAATAAAACCTAAGTGGAAAAGGAGAAGTTTTACTTCCGCAGTCAGAAGCTCTTCTAACTGAGCATTTTCAGACTTGTATTCCTGAAGACGGGATGAAAGTCCAGCACAAACCTGAAAAAACATGTCACATTTTAAACAAGTGTCCAGTAGGATTTTCTAAAAACTATATAAGTAGAAATGTTACTCTGCAGTCAACAAAAGTAAGATAAGGGTGTACAGAAGACGGCCATGATTTTTAAAAAGTTAATCTTGCAAAGTGTATAGAAAAAAAATGTACAAAATTGCCAGTAGGAATGCATTTTAAAGCTAGTTTATTCCTGTCAAACTAGCAGTTCAATCTCCACTGCACAATGTTCAACATTTGTCACAATTTAGCAGTATTTGAAAGCCATGAGCTATAGTTTTGGGTTCATGCATTTTGCTACCTTATATACCTTAAACCACTTTAAGCACAGTGCAACCTGTCAAACTAGCAGTTCAATCTCAGAACTATGAAGGAGATTTTATGGCTTGTAGTGCACCAAAGCCTAAGTTACAGCCTTTTTTCAGGGATTTTCTTGCTTTTTAGACCAAATTAAAAGTGGGTTTTTATTCTTTTATTGAAATTTTAAAGAAAATCTTTCAACTTTAACTTTAGTTTTAAAGTTTAAGTGTTTTTATCTTCACTTCAATTCAAGGTTTATACCCTTATTTAGGGTGAAATGAAAGATAGGTTTTCATCTTTTGTTGAAAGTATCATTTTTAATGAAATGTTTCAAGCTTGATGATTGATAATTTTGTGATCTCTGATATACCTGAAAACACGGCAGCCCGTAGCCGTAGGGTGGTCTTGGTGGTCTGGAGCAGGTCGGCAGCAGCAGGCCGGTGCAGGTGCAGCCGCAACTGACAGATAATGGTGGGTTTATTTTTAGGGTATGGAACTTAGGGGAATTGAAAACCCAAACACGCAAAGAAAACAAAGGAAACGCCTCTATACCCAATCAAGTTTTCTTGATTACTAATTCAATCCTAATAATTCAAAAAATTCAGACTTTCCATAATTCTAGAGTTCAAGGGAAGAGATGGAAGAGCCATTAAATTGCATCCTTAATAACTTCAAAAAAAACAATAATAATTTATAATTTAAATTTCTTACCTTAGAGAGATGAAGCCCCAAGATAAATTGTAGATTATAAGCCAAATGATTTTAGAGGAAGGAAATAAAATTAAGAAATTAGGGTTCTTAGACTGTGGCCGTCGAGTGGGAGTTTTCAGAATGAAGAATTAGGTGAATAGGGTTCTTGTGGCATGCGATTTCTTAATATATCTTCAAACTTTATTTTATTTTTTAAGTTGTCTTTAGCCACGCTTCTTAGTGTGGCTGATTTTGAAAACTTTATGTTCTCAGCTGTGTTTTAGCCTCACTTATAAGTGTGGCTGAATTGATTATATATTTTTTAATTCTCCTTTAGCCACGCTTATAAGTGTGGCTGAATTTATAATATTTTCACATTATTTAATTAACGTGTAGCCACGCTTATAAGTGATATTATTAGTCTCACGCTTAATAAGCGTGCCTAAAATGCAATAAGTGAGACTAATTGCAACAATGTCTGCCACACTTAAATAAGAGTGCCTAAATAAGTGTAGCTACATGCAACTTTTTTTGTAGTGTTAAGAAACTCGTTTGGATAAAATTTTGCAAGTAGAACCAATTTTTTTGTATCAAAAGATGAGAATCCATTATTAGGATTAAAACAAGACATACAAATAAGCAACTCTTGGGTTCTCTCGCTGAATCGATTGTCAAGTTCTTGTAACTGTAGATCAATCACACTTAGAAAAACTTCAACTCGATAATGATGAAGATTTGTCACTTGAGGAGCTTTACCACGAACCATCTTCCTTCCACCACTCTTATGACTAACATACAAGTCTTCCGTATTTGGAATATCACAATCATACTCGGTCATGAATGAAATGACTTTGTTCAAATGATCTTCCCAACCATGATCTCGGAGTTCCTGCAATTGCTTTTTGGTTCGATCAACCATAATCATTGCATTTACTATATCTTGATCCTTTTTTTGCAAGCTCAAATTCAAGGAATTTGTCAAACCAAATATAGATCCCATCAAATGTGCTATAAAAACAAAATCAAATGACATCAACATGCCTATGATTGTTTCAGCTTTTGTTCTATCAGCCTCATGAGCAATTCCGATGGAGTCAAGGGACTCCAAGAGTGGTCGAAACAAACCAAGCACATTTTTTAAACATTTAAAATGAGTGCTCCAACGACTATCACCGATGGATTAAACTAAGCTCTTGATTCAAACCAGTTCCTGTCTCAAGATCACCTAATGACAATGCCTTAGCAACCCGAGCTAATTGTTTTTGACGAAGAAATTCTTTTCTTTTGGGTGAGCCACCAACAAAATTCAAAAGAAGTAGAAGGACTTCATCAAATAGCCACCGACACTCAATATTTTTTTTGGAAGTTGCTACTAATGCCAATTGAAGTTGATGAGCAAAGCAGTGAACATAATATGCAAATGAGCATTCATTCAAGATTAAAGTTTTAAGGCCAGCAATTGAACCTCGCATGTTGCTAGCACCATCATAGGATTGACCCCTAACTTTAGAAAGAGTTAAAGAATGTTCCATAAGCATGGATTCAATTGCATTTTTAATAGTTAGAGAGGTAGTGTTAGGAACATGTACAATGCCAAGAAAACGCTCCATTACTCCACCACTTTTGCTAACATACCGCAAACAAACTGACAACTCTTCTTTATCAGATATATCTGCAGACTCATCAGCAAGAATAGAAAAACATTGATCACCAATTTTCGCAATGATTGCTTTAGTGGTCTCTTTTGCACAAGCATTAATGATATCTTTCTGTATGGAAGGAGAAGTCAATTGACAATTTTTAGGGGCATTATCCAACACAACATCTTCAACATCAGTTCTACCTTCTGCGTGAAACTTCAAAAGTTGAATGAAATTACCCCTATTCAATGATTCTTGTTTCTCATCATGACCCCGACACGGCATGCCTTGAAGTATAAGCCACTTCAAGCACTTAACAGAAGCTTCCAATCTCCTTCGATATTTGATTTTTGTTTCTTCATCTTGCTTATGTAAAGATGTTGCAATCGAACTATTTTGATTCTTGAAATCTTCAAGTCTTTTCATTGCAATTCGATGAGCACTCATATTTGCACCAACATGTAAATCAAAATAATTTGCCTTTTTCCAATTGCGAAATCCATCAACCACAAAAGAATCTTGTCCAACATTATCATCCTTGAATAAGTAACAAGCAAAACAAAATGCTGCATCTTTATCAACACTATATTCAAGCCACATTTTGTATTTATCAAACCATTTCCAATTAAATCTACGATTTTTAGACCCAAACTTTGTGAATTTAAATTCATGTTTATAAGGTTGACAAAGATCTCTTGAACAATATTCTCTTCTAACAATATCTCGGTCACTTGGATGGAATTTAGACATCCTTCTCCTTTTCCCAGGGTCTTGAGGAAGATTCAAAACATCAATAGAAGTTAATCTTTCTTCATTTGCCGAGTTTGGGGTTTTGAAAGTTGTAGTTTCACTCTCTTTCTCTTCATCTTGAGAAGAAGGAATAAACGACGGAGGAGGATTATTTGGAAGGGAGCTTGGAGTCGAGTTATCATCATTTTCTTTACTCAAACGTTTTGCAAAAAAAAAGAAGTAATATTCCTTTCTTTTCTCTTCATTATTTTCAATTCTAGCAAGAACACATAACACATAATACATTCAATTATACACTCATCACCAATTTACCAAACACATTCGCAAAATACAATCACAATTCACAAACAAAAACAATTGACATTTATAATTCATTTCCACCAATAATTCAAGAAACTCCAAAATCTGATTATCCAAACACATTCATTTATTCACAATCACAATTCACAAAGGCTATAGCACAATAACATTAACATAATAACATAACATCTAATATATAATTTTATCAAAGAAACTACTTTAAAATTTGAAATAAGGAAATAAAATCCCTAATTTTTGGGAATTAGGGTTTCAAAAAATAACATACCTGTCACAGTGAGAACAGCCGGCGAGGACAGACGTGTCACGTGAGACGTCACAGTGGTGGGCCGGTGTTGGTGGCCGGTGCGACTGCGAGGAGAGTGATGGCGATTGGTGAGCGAGAGTCGAGACTGAGTACAGTCTGTACAGAGACGTCACACTCACAGACCGACAGACGTCACAGTCGAGTGTCGACTCACAGCGAGAGTGGTCTCCGGTGGACTGTGGTGGCCGGTGGGAGTGTGAGACAGCCGTCAATGAGAGAGAAAAGGGTTTGTAAATTTTTTAGTGTGAGAAATGAGAGAGAAGGTTACTCTCCTGCTTCCTTGAACCCCTACGCGCGTTTCAGATTTTTTTCCTTATTTTTTATTTTTTTTAAAAAATTTTTTTTTTGAAGTCTATAGGGGCACGTGACCCCATGTAGGGGTGTTCAAAAATATCCGAATTCAAAACCCGACCCGGTTTATCCGGTATCCGGTTTTAAAAACCGGATTTTTGACCCGAATTTTGAAAAGCGGATATTCCGGACCGGGTACCCGGTTTATAAACCGGATATTCGAGTCGGAACTGAATACGCATTTTTATAAATTCGGGTACCCGGTATCCGAATTTTTATTTTTTTAAAAAAAAAATTAATTTTTTTTAATCCCAGGGATAGGGCCGGCTGCTGTGCTGGTTCTTTTCATTGAGTCTAAATTCAATTTTTTAACCCTAGGTATTTAAACCCAAAGTTAACCCTAATTCTCCCTCTCTCCCTCATCCCTTCAGTTTACTCTTCACTGCCGTTTCTTACTTTCTTCTGCTACTCTCTTCTTCTTCCTCACAACACTCCATTCTCTACCCTCATTATCATTTATCAGTCATCTTCCTCACAAGTAACAAGTAGTTCAAGAGTCGACACTCACCAAAATCGTTCAGAGGTATGTTTGTTCTAATTTTTAATATTTTAGTTGTTTTTTTAATTTAAGTTTTGATTTTTGTTTGTTAAATTAATTTTTAGAGATTCTTTACAATTTTAAATTGAAGATCTACATGGATTCTTACTTTGTAATTTAATCTTTCCATTTTTTTTATTTTTAGAGATTCGTTTTTAGATCTAATTTAATCTGATTTTCGTTTTGTGTTGAGTATTAGAATAGTGCCTGGATTCGTTTTTTTTTTAATTAGAATAGTTGCTGACTTGCTGATTCAAGTTCTGGTGCCTGGATAGTGGATTCAACTAAATTTTATTTCGTTTTTGTCTAAATTTTATGTTTAGAGATTCGTTACTGATTTTTTTATTTTTTTTTTTTGTGTTGAAATTTAATCTTGCCATTTTTTTAAGTTACTGATTTTGAGTTGAAATTTAGTTGTTTTTTTTTTCTTTACAAATTCGTTTATTTGTTAGTATAAATTTTAAATTATTTTTCAAGTGATTATTTTCAATTGATTATTTATTTTTCCTTTAACCTAATATTATTCGTAAATTTGGTTTAGGTAATCCATTGACTTTGGAGCATCCGAAGGTCATAATTGATGAGACTCTTGACGACGTTGAAGATGATTAGTGGAGCTTGAAGTTTCAACTCATAAATTTTAATCGCTTGCTTTCACTATCATATTAGTTTGATGTGTATTTTTATGAATTTACGATTGTCCATAGATTGCATTTTAGACCAACTAAGTTAAGTATTTCTAAAGATTTTTTAGTTGAATTATATATAAAAAATGCTTAAAAAATAAGAAAAAAAAATATTTAAGACACAACACCGGGTACCCGGTTTCTGACCCGGTTTAAACCCGGTATCCGGATTCCGGGTACCCGGTTTAGACCGGGTCGGAACCGGATCGCAAAATCAGGTATCCGGAAAAGCGGGTACCCGGATTTTCGGAACCGGGTCGACCCGGTATCCGCTTTTGAACACCCCTAACCCCATGTGACCCCATATAAGTCTGCCACTGATCGCAGGGGTACTATCTAGTACCTAATAAACATCAACTAACAGATATATTTATGAAGATTATGCGTTCAACTTAGTTTAAAAAATTAGCTAGTTTCCTGAGAGACCGTCTTTCTGAGAGACGTCTCTCAGGCCCAATCTATTAAAACTTATTGTCTATATTTACTCTATATTTTTCCTAATGAGCCAACCCAATTAGAGATGATCTCTTATAGAGACTGTTTCTCACAAGAATTTGTGTTAAGAAATTTATATCCAAATTAGGAGTTAATTTATCCACCTCCGTCCTCCTAGTTTTAGGGGATATTATGACTTATGAGTTATGATTTTGTTTCGAACACATACATTATGTACATAAATCATCATCATCATCCTACCCAGTATATCCCGCACATAGAAAATCTATGGACAGGGTCTGGGGAGGGAAGGACGGCAGCAACTCATACCCGTGAAGGAGAGCACGGCCAAAGAAAGGAGTCCCCCGAATCCGGAAAAGATAAGGAAAGATAGAGATTTAAATTGAGTACATAAATGATCAACAATAAATAATTTATAGATTAAAATTGAGTCAGCCTAATAGGAATAGTCTCACCAAGACTATATTAATTAAAAATTTATGTGTAACATATATTATCCGTCGCAGATAAAACAAAACGGAAGAGTAAAAAAAAATTTTGTAGACTATAATTCATATATTATATTATGCCCAATCAATCATGTGTTAAAAATTAATAGTATTTATTTGATGAGAATTTGAAGAGATAAGATGTTTACTCAAGCTCAAACAAATATTCATACGTACAAGTCAAATATACAACGAAGGGTCCATAGCTCAGTGGTAGAGCAATTGACTGCAGATCAATAGGTCACCGGTTCGAACCCGGTTGGGCCCTGATGTTTTCATCTTTTTAATTCCTTCATGTTCTATATAAGTTTAAGCAAATTTACCCAAGTGTCATTGTTCAGCGGAAAATATTTAATGGTTTGTTGAAACGATGATTATTAACTGATTAATATCATTTTTTTTGACAATCTGTTAATACTAAAATAATGTCAATAAAAGAGTGTTTACTTTAACTGATTTCATTGTTTAATTATACAACTAAACTTGAATGAGAATTGGATTTTGTCTCACTTAGAATAATTATCACGTTCTCAAACAAGAAAAACTAGATTAATACTTACACAAACACAACCCCTACCTTTTAACAAAATAAATTAATAAATTTAACTGATGAAGAAGATTATTTTTATTAATGTTTTCAAGTCAAAACCCTTCGTTGTGATTAATTTACTGATCTAGATGCCTTTTTTTTTTTTTTCATATTTTCATGTTTGTTTTTTTGCTTGGTGGGTTCAACTCAATGTTGGTTGTAGAAATATGTAGTTGTCTGTCATTATCACCATATTCGATGTATCCTAAAAATTATAGTTGGAGTCTGGGGATGAAAAGATAGCGGCAAGCCGGCAACTCATATAAATAAGTGTCCCCGACTCGAGAAACACTAAGACAAGTTTTTACAACGGAAAAAATAAATAAAAAGCATATAGATAAAATAAATAAGTAAAAACAATTAAAAAAATAATACTAGTAATAATAATAGAAACGAGAAAAAAGCAAGATAACAAGAACGCCCAAGAAATGGACTGTGGATTTGTTATTGTGAAAAGTTGGTAGTTTATGTGTTTGTTTCCGCTGTGCTCTGAGACTCTGAGTTCTGTTGTCTTTCTGTTTTGGGTTATCTTGTTGCCAACTTGCTTCTGTTATTGCATTTGTTCAACTTGTGCTATGTTTCCTGCTAGGATTCTACCCTTGTCTTGTTCTGCGGCGCTGTGGGTGGCACCTAGGGCGCCATGTCAAAAAAAAAAAAAAACAAAGTTAATGGTTGTAGAAAGGTATATATGTGATGCATTACAATGGAAAAAGGCTTAAATGTATTATTTCGCCCAAGGCCTCAAAATATCTAGGGTCGGTCCTGGTTCTGCATGGAGTAGCTGACAACTAGAAGAGTTAAAGTGTGAATTTTTGCTAACATGGAGTTCTTCGACTTATAGACTTACCTGCAGACAAGTGAAAATCTTAAAATCCGAACTCCAAAGACATAATATTCCATTTGGTAACCATTATTTTTATATGGAGATCTAAAATCGACTCTATTAGTATGATTTATTCCACATCAATCAATTAAAAATCATGTGCATACGTTATAAAATTGACTCTAATCTCTAACTTCTAAAAATTTGCTCGACGTTCATATTTCTTATTGTCATGGTAAATTTCTTACATATGTAAATCATGATACAACTGATCAGTATGTGGGAGACCAATTTTGTAATTTAATTAACTTATTTTACAGATACCAGTCTTATAGATTTGGATTCAAATTAAATACAAAAACGGGTCCATAGCTCAGTGGTAGAGCAATTGACTGCAGATCAATAGGTCACCGGTTCGAACCCGGTTGGGCCCTTATTTGAAGTTAAATTTTTTTAGGTGATTTTGAGGACAATTTCTGCCAACTCTGCAAGCTACCATGCAAAGGTCAAAAATGAAAGACGGGAACAGCCTCGAAAAACTCTTTCGACCCTTTTGATTATGAGTATTAAATGGTGGTAATGACTAATGAAAATGATTTATAAATATCTTTAAAAGTTTCATATCATTTTCATGGATTGTAACGAATTTTATTTCCATTACTACTATTTATTACCGCTCACGAAATGAGTTGTGTAAGATTATAATAGCGATCTTGTTCAATGGATTTGTTAGCCTTAAGTCCTTTGTGCCCCCTTACTGCTTAGGTGTGTAATATCTTTGGAGCATTACTAGTATTGCGTATATACACAAAATAATGTACAATTTAAAATGCTTGAAAAAAAATGATTTTTTTTAAAAAAATTATCTAATAGTATAATTTTATTTTTTTAGCAAAGACAACATTGATACATGTATTTTGTGACTTTAAATCAATAATCAAACTTATAGAATAAAGTTATATAAACATAGTAGGTTACAAAAATATATGACAAATGCAAACTTGATCATCGGGAAATACCATACATTGGACATAGTAACAAGACGATTTTGCATGTGACTTGTAAATTTTAGGCGAAACTCTCTTCCTAAAACATCATTTCTTCCCTACGCTTGGGATTGTATACCGGAAATATGTTTTGAGATACAAACAATTACACTAAATTTCGAGCACACGGATTTTAGAATAATGTAAGAGAAATTTAAAGGAAGAAGATACAAAAAATTACAAATGAGGATTGCAAGTTCTCGATTTAAAGTGGTAGAGAAGAAAAGAAATCAGAAATTTGCATGTGTATAAAGAATAACACACAAGCCTTCTATATTTATAGAATAGTACACACCATTTAACGAAACGCCATATTACTTCACGAAATACAAGATTGATTCACGAACCAATTCATCCCATATATCCGGTTAATATAACCATGTTAACCGTAACCGTAGTTATATTATAACTAACAAAATCAAATCAAACGAATATTGCAAAAACCAGCGCAAAACTCGTGACTAGTGACAAATTAAAGGTGACGACCCGCAAAAAGTGTTTTTTTTTTTCAAAACAGAAACTTTGCTTTTAAAAACTCACGACCCGCGAGCCTTTTTCCGATCAGCGAAAAACATTTTCCACAAAATAAGTAACTTTGCAATTTTTGGGATATTTCTAATTAATTAATTAATTAATTAATTAATTAATTAATTTAATTAATTAAACTTTCGATGACCATTATACACTCTAAATTACAACTATACAAACACACAATCCATATATAAACCGAGCCTCTTATAATTGGGGCCTAATGTAATAGTGGAATTAGGTATATAATTGAATACTAATAAAATAATTGTAACTATATATTTTTGCATTATTCGCTAATTAAAATATGCGGGTTTCTTCTTATAAAATTTGGTTATCAGATTGTATTTATTAAGGTAGCAAATTTAGCAAATGATCATTCTACTTCTAGATATTAGCACAACTGCATAAGAGTTATTCTAAAATAACTTAAAATAAACTTAAAATATATTAAAAATTATTTTAAAATACTTTGTAGTTATTTTTTAACTTGTATTATTTTTTACAATCAAAATGTGACTAAAATGTAATACTAAATTATTTAGGTATTTACATTTTTTAAATATGTTCTTTTCAAAGAAATAGAAAACATGATCTCTCCTCTCATTTTCTCTCTTCTCTTCCTTAAAAAAATCCTAACCTCCATTGTTGGTTTAGGGCTATCATCAACCTTTTGGTTCATGGTAAACCCCTAAACTTGTACGTTTTAAACGTTTAGAATATGATAAAAATAAATATTTGTCCTCTTCCTATAGGAGAGTTGTTTTACCCATTCATTGGGTTAATTCTACCCATATGTTGGGTTTTGGTTTCTCTCTTTGTGAGACTTTGGAGTTATGAAGTTTGGTTTGTAATTGATTCGTGGGTAGAGATTAATGCGATATTGCAGCAGACACCAAAATTGTAATTACTATTAACTACATCAAATTCAATTCTATCAAGACTACAACAGATCGATAGACCCCCTCGTAGAAGGCTGTGTCAAACAGCGATGTGGGAGAGGATGTTCAGAATTGTCAGATCTCATACACAACGATCGTAGTTTTGTTAATTTTGAATTATCTTTAGTTAAAGTTGTTATGTATTTGCTAATTTTTATCTCTGATGTAGATGTCGTATGACTCTTTATTAATGAATCAGATATTATTCAAAAAAAAAAGAATTAATGTTGTAGGCTAAATAGTGTAAAATAAAAAATAGATTGAAAATAGACTTGTCTTTAAACCCAGCCTAATCTGACACGAACCATTTCCGAGATGAAATATGTAAATTATAAATGAATTGAGATGTCAATTGATAAACTCTCGTTGAAATTACTACAGAGTCTAGAGCTTTAAAATGAGACAATTCAAAAGTTCGGATTTTTTTAATTTTAATCAAAAGTTGAAATTTTTAGAATCAAATCGATTAAAGTTGGGATATTTAATACAAATGTAACATGTATAAAAATTTAATTATAAAAATGTAACACGTATAAAATAATTTAAAATATATTATAAAAATTATTTTAAAATACATTGTTGCTATTTTTTCTTAATTAACTTACAATCATAATGTGACTAAAACGTAATGCTAAATTATACAAAGGTGTTTACATTTATTAAAAATGTTCTTTTCAAAAAATAATGTAAAATAAAAAATAGATTGTAAATAGCTTAATAATGTAAAACAAAAAATAGATTGTCTTTAAAACGTAATACTAATGTATCTATAACATAATGCTAAATCCTAAATTATTGAAATACCAAGGTATTTACATTTTTGAAAAATGTTTTTTTCAAAGAAATATAACGTATGATTTGGACAAAGAATTAATGTTGTAGGCTAATATTTGATAGTATTTATAGATATATCAAATTTGTTAATACCTAAATAATGAAAAACAAAAAATAGATTGAAAATAAACTTGTCTTTAAAACCTAGCCTAATTTAACCCGAACCATTTCAGAGATGATATACGTAAACTATAAATAAATTGAGATGTCAATAGATGAACTCTCTTTAAAATTTTAATCAAATGAGACAATCCAAAAATCAGATTTTTAAATTTTAATCAAAAGTTGGAATTTTTAGCATCAAATCGATTTAGTTGAGATATTTAAAGTATTTTACATAAAAATGTAACGACATGTATCTTGCGGCACACTTTATTGAAAATAGTAGAGATGTAAAAAAAATTAAATAGAAACTTTCATAATTGCGTGAAAAGCAATTGGGCGGGAAAATAAGTTCTCTAATAGTGACACGTTGCATAGAATTTTATTGCTTTAGTATAAGTTATGATTTTAATTTACTTTTATTTTGAATAATAATCAGTTTTCCTTGGTTATAAATTACCTAAACACCTTTAAAGTTAAAATGATACAAAGTTGGATATTTTAAAAGATAAATTAAAGTTGAAACCTTTATAAGCAAATTATTGAAAATTGGTACCTTTAAAACTAAATTTTCCTTATAATTATACTTAAATTAAGTAATCAGTTCATTGTAAGGCTTTCAAATTTATAGGGAAATTCTATGTGGTAATCCTAAACATTCGGCTTTTTCACGTGTTAGACAAACATTTTTTATAATCCCTATGGAGTCGTTGAGCTTCTAACTTTTCCAAGTGGTAGACAAAAAATGAGTTTTCTTGTTAACTTTACGCTATTATTACTCAGCGTAATGACATATTCAAAAAAAAAAAAAAAAAACAAACGTCATGATCACCATGATTAACCACATATTTTAAAATCTAGTCGAAACAAATATTTAATATATATAACAAAAAACATAACATTTTGTTTACCACGTGGAAAACTTAGAAGTTCAAAGTTACCACATGGATTTAATAAAACATTTGTGGAAAAGTGAAAATATCAGTGTTAACACGTGGAATTTCCCTAATTTATAATAACATATAATGGTCCATCTCCTGCAATCTGCATAAAGAAGTAGGAGTGCACACGGTTCGATTTGGTCTGGTTTGACACTAAAATCAGACCAAATAAAAAATTCCAGTCTATAAATTTTCCAAACTGGATACAAAATTGTTTCACAACGGTCTGGTCTGGTATGATCCACAATTTTTATTTTTATATTTTTCACAAATTAATATGTGTTTATATAAATATTTCGTACCTACAATTACCAAATATAATAATTTGTAATTAGTTGATTGCATTAACATTATTCAAGTATATATTACTGTACAAAAATACTTACACCTCGAAATATCTAGGTAGCAACATATTTTTTTTTAACAAAATTATGCTTTTGGTCATAAATCATAATACGATTTGCAGTCTGATTTGGTCTGAAAAATAAAAAATCGAAAACTAACCGTAAATCGTAATTTGTTTTGAAAAAAAATTAAACCAAACATTTTATACCGTAGATCAAATATTAAATTTACGGTTAGGTGAGTTTTGGTTTGCAGTTTAGACAAAACTTAAATTAGTCTCCTAAGAGACCGTCTTTCAGGCCCAATTCATTAAAGCATAATATCTACTCCTACTCTACATTTTCTTTATGGATCAGTTGAAGAAATTCTGAAACTTAAGAAGTACGAAGGAATACCGGAATAGATGACCCAGAATTGTGAATGGCGACGGTAGGAGGATCTAGTAGAGAAGGAACAGCCAAAGCAGCAGTGGCTGATCAGATTTCACAGTCCATCCAATCTACCTCCAATCTTCTTCAACTTATGCACCAATCTTCTCCTTCTCAGGCATTTTTCTATTCCTTCTCCCGATGATCTAATCCATTAGGAATTTATCATTCTTTATTCCTGAAATTTCTCAATAAATCCGACTAATTATTGTCTACCAGTGTTTTGTTATGGGAGTTAATTCTCTAAATTTCCACTGTTGTTGAATGCTAGGGTTAGTAAAGTTGCAAATTTGAATTTGTTGTCTTAATGAATTCAGCTCCGTTTTAAAATTGATTTAGTTTTATATTGTTCTTCGATCACATTTTCTCTGTTGTTGAATTCTAGGGTTTTTTTCCAGCTGCAAATTCGCATGTCATTTCATATTAAGTTTAGCTTCGATTCAAAATTAATTCATTTTAAATTGTTCTTCGATCATCCTTCGAAAATGGGATTAGAGAAGAGACGTGGATAAACAATATATATTGCTTATCTACAAAAACGATTGAATCTTGAGGCAACTTATGTCAGAACTAATTTTCTGTTGGCGAGCTGTTTAATTTTGCTTTCAACAATGAGCTTACTCTTTTTCGTGCTGTTAATGTCACTGCCAAGCTTTGCCATTGTGCTTAGCTGAAACTTTAATTTAATAAAATGTTTGCGTTGCCATATCTAATTTGATGAAGGAAGCTGGTGATTTGGTGTGAGCAAAGAAATTTTCAAGGTTATGTGTAATTGATGGTATATATTTTTATATGTGAATAGTTGTGGTTTGAAATGAATCAACATTTGAGGATAATAGGATTGAACAATCAATCTTATTTCTTTTGATGGATAAAAGTTAAAGTTACTTGGAAATGGCATGAATGGTTTATGAGGCAACAGAACAAGTGCATCAAAACTTTTGAATCCTAGGTGGTTAAAGCAAAATAATGTTCTCCTGGTTTCTAAGAGGGATCAGCTACCGTTTTCGCTATTGATGTTATGCCGGTAATGAACTGTTTAAAGGCATGTAACTAGTTGATGTGTAGCAAATCTACTCTAATCAGAGTAATGGCAATTAATTTTGTGATGTATGTGCAGAATGTTAAAGATAAAACCAAAGAAATTTCTATCGTATTAGCAAATTATTTGGTTGATTATGCTGCATTGTTCATGTAGGCCCAGTTAGCGAAGCTTCCCAAGAACCTTTTGGCAAAAACAGATATGATCAGAAATACTGGGCAAGTATGTTATCATTATCTGCAGGAACTATGTAAAAGTTAGCAGCAATGTTTTTTGTTTTTAATTCCTACACTCATAATGCAGGTTCTGCAGCAGCTACCTCTTGTGGTTTCATCACTTGATGCATATATGGATGATGGATTACAATGGTATAGTGCATATATCTAAAATATTTATCTTTGATGCGTATTCTCAGGAACTGTGCCATATGGATTTAGTGAATCCATATATTTTCTTGCTTTTCATCATATTCTTGGTTTTTGTGTTTGCAGCATTCCTCATTTAAAGACTGTAACCCAACTCCTAACAAACATGGAAAGCTCCCAACTCAAGTCTTCTCATTCTAGCCTTGACGAGTAAGGGAACAGGCAAGTCGCTCTCATCTCCTTCCCTCTAGACCTCCGATGAAAACTTTTTTTGTTCTTTATGTGATGGAAGTGTTTCAGGATCATGATTAATAATTTCCTATTCAGATTATCTGTTTGAACTTACGTTGCTAAGCTTTGTATTTGATGTCCATACATGTCTCTTGTTTGAAAAGTTGAAATTGGGTATTTTTAAGTTTCATGCATTAGCTTGTAAACTCATACACGTAAAGGAAATTTATTCCTTTCAGTTTCAAGAGGGGTCAATAGCCCAAACTTCAAAGTAGCCTAAAACTACCAACCTAAAGAGTAATAAGAGGGGTCGGTCGGTGGAGACTTGTTTTGCAAAGATAGCTAAGCCGCTTTATGATGAGCAAATTTTAATTAACCGCAAGCGCACGGTGTACGCGTAGTGCGGGTCGAACACAAGGAGGCTAAATAATTCCGAATTGTATGTTTATGACGAGCTAAAACAAGATTCAAACAAATAATATGGAATGATGTTCTAAACCTAATATGCAATTAACTAAGACAAGAATAAAAATGATGTATAACAATGATATGAAAAACACTAGGGCGTCGGGTATCACTCAATTCTAACATGGAATTCAATTAATTTCATGATTGTATGAAATTGAGCCATAAGTATGAGAGAACGTGATCTAATTAGTCTCAAGCTTCCGCTCTATTGACTAATATCGATTTAAGACCAACTAGCATTAATTCTCAAACTTCCGTTCTATTGGCTAATACTAGAAGGAATTTAACTTAAATATATCTCAATCCTAAGTTAAACCAATTCTCAAACTTCCGTTCTATTGAAAAGGCTAACAAAGATATTTAAATCAAGACTCATTAAGCATAGGTTCCATCATCGACTCAAATCGCACACAATCAATCAATAAAATATCAATCCATGCTTCGAATTAGGGATTTCACCCTAACCCTAGATAAGGAAACTACTCACTACTCATGATCATAGAAAACATACAACAAACAACAGATAATGATGTAAAAAGCAATAATGAAACAACAAAACTTACTAAATGAGAAAATAACATAAACTGAAAGTGCGGAATTCAAATTCTACAAAGGTTCTTCAATTATGCTTGAAAGAAAACTAAAACTACTCTAGAGAAAGTTACAGGAAAAAAAAATGAAAAACTAAAATCTGATTCTTTTTCAAGAAAAATAACTGCCACTATATAAAGTGGTTCCAAAAATTGGAAGAAAACCGTCAGGAAATAATGCCCGGATTGAAAGGCGACGAGCGGCGCTTTATAGGGCGACGATCGTCGCTCATCTGCTGGAGAATTCATCTCTGCTGCTATGGATAAGGCGACGAGCGTCGCTTATAGGGCGACGACTCGTCGCTCAGCTACGGCAAAATCATCATTAATTCCACAAATTGGCGACGAGCGGCGCCTATGAAGCGACGACTCGTCGCTAAGCTACGACATGCCATTTAATGCTGCTGAATTGTGCGACGAGCGTTGCACATGGAAAGTGGCTCGTCACTTGGCTCTTAGTTGCATTTCTCTCCACTTTCTTTGCCTTCTCCTCATCGGGACTAGCTTGTGGCTCGGTCTCTTCACGTGACAAGGGGTCTTAGGCTATTTCTCCAAGCCTTCACCCTCTTATAACTCCGAAATGTACCTAAAAACTCCGATTTTGCCTCAAAAAAAACATAAAACATGGAATTGACCACAAGAGACAAAATGTACACAAACTACAACAAATATACCTAAAAACCCACTAAAACTACAAATAAGGAGCGTAAAATGAACATGGATAAGTGCAAATAATTGCACTTATCAAACTCCCCCATGCTTAGCCTTTGCTCGTCCTCGAGCAAATCAAGGTGAAAACACAAGTAAAACAAGGCCAAGACACGGTCTCCAAAGCCTAAACTACTTCTTATGCCTCCCTTCCTAAACTCCTCTAATACCCGGTGTTCGCCAAGGGTCCAAATCATTCATACCACTTAACCCCTTCACTTGGCTAATACAACACACAACATAAACAAATGATAGACGTGGAAGATCAAATGACATCAAAACATCAAAAAGCAAAAACCCCTACTCTTCAACTTCCTTATATCTCCAAAAATGAACGTGAGAAATGAAAAATGTAAACAAAAATCTACTACTTATCCCTCCAATTGTGGCCTACCCAAATTCCTTCCTTATGTCTCCCACTTCTTATGTCGCCTCTCCAAACAAAATGAAAAACAAGTATACTTTGAATCTCTCTTTTTTCTCTCATTTTGCCTAGGGGCCCATTTTTGGGTTTTCACCCTAGCCACTAATTTACTTTTTCAAATCTCACTTGCTCACCCACTCATGCCGCTCTTTTGCCTAGGTCGCCCTTTCGGGTTTTCAACCTAGCCGGGTCTTTCTCTTATCAAACATGTTTTCTTTCCCTTTTTCCATGAAAAACAAAGTACAAACCAAGCTATAAAATGAACAAATACAAAGCATGATCAAGCTTAGTTCATACAAACATGTGGGATGGAGAACACGAATAAGCGAGCAATAGATTCCCTCATGCTTGCTTTTCGTGGTGGATGGCGATAGGGTGTTCAACAACCCTAGATGGAAGTAGGGTCTTTAGTAACCCTGGATATGACAATGAAAGCTCAAATGTAGAATGCATAGCTAACTAATAAGCACCAATGTTGAATCGGGATAACACCATCAATTGCAACATTACCTCTTAAAATGAACACCGGTTCTCCTTATGGCTCCCCAAAAGTAAGAGGCTTCCTAAACTAAAAACTGAGCTAAAAACTGAAAAACAAACCTAAACTAGCTAAGAAAAAGTAAAAGTACAAAAAAAAAAATAAAAAAAAATATCTACACAAAAGGTGTAGACTCCCCCCCATGCTTAAACCAAGCATTGTCCTCAATGCGTAACAGTATAGCAAAAAGAAGTAGACAATAAAACCATAAGCATACAGCTAGGGGAAGTCTAAAAAGGACACGTGGCCTTCAGTGACCACTTGAGGAGCCGCGCCTAAACCAGGAGAAAGACTTTCTCCTTGATCGCTTTGCCTCCATGGCGGCTTTCTTCTCTCTCTCTCGTTGGGCCTCCAAAGCAGCTATTTCGGCCCGAGGATCGTGGAACGGGTTGCCGCAGAATGGGCAAACTGGGCCTCTTGAGCCAGCATCACTTGACTCAGACGTGTATTGATGTCATACATGTCTGAGTCATAGGAATCATGCAGCGAGTTCCACTGGTATGTGCAGGTTTCGTGAAGGGTCTGCAGTTGATCATCAATACGGTCTACCCTTCCTTCGATGTTGTGAATCCGGTCCAGCATGTCAGTACGCCAGACTCTCTCCTCCTCATAATCATATGAGGGTACCTGCTGCTGTTGATACCCATAATAGGGCTCTCCCTGATAAGGTTGAGCCATATGGATATCCTCCTCCATGGGCGCGGCCTGTTCAGCATGGCCGGCCTCTTCCTCCTCTTCCTCATGTTCCCCCGCCTCCTCCTGTCTGTGGCGGCCACCCAGCATATCGACATCTCGTTGTCGAGTATACTGGATGACTCTATCGGTAAGCGTGCGGGCATCCTCATCCTGTGCAATATCAAACATATGCCCGGGGGTAGGGGGAAGGTAAAGCATCTGCCCGTTGGGGCAAGGGAAATATGGACCCTCTGGACCTCTATAAATAAAAAACTTGATATTCTTAAGGGCCGAGGAGTCATAAGTATTACCTGCGGTGGTATCAAGCGGAGCGCAGTCATTGGGGATATTAATCCCAAGACTTTGAACTAATAAATGTACCATACCACCGATGGATATCTTGCCCTTATCGGACGTTTTGATATCCAAGCACCGAGACACAAAAAGATGGACCCAATTGGGTACTGGCTAATCGGGTGTGCAAAGGGCATAAAAATGCCCTAACTCGTACTGCTGTGCCTGCGTAGGCTCACCTTGACCGAAGACGGTCATGGCAAGGTACCGGTACACATAACGCAGTGCGGGGTGCCAGATTCTACAGATCTTGTTCCCCGAGCGGGCGTAGGGTAGGCCACCAGTCATGTCGGACCAAAACCCACAGATAACTTCCTCTGAGGGAGCTAGGTACTCACCCTCTGAAAAACCCCACCTAAATGCATTGGCAATTTGGGGATACGTCATACTGTAAGTGCGATTAAAAGCATTGAAGGTGATGTAGTAGTATGCGTATCCCCTTGATGAAACATGACGCTCAAGGGTGGACAAAAATTCAAGGGTGAGTCGTGGGTATGTAACCCCACGGTTTCTAACTGAGGCATCTAACCCTCCCCTGCGCAGAAGGGTCATGACACCTCTTCTAGGTTAGTGACGGTAAGGGGGAGGGAGTCTAAGAACTTGGTGGTTAGGAGGGTCCGCCTATCAAGCTTTCTAAAGGTCTGGGTTTGGGATGGTGTGAGCACACATCCCTTGGTGTGGGTGGAGGATCGTCCTTGAGCCGTGCGAGGCGCCGGCGGTGGTGGTGAATGGTCATGGTGGACTTCCCTCCTTGGAGGGGAGGAGTCATCACCATGGGGTCGTGAAGACGACCCTTCACCCGCTTGGCGAGCACGTTTGGACTTGGATCGGAACAAATTCATGATTATGACACAAATGCAAGCTCAGTCAACAACCAAAAACCAACACCACAACTCAAACAACCCCAAATTGAACACACAAACCTTAAGCTATAACCTAGGACGAGCAATTCACACAAATCTAGCAATGAAATAGCACAAATCCAAGATTAACAAGCAAAGACCACAAAAACCACAATCTCTACTCAAAATAAAGCCTCAAATAGAAAATGGAGAAGAAGTATATCTTTGGATCCTTAGGATGAAGGAATCCTTAGAAATGAGAGAATAAGAACACACTTGAAGGTCTAGAGCCTTTGAATGATGCAAGTAGACCACTTGGCTTGAAGCTTGAGATGGAAAATTGGAAACCCTTGGATGATGGTGGAGGAATTTGAAAGTGGTGATGAGAGATTGAGGGTTAGAGGGAGAAAGGAGATGAAAGGATGATGATGATGTGAGATGGGTTGGTGGGAGTGGGATTATAAAGGGGAAGAAGGATAGGGTTTTCCGGATTTTCTTATGAAAAAGCCTGCTACTCTAAGAACTTTGAGTTGTGGTGTTGGTTTTTGGTTGTTGACTGAGCTTGCATTTGTGTCATAATCATGAATTTGTTCCGATCCAAGTCCAAACGTGCTCGCCAAGCGGGTGAAGGGTCGTCTTCACGACCCCATGGTGATGACTCCTCCCCTCCAAGGAGGAAAGTCCACCAAGATCATTCACCACCACCACCTGAGCCTCGCAAGGCTCAAGGAAGAACTTCCACCCACACTATGGGATGTGTGCTCACACCATCCCAAACACAAACCTTTAGGAAGCTTAATAGCCGGACCATCATACCTACAAAGTTCTTAGATGACATTTCCCTGTGCGTCACTCACATAGAAGACGGTGTCATGACCCTTCTGCGCAGGGGAGCTTTAGCGGCCTCAGTTAGGAACCGTGGGGTCACATACCCACGACTCACCCTAGAATTCTTGTCCACCCTAGAGCGTCATGTTTCATCGAGGGGGTACGCATACTACTATATCACATTCAATGCTTTTAAACGCACATACAGTATGACGTATCCCCAGATTGCTAATGCATTTCGGTGGGGTTTTTCAGAGGGTGAGTACCCAGCCCCCTCAAGGGAGGCTATCTGTAGGTTTTGGTCCGAGTTGACTGGTGGCCTACCCTACGCCCGCGGGGGAAACAAGATTAGTAGAATCTGGCACCCCGCACTGCGATACGTGTACCGGTACCTTGTCATGACCGTCTTCGGTCAAGGTGAGCCTACGCAGGTACAACAGTCCGAGTTAGGGCATTTTTATGCCCTTTGCACACCTGATTACCCGGTACCCAATTGGGTACATTTATTTGTGTCTCGGTGCTTGGATATCTAGACGTCCGATAAGGGCAAGATATCCATCGGTGGTATAGTTCATTTATTAGTTCAAAGTCTCGGGATTGCTATCCCCGATGACTGTGCTCCTCAAGATACCACTGCAGGTAATACATACGACTTCTCGGCCTTAAAGCACATCAAGTTTTTTCTTTATAGAGGTCAAGAAGGTTCATACTTCCCTTTCCCCAATGGACAGATGCTTTACCTTCCCCCTACCCCCAGGCATGTGTTTAATATTGAACAGGATGAACATGCCTGCACGCTCACCGATAGAGTCATCCAGTATACACGACAAAGAGGTGTCGATATGCTGGGTGGCCGCCACATACAGGAGGAGGTTGGGGGACACGAGGAGGAGGAGGAGGCAGGTCATGCTGAACAGGCCGCGCCTATGGAGGAGGATATCCATGTAGCTCAACCTTATCAGGAAGAGCCCTATCATGGGTATCACCATCAGCAGGTACCCTCATATGATTATGAAGAAGAGAGAGTCTGGCGTACTGATATGCTGGACCGGATCCACAATGTCGAAAGAAGGGTAGACCGAATAGATGATCAGCTGCAGACCCTTCACGAAACCTGCACCTATCAGTGGAACTCGCTGCACGATTCTTATGACTCGGACATGTACGACATCAATACACGTCTGAGTCAAGTGATGTTGGCTCAAGAGGCCCAGCTTGCCCATTCTGCGGGCAACCCGTTCCACGATCCTAGGGCCGACATAGCTGCTTTGGAGGCCCAAAGGGAGAGAGAGAAGAAAGCCGCCATGGAGGCAAAGCGATCAAGGAGAAAGTCTTTCTCCTTGTTTAGGCGCGGCTCCTCAAGTGGTCACTGAAGGCCACATTTCCTTTTTAGATTTCCCCTAACTGTATGCTTATGGTTTCATTGTTTAGTCCCTTTGCTACGCTGTTAAGCATTGAGGACAATGCTTAGTTTAAGCATGGGGGGAGTATACACCTTTTCAGTGTAGATTTTTTTTTATTTTATTTTGTACTTTTATTTTTTTTCTAGATAGTTTAGGTTAGTTTTTTTAAGTTTAGTTTCTTTTTATTTCTATTTAGCATAGATTGTGGTTTTTGTGGTCCTTGCTTTGTTAATCTTGGATTTGTTGCATTTAATTGTTAGATTTGTGTAGATTACTTGTCCTAGATTATATCTTAAGGTTTGTGGATTCAAATTGGTGTTGTTTGAGTTGTGTTGTTGGATTTTTGATTGTTGATTGAGCTAGCATATTTGTCATAATCATGTATCTATTTCGATCTAAGTCGAAACGAGCTCGTCAAGCCGGTGAAGGGTCGTCCTCACGACCCCATGGTGATGACTCTTCCCCTCCAAGGAGGGAAGTCCACCAAGATCATTCACCACCACCACCTGAGCCTCGCAAAGCTCAAGGAAGAACTTCCACCCACACTATGGGATGTGTGCTCACACCGAGTTTAGTTTAGTTTAAGCAAAAGAGCGGCATGAGTGGGTGAGCAAGTGAGATTTGGAAAAGTAAATGAGTGGCTAGGGCGAAAACCCAAAAATGAGTCCCTAGGCAAAATGAGAGAAAAAGAGAGATTCAAAGTATACTTGTTTTCCATTTTGTTTAACGTAAGAGGCTTCCTATCTTAGTCTCCTTCTCCTCATAAATGATCTCACATGTAAGCCCATCAAAATCCCAAACCCCTTATCAACCTCAAACCCAACCCACACACTAAACAACCAACATAACCACAACACACAATATACCACAATTAATACCCAAACTCCATAACAATAAGGCTCAAAACAATGGAGCTCTTGGATCTCGCAATTCAAGAACTTTCTTTGGATCAAAGAGGATTGAGGGCTTATTTGTGGTTCAAAATTTGTAGCTCAAACAACCTGCAGTGGTTGGTGAAAGATGATGTGCGAGAATCTAGTGAGGATAGCTCGGTGGGTCAAGGCATGACAATATAGTGGAGCTAGAATATAGAGAAAGGAAGAGCAAAGATAGGGATAGAAATATACCTGCAGATGGCGACTTGGCGTAGGAGGAATAATGATAGCAGCAACAAAATAAAAAGAAACTAAACTAAAAAAACTAACCTAAACTATCTAGAAAAAAATAAAAGTACAAAATAAAATAAAAAAATCTACACTAAAAAGGTGTAGACTCCCCCATGCTTAAACTAAGCATTGTCCTCAATGCTTAACAACGTAGCAAAGGGACTAAACAATGAAATCAAAAGCATACAGTTAGGGAAAGTCTAAAAAGGACACTAAGCTAAGAAATCACGGGTTACCTCCCGCAAGCGATTTGTTTAACGTCGTTAGCTCGATATGATTCACCCCATTCAAATGGGTTCAACATCGTTGCAAAGGAAAAGATTCCTTTCAACATGAGCATTAAATTGCATATCTTTTGGGTAACGTACCCAATTAGTTGCCTTATCATTGGAATTCAAATAGTTGTCCCCAATAAGTGTTTTCTTTTTCTTTCTCATTCGAGATTTATTCTTGCGATGTTCTTTCTTGCGAGTTTCATGGGGGACAACATCGGGACTCGGTTTGGGCAAAAGATTATTAGAAATTACCTTGGGAGGTGTAGAACTCTCCCTTATTACTTCATTCACTCCGTGCATTGATTTTCCGACTTGTAATTCAGTTACCTGCACAAACTCATCATCTTGCAATAGTTCATGGGTTAGATCAAACATTTGATGAGCGAATTTTACTTTAACCGCAAACGCACGGTGTACGCGTAGTGCGGGTCGAACACAAGGAGGCTTAATAATTCCAAATTTTATGTTTATGACTAGCTAAGACAAGGGTCAAACAAAAATGTAAGATGGTATTCTAATCCTAAGATGCAAATAACTAGGACAATATTAAAAACGATGTACGATAATGGTATAAAAGACACTAGGGCGTCGGGTATCACCCAATTCTAACATGGAATTCAATCACTTTCATGATTGTATGAAATTGAGCCATGAATATGAGAGAACATGATCTAATTAGTCTCAAGCTTCCGCTTTATTAACTAATATCGATTTAAGACCAACTAGCACTAATCCTTAAACTTCCCCCATGCTTATCGGACAATGAGTCCTTAAACACTTTAGGAACTGTGGGAGTTTGGGCTAGCATGTCTAGAAAAGACGACTCTAAAGAGTTGTCTTTGAGTAACTGGAAGAACTTCCCGTACTTCTTCTCTAGTTTAGCCTGAGCTAACCTTTGAGGGAAAGGGAGGTAATCGATTTTGATATTGGTTACTCTAGACGTTTTCTCATTTTCACGGTCGCAATTCTTTTTACCACCTTCAGAACAAACAACATCAGAATTAGCATGCATAATTGGCTTTGCAGGAGGCACTTTCTGAAGAGGAAGGCCGGCCAATTCATTACCTTTTACCTCGATTATGGCGTTAATCTGATTGGGCTCCTTGTTTTTGGGCTCTGGTTGGCTCGGGAGTTGGTTGGCGTTAATCTGATTATGGCGTTAGTCTTTGACGGTGATGGTGTCACATCTTTCTATGAAGTCAGCTATATGGTCGTGTGGACTCTCACTTGGGTGCCACCAAATTGGTTCCTCTCAATCATTTGAATGAGATGGGGTTTAAGTTCGAAATTCTCGGTCCTAAAGTCGGGTTTGACTATGCAAGGTATGGAAGTTTGGGTGAGCGTCGGCGCACCCATTTGGCCAAAGGATCTATAAGCATTGTTGGCCATATTATCTTGTTGCTGCCTAAGTCTCCTAAGCCGGTCTGCGTTAAGTCTACGGGCATTAGCCTCAATCTCGGGGTCGAACCGTTTGAGAGATCGAGCTCGCCTGGGAATTCAGAGACAAAGGGGCCAAAGGTTTGGGGACAACAAGCAACAGTCTAAGCAAATCAACAAACAAAACAAAAAAAGGAATTATGGTCGCCTCCCCGGCAACGACGCCAAAAACTTGATGAGCAAATTTTACTTTAACCGCAAGCGCACGGTGTACGCGTAGTGCGGGTCGAACACAAGGAGGCTTAATAATTCCAAATTGTATGCTTATGACTAGCGAAGACAAGGTTCAAAAAAAATAGAAGATGGTATTCTAATTCTAAGATGCAATTAACTAGGACAATAATGAAAACGATGTATGACAATGGTATAAAAGACACTAGGGCGTCGGGTATCACCCAATTCTAACATGAAATTCAATCACTTTCATGATTGTATGAAATTGAGCCATGAATATGAGAGAACGTGATCTAATTAGTCTCAAGCTTCCGCTTTATTGACTAATATCGATTTAAAACCAACTAGCACTAATCCTCAAACTTCCGTTCTATTGGTTAATACTAGAAGGAATTTAACTCAAATATATCTCAATCCTAAGTTAAACCAATTCTCAAACTTCCGTTTTATTGAAAAGGCCAACAAAGATGTTTAAATCGAGATTCATTAAGCATAGGTTCAATCATCGACTCAAGTCGCACACAATCAATCAATAAAATATCAATCTATGCTTCGAATTAGAGATTTCACCCTAACCTTAGATAAAGAACTACTCACAACTCATGATCATATAAAACATACACCAAACAATAGATTATAATGTAAAAAGAAATAATGAAACAACGAAACTTACGGAACGGGAAAATAACATAAATTGAAGTGCGGAATTCGAATTCTACAAGATGTTCTTCAATGGATGCTTGAAAGAAAAAACTAAGAAAAACTACTCTAAAGAATTACAGAAACTAAAACTAAATCTGATTAATGTACAAAAATTAACCGCCACTTTATATAGTGGTTCCAAAAATTGGGAAGAAAACCGTCAAAATAGCCCGGATTAAAAAGGCGACGAGCGGCGCATAACAAAGCGACGGTCGTCGCTCAGCTTCTGGAATAACTGCTCGCCTTGCTTCGATTGAGCGACGAGCGTCGCTTATAGTGCGACGACTAGTCGCAAAGTTACTGGAAAATTCTTCATGATTTGCACGAAAAGGCGACGAGCGTCGCTTATGGAGCGACGACTCGTCGCTTAGTCTCTGGAAGCCTATGAATGCTGCTGAATTGTGCGACGAGCGTGGGATATGAAAGGCCACTCGTTGCTTGGCTCTTAGTTGAAGTTCAAACCATTTTCTTTGCCTTCTCCTCATCGGGACTTGCTTTTGGCTTGGTCTCTTCACGTGACAAGGGGTCTTAGGCTATTTCTCCAAGCCTTCACCCTCTTATAACTCCGATATCTACCTAAAAACTTCAATTTTGCCTCAAAAATCACATAAAACATAGAATTGACCTCATGAGACAAAATGTACACAAAACACTAAAAATATGCCTAAAAACCCACTAAAACTTCATATAAGGAGCGTAAAATGAACACGGATAAGTGCAAATAGTTGCACTTATCAGTTATCATCAGAATTTTCAAAGAAATTGAAAAGTTCATTCATTAGGTTACGGGTGATGACAGTTTCTTGTCTCTAACAAAACTTCTAAGGGCTAAAAGTTCATCAATGTTAGAAAAAGATAGATTGCAATAGAATTGTTTAAGAAGCGTTGGACAAGTGACACCTGGTTTAAGAAGTTTACCTGGGGTGGGCTCTATGAAAATTGAAACGATATCAAGATCTTCAAAAAGCAAAAAATGTGTCGTCTAGCAAATCTACTTATGACATTGTACGATTCTTGAAGACATCAACCCATTTTTCATTGGATGTATGGTAATCAAACCATTGTTTGGGTACATCAACAGTAGTTGGTGGGGATAATAAATAAATATATAGGTTGTTTTTGCGTTTCAAGAGAGGGAGGATATTCTTGATGATTCTTGTTAGTTTTCTTATAGTTGCCATGATTAAAGCTTTGTAGGTGGAAAAGGTAACTAAGCTTTTCTTGATCTTCATAGAAGAAGAAGAAGATTGCCTGTTTTGGAAAAGTAAAGTGACGATTCTTTGGGAAAGCAATAAAGGTGTAAGGTGTGATATATATATATATATATATATATATATATATATATATATATATATATATATATATATATATATATATATATATATATATATATATATATATATATATATATATATATATAGGAAGAAGTTCCAGTGAGAACCATCCTTATATGAGAACCGTGAGAACCAATCTGCCTGACAAAAATGTGTTACTTTTTTACTAAAAACATGTTACTATTAGGCAAAAATGTGTTACTTTTTTTAATAAAAAAGATGATACTTTTAGGCAAAAATGTGTTACTTTAAGAAAAAAATTCTGAAAAAAAACTCACAAAAAGGTGTTACTTTTAACATAAAAAGGTGTTACTTTTCGACAAAAATGTGTTACTTTGTATTTATATTTTTTTCTGAAAGTAACACTTTTTTGCTTATAAGTAACAGATTTTTTAAAAAACAAAAGTAACATATTTTTGTCCAAAAGTAACATCTTTTTTGTGAAAAAGTAACACATTTTTATCGGAGAGATTGGTTCTTACGGTTCTCATATAAGTTTGGTTCTCACTGGAACTTGACCCTATATATATATATATATATATATATATATATATATATATATATATATATATATATATATATATATATATATATATATATATATATATATATATATATATATATATATATATATATATATATATATATATATACTCCACCTAAGATCACGCAGTATCATTTTAACATACTAAGTTCCATATGTATATAAGCAAAAGGATCAGGACTTTGTATATATATTAATTTAGCAAGTTATTGTTCGATAGGAACAAAAGAGAGAAACACATTACCTTTTCAACGTGGTCAGGTATGAAATGATGATGTACCTTAATATGCTTGTACTAGAATGTTGGACTGGATTTTTTATAATACAAATAGCGCTTGTGTTGTCACAAGTTACTGGTTTGCCTTTAAGATTTGGTCCAAGATCTCTAAGTTGTGCAATCCACCGTACTTGTGAGCAACAAGCTCCAGCTGCAATATATTCTACTTTTGCCGTTGATAGAGCTACTGTATTTTGCTTCATAGAGTGCGAAGAGATCAATGATGATTCTAAGAATAGACATGATTTTGATGTGCTCTTTCTATCAACTTTATACTCAACATAATCTGCATCCGAATAACCAACCAACGCAAACTACTAGGATACCAGAGGTCAAAGTCTTTAGTCCCATGTAAATATCTAAATATTCTTTTGACAATTGTTAGATGTGATTCTCTTAGATTAGCTTGAAATCTTGCACATATGTATGCACTAAACATAACAACTAGCAATTAAATATAATAGAGGATCAATCATACTCTATAAGATGTTTGATCAACACTCTTAAGTCTTGCCACTTAAATCTTGATCCAAACTTATGGTTGAGCTCATGGGAGTGTTTGCACTTTTGTAAAAGATTGCTTTGTTAAGTTATTGATTTTTGATATGTTCTTCAAGTACCTTGTGTTACTAATTTATATGATGCTCATACATCTTGATTAATTATCGTGTTTATATATGTTTATTTGATGACATGATTAAGTTATTTAACTTGGACATATTTGTATGTTATTCAAAAAGTTAATGGTTACCTAAAATAACCGGTTACCCCTATTCATTTAAAAAGGAAAAGTTATTCTTTCTTTAACCTAAAACAAACTCAATCTTCACAAATTGGAGCCCAAATTGAAAAACGTTCGCAGGAGACCAAACTTAGAGAGATCTAGAATTTATATTCTTGCCCAAAAATTTCCTTTGTGTTTTAGTTGTATCACAATGTTAATTTTGTTTTTGCTTTGTTTTGTAGAATGGTGATGGTTCTTTCTTTCAGTGGGAAAGTGAATCTAAATTCGAAAATTTAGATGTTATGTTTGTTAAATTGGCAGAGCTAGAGGTACAGTGTGATATGTTTCTTTAGAAGGTGAGAAAATTTAAAGCAAAGAAAGATGAAATGAAGAGTGCAATGTCTACTTTGAGAAAAGAAAATGATACCTTAAGATGGATTTGATAAAAGCTGGTGTTAGGGGAAAACATCTTTTATTTGCTTTCTTGGTTTCATGGGATATGTTTGCCATAATGTTTTCAGCAATGTACATGGTTTAGAGGATTGTCGGAGTAAGAAATTTGAAAATTTTAACTTTTGTTTAGATGGCCATTCTTCAAAATTGATAACATGTATGTAATGTTACTCACTTTTGATTAAGGATGCAACAACTTTGCTTGCAATATACTACTTTCGTTTTAAAATACTTGCAACATTTATCTTTTTTACGCAGTCCAATGAAATTGTAAAAATTTGATATTAATAATCTTTACGTCGAGACGAATCAAACAAAATCTCACTTAACTATTTTTTAACATATAGATTACTTATTAATCACAAATTAAGGGAGATAAGTGAATAGTGTTTATTTTTTATATGCTGCGACTATATTGGAACAGAGGATGTAGTTATTGCACTTGTAGTTATTGCACTTTCGATGTAGGATGTAATAAATGTACTTGTAATGTAGGGATTGCATTTTTCTATATGTCAAACTAGTCAATTAATAAAATTTGAGTATCTGACATTATTAATTGACTAAGTTAGTTTAAGGTCACTACTCACTATGCGAATAAAAAAGTACTACTTCCTATTCAATTTAAATGTTCCGTTTTTTTTTTGCTCTATTCACTAATCACCCTTAATTTGTATTTTATTCTTGATCTATAAGTTAAAACATACTTATGTGGGATCTTATTTGATTCGTCTCAATATAAGGATTATTAATATCAAATTTTTATAATTTTTAATTAAGAATAATTTGAGATATTAGATGTTAAAATGTTGCCTCAGCAAGTGTGAAAAACCAAATGAGACATTTAGGTTGAATAGAAGGGAGTATGTCTTACAAGTGAAAAAATTTAAAACACAAAAGCACCACCTGAAATCTCTCATAACTATTTCTCCTTTTCCTTTATATTCCCATGATTGACAAAAAAAGAAAGTTGTCACAACATTTGATCAAAATGAGCAAAAATAAAGGAAATGAAAAAGTACAAACAATAGATCAATTCTCATGAACTTTTTTCTTTTCTTTTTTATTTTTTTTTTGAAAACGCCAATTCTCTTACACTTAGCATGTAACATTAAAGTGAAAATGTCGAGAGCACATCAGCTCAGCACCACATCAATTTAATAAAAAAAAAACAAATTTATTATTTCAACCGTATATTAGTCCCTTTTATTTAACACAAATTCTTGTTATAGACCGTCTATGCTAATATGGGTCAACCCATTTTGCAAAATAAGTAACTGATTAGTCATCAACCTTATTTTAAAATTTAAAACCATTAGGCTGGGCTGTTGGAGAGCCGTCTTTGCCATAGACGATCTCTCAGGAGACCTTTTGTTTATTTAAACAAACTAACTAATACCTTCTTATTTGCGATAATTGAGATTTAAGGAGTGCGTTTCTAATTGAAGATAACATTTTAGAGACATCACGCATGTCTAATCTTTCATTCGGTAGCTGAGAAGAGCAAGCAATTCCAATTTCAAGAATAGAAATTAGACCTTCTAATAACACTGTTTTTGAGTTGATATCTTCTTCATCTAAATCATGAAGTAGATCTTGGTCTAAGATATCTAACACTAGTCCAGGCAAAGCTTGTTTGACGTAGTCATGAAGGCTTATGCCTCCACAGAACATATGATTTGTAGGCTTCTTTCCTGTGAACATCTCTAGTAGTAGGATTCCAAAACTATATACATCTCCTTTTGTAGACAACTCATTTCCCACTCCATATTCTACAATTAATCAACATATAGAAAATGTCAGCATGTTATCAGGGAAATTTAGGTGTGTAAGGAACTTTATAAGCTAAGGAGATATCATCCCAAAACCATATGCCAATGGAAGGAAAGGTTCCAAAGACTTATAAAGTTTGCGCACCGTCTTTACTCTCACTGATGTACGACCAACAATTCCAAAACAATGCATGCATATCTATTTGTTATGAAATCAATTCCACCAAAAGCTTAAGCTCATGGTTGAGGTCTCAGGATATGTTATACTGTACTCTAACACTATTATCAACTAACCTGGAGGAGTATAACCAATTGTTCCTCGAACTCCAAGAGAGCTAGATGGTTGATTTGTATGAGAGTTGTCAATGTTCTTTAAGAGGAATTTAGCCAATCCAAAGTCACTCACACGCGCAACCATTTCTTTATCTAGAAGCACATTGCTGGGCTTGAGATCACAATGAACTATAGGTGTGCCGCAATGATAATGAAGATACTCCAAGGCGCTAGCAACATCGACTATAACATCAAGTCTATGTCGAAGATTTAAGTGTCTTGGTGCATTGTTTATGTTTGGAGTTGTGTCATTTGTCTTTGGATGTAACCATTCTTCCAAACTTCCATTCACCATGTATTCATAAATCATAGCCTTGAAATCAGTCCCTTGATGATCAATACTTGAGCATACAGTTATAACCTTGACTAAATTTCGATGTCTAATATTTCGGAGGATGCCACATTCGGCTAGAAAGCTCTTAGATGCACCATCTTGCTCAAGGTTAAAGATCTTGATTGCAATAATCGACGTATCTTGATCATCAAGGGTTCCTTTATAAACCACCCCAAAGGTACCTCTACCAAGCAAATTTTCAGCTGAAAACCCATTTGTGGCTTTAAGAAGGGCATGGTAAGATAAATTTGGATAGTTTTCTAAATGATCTTCAGAAGACGTGCGTTGCTTCTTCGTCTTTCTGTAATGAAGGCAATATAGTGAGACAAGCAACGCCACAATCAAAACAACTCCAAGAACACCAAAAAGAACAGCCATTATAATTCTTCCTTTATGGCCAACTCGCTTTTTTGAGTGCGTCTTAAATTTGCACTCGGGTAACTCCAACTCTATTACGCCTCCACAAAGTTTAGCATTTCCAACTAACGAAACACCACTTGAATTGGAAAAGATCCCTCCTCGGGGTATTTCACCTTCAAGGTCAATATTAAACGATAAATCTAGCATTTGTAATGGAAAGCTCGCCAAAAAATCAGGAATTTCACCAGATAAATTGTTTCGTGACAAGTCTAATCTTTTTAGACTCTTCAATGCCTTCAACCCATCAGGAATGCTACCTTGGAGATAATTCCCCTTCATGGACAAGGACTCCAACCCTAAACAATCCCCAAGAGTGTTTGGTATTACACCCGAGAAGTTGTTTCCAGAAACATCGAAAAAAACAAGACTTTTAAGCTGGCCTATTTCTTCCGGGATAGAACCCATCAAGTGGTTATTTGATAAATCCATTGCATACAAGGAGATAACATTGAAAAGTTGTGTGGGTAACTTGCCACTTAGTTGGTTGTTAGAAATAGACAAATTAAGCAAATACCCACAATTCTCAAGAGTTAAGGGTATATGCCCTTCAAGTTTATTCCCATACAAGATAAGATTAGCCAACATTGATATATTCCCAATAGAAGATGGTATATTTCCTGATAATTGGTTATCATTCAAGCCTAAAAGGGATAGATTTACAAGTTTACCTATCCCTTGTGGGATGACCCCATGAAGTTGATTATTATCAGCAGTAAATGTGTTTAAGTGTACAAGGTTTTCTATACAAGATGGTATTTCTCCATCTATATAATTACCACCCATTTGTAAATCTATAAGCATTGAGAAATTACAAATAATACTTGGGAATTTCCCTCTAAAATTATTATTAAATATTTCAAGCATTTTCAAATTAGTGGCATTAGCCATGGAAGAAATGAAGGTTAAATCACCCACAAATGAGTTATCAAATACTTCCAACACTTGAAGATTTACTAACTTGTTAAGAGAAGGAACATGTCCTTGAAAATGGTTAGAGCTTAACTCAAGGACTTGTAAGTTAGACGAATTCGATAGCGAATTCGGAAGGAACCCATTAAACTTATTAGATGTAACATCAAACCAAGTTAGATAAGGAAGTGAGGTACCTAAATTTGAAGGGAGGGTACCCTCCAATAGATTCCCTCCTACATCAAATTGACTTAAAGATGTGAGGTTGAATATTGAGGGTGGGATTAGACCAGACAATCTATTCCCAGGAACTGCAAGAACCTTTAAAGATTCTAGTTTCCCTAAACTTTCAGGGATACCCCCAACTAAGTTGTTTTCGAGTATATACAATCCTATTAGGGATGAAAAGTTCCCTACCCATGAAGGGATTGTGCCAGTAAGATGGTTTTGGGATAGTGACATGAATTGTATGTTTATGAGGGAACTAAAGTGAGATGGGATTTCTCCGACTAACCTATTATTGTCGAGTGCAATATCGATGAGGCTAGTACAAGCCGAAATGCTTGGAGGGATGTGACCTTCAAAGGCATTGTAATGAAGCCAAAGAACCTGTAATCTGTTTAACCGGCCTAGTTCAAGAGGAATTGTGCCACGAAAATTGTTATGGTTTAAGTCTAATGTGTTTAAGAAGCTTAAGTTTCCGACAAATGGGGATAGGAAACCCGAGAGTTTTGAGGAGGTTAGTTTGAGACTGATAACTCGTGGGTGTCGAGTAGCACATGTAACGCCATACCACTGGCAAAAGTGAACGCTTTCGTTCCAGGATCGGGTGCTCAATACACCAAGCGGGTCATTGCTTATTTTGGCTTTGATTTCGAGTAATGCTAACCTGTCTGTTTCGTTACTTCCTGCTATGCAGAAATCATGAAGACAGTAACATAATAGTAATGTTAGCATGATAGAATACCAAGTTTTGCTTGACATTTTTAAATTAAGGCTTAAGTTTATATTTGTTAAACTAATTATATTCCTACTATTATTGTAGCACTTGAATTTTATAGGTTTTTTTTGGTTAAGAGCTGGATTGTTATGACTTTGACTTGGAATCGTCAACGCGGTGATCAGTCTGAAAGCAATCCACTAAGAGTAGTGTACTACATGATTACTCTAAGAAAACAATGAGCTTTTTTCATGGTTTTTACTTTTGACTTTCACCTTTAAACAGACTGTCGGAAAATAACCCACTTATGATCTTATTTTGAGGAATTAGTGAAAAATATATTAACATATGTACTTGATGAGGTACTTCTTTTAGTATCGATTGGTTTTAAGATGAAATTTCATCGAGTTTTATAAGTAGTCAATTATGATCTTATTTTGAGGAATTAGTGAAAAATATATTAACATATGTACTAATTGATGAGGTTTTAAGATGAAATTTCATCGAGTTTTATAAGTAGTTAATTTTTCTCTTGTGTGGATTTCGTGTACATGCCCAAATTTATGAGATGCATTGTTAATAATGAGATAAAAATGGGTAATCATCCAAAAGCAATGTGAATAGGTTATATAATGACTAATTGCACAATCGATCATCATTAAAAAACAAAGGGATTTGCAACTTTTTGATCACAACAACCATGTATCGCCGCCACTTCACTGCCTAATTATATACTATGCATTTAAAAGTTTTAATGGCAATTTTTACATTTTAAAACAATTTAATAATGGCTATGAATTTTTGAGATCTATACAAAAACACCAAGTTTGCTATTTTTAAAATGTGATGCACATTTTCTATTTCTATTATTGGCTAAAAAAATCCTAAAAATTATTCAAATATTCGAAAATATTGGATTCAAATAATACAAAGTGAATTATTTTTGTAAATAAATCAAATGTAGCAAGTATATGAAAATATAGTTATTAAGAAAATAATTAAATAAATAGTAAATAAATAAAGGGAGAGAAAGTATGATTCAATAAAGAAAAATTAATAGAAATAAGGATAAACTTTTAAAAAGATATCATTATTAATTAATACAGTTAGATTGAAAGATGAACTTTTCAGAGATAAAAAAGTCATAAGCAATGTCAATCACATAAAAACAAAAGACATTGTTATGAATGTTCTAATATTCTTAGCCACACTTACATTTTGTTACTTAACTACCCTCTCACAAATTAGTTGCTCCCAAAATGTTTGGATGTGAGTGCTTTTATAAAATTGTGGGGAAAGTAAGTTGGGATACAGAAAGTAATTAGATAGGTAGTAAATAGTTTTGTTCAGTTTTGTCGAGTGATCTATTCTCAAAATATTGTTTTTCTATAAAATAATTCCCACTTTATGTAAAAAAGAAAAATATTTTTCACTATACCATCCACGTGGGATAATTTTTTTTAAAAAAAATTCAATGTCAAACCGCTAATTCAGGTAACGGTTTGTGTTCAAGACAAAACCGCTATCTCACGCTATCTGAGATAGCGGTTTCCACAATCAATGGAATTTAAAATAAAAAAAAAATAAACTTCTTTGCTCTCCCCAAGAATCAAAAACACGATCTCAGGTTGACCAAACAACCTTTCTACCATTTGCGCTCCATTGCTGTCAATGAATTAGAGTCTTACTAATCGTTTTAAATAAATTAGTATTGCATTGGCTCTAATATTTCACGGAAGACGTAATCTTTATTTTTTTTTAATTTTTAAATTAATGTAAACCGCAACCTCAGATGGCGGTTTACCTTTAGATTTATTATTTTTTAAAGTTTTTCTCAAAATTATAGTTTGGATTAATCCGCTATCTGAGATAGCGGTTTTATAAAAAAAACGTAATGCTAAACCGTCAAGTTACTTATTATAATGTTGATGATTAGTATTTTACAACTTTACAATTATTTTTTCAGAAGGTATCCTGAGAAATCATCTATGGAAAGACAACTCTCCCAATAGCCCACCCTAATGATTTTAAATTTAAAAATAAGGCTGATGACTAATTAGTTACTTATTTTAAGATAGGTTGATCCATATTTACCCGTCTATGCTATAGATGGTCTATAGCAAGAATTTGTGTTTTTTTAATATCCTAAACATCTAGCAATTTTCTTAATCTTTTTCTAATTTTAAAATAATTTTCAACAAATTTTTTTGGTGAATTACCTATTATAGCAGATCATTGGGTTACCAAAGTTTACTTTAGGCAAATACCCTTTAAAGTTGGGATTATTCATGGTTAATCAATAGGTATGATATTGTAGAAAAATCACGAATAGGTTGGATTATTCTAGGTAAATTTTCCTTAAAATAATTACAGCTACATTACCGAAACTTTAGTCATCATAAATTAGTACTCCCTCCGTCCTTTTTGATTGTCTTATTTGAAGATTTCACACAAATTAAATAAGGGGAAATCTTTGTAGATAGTGGGTATTATTTTCTTAGAATAGTGGTGTGAATTAATGATTGTATTTGTATTATGAAAGAGAAATAAGGGTAAATGAGGGATAAAGAGAGTATATGGAAGATAAAAATTTTTCAAAATAGGAAAGTATTCTAAATAGGACAAATTTTTGAAACTGCCCGTTATAGTAATGTGGACAAATTTAAAAGAATAAAGGAGTATATTTTAATTGTATTATTAAAATTTTTTTTGAACATTATTGGTTTTTTTCTAAGTATAATGGAGGAAAAAAAAGTTTCCTATTCAAATAAAAAAAACCATTCCATAATATATACGACGTTGTAAACTTGTAGGCAATGTCGTACTGCATGAGTTTATCTATACCCAATAGGAGGTCGAGTGAAAACTTTATACGCTAAAAGCTGAAAACCCATCTACAAAAACCCCGATAATATATAAATACTTCGTTTGTTTAGGGTTTTAAGAACATCGCATTGCGTTGCTCTGTTATTTCCCCTCATTCCTAATTCTCTACCTTTCCAATTAACTATGGTAATCTCTTTTTTCCTCTTTCTACATTAGCTTTTTGGTTTTCTAATACTTGATTAGGTTTCCCCTTTTTTTTTTTCATGTTTCTAATTTCTTTGATACGAATTTCTATTAGAATTTTCGATGTGTGGAATAAGTGTATGTTGAGATACCAACATATAATTTAGGTTTCTTGAAATAATAATCTGTTTGTTTTGATGATTAAATTATTGTTGTTAGATTGTGGTTATTCCTGATGAAATCAAAGCCGGCCATGCTTGTTTGCTAAGTTGATTTGATTGCGAAATTTTTTTTATTGATTTTGATTTTGAAATTTATTTAGGTTTGTCATAGAGAATGGTTTGATTTTTTGCTTGATTTTATGTTGATTGAAAACCACTTAAATTAAGTGGTTGCACATCTAAATTTGTTCACCTGGTATATGAAATTGTCTATAATATCTTTATGAGGCTCCATGAGAATTCGATGCGGTGAAACACGGAAATAGTTTTCACAATTGTAAAAATGCAGTATCGGTCGTGATTATGTTAACGGAATGCTGAAGTAGGAACGGGAGTGATGCGACTATCATATTGCATAAAATCGGTTGAAACTATAAGATATCCCTTGATGTGGCCCAAAACACGATTTTTTACACCTTTACAATGCGGGAAATATCGATTCATTTATTTTGAAAACCTTTATAGCACGGATGTTTACTCTATGATTGATATTAATGATTAGAACTTCAGAATAACAGTATTTGTTTGATGATTTTGGAATGTATGTTGAAATGCAGCCTAAACAAATACATGAAGTAAAGGATTTCCTTCTCAAAGCGAGAAGGAAGGATGCACGTTCCATTAAGATCAAGAGGAGTAAGAATGTTGTTAAGTTTAAGGTTCGTTGCTCTAAGTATTTGTACACCTTCAGTGTGTTCGACATTGAGAAGGCCGACAAGCTCAGGGAATCTCTTCCTTCAGGTTATCACTTGTGTCTGTTTTTTAATCATCTACCTTATTTGTTGTTAGTTAGAGTTTCTTGTAATACTTTGTGCTGTCACATGAATCATATTCATAAATTATAGGTAATGTATACATCATTACAATATAGAATTAACCTGCTCTTTGTTATGGAACCAACTCAACAAAAGTTTAAGTTGATGGTTGAGGCCTCATAATATGTTATATACTCTAACACGCCCCTTCACACGAGAGCCCTTTAGGCTAGAAGTGTGAATGTAATACAAGCTCTCTTCATAACTGGTGCTAAATATTCCACTTAGATGAAGGGTGGTTGAGAATCGAACCTGTGACCTCTTGTCACGTTGGCTTCTGATACCATGTTAAGAAACCGACTAAACCAAAAGGTTAAGCTTATGGTTGACGCCCCAGAATATGTTATATACTCTAACACTCTTACCCTAATGAGCCTACTTCTTAACTAGTCATTAAGAGATGTTTGATGAATAGAGCTAGGTGTCCATGTGGATGTTAGAGTTTAGATATAATATACTTTCTCCATTCTGAAATAGCCGCTATATTCATCATTTAAGTTTATTTTTTATATTGCGGCTAGTGTGTTAGAAAAAAATATAGTTACGTGAGATCTTGTTTAAATCGACTTAGCGAATACTTTTATAATACTCCCTCCGGTCCAGTTTACTTGTCCCATTTGACTGGGCACGGAGATTAAGAAACTGTGGGGTCCATGTAAAAGGTAGTAGTTGGGTATTTTTAATGGCTTTGATTAATTGTTAATGATTCCCTCTTTTTTTGGTTAATAAAGGAGGTAGAAAAGGAATTTGGAGGGAAAATCAAGTTAGACTTTTTCATACATTAAACTTACAAAAATTAAATTCATTAAATTACAAACCGAAATATTGCTAAATTTAAATTACAATAATCTTCAAAATTAAAATTACAAAAATAAACTTAAAAATTAAAAAACGAATGCTTCCTTAATTTCTTCAACGTTTTTTGAACGGCAACGGAGAACGAGCACTTTTCTCGCCACATACGCATGCGGATATGAAATCTTTCATTGACTTCAGATTTAAAAAAAAAAAGACAAACACAGTATGCATTTAGTAGCTACAAAAAATCAGAAATTTTTTGATTTTGTTAAAAAAGCCATCAAATAAAAATTGAATCAACAAAATCCATCAGAAACCCAAAAATCAGCAGCATCAGGGGAACAAATCAGAAACCCAAAAAAATCAGAAACCCCAAACAAAATCAAAAATTTTTTTTCTCAGATTACAGATAAAAACGCATCATAGAAAAGCCTCAATCAACACTTTGCCTCCTGAATCCACAGTTAAACATAGCCTCCTAAACTGAAAGTTTGGTGGCTTATGAAACCCTAGATTGGTGGCAAAATGGATCTAGGGTTTTTGTAGCCATTAACCCTCAAAAAAAAATCATAGGGTTTCAGTCAAAAATCAAGAACACAAACATGCATACAATTTACAGAAAACAAACGAAATCATCATTAGTCAAAGAGGAAAGATTTATCCATACGCGAAAATGGGCCACGATAATCATAATCAGAAACTAAATCAGCATCATCCAAAGATTCATCTTCTGAAGAAGGGAATAAGTTCTCCCCCAAGTAAAGATCTTGTAGATCTATTTGTAAATCAAACATAGCTTGAATTTCTTCCTCTTCAGTAGTTGTACTTCTTCCCCAATTAGGATCAGTTTCAACAGAACTCGTAGGAGTTGGAGGTAGGCGATTATAAAACTCAAACCATGGGTTAGGAGGTCCAATGGTAGGGTCACTGTCTTGGGAGGAAGACAACCAACACAGACATGAATTTGGTGAAGCCATTAAAGCTCGAAAATACCCAGATCTGGAGAAAAGAGAAAGAGAGGAGTTAGGGTTTTTAGGAATGACGAAGAAGAGAAGAAGAGAAGAAGATGACCAGTTACAATGTCGAAGAAGGAGGAGAGAGAGAGGGAGTTAGGGTTTCTGGAAGGTCTTTAATGGAGAAGGTGAGGATGTCAATGGAGAAGGTGAACAGTTACAATGTCGAAGAAGGAGGAGAGAGAGAGGGAGTTAGGGTTACTGGGAAGGGGAGGGGGTGGGTATATTTAAAAAGGGAGGGAGTAATTAAGTGGGTTAATGGGAGTAATTAAGGGGGATAATGTAAAGTAAGTATGGTAAGGAGGGGTATATTGGTAATTACTGCATGTCCAAAAATAGAAATGGGACAAGTAAAGAGGAATTGCCAAATAAGGAAATGGGACAAGTAAACTGGACCGGAGGGAGTATCAAATTATTTAAAATATAAATGAGCAAAGTTACGCTTTGTATTGGATAAAAAGTAAAATGTAGTAAGTATAATGGATTGGAGGAAGTATCAGGTCAAGTTAATGGTGCTTCATTATATTATACTCCAATATTTCACAGCTATGGTCCAATTTAGTTTTTTTTAGTTTTTTTTGACACTATTCATCGATCACTCATAACTTGTATTTAATTTTTTAATCTAAACGTTAAAATATAGTCAAGTGGGATCTTGTGTAATTCGCTTCAATGTAAACTTATATAAGAGATATTTAGGATTGAAATAATACGTTGCATAGTATAAAAAACAAAATAGGAAAATTAATATGAATTGAAAGGACTATGTAAATATCTTTACAAATTACAATCTAATTTCAATTTAACCAATACGAGTTGTTTAATGTCTGACTACATCATATTCAATTTCGGAACGTTAAGAACCATTTTAGTCTGATCCCTGAACGTGAATTAGTATTGGGGTGAAATGTTTCCTGGCGTAAACTACTATCTATTTTGAATCCCAATGCAACAAATAGCAGATTTTTGAAACCCATGGAAGTCGTAATGATTAAAGAAATATTTTGGGGCAAGGAATTATTTTATGAACTAGTTTCGCATCCACTAACCAATACTTCTCCTCAATGATGAATTGATGATTGCTCATGTTTGATTCCTAGCGATATCTTTCGGAGAAGATCTTAGTAAATAACGTTTCTATTTTTAGTAGGATTTAATAGAGTGAAAATTTTATCATTTTAATTTATTTTTTTGATTTTGCTTATTTTATTATTGTTCTTTTTGTCTTTTATTTCATGGTGATTGATAAATCACGGTAATTGATTAGTAATTTTTGATATTTTTCATTTGCTTGTGCAGGTGTCCCTGTCCAAGATCTGTGAGCAAGCTATGATTTTGTCGGAATTTCAGTTTCCGTATGATTTTAGTGGATTATATATTTATATCTATAGAAGTTATAATATGATTTTTTTAAACGACTAATAAAAATGTTAAAAAATAACAAATGTCATTCTAAGGAAGCCGCGATAAATGAAATTATATTAGTGGATAATAGTTAATTACATATGAAAACGTTTCCCAAAATTAGAATTTTTTAAAATTGGAGCAAAATTAGGTAAAATATTTGAAAAAAATTACAATGATTAATATAACTTTTGTTGAATTTCCTACGATAATACCAATTTTTGATTAACAAAAAATAATACCAACTTAAGAGTGTGTTTTCCTAGAATAATATGAAATTTTGTTTAACCATTAATTAATTTTTTTTTGTCAAATAACATGCTACAAAAATTAGTACTATTTTAGACAAAACACCCCTAAGTTGATATTATTAATGGTTAATCAAAAGTTAGTATTATTGTAGAGACATTGTATTGTTCACGGTAATCTTTCTAAATATTTATTCTAATTACATAAAATTTCGTGCGAGATGATTTTTCTGTGTGACGCTTATCATATATGGGCTAAATAACCCAACTAATACAATTGTTAGCACATAGAATCCTTGATTTGAGGTTTTCTCACCGAGAGACGTTCTCTCACAAGAGTATCTACATACTTTATTATAGTAATTCTATATGCCTAACCTATAATTTGATACGTTTAATTGAGTGACAAAGTGAATTCGATAAGTAATTTTTAAAAAATCAATATAAGAATTTTGTTTTAAAATCATGTTTCCGATAAGTTTAATCACGATAATATATACTTGCATTATTCTTTGAATTTCCATAATAAATTCATGCATTGCACGAATTTCTATACTAGTTATAGTTATATATACTAGTGTAATGGAATGTTTAAATGTTGACCGAAGGTTTTAGCTGTAAAAAAACTAGACAATTTCAACGCTTTTAATGAAGAAATGAATAAAGCTAGTGTTTTGGGTTATGAATACTGATTTTGTATTAATCTTCAAATGGATACATGAGGTGCATATATACAAAGTCATATATCCTAAATAAGTAACTAAGACTAGTCTAAGTAAAAAGAAACAAATTAACATTCTAAAAATAATAATTTAATTTTCTACTTTCCTACACTCCCCCTCAAGTTAGGTCTTCGGATCACCGATACCTAACTTGAATAAAGTCTGCTCAAATGCTTCTGAAGTAACTGCCTTTGTGAGGATGTCTGCTAGCTGGTCTTTTGATCTCACAAACGGAAGACTTATTATCTGCTTCTCAAGCTTCTCCTTTATAAAATGCCTATCAATCTCTACATGCTTCGTTCAATCATGTTGAACCGGGTTCTCTGAAATGCTGATGGCGGCCTTGTTATCACAGTATAACTTGCATGTCTTCTTCTGCGGGAAGTGTAATTCGCTCAGGAGCTTTCTCAACCACATAATCTCTGTGATTCCCTTGGCAATACCCCTAAATTCAGCCTCTGCACTTGATAGGGCTACCACCTTTTGCTTCTTACTTTTCCATGTAACCAAGTTTCCCCCAACCAGTGTAAAGTACCCTGAAGTTGACCTCCTGTCATCTCTGTTTCCTGCCCAATCTGCGTCTGTGTAGGCAAGAAGATCTAGGTGATCATTTTTCCTGAACAGAATCCCCTTGCTACTTGTACCTTTCAGATACCTTAGAATCCTCATGACAGCTGTCATATGATGAATTTGTGGCCGATGCATAAATCTACTCACTACTCCCACGGCATATGCAATGTCTGGGCGTGTGTGAGAAAGGTAAATGAGTTTGCCAACCATTCTCTGATACTGTCCTCTGTCAGCTAGTTTTTCTCCTTCGATCATCTGGAGACCATGGTTCGCAACAATTGGTGTTTCTGCAGGTTTACAATCAACCATGCCTGTCTCTGCTAACAAATCAAGAATGTATTTTCTTTGACTAATGAAAATTCCTCCTTTTGACCTCAGCACCTCAATTCCAAGAAAATACTTGAGTCGTCCCAAGTCCTTCATTTCGAATTCATGAGACAGTTGTTCCCTTAGAGTACAGATCTCTTCCTTATCATCCCCTGTAATGATCATATCATCAACATAGATTATCAAACAAGTAACACGATCATTTCGTCTCTTGAGGAATAAAGTATGATCAGAGTTGCTTTGCTTATAGCCAAACTTTGTCATTGCTGTAGTGAATCTCCCAAACCAGGCTCTTGGAGATTGCTTTAGACCATAGAGAGCTTTGTTCAACTTGCAACCCTCGCCTACCTTATAGTCATCAGAGAAACCCGGGGGAGCCTTCATGTATACCTCCTCTTCAATTTTCCCATGTAGGAAGGCATTCTTCACATCAAACTGGTGTAGCGGCCAATCTTTGTTTGCCGCAACAGAGAACAGAACTCGAATAGTATCAATCTTTGCCACTGGAGAGAAGGTCTCGGAGTAGTCCACCCCATAAGTCTGAGTGTACCCTTGTGCTACCAATCTGGCTTTATACCGCTCAATAGTGCCATCTGCCTGATATTTGATGGTATACACCCATTTGCATCCAACTGTCTTCTTCCCCTTTGGTATCTCACATCTTTCCCATGTTTCATTTCTGTCAAGAGCTGAGATTTCTTCTTCCATGGCCCTTTTCCAGTTCGGATCCCGAAGAGCTTCTTCAACTGTACGAGGCACATCATTTGAATAGAGAGAAGTATTGAAGGCAACAGCTATTTGTGAGAGATTCTCATTATTTTCTTTGTTCACTGGATATCTCGATCGTTGTGCTTCATACTCTGGATCATATCTCCTTGGAGGGACACCCCTCGTACTCCTTGGGGGTAACTCATATCTGCGAGGTGACTCAATACTAGGAACTTCATTAGCAATATCAATCAAAGTCTGAGTCTCAGGGATTACCTCTTGTTCAGATTGCTCCCCAGATGCTTCAGACGGGATAGGAGTAGTTTGAAGAGGAGGATGTACTATGATATCCGAGACACCAGCTGTGGAATTACCTACTTTTTCTGTTGAGTCATGATCAATTATAGGATCTGGATTGATAGCAGTAGGATATGTTAGCCAGCGTAGGTCGTCACCACTCACAGTCTCCCCCTGAGGACTAAGCTGGGGGTAGTAGTATGAACTCTCCAAGAAGTCACAGTCCATGGTGGTGTACATTTTGTTGTGTATTGGGTCAAAACATCGATAGCCTTTTTGATTGACCCCATATCCAAGGAAAACACACTTAACCGCACGAGGTTCGAGTTTGCTTCGAGCTTGTTTAGGAAGATGAACATATACAACACACCCAAATACTCGAGGGGGTAAGGAGTGAGAAGAGGGAATAGTATTATGTGTCTGAAGGGTTTCTAAGGGGGTTTTGAAGGTGAGGGCTTTTGTGGGAAGGCGGTTAGTCAGGTAGGTGGCAGTGGCAACTGCTTCTGGCCAAAAATGAGCTGGGACATGAGATTCAAACATAACTGCTCGGGTCATCTCAAGGAGTATGCGGTTTTTCCGCTCTGCAACCCCGTTCTGTTGTGGGGTGTTTGGGCAAGTGGTCTGATGAATCATGCCATGAGCTGAGATAAAGTGTTTCATGTCTAAGTTTACATATTCCCCCCCATTGTCGGACCTAAGAATTTGAGGTTGGGCTTGGAATTGGGTTATGAGCATGTTATAGAATTTCACAAAAACATCAAACACCTCAGATTTATGTTTCAAGAAGTACACCCAACTCATGCGAGTACAATCATCCACAAACAAGACAAAGTACGAGAAACCATGTGTATTAGAATCAGGAGCTGGACCCCAAACATCAGAATGAATCAAAGCAAATGGTTTTATACTGTGGGTCAGACTCGGAGAATAAGTGTGCTTATGACTCTTTGCTAGGACACATGCCTCACAATTTAGGGTTGCATTGCAAGTATTAAGAGATGGAAAGAGACGTTTCAAATACCCCAATGAAGGATGACCTAGACGCCTATGCCACATCCACATTTGATAATCAGGTGACCCATGAGCAAGCAAAGTATGACCCTTTTGAGTCGCCTCATCCACATAGTACAAGCCTCCCCTTTCAGTTCCACGTCCAATAATTCTCCCAGTCTGAGCATCCTGCACAACACAATCAGTGGAAGACATGATAACAGTGCAATTAAGCTCTTTAGTCAATTGACTAATAGATAACAATTTATGCGATAAGCTCGGAATTAAAAGGCAATTATTTAAATGAATGGATGAAGAGATGTCAACTGGCCCACTGTGATCAACACGAACATGTTCCCCATTAGCAGTCTGTATATGAGTACGAGATACGGGGCCGAGAGTCACAAGATCCCTAGAGTCGAAGGTCACAGTGTCTGTAGCCCCACAATCGAAAATCCATGAAGTGTTTTCTGTAGAGCTAATTAAGCCCAAGCTAAGAGGAGAGGTTGATGGGCTCATAGAAGTGGAACATGGGTCATGGGCCTGCCAGCTGGGTGGGGTAGGAATTTTTGTGGGCTTTTGGGTTTCATTAGGAGAGAAATCAACAAATAGGTGAGAAAAAGAGTTTCTCACGGGTGGGTTGGTTCTTGTGGGTTTTAGGGTTGATTTTTCAAATTTATTAAAATAAAAATTTAAAAGATTTCTCTCTCCACTCAAAGTTTCTGATTTCTTTCCTAATTCCTTCTCCATTATACTCCTTCTCTTATGCTTCTTTATGAAATTCATCCTCCCTTCCCCATTTGAGAAAAAAGACCCTCCATTTTCATCTGATGGTACAACCTTGCCGTGGGTAACAGCCGCTGCTAGACTAGTCATGCCGCCTGTCCATGTTGATGGCTCCTTGGTGGCGACCTGTTGGTGGCGGTCATGGTGGGGTCGTGGTCTGCATCTCCCATCTTGATGAAATGTGATGGGTTTATTTACTAGAACATTGGGAAGGTAAGGTTTTGGGTGGAGTATCATCTGAAAAAACATTAAGCTACGTTTTTTCCAGGTAGCATTCTTGGATTTAAATCTGCCAGATCTGGATGACCTTTTTTGCTTTGGAAAAAAGACACCATTTGTGGTGAGCCTCGCCGGAAAACTTACTGATTTTGATAACTCTTGGTTGGTGTTGAACCATTTCGGTTGCAACGAAGGGTTTTGTGATGAATACCGTTTTCTGATATCCATAAGTAGGTTTAGTAAATGATGAGAACCGAAAAAATCGTCGGATCCCCGGATCTGAACCTTACGGCTCTGATACCATGAAGAAATGAATAAAGCTAGTGTTTTGGGTTATGAATACTGATTTTGTATTAATCTTCAAATGGATACATGAGGTGCATATATACAAAGTCATATATCCTAAATAAGTAACTAAGACTAGTCTAAGTAAAAAGAAACAAATTAACATTCTAAAAATAATAATTTAATTTTCTACTTTCCTACATTTAACTGTGAATTCTACAGTATTGGAGCGTTTGTTTTGATTCAGACGTATAAAAGCATCCGAAAACCTTAGATTTATCAACGTATAAAACATTAAAAAACCTTAGCGGCCCGTTTGGTTAGTGGTACTAAATGTTGATAATAGGAATGATTTGTAGTGTAAAATTTTGTTAAAACTTTCATCTCATTCCCACGGTAATGAAATTTTGATAACAAAAAAAAAATTTTTCTTCATAAATTTCTAATACTACCTAATATCACATCTCTCATTGTTAATACATTGGAATGTATTTTATGAAGAAAATGAGATGATTGAAGGTTGTCAAACATGGCCATCAAGGTAGCCAAGAGATTTTTCAACCAACCGCGGTTTATTACCACCTACCAAACAGGCCGTAAACGTTGTAAGTTGATTTTTTGCCGAGTACATACAATTTAAACCGTAAAAAGCGTCGAAAAAGTATGACCACTGTCGACTAAATTGAAACGGCTGAAATTCAAGCATCGAAGATTAGTAACCCTTATTTATTTAGAAGCCTTCCTAACCGTCGAAAAAATATTTCAACGCTCTTTCGCGTTTAAAATGTCGATGTTTTTCCCTGTTTTTTTTGATAGAACGTCTATAGCATAGATGGGTAAATATGGATCAACCCATTTGTTAAATAAACTTCGATTGTTCATATCCATAGAAAAGAAACTTCGGTTGTTCTCGAATTTCCAATCTCATTTAATGTTGTTGAATAGAGAGGAGTTGTGCACACTATTATTCGTCAAATCAAATAACTTCTAACTTACATTTTAGTTTGCAGTTAATTATTTTTGTCTAATTTCTAGCTTGCTCATCACGATCAATCTAGTATAAAGACATAGGAGTACAAAGATCATTTCACATAACAGAAATCCTAGTTATTTTGTGTTCCTATACTGACTACTATTTCTACCCATGCAGCCCTTTAGCCTCAAAATCCTCTTCACTATTGCTATACATTTACTAATTCCTTACATCATCCCCTCGGCCACAAAATCTTTAGGTGGAAATGCCCGTGATCTCCAAGCATTGCTTGACATCAAAGCGAAAATAACTGACGACCCTCTTCGCGTTTTGAATTCATGGAATGATACAGTCCACTTATGCCACTGGTATGGTGTCATTTGTGGCCGCCATAAAAGGGTTACAGCTTTAGTCTTAGAATCGTCTAAGCTCACTGGCTTTATCTCACCGTTTGTGGGAAATTTAAGCTTCTTAAGGGGGCTTTGGCTTTCGAATAACTCTTTCTATGGCGAAATACCTCCACAAATCGGTAATCTTCATAGGTTAGAGTTGTTAGTCCTAGATAATAACTCTTTTACTGGTCATATTCCATCTAATATATCAGCTTGTTTTAACCTTCTTATGCTACATGCTAGTTACAATGAGTTAATAGGTAATATTCCGGTACAACTTTGTTCCTTGAGAAATATGCAATATCTTTCATTTCTTAAGAACAATTTGGTTGGGAACATCCCCAAATGTATTGGGAATATGACTTCTCTTAAGACTCTTTCATTGACTTTAAATAATTTGGTTGGGAATGTCCCTAATAGTTTAGGAAACCTTAATAAGTTAACCAAGTTGTTACTAGGAGGAAATCACTTGTCAGGAACTATTCCTTTATCTTTCTATAATCTTTCCCTCCTAACAGAACTTGATTTTGGTGTAAATAATTTTAAGGGAACTCTCCCTTCAAATTTAGGAAATTCTCTACCATATCTAAAGTTTTTTTCGATCTATAATAACTTTTTTACTGGGCATATTCCTCCCTCGATTTCCAATGCCTCGAACCTAGAACGTCTTCAGCTAAATGTAAATGATCTTACCGGGAATGTACCTCCTGTCGATAATCTTCGAAAACTGTATTGGTTTTCAGTCTCTAAGAACTTTCTTGGAAGTGGGTCAATCACAGAATTGAGTACCATTTTTTCGTACATCCGCAATGCCACCATGTTACAATTGTTGCATCTAGATCATAACAATTTTGGTGGCATATTAGAAGATAAAACCATCTTAAATCTCTCAACTACTCTACTAGATTTTCAATTGGATAGTAATAAAATATATGGTCATATCCCTACAACTATTGGAAACTTTGTAAACCTTCAAGTATTTACTGCTTCTGATAACCAACTTTCTGGTGTTATCCCAGAAAGTATAGGGAAGCTTAAGTATCTTGGGAAGTTGTTTTTGTATGGTAACCATTTGTCAGGACATGTTCCATCTTCAATTGGAAACTTAACTGAGCTTGTTATCGTCGATCTTTCCTTAAATAGACTTGAAGGTGTAATTCCTACTAGCCTAAAGAATTGCAAAAGCTTGAATGGTTTAAGTTTTTCTCAAAATAACCTTACTGGTGTGATCCCTTCACAAGTGTTTCTTAGTCTCTCGTCCATGTTAGTTCAGTTCTTTTTAGCAGGAAATCGCCTGTCTGGTTCACTTCCAGCTGAAATCGGTAAGCTGCAAAACTTGGTTGAGCTCGATATCTCTGAGAATTTGTTAACAGGGGAGATTCCTAGTGAATTGAGTAGTTGTGTTGCTCTGCAGACTCTACTTATGCAAGGAAACTCTTTTCAGGGATCAATACCTTCATCTTTGAGTGCATTGAAAGGGATTCATTCGTTGGATCTTTCTCGAAACAATTTTTCAGGTGAAATTCCTGGGTTTTTGGCAAATTTTTCATTCGAAATGTTGAATCTTTCTTACAATAATCTAGAGGGAAAAGTACCTACTGGTGGAATTTTCAACAATATCACTGGGTTTTCAGTACTGGGAAACAGCAAGTTATGTGGTGGCATTGCAGAGCTCAAGTTGCCTACCTGTGAAATCACTAAAAAGACTCGAAAGAAGAGTTTGAATCGAAAAAAAAAATTAATAGTTGCTAGTCTTTCGGGTTTTTTGGTGCAGTGATCATTGCTGTTGTTTTGTTCTTTCTGCTTCGTTTTCGAAAGAGAAGAATGCAGCTTTCATTAAATAGCCTTTCTTCAGAAAAAGGGCTTCTGAATGTATCTTATCATACCCTCTCAAAAGCTACTAATGGGTTCTCCCTCGAGAATTTAATTGGCAAGGGTAGCTATGGATCGGTTTATAAAGGAACCCTCGATCAAATTGGCACGAAAATTGCAGTCAAGGTACTTAAACTTCAACATAAGGGAGCATACAAAAGTTTTAAGGCAGAGTGTAAAGTACTGAGAAATGTTAGACACAGAAATTTAGTTAAGATTCTTACTACTTGTTCGAGTATTGATCACCAAGGTAATGATTTCAAGGCTCTTGTTTTTGAGTTTATGGTTAATGGGAGCTTAGAAGATTGGTTATATTCAACTTCTACCAATATATGTTTTGATGAAACAAGCGAGCCACCAACGAAACTTGATCTTCTGCAAAGACTCGACATTGCTATCGATGTTGCTAGTGGCTTGGAGTATCTTCATTACCAGTGTGGATCTTCGATTGTGCATTGTGACCTTAAACCGAGCAATATTCTTCTTGATGGTGATTTGGTTGGCCATGTTGGTGACTTTGGATTAGCCAAGTTCCTTACAAAAACTCATAGCACCTCTGATTCGAATCAATCAAACTCTTGTGGAATTAAAGGGACTATTGGTTATGCACCCCCAGGTACTCTTTCATTTAGATTCGTTAGTTTTTCTTATGTTTCAGGAAAAAAAACAGAACTATAATTCGTATTGAGCTATTTTGGTTCTGTTTCAAAAGAATCACAAACCCAATGGGATTCGTGCTTGTAAACAGGACCTGGAGGAGAGTTAACTGCGCACAAATCCAATGAGATTCCATCCTAAAACCAATTGGTAATAGGTGGATCCACATGTAGGTTATTTTTTTGCAACCTTCCCCCTTACACTTGATTTTATTTTTTAATTGGGCAAGAACGTCCTTCGTTTCGAACCCAAACATTGTTTTTCTATATAAGACGAGATTTTTTGTTTCTAATTGAATGAAAACCATCAGCTTTGATACGATGAAAAATATGGGCACAATAGAGAAGAAAAAGGCATAGTTACCTTCATATACTGTTTTCTTAATACAATTTTAGGCAATTCTTTTCTTTCCCTACCAGTATGGGTATGAGTTGCCTCCGTCTTTCCCTCCCTAGACCCTGCCCATAGTTTTCTATGAGCGGGATACACTGGGTTGGATGATGATGATGATGAATTTTAGGCAATTTTTTTCTTTCTTGTCCTTATTATGTGCTAATTATTAGTACTAACCTCATGGTTGGTTAAAATTACAGAATATGGAATAGGAAATGAGGTATCTACACAAGGTGATGTATATAGTTTTGGCATCCTTTTGCTAGAAATGTTCACAGGAAAGAGGCCTACTGATGACCAATTTAAAGGGGAACAAAGCCTTCACAAATATGTCAAACAAGCTTTAGAAGATCAAGTGCTAGAGATTCTTGATCCTGCTCTTCTTCAAGATGTGAATGATCTTCGACATTATGCGATACGTTCGCGTGATTTCATGATCAGTGCAAACACAGATGAGATTTTGGTGGGGATTAGTTCTATATTCTGTGTTGGAATATCTTGCTCTATTCAAGTGCCAAGGGAGAGGATGGATATCAAAGATGCAGTAAATCAGTTGGTTTCTACTAAAGCCAAGTTCAACCTGAGGTAGTTTGGGATTAAGATAAGAATACAATGATATGGTGTATACTTTAACAAAATATGGTGTATAAAGATAATAATACAAATATACATCTACGTTTACAAAAGGAAAAATTGTAAAAAAAATAAACAAATATTTGCAATCTCCAAGACAATTGATATCAGGCCAACTTCAAGTCTTGAGACAAAATCACCTATTTTACAACCTTTAAGACCAAATAACAAGTACAGTTGCAACTTGCAATGCAGCAAATAACATCCCAATTCCCAACTACATAAATTCCTTGTACTTGTATATAATTTGGCAAAACCTCACAAGAAAACGATAATTTAAATACAAGAAAAAATTTCATCGAAAAAAAAAATGAGTCCAGAAATATAATAGAGTGAGAAATGAAGCGAACTTGTTTTAAATGTATCTAAAGTACCCCAAGTAACAATAAGTTGCCCCTTCCATGTAAGTTTTAAGGCAAACACAAAACTACTAATGCTTTTTCCCTAATAAACGTGTCATTTTTAAGTATTTTAAATTCTGTATAAGATTCAAACTAGTGGAACAACATATTTTTTTAATATTGAAAGGCATGACTTAATCGCACTTTTTCTCTCATACGAGCACTCCAAGCATCATTCCTGCTGGGCCTCTGATCAAGGGAACCAGCAACGGACGCACCTGTTGCAGGTGGTGGTCTGTTAATAAGAGGCTGCTTAATAGACTGCCTGAGATTAATGAACTCCTCATCACTGTCATAATCAGCAGGCCTGTTCATTGATCTAACAATGATGGTACACAGCCGGGAAAATTGAAAATTAGAATCATCAATCAATACATGAAAAAAGAGAACAAACAATGACAAGGAACAAATAACATTGAACAGTTTGCTACTACATGTATGGAGATCAAATGTGGAGCATTCAAGGGAGAGGTAACACAATGCCTTAATTAATGAAACGTAATTAAAAAAAAAAGTAAGCACCCAAGTTTTATTCACTCAATCATTACCATCGAAATAAATGTGCACAAAAAACAATCCTTTATACATATTCTCGAATCTAGTTACATAACCTTATATATAAATTACAATAAATGAAAGAAAGATCAAAAGACGTTTTCCATCCAACCCAGATGGAAAGTGTAGTCGTAGAAGCACATATGAAAACTAGATGGTTTATAAGAAAGTGCAATGTCATCAATGTTGCTAGCATTAGGAACCTTGTTGTACCGTACATTCACTGAACTTGAATACAAAATTTATACGTACAAATCAAAAAAAATTTAGAGTGCCCTACAAAAATCATTTGCAGATTCACAGTTCAAAAATCTCGATATGGTAATATCAGATTCGACTATTGATTTGAAATTAGCAATCTACATAATAGAAAGTAGAAACTACATCTAAACAATACTATATTAGCCATCGACTAGCATGTCCTCTACTAAGGCCATCCAAAGCCCGTCACAAGTAGGGGTGTGCAATGGGCTGGACCTCCATTTTAAATCTCGATGTGGCTGGTAATAACATTTTCATTAGTACCTCTTTGCTAAGAGTTAGTAATAGGATTGACTTTTGTTAACTAAGTCAAATTTATAGTTGACTTTATTATCAAACTCAGGCATTACTCATAACATTAGTTTTGATGTTTATATTAAAATTGAAATTTATTGGTTGAAATTTTATATTTTAAAAATAAATATATGTGATAAAGTATATATTTGAAGTATTTTGATGATGATTTTGAGTGTTTAGCTTACTTTGACATCTCATGAACGTTTGTAATAATGATTTTATATCTACAAGTTTTGAGTTTTATATATTTTGTGCGAGTAAGGAGTCAAAGATCTGTTTTGGCATCTAAATGGATAGAACATGCTTCTGATGATATTTATTTACCTGGGTTAATTATTTTCATCCTAGTACTCAATGGTGTAAGGCAAAGGAGGCATCCACTGTTAGGGGAGAATTGGTTATTCTTAGACAAGTCTATTCTTAATAGACTGGGTTCGTCAGACAAACCTTAGGAGGTGTTAGTAAAGAGTAAAATAACTCTCTGTTTTAGGGTTTTTCAAGCTATTATCCTAAATAATCTCCCTAAATCAAGCTATTACCATAAGCTATACACAGAATTATTCTAGGAATATTGCACAGAATATTGCTAATAATATACGGTTCTTCACTCCCCCTCAAGTTGGGTCGTGGGATCCTGAACGCCCAACTTGCACAAAGTATCATGAAACTGTTTTGCTCCGACAGCTTTCGTAAGAATATCAGCTAACTGCTCCTTTGACCGAACATAAGGAATATGAATAATTTCTCCTTCGAGTTTCTCCTTTATAAAATGTCGATCAACCTCAACATGTTTGGTTCTATCATGTTGAACCGGGTTCTCAGAAATGCTATTGCTGCTTTGTTATCACAATTCAGTTCACTGCTTTGTATCTGTGAATATCCGATCTCATCTAGCAATTTTCGTAACCAGAGGATCTCCGTGACTCCCTTTGCTATACCTCGAAACTTAGCTTCAGCACTGGATAAAGCGACCACTTTCTGTTTCTTGCTTTTCCAGGTTACAAGGTTCCCTCCAACTAGGGTAAAGTACCCCGATGTCGATTTCCTACTATCCCTGTCTCCAGCCCAATCAGCATCTGTGTAAGCATGTATATCGAGGTGACCATGTCGCCCAAACATGATCCCCTTTCCTGGTGTCCCCTTTAAGTATCTCAGAATCCGTAAAGCTGCTTCCATGTGTTGTGTCTGAGGTTGGTGCATAAAACGACTCATAACTCCAACTGCATAAGCAATATCAGGTCGAGTATGTGATAAATAAATCAATTTTCCCACCAACTTCTGATACTGTTCTCGATCAGCTGCTTCTCCTCCTTCTATAGTTTGTAGACCATGATTAACCACCATCGGAGTATCTGCAGGTTTACACCCTAACATTCCGGTTTCTGCCAAGAGATCCAAGATGTACTTCTTCTGACAAATAAATATCCCCTTTTTCGATCTAAGCACTTCGATCCCAAGAAAGTACTTCAACTGTCCAAGGTCCTTCATCTCGAATTCCCCAAACAATTTCTTCTTCAGATTCTGTATTTCTTCCTCATCACTTCCTGTAATAATCATATCATCTACATAAATAATCAGACAAGTTATCAGGGATCCTCTCCGTTTGAGGAACAAAGTATGATCAGAATTACTCTGATGGTAACCAAATCTTCTCATTGCAAGAGTGAATTTCTCAAACCAAGCTCTAGGAGACTGTTTCAAACCATAGAGAGCTTTCCTAAGTCTGCATCCTTCATTTTCTCTGAAGTTACCACTAAATCCAGGAGGGGCTTCCATGAACACTTCTTCCCTAAGTTCTCCATGTAGAAAGGCATTCTTCACATTAAATTGATGAAGAGGCCAGTCTTTATTTGCAGCAATAGAGAAAAGGACTCTGATAGTATCAATCTTTGCTACCGGTGAAAAAGTTTCTGAGTAATCGATCCCATATGTCTGTGTATATCCCTTTGCAACCAATCTGGCTTTATATCTCTCGATCGTTCCATCACTTCTGTATTTGATCGTAAATACCCATTTGCAACCAACAGTTCTCTTCCCTTTCGGAATTATGCACTTCTCCCAAGTATTGTTCTTAAGTAGTGCATCGATTTCAGTCTGCATAGCTATCCTCCATTCTTTGCTTCTAAGAGCTTCATCCACCGTTCTGGGAACCTGATTAGAATAAAGAGCAGCATTGAAGGCGACTGCTGATTCAGCTAAAACCCCAGAATTATCTACGTTCACCGGGTACTTCGACCTTTGATCCTCAAAATCCGGGTCATATCTCTTTGGAGGAACTCCCCTGGTTCTCCTGGGTGGCAAAACATACTCAACTTGTGCTTCTCTTATCTCATGACTCCCCCTGTCCTGTGGTATCTCAGGCATAGAAATAGGACTAGCACCAGAACAATCATCACCAGAACAATCATCAAGATTATGAGAACTAGAAGGAGTCATTACCTCAGTAGCTTCGGGTTGATCAGACGACAGAGATGGTTGTTGTTGAGGAGATGGATGTACTATATCTTCAGATGCATTCTCAGCGGTATAGCCAGCCTGCTCATTTTGACTCGTAGGAGATATAAGCCAGCTTAGATCGTCTCTAATAGTACCAGTCTCCCCCTGACATCTAAGCTGGTGATAGAAATAAGAGTCCTCATGAAAGTCGCAGTCCATAGTGCCATACATATGTTTGGTAAGGGGGTCGTAACATCGATATCCCTTCTAATGAGTTCCATAACCCAAGAACACACACTTAACCGCCAGGGGTTCGAGTTTGGTTCGGTTTTGCTGAGGAAGGTGGACATAGGCAACACACCCAAAAATCTTTGGTGGAAGAGAATGAAGGGAAATGTTGGTAGTATAGGAAGATAGGGTTTCAAGGGGGGGTTCGGTGTTTAAGGCTTCTTGTGGGTAGGCGATTAGTGACATAATTTGCAGTAGCAATGGCTTCGGGCCAAAATTTGAGAGGGACGGAGGACTCAATCATGATAGAGCGAGCCATGTTAAGGAGGGTTTGGTTCTTTCTTTCAGCTATCCCATTCTGTTGGGGGGTATAAGCACAAGAGGGATCTGATGGATAAGGTCATTATTAGAACAAAAATCTTGCATTTTTTTATTAAGGTATTCCCTCTCATTGTCAGATCTAAGAATACGAATGTGTGTTTGGAACTGGGTAAGAATCATCCTATGAAATTTAACAAAAACATCATAAACCTCATACTTGTGTTTAAGAAAATAAACCCAACACATTCTAGTGCAATCATCAATAAATATAACATAATAGGAAAAAACAGATGTCCCTCCATCAGGAGCAGGACCCCAAACATCAGAATGTATAAGCATAAAAGGTTCACTGGACTGACTTAAACTAGGATAATAAGAGTGTTTATGACTCTTAGCCAAAATACAGGACTCACAATTAAAACTAAGTTTAGATCCACGAAGAGCAGGAAATAAATGTTCTAAGTACTCTAGTGATGGGTGTCCAAGTCGACGATGCCACCTCCAGAGTTGTTCTACGAAGTCACGAGTAAGCGCTGCACAACCTTTTTGAGACACATCCTCCACATAGTACAAGCCATTCTCCTCAGTACCACGCCCAATAGTGCTCCCTGTCACCCGATCCTGTATAACACAACAACGAGACTCCATAAGAACAGCACAGTTTATAATTAACTGATCAGTTAATTGACTGACGGAAAGAAGCTTATGAGACAATTGAGGCACAAAGAGACAATTTTCCAATTTAATATCCGGTAAAATTTCAATTGTTCCAGCACCCTCTACTTTAAGACATTCACCACTTGCGGTCTGAATAAATTTTTTATGAGTCGAACCGATCGAAATAAAATCGTTTCGATCGTATGTCATGGTATCGGTCGCACCGCAATCAAGGATCCATTTAACACAATTAAACCCATTCATCTCACAATTTTTAACACAAGTAAGGACAAAATTTGAAGACTTATTAAAAGTAAGAAAGAGGGAAGATGTTGGGTCACTTCTTCCTTCTAAAAAGGACCTTGTACCGTCATTTTCAAGGGTGCCTTGAGCCCCTCACCTTTCATCTCTTGGCTTGCTTCCTGCCATGAAACTTCCTCCATCTTTTCTAGGTATAGGATCGATACTCATGTAAGCTTATCCTCCTGATTTTTTCCGGTCATCATACCTTCGGTTTTCTGTTCTTCCTCCGTCCTTTTTCCGGCGAGCTTGGTGTTCCTCCCACCAGTCAGGGAAACCCACAAGCTTAAAGCATGTTTCCTTGGTATGTTTATGGCCTCCACAGTGAGAACAAATCAGATGTGATTTGTCCTCTTCGTCCCGTTTTAATGGCCCCCTGTTCGATCTGTGTTTCATGATGAAACCACCCCCAAAATTCGAGGGGTTTTGAGGTTCCACCGACGGTTTTTCTTCCGGTTGCATGTTCTTTGAAACGAGCCCACTTCCAATCCCTGAGGGTTCAAGACGCGATGATGGTTTACCAGTAAGTATCTCTCTCCTTGAGATCTCCCTTCTGATTTAGGCATATGCCTCTTCGACGGATGGCAGTGGGTTTTTATTGAGTATGTCCCTCCGATCTTTGTCATATGTTTCATCAATTCCAGCAAGGAATTGATACAATTTCTGTCTCTGTGCAATCTCGTTGTATATGGTAATATCCTTCGGATGTTTCATGGGGTTTGGAACCCTTCTATCGATCTCTTTCCAGATCGCAATCATCTTTCCGTAATAATCCTCAATCGAATCATCATTTTGCTTGGTTGAGTTTGCTTTGACCGTTAGATTAAAAATTTGGAGCCCATCTTGGCCACTGATGTATATGGACTCAATCCCTAGCCACAACTCTCTTGCAGTAGGATAATCGAGAAATTGATTGACCAAGTTGGTCTCAATATTCTCAATGATCCACGAAATTACAATGGCATCCTGTTGAGCCACTTGTTGTATTCTAGGCCATCCGGTGTCGGTGGAGGGGCAGTGATGTGCCTAAGCTTGCTCCGCCCACTGAGTGCCAGATGCATCATTTTGGAAAGTAAATCAATTGGTTTCTACTAAAGCCAAGTTCAACCTAAGGTAGTTTGGGATTAAGATAATAATGCAATGATATGGTGTATACTTTAACAAATTATGGTGTATAAAGATAATAATACAAATATACATATCTGTTTACAAAAGGAGCAACTGTAAAAAAATAAAGGAAAAATCACCCAGAATAATACGACCTTTCACTGATTTTCCAAGAATAATACGAACTTTCAATTAACCACCAATAATACGAACTTTGACATGCATTTTCCGCTGGCATACATGACCTATTTATAACCGGTAGTACAAGTCTTTTTTTGACCGTTGCTCAAAAGGTTTTATCTCGTATTATTGGTGGTTAATTGAAAGTTCGTACTACCGGTTGAAACTTGCTGAGCAACGGTCAAAAAAGACTTGTACTACCGGTTATAAATAGGTCATGTATGCCAGCGGAAAATGCATGTCAAAGTTCGTATTATTGGTGGTTAATTGAAAGTTCATATTATTCTTGGAAAATCAGTGAAAGGTCGTATTATTCTGGGTAATTTTTCCAAAAATAAACTAATATTTGCTCGATTTGATGAAAATAAATTCAACTATTTATTATAAATGAATCCATCTATCCGCAATGATTGTTGAAAATAAACTCACTATTGTTTATTCATAATTCTTAACTTAGAAGGAAGCTTTTAAGGTTATTATAAATTATAAGTCGATAAGTCGGTTTATTTTTTTAGAAAATAGAAATTACATTTTATTTTGGCTAGTTTATAACAATCATAATAAAATCTTCAAAAAAAAAATTATATATATAGATATATATATATATATAGATATATATATATATATATATATATAATATATATATATATAATATATATATATATATATATATATATATATATATATATATATATATATATATATATATATATATATATATATATATATATATATATATATATATATATATATATATATATATATATATATATATATATATATATATAATACTCTCTCCGTCCCATTAGTTTTGTCCACTTTGTAGTGGGCACGCAAAATAAGGAACAATAGTAGTGGGGTATTTTTAGTGAATATAATAATTGAAAAAGGTGGTAGTGGGGGTATTTTAAGTGAATATAATAATTGAAAGGTTGTAGGTGGGGTATTATTTAAATAATATAAGTTAGGGTAGTTGGGGGTATTTAGGTTAAACAGTTTTGCCAAAAAAGAAAGTGGACAATTAAAGAGGGATTACTCATAACATTAGTTTTGATGTTTACATTAAAATTGAAATTTATTGGTTGAAATTTTATATTTTAAAATAAATATATGTGATAAAGTATATTTGTTAAGTATTTTGATGATGGTTTTGAGTGTTTAGCTACTTTGACATCTCATGAACGTTTTACAATAATGATTCTATATCTACAAGTTTTGAGTTTTAAATTATTTTGTATGAGTAAGGAGCCAAAGACCTGTTTTGGCATCTCTAAATGGATAGAACATGCTTCTGATGATATTTATTTACCTGGGTTAATTATTGTCGTCCTAGTACCCAATGGTGTAAGGCAAAGGAGGCATCCACTGCTAGGGGAGAATTGGTTATTCTTAGACAACTCTATTTTTAATAGACTGGGTTCGTCAGACAAACCTTAGGATATGTTTAAGGCCATCTTGTGGGCGTCTAAGACTGGCGTTCGTTTGTTCTCTACTTTTTGTTTACAATTTGTAATTTGTGATAACCATATTTATTCGATTTATTAAGTTATTTAAAAAAATTTATGAAATTTACATTAAATGAGTCATTAAATATTTTAAATTTGTTTTTCAAACGTTGACTGGTTTTGAGTAGGTTTATATATTCATATAACAAATGGATAGATGTTTATATTTCTTTGTAATTAAAGATAATATTTTATTTTATGTGTTTTATAATTAGAAAGGACAACTACTTATTCCTCACTGATTGTGGATTTATATTTTCATACATATGGTAAATGAGAGCATGGTTACTACTGTATGGGCTGGAAGTGTAAGAGTAGACTCTAAGTTTTTAGACTTTAAGACTTTTATTTCTTTTCTTTTAAAAGAGTTTTGTTCTACCTTGATGTAATAAGGCTAAGCTCCTCTAAGCTTTTTAATACACTTTTAGATTTATAAGGTGATATTGTTGTTCTTAAGAGTAAATAACAACCATCTTAAAGGTTAAATGAGACAACAAACTAAATGTTTTATTATCATAAATATTTTATTATTTAAATTTTTAAGGAAAAATTACCTAGAATAATCCAAACTATTCATGATTTTCCTACAATAATTTCACCTATTGATTAACCATGAATAGTCCCAACTTTGAGGGACATTTTCCTAGAGTAAACCTGGTGACCGAATGACTTGCTATAGCAAGTTTTATTTTTTTAAAAAAAGATAAATTAAAATAAAATGTCGAAAAAATGTTTAAAAAATATTCAAAAACTTTATGATTTTTTTATTATTTAGAATTTTTATGTAAATTTTCAAAAATATTTTCTAATTTTAAATTAATATTTAATTTATTTTTTTGTAAATTACCTACTATAGCAGGTTATTGGATTACCAAATTTACTCTAGGAAAATACCCCTCAAAGTTGAAATTATTCTGGTTAATCAATAGGTAGAATTATTGTAGGAAAATCGTGAATAATTTGGATTATACTAGGTAATTTTCCTATTTTTAATTTAAGCTATGTTCAAAAAAAAGCTTAAATGAGAAAAGATAATGCTCAAAAGCTATCAACCTTTATATTATTACTATGAGAAAAGTTTTTGAATGGGAAAATTTATTAGCAATAAGCCCTACAAATTAAGGGACAAGCTCCTCAGAAAATAGTACCCTCCCTCTATAAGATATGTAGGACCCACCCCTCTTCATTCCACCAACAAGAAACAAACATTAAACAATTATGCACCCATCACATTCATTCACTATCCCTTTTCATTATGATCAATCTCAGCATATATTTCCCCTGACCTACCCAAATATCTATCCATCTTCATGTCAGCTCTATTTACAACCACTAAATCCTCTGTGGTTCTACCATTACATACGTGGCTTAACTACGATCGTTCGATCGAATAAATCACCTTTATACTAGGACCGTGACACTTGTCAACTGAGGTGTTGTACAGTATCAGACCCTCCTTTTTCCGCCTCGCGGGACCCACCCGCGATAATGTGCCAGATCAGCATTGGTATATGTTGGGACTGGGAGGGATAGTGGAAATTCCTTGCCTGGATAGTTCAGCTAAGACACTGTCAGTAGATGGTGACTTAAGGCCTATTGGTAGTGGCAACCATGGCTTGTTTATTGCTTCCTTCACCACTTTGTCAATAACTTCTTCTCCCTGCAACATCATTTACTGTGGATTAATGTGTGTACATAGTAATTAATAAGATTAATACTTCTATATTTGATCATGGGACCCTTCTATGTTATGTAAAGTACTAGTATGTAGTAATACTAGGATTGTCACATCAATTTACACACAGGTAACATATTTCCTCATCACAAGTGGCCACTTTAATTCATGTGTGTGTTATAGCATTTAACCATCAGCTTAAGTTTTTAGTTGAATTAGCAGTACGTATGTGGATGGCATGTGTTGTATCCACACTTGTAATTCAACGTGTAATACTTTAGCAGTACGTATGTGGATGGCATGTGCTGTATCCACACTTGTACTTTTAGTCTAAAGGGTTTGTGTGGGAGCAATGGCGAAACTTTGTTAGGCCGGGTAGGGGCTTTGCCCCTTTGAGATTTTCGGCAATTTTTATTTAATACACAATCGTCATTTTAAAATTTTTATAATTCTAGCCTAACAAATAAAAGCAACACAATAAACGGAAGAGAGTAATTGAACAAATTAAAAAAACCTAATTAGTAATAATAGAATATCAAATTACGAATGAAATTATCATTTAACAACTGGAAGAAAAATTGCGCGAGTGAGAGATAAATAGCAAAGATATATAGTGTCAATGAGATTATAGATAATTTAAATGTTCTATGGCTAAAGAGCGTCGAACTCAACTTTGATTCAAATTTACCTTATAATTTTTGGTAGTATGGATTGGCTATATATTAATGTCATTCAATTTTTTTTAAACTACGTAAAATTTTGTTCAAGTTTCGCCACTGTGTGGGAGGACATGATTGAATATATATCAAATCTGAGGCAACAACCAATAGTTTAAACTTTTGGTGGAGTTGGTTCTCTCTAGTAACCAACTCAACCAAAAGCTTAAGCTGATAGTTAGCCCCATGATGTGTTATATACTCACAGGATCCTTGACATTGTTACCTTGATCACCGTGTTGACTCAGTTACATTTTTCATGTCCGGGTCAACAAAATCAGATTCGGGTTTGGTTGGGCCTCGTAATCACGAAGAAAATGAAGACACACGAAAGAAATTTCATACATCTACATCAGGCTCCCGCGTAGCCAGCTATGCAGATAAGTTCACATAAGATACCAATATGAATAGTCAAAACCATTTGAGAAGGGAAGAATAGTAAAAGATATTTGCATGGAAGTTTCATGCATACTAAATGAGGGTTATGGGAGTTTCTTTTGAAAAATAGGAAAAAGATGTGTTCAAGGACCACAATATTGAAATACTGCAAGAGGGACCAGTTAGTATGATAGGCAAAACTTCTGGGTTTTATAAACTTAAATTTATGTATTAGTATTTTCTATGTAGTTGTACAAGATGATGCATGTATTATGTAAAGGACCCTATTATTTGTCCCAATATTAACTCAGCATGTGCTAGAGCTATTGATGATCTGAACTACACTAAAGGATGAACCTTCACTATTAACTAGTTCAGAGAGTACAATGATGTTATTGGTTGGTGAGCCTTCAAGTACAGCAACTAGAGGTGTACAAAACAGACTTGATATTTATTCGACCTTGAAACCGAACCCGACTTCAAAGTGAATTTAAAATAGGGAAAATTGCATTAAAAACTCCCAACTATTTGCGGTTTAAATATAAAACTCCCAACAATTGATTATTATCTAAAACTCCTAACTTTAGGCTCATTTTATATTTAAAGTCCAAGATGACTTATAACCGGACAAATTGGTTTTATTTAAGAAGTAGTGGGACCTAATTGTATTTATTAATCACCTCACACCTTTGACCTTACACGGCCCTTCACGTACCCTCCCATTTTAACATGGTAACCGGTTTAAACAGATTATAAAATTGTATCGGTGCTTTAAATTTAAAATGAGCATAAAGTTGGGAGTTTTGAATAATAATCGATAGTTGGGAGTTTTATATTTAAACCGCGAATAGTTGGGAGTTTTTAAAGTAATTTTCCCTTTAAAATGTAAAAATTAATGTGGACACAAGACCCAATTTTGAAACGACCCGAAACACCTCTAACAGCAACAATACAACCAAAAAATCTCTGGAGAATAAATCCATAAACAGTATGCAGAGTGATTTGTGGTTCTGATTGAAGGCAACAAAGCAAAGACTTTAAAAGGACAAGGCAATTATTAATCATATGGCCCAACCCTTAAGGTCAAACACTGGTTATAGGAAATCACTAATTTTTGAAGGTCCAATACTAGGCGAGATTGTCGCTTTCTTGGAAATAACTTTCAAAAGAATGTATCTATTAGAGACTTTGTAAAACTTGCATGTATAATTGAGGGAAATGGGCGTTACCGGGTTTATATCAGCAGAATTCTTCCCGTAGCTATCAGGACTGTGGAACCCGTATGCACCTTGTACCTGTTGAAGGAACATCACTAGATAAATTCGACGTTCGTAGTTTTGGGTTTCATGTAGGAACTATGACTTCATAATTGTTTATAAAGAACCTTAACAAAATGATGTTGAAATGGAATTTACTTGGAAAGCCGAGGTTGGGCATAGTGGAGCTGGCATTACAGGGCAACCCCAAGCATCAGCATGCATCTGAAACAAAATTACAACGACACACACAAAATTTAGCAACATGGCATAAACAAAGGGGAAGCCATATAAGAAGCAATTGGTTTTAAGAGGGGATAGACGTATTTTTTACCGGAGGGTAAGGTTTCCAAGGCCAATTTTCAGGAGGCTGCCAGGGATAGCTCGGGGATCCCCAAACAGGAAAGCCTGGGGGCTGAAAACCCTGCTGACCCCACATGGGGTAGACTTGCCCGGATGCGTAGGCATGATTGTTCTGATTGGGAGGATATACCATCACCGGTCTATGATGAGGATAGTAATTCCTTGGTGTTGAATCTCTAGGGTGCGGCCATCTTCGTTCTTCTTGCTTAGGCAAAATGTGTCTTCTATGCATTCTATATTTCTGAAAAAATTACCAATACTTTAAACCACCAACCTAGCATTTCAAGAACGGAGACATTTGCACCGAAAAATTCAATATATTACCTGAAGATGACTGGCTATGTTATGTCTAGTCAATCCATCCACTTTCATAAGCTCTAATATTCTAGACGGGATGGCTTGATCAACACCAAGTTTCTCCACTGCTTGCACAAATCTTTTATGGAGATCCGGTGTCCAGTCTACCTGAATGAACAAAAATGTCAACGATCACAAAACATATGCATCCTAGAACATCAACTTGTGATTCAAGTGTATAAATGACTCTAAAATCACAACGAAATACTTGTGATGGCTAAATAATATAGTCAATATGGCCCAAGTACCCCAGACCGGAGTGCCCGTATCAAACACAAATTTGTTCGTAAGTGTCATACTCGGCGATTGTATGAAAAATTTCATAATTGTATCCAAAGTGAAGTGTTAATAGGTTAAATAGAGCAGATTATCACACCATATAAACCAAAAGTTGTGACATTATTACCTTTATCTTTTTTCGGCTACTCTTCGATCCACAAACATTATGAGAAGATTCCTTAATTGAGCTCCCACTATTGGGACCAACATTAGTAGCATCCTTTTTGTCACATGGCATAGGTATGGAATCACTGCGATCCTCCACCTCTTCTTTGATAGGTCCAATAGATGTTGGCTGAGGTGGATCCTCGTCCATCTTGGCAAATGAGTTGCCATCTAATGTATTATCGACAGATTTCGTTTCCCCATCAAATTCCCCACCCTCCTTGACAGAAGAATTGTTGGTTTGATCTTGATAGTCTCCGTCATCCAACGATCTTCCGGATTGTTTTATTTGGGGAGTTGAAGGAGCAGCAAACTTGTCACCAGCTGCTGATGGGTCATGATCACCAACGTCCACTTCTATATCAACCATTGGTTCTTCAGAAACGTGTGTTTGAATCGCAACACTTTCTTGCTGAATTTCCAATATGGAATCCACAAAATCCTTGACAGATTTGAGTGATTCTGATTTTCCGCTTCCACTCGTGTTGAATGCCTTTCAAGAAACAATACATAAGCTGATTCTTCTTCACATCGAGATAATCAATAGTATCTAGTGGGAAAGTAAAGATACCTTATGAACTACATGCTGCCATATATTTCGAAGTTTATCCTCCGATAATGGTTCTACTAGAAATTCAACTGCACCTAGCTGCCGATCCATGAACAAGGATAAATAAGATTGAGACAATGCAATCTTTGAAACGATAGCCTAGGATCAGGAATATACCGCTATACACTTCATCATGGTGTTCAAGCAATGATCTTTTGATATCACTGCAACCAACGAAAAAGAACCTCACATGAATACGACAATGCAATTCACACAAATTTATATTCAATTATTTGTTTTATGAATATGAGCATGTGTATGAGTGATAAATGAAAGAATAAAACGCTTACTAATTGTTGGAAGATCTTTTGCAGTCTCCAAAAACTTGCATCTCCCATCATGATTATGTATACTCACCTGTCATGAGTAAAGGGGATGAAAATTGGTTGATATTTAGTAGTGCCAAAAAAACAAGTATATATACATTAATTGCCATTCATAACTAATAAAGAAGTAGCCATTGTGCAAGAAAAAATTAGATAACCAGTGTTTAAACAACTGATATTTTTTCAAAAGAAACTTGCAATCTCTAGAGCATTTTCTGAATACTTAGTTTGAACTAAGGCCGGCCATGTAGCATGTCCCACATGAGTAACGGCTGAGGATCTCGTGATTTTGAGGGCCTAAATTTTTTTTTTTTTGCTATACACTTTTTAAATTTATCTATTAACAAATATTATTATTAAAAAGGAAACATGTATAAGTCATTGTATAAATCATGTCAATAATTTTATAAATGATAGTTAAGTTATTCATTACCTTGTTGATGACTACGTAGTGTTTTTCGATTATTATTTTTGGGTAATAGTTACTCAGTTTTGTTTGGTAACAGGAAATCGTTTATATTTTGTTAATATTGTTAATATTTTGTATTTTATATTGGTTAATTGGGTTAAAAAAAAAAAGCAAAGTAGTGTCTTAATTAATCGAAAAAAAAATTATCATCTCTCAATGATATTTTTTAAACAAATGAAACGTGCACATTCGTATTTTAGTTTTTGCTTAGGCTCCGAAAATATCTGAGACGACCCTGGTTTGAATACAAACCTGTCTTTAACTTACCCTTGCCAAGAAAGTTCTTGATTACATAGTGTCTCTTTAGTCTGTTTCAATTGATTAGATTCAACCAACAAGATCAAGGATACCAATTTAGGAAAGCGATTATGTGCCTTGTATGTGTATCAAGTTACTAATATCCTTCATTTCAAGGGTATATTTTCGTGCTCAATCATATTCAACAAGTTTTGCGGTAGAAAACATAATTTATAGCCAAGTTTGTTCGCAATTTAGGCGTAAAGGCCTTCCATTCTTTTCAATGAGTAAGTGCTCGATGGCAACAGGATATGTCAAACGAACATTGTAATACAAGAATTAAGCTTTATTCCAACCGAATTAAACACATTACCTCTACAACGGCGATATGGAAGCTCTCGGTTTTACTTGAAATTGCAGATAAAGCTTCATGCTCACTCGAAAATGCATTAACTAGGAACAACAACTTCACATTGTCAATTTTCGGAAAGATTACGCGAGAGGACAAAATAAGTAAAGTTTAACCAATTTGCCAAGTAAACATAATGCACAGCATTCCAAAATCTTTCTCAATGAAAAAAAAAAATAGAAAGGAAAAAAGGACACATACAGCTCATTTAATAATACCAGAAAGTAGTGCAATATATTGATAGCTTTCACTCCATTATTTAATTCAGAATTCTTGAAGTTTGAACAAATAGTTAGTTACCATAAAGAGAAAGTAAACAAATTACTCTAAATATTCATGAATGCACAAAATTCCTACATAAGAAAAAATGCTTAAATCAAATTTCTCCAAATTCTCAGCATACGGTAGTTACCGAACGAGTCTGGGCCAATCACACGGGCTAGTAAATCAATAACTCAAATATTAGTTTACATTAGTTTAAATCTTTTGCTTAGCATTAATCATGTGTTTAGGCCTCAACATTTCCAAAAAAAAATTATAAAATAAACTGAAACTCCAAAATTATTGTGTATTTTTGCTCAGCTATGCAGGCTACAAGATACTAAATCAAGTAACTAGGTTGTTACAACTATTACTATAACCTAAAGGAAACTTGAAGGACCAACCTATAATATGATATGAATTACCAAAATAGAAATAATTCATTAATGAAGTCAATAAGTTAGTTTTTTTTAACATAACATAGTTATAATCATCACTATCTTCGTAAGCAGTATATCTAAATCGTAAACAGTATATCCTGCTCATAGGATCTATGATTAGGGTCTGAAAGGATGAAAGATGACAACGCATACTCCATAACATAGTTATAATAACTTAATCAAATTATTATGTCTAACCTATAAACTCCATTTTCTCAAGCTTAGATTTTATCTCGGCAGCAGAATTCCGGTCTTCATCAAGGAGAAGGATCCTAAGGCCTTTAGGGAAATCTTTCCACTCCAGTAAATCATCGGCAGTGCAAACCATAGCTTGTTTCGCATCGTTTAGCAATGTGTAGAATCCCAAATTATCCTCATATAAATCAAATCTGCAACATTTTATGCAATCACAATCATCAAATTATGTGCAAGGAGTATTTCACTATGCACTTAAATGCAACATGAAGGTGTTGGCAAACAGGTTGTAGCTTGATTTTAAACTCGCTGCTATCTTGTTCAAAAACAACTTATTTGTAATAATAAATTGTTTCAACCAGCTAATTTACAAAACCATTTATTTGTATCAAAATAAGCTAAAATTGATTAATAACCTATTTTGCCAAACACCCCAACTAGAAAAGTAAATATTTTTTGTTTCTACAAATTTGCAACATTAGGCAAATCAAATGGAGATCTTAAAAAATGTAGCAAATTCAAATGAACAGAAGTATTTCAATATACATGATTGCACACAAACTACCTTTTGACATTTCTGCAAAAAGTTTATCAAGTAAGTTTATCAAGTACATGATTTAGAAATACAGTACCATGTTCTATATCAGTAATCAGAGAAATGAAAAAAAAAAAAAAAAAAACTACTATTTTTGAAATTTGATTCAAAAGGGCAGATAATCTATGTTACTGACATTAAACAGTGATCCATTGATAAAAGCTTCACAAGACTCACGAGAAGATTACAAATATTATAAATAGAATTACTAAAAGTGCAGCAACAAAAATAAAAAGAAAAAAAAAACTTGTACCATGCAAAAGACAAATATAATTGAGACAGATCATGTTTCCATTGCCCCTAGATCATACAGTAGCCTAAATCAAAAAAAAAAAAATAAAGACTGTAAAATGTAAATTTTGAGGAAAAGGTAACATCTTTCAGTATTTTTACAGATTTTATAATTACCCATTAAGATTTTAAAGCTTTTTACCAGAAATTTCACAATATTTAGCATTATTTAAGCACAGAAATAAAAGCAAAAACCCATTAAAGATCTCGAAAGCATGAACACTAACTTCCAAGGTAAAAATTTCTGACAGAATTAAGCAAAGAAAAAGATGAATTACATTAAAAATGCATGGAAGTATATATTAAGCAAGAATTTAAAAGAATGTTTCCATTGCCCCTTGATCATACAGTACCCTAAATCAAAAAAATAAAAACTGTAAAATGTAAATTTTGAGGAAAAGGTAAGATCTTTTATTATATTTACAGATTTTATAATTACCCATTAACTAATCACAAAAATACAAGAAAAACCCATTAAAAATCTCCAAAGAATGAACACTAAACTTGAACAATAAAAAATTCAGAAAGAAATCAAGGAAAAAAAAGATAAATTACATAAAAAATGCATGAAAGTATATATTAAGCAAGAATTTAGAAGAATGTTGAGATTATTCGAAGCTGAAATACATAATGCAGATAAATGGTAAGAAGATTCAGAAACAAAGTTATATTGATGAAGGGAAAAAAGTGCAGAACTTTACCAGAAGTGGTGAAATAAAAGGAGGTATCTTTAAGGGAGTATAATTTGCTTTATAGTTGCTCCAAGAGGGAAAGTTTATCGGGATAAAAAGGAGATTGTGAATTGTGATAAGAACAGAATTTGAAAGTTGAAGCAAAATGAAGTAGTTGGAGGTGTTTCTTCTTATACTTGATGCTTCACTAATTTTGTATTCATCGGTAGATGAATGTAAATGACACGCAATTTTGGGTTTTTTATGACTTTTTTGGACACACCTACAAAAAAGACCATAAGAAGACCAAATAAGTAAGGTGAGAGGGGATTTTTGTTGACTCTAATAACTTGGTATATACTTCCTCCGTTCCATAATACTTGCTATATTTTCCATTTTGGGAAATTTCATATTACTTGCTACATTTCCTTTTTAGTAAAAAACCAATCATTTAAAGTTATACCTACTCCTACTTTTATCCTACTCTATATCTAATTACTCCTATTTTTCTTTTTTATTTTTCAACAAATAATATTAAAAAATTCCAAAAAAGCAACTTTCCAACTACTACTCATCATTGCACAGTAACTCCTTAATATTTGTGCCCATGCAAACGTAGCAAGTAAATCAGAACGGAGGAAGTAATACTTCCTCCGTTCTTATTTAGTTGCTACCGTTGCATGGGCACAAATATTAAGGAGTAACTGTGCAATGATGAGCTATAGGTGAAAAGTTGCTTTTTGAAATTTTTTAATATTATTTGTTGAAAAATGAAAAAGAAAAATAGAAATAATTAGATATAGAGTAGGATAAAAGTAGGAGTAGGTATAACTTTAAATGATTGGTTTGTTACCAAATAAGGAAATGTAGCAAGTAATAAGAAATTTCCCAAAATGGAATATGTAGCAAGTATTATGGAACGGAGGAAGTATAATAGAAATAAAAAATTGGAAAAGTTATACTCTGTCCGAATTATTTTAGATGTTTCATTTGGGTTTTTACGGTTATTAAGGATGGTGTGGGGTCCGTTAAAAATGGGCGCATCTTTGAGTTTAAAATCTTGCTTCCTTGTCTGTAGCAAAGAACGTTCTTTCTTATGTTGTCTCTAGGCTCGATGATGTTAGGAGGCTAGTCTCATTGTTTAGTTGCTTGGTTGTTTTTTGGTTTTTTTTCTTTGGCCTCTTGTTTTAGCGTTTGTGCTTCCTTTTTCGTGGTAAGAAATGAGTTTTTTTCCTTTTATAACTTTTTTTTTTGAATTGTTCCTTTTATAATTTAGGTTGGAAAAGATTTTTTTGAAAGTTATATATTTCTTTACTTGTAAAAAAAACAATAAAATCTTGAATTGTTAACATTTTAATAAATTATGAGAATTTGTAAAACATATTGTAGAGTTGTTCATGGGCGGGCTACCCGCCAGATTTGACTAAGGATGGCAATGGGTCGGACTCGGCTCGGACTGTCCACACTCCGAGTTTGCTCCGAATAAATCTCGGACTATTTTTTCAGTCCACCTCCACTCAGAGTCAGAGTATGCATACTCCACCATTGCTCCGACTCGGACTCTCGGACATCCGGTGGACTTCGGATTATTATCAAGATTTATTTTTATCGATACTACATTTATGATTTTAAAGCACGAAAATATTCATATAGATTAATCTTCAAATTCAACTTTAATAAGAAATATTAGTCTTGCAATTACAATAAGTCAATAAGCAAAATAGTCCTTAGTTCCCTAAAATTACATTAACAAACATTTTTTTTGAAATGACATTAAAAATTACATAAATGATGAAGTCTTCAATTCTTCATGCTTAACATTACAACATCATTCTTCTTCTATAGCTTCTACATCCTCGTCTTCAAAAATAGGGGCATATTGAAGGGGATTTGCTTTAGCATCTACAAATTAGAAATAACGAGATTAATAAATAATATAATTATATAATTTCTTAATTGTACGTACTGATGTAAAAAAATTAAGTACCTTTGAATTCCATACGCCTCCAACTTTGAAGGCACATCAAAGCTTCGATAGTCTCAGGAAGAAGCCTACTACGATGAGGTCCAATAACTCTACCAACAGTGCTAAAAGCACTCTCAGAAGCAACAGTTGAAATAGGCACTGCAAGTATGTCTCTAGCAATCTTAGAAAGTGTAGGAAACTTGCTCGATTCCGCATTCCACCATGCCAACAAGTTGAATTTGTTTTCATCCACCACGAGTCTTTCCTCCTCTAAATATATCTCTAATTCACATTTGCGTGGCTTTTTATTTGGTTGGCTAGAAACATGCTTTTCCCATAAGCCCTCAACATCACTTGAATCATCAATTATCCTCTTATTATACTTGTTTGAATGTGATGAGGGTGAAAAAGGAGTAAAATTTTCATTAGGCACTGTCTCATATTCATTCACCAAATCCTTCAAAATTCTTAATATCCTTTCACATTCTAATGTAGCAGTATCTTCACAAAGAAGTTCAAAATAAAAAGATACACATTCGAATTTTCTTCTTGGATCCAATATTGAAGCCACAGACAACATGCCGTTAACCACTTCCCAATACTTATCAAACTTTAAAATCATTGCTTTAGCCATAGACTCAATTACTGTATTTCCACAACTTTTCCATCTTCTTAAGTTGAGCCTTATTTCACATAATTTTTGAAAGTAAAGATTGGCAGTAGGATACTTTTTACCGGAGAAAGCCTCAGTTGTCCTACTAAACTACGCCAATTTATCACAAATGTCACTTGCCATTTTCCACTCTTCTTTACTTGGTAACCTAAACTTTTCTTTTCCACTTTTTCCAACCTTAGTTTCTAACCTAGTAAATGCATCTTTATATAAAAGAGCAACTTGCAACATATCAGAACATGAATTCCATCTAGTCTTAAATCATTTGACTCACCTGGCTTGAAAAACGGGCAGGTAGGAACAACGTTTTTCAAAATAATTTATAAGTTTGGACGGGTGATACATGCCCGTCAAGATAAATGGGCGGGTAGCGACGCCAAAAAAAATACCCGCGTGTATAACCGTCCGCACGCTAAGTTTAAGATATTAATTATTACATGCTCGCCAAGATAAACGGGCGGGTAGCAACGCCAAAAAAATACACATGGGTCTACCCGTCCACCCGCTAAGTTTAATATGTTAATTATTATATAACTTATTCTATTGCTATGAAACTAGTAATCTAGTGTGTAATATTAATAGTCTACTACATACCCATTACCCAACTTTAGTAATTACAGTTCATATCCATTTTAATAGTTTTTAAAATTTATTCTGATTGGAGAGATATATGTCTGGACTTCGTACTCCGTGATAAGATATATTGATGATGAAATATTTTTGTTGGATTATCCAACATAATGTTTATATTCATGTAATTTATGTATTTTGAGTATTTTGAACAATGCATTGTATTTTAGTTGTTATTAAAACTTAATTTTTTTTATTTGTATTATATTTTTAATTTTTATATAATAAATACCTACCTATCCGTGAGTCCCGCCCGCTTTAAAAATGGGCGGATAGCGACAAAAAAATGTGCTCGCAAATACGGGCAGTCTTTTGAATATTTGAGTTCGCCCTTGAACACCTCTAACATATTGTAATAATCTAATATTCTTTATTTAATTTTTTTTCTCAGTACTACAGGTTAATATGTGGCTAGATTAGAATTATAGTAATTTCATTTATTCATCGGGCCAATATAAAATAATGTTTATTTCATGTTATATTCTTGGTATTAAATCTATTTAAATTCAAATTAATTTTATCAATTAAAATTTATTTATTTTTTATTTTTATCCTTTGAATTTTGTTTACCAACTGAAATTGATTGAAACAAAATCGAGCCTAAATATGCATTTTTCCACTAGAAATTATTATTAAAGGTGAATGAAAAAGACCCAGTTTAGTGTGCAAGATTATGTATCAAGAATTGAATTTGCCTAGATCTGAAGCGTCAACTTTAATTAGCACATTTTTTACTTATAGGAAAGAGAAAATAAAAAATAAAAAATAAAAATACACGAAAGAGAAAATCATCTTAAATATCGGACCAACTGAAAATTATCATTGTTTTCTGTTTCCTCCGTTTCTTTTTAGTTTTTACTTGAAACATTGTTGATCGCTAACTATTCATCAAGCAAATTGACTTTTATATTATCGGTAATTTAAAAACAAATGATGAAAGTAATATGGGACAGAGGAAGTATAAAGTTGGTAATGGCGCCTTTAGAACAAAAAGGCAATCCACCAATGCAATTCAAATGGTTTGAAAAATAAATGTAACTTATAGTCTTATACTCCGTCCCATTCAAGCTACTATTCTCTTTTACTTTTTTACATTTGCTGATGTAACATTTTAACCTTTAATATCTCTAATTAATCTTAATTAAAAATTATGAAAATTTGATATTAATAATACTTATATTGAGACGAATCAAACAAGATCTCACATGACTATGTTTTAACTTATAGATTAAGAGTAAAATACAAATTAAGAGGGCTAAGTGAACAGTGCCTAAAAACAAATGGAACTACTAGCTTGAATAGGAGGGAGTACATTACAATTTACAACATCAATATTTTTAGTGATATATTTAGTAGAGTAATATTTATTTAAATATCAATTGTAATTACTTTAAATTTTTAATGGTATATATAATAGATTAGTGATAATTATTAGACTCTTTAAAAGCATAACAAAAAGTTAAATTGAAACTGACATTTCATATAAGTACCACCATAGACTAGTATATAACAATTACATATATTACTAAAGGTCAACTAAAGTATATATTATTAAATTTTTGATAGTGAAACTTAAAATAAAAGCACATAATTATTACACTAAAAATATATAAACCGATGATATTTTTTAATACCACTAAATTTTATATCAGCAAAATGTTAATTTATTATAGTGATAGTGATAAAAGAAAGAAAAAGGAATTACCGTTGAGAAGAAATTTTGGGTAAAATTATGATTTGTCTATTGTAGAGTTTTGCTAATGCTATCACTAAAGAAAAATAAAAAAAGGACCACAAAATATTTTTTTTAGACCATTAAACATAATATTATTAAGGCCGTCTACCTTCGTTAAATTCCAGTTTTTTTTCGTAAAATGACTATTCTTTTTGGAAAAATTTTCCTGCATAATTCGATATATTGACAATTTGCCATGAATAATCTCTACTATTGATTATTTATAAATAATCCGACCTTTAAATTTTTTTTTTGCTCACAGCACCCCTTTCCACATTTTAACCGATTAATATAGCTATACATTTACCACCAAAGAAGAAGAAGAAGTGAGAGTAACGGCTAATAGGTACCTACAATAGTCGGTGAAAAGGTGGAAAGGGGTGCTGTCAGCAAAAAATATACAAAGGTTGGATTATTTTGAAATAATCAATAGTTGAGATTATTCACAGTAAATGGACAATAGGTCGAAAGATTCAGGACAATGTTTCCTTCTCTTTAAGTTTTCAAAAAAATAAAAGAAAATTAAAATTCAATTTTTATTTTAACCTATAAAATTTGAACTTTTCATATCATTTTCTTCTGAAGATCATACAGGTAATCTTCACATGTGGTAGATTATTTCAAATAAATTACCCTGTATCCAACTACAACTTGTTTTTCTAAATAATAAATAAAATGAAATTTAAAGCAAGAAAAATAAAAATGCAAATAATTTTAGAATTTAAATTTTTGGTAAATTCTACGTGGTAACCTTGAGTTTTAGGGTTTTCCACATGGTAATCAAAACTTTTAAAAAATCCATTCGGTAACACTGAGGTTTACCAAATTGTTCCACATTACCCTTTTTACACATAAAATGTTAGCAAAATGTTAATTTTGAATCTTTTAGGTTGTTGTATGCCTATTTATGCGATTCATCATTTCAAATGCCATTAGTTTCAACCTTTTCCCCTAAAATATAAATCTTAACTCTATCATATTTGGATCTGAGTGAAAAAAATACGATTTTGATGAAAGATGGTAGAGTTGAGGTTTATGTATCGGTGAAAAAGGTTGAAACCGATGTAATTTGAAATGGTGAGTAGCATAAATAAGCGTGCAACAACCTTAAAGCTTTGAAATTAACATTTGCTAACGTTTTTATGTGCAAAAAGGTCACGATAAAACAATTACGTAAACCTCAGGGTCACTGCGTAGATTTTTTAAAAGTTTTGATTACGATGTGGAAAACCCAAAATCTCAGAATTACCACGCGAAATTTTCCTAATTTTTTTTAAAATTTTTAAACATTACAAAAGTTACTACATAGTGATAGCATTATATAACTATAAACCATTAGTAATTTAGTTGAATTAAACTGAAATAATAGTGAACTGAACATCTATCATAAGCGTTAATGATGAAAACCACTAATAAGTTTTTATTTTGTATTTTTTTTGGTTTTATGGTAAGCTAGATCCCTATAGCCAAGGGGTAAGAGAGATTTAATTATTTTATATGTGGTGGGAATTGAACATTTATCATATGGGTTAATGAATTAACCCCTCAACTACTAAGCTATATCTAGGATAATACTCCCTCCGTTTCTTTTTAATTGTCCACTTTCCTTATTTGGTAAAGTCTCTTTACTTGTCCACTTTCTATTTTTGGCAAAATTTTTTACCTAAATACCCCCAACTACCCCAACTTATATTATTTAATAATACCCCACCTACCACCTTTTCAATTATAATAATCACTTAAAATACCCCACTACCACCTTTTCAATTATTATATTCACTTAAAATATCCCACTACCACCTTTTCAATTATTATAATCAATAAAAATACCCCACTACCACACCACTCTTAAAATCCGGTCCAAAGGCAAAGTGGACAATTAAGAAGAAACGGAGGGAGTATAAGTTACTAATGTAGGAATTTAGATGTGTATAGCGAAATTGCAAGAAACTATTTCTTGCCTACATTTAAATAGGATCTAAGCGTATCATGATATGAATCACTAAAAGAATAATTTTATCCCCTTGAATTGTGAAATCCACAAAGTATAACTAACTAGCTAGTTACAATATTAACCAAACTTAAAAAAAAGAACGTCAATTGTCATCGCTTTATTATAGATCTACATGCACCGAACAATTAATCATATATACTAGTACGGAATAATAAACTACTTTCTTAATTCGTCCTATTGTATTTAGTGTTCACATCTAATTGAAGGACATTCAATATCTTATATCTCCCATGTAATATCAAATTTGATAGCATAATGACATCTTATGTCATTCATACTGATGCACAAATTTAATTCTTGAAGTCTAAGCTTGAATTGTCGAAACAAATGTAACACCTTAATCTATTTGAGCAAGGTCATGTATTTTTAGTTCTTATTCATTAAGAGGTGAAAAACACCAATCCTAATAAGTTAGATGACTTATCCAATCTTGTTCAACCAAAATTCTCACTTAACTTTAAGCAACTATAAGTATGCCCTTTATCGCTTTCTCTTACGACGCAGCGTTTGAGAACATCAAAAGTATACTAATTACTAGATGAGAATGATGTCATACTATGCTATCAATGAAATTCTTCAAACAATTTCTAAATGGACATAAGGAAGATTTTTCCAATATGTATAACTATTTCATATCCATGTAAATAAATATAGAGATATCTATGTTTTTATAGCCCATAAAACTATGCTATCAATCAACTTAAGTTATTTATGTCCAATTTAATAATTCGGACTAGGAATAAAGAGATTTAAATAAGTTTGTTCACTTAATAGGTATTATTCATCAAATTATAAATTTAACAAGCCTATTAAAAGTTAAAATACTTTGGACATTATTCAACACCAAACCATGATTAAATATGGATTTACAATCCAATGATAAACATAAATATAAATATTCAAGTTCCTTTATATATGTGACTAATTTAAAAATTGTATATGTTTACAACAATGTTCTTGTATGTATATATAGATATCAAACCCTAGTTTGATTGGATTGAAACAATAGTTTAGATAATGTATCAACACTATTTTTATTTAATTTTACATCTTTCCTTTTGACGATCAAACAAAATATTGTGAAACTTTTGAACACATGTTTTGGCTTCCAAGTAAGACAATACTCCCTCCGTCTCTTATAATTTGCAGCATTTTCAATTTTCGTCCGTCCCACTAAAATTGCAGCATTTCTAACACCATACATTACTACAAGTTTAGAAAAGCATTTCTTCTATACAACAGTCTCAAGAGTTACTTCACTACTGATTTGATTAGAATAAGCTACATATACTAAAGCATATGGGATATCTTGTTAAAAACTAAACATGGCATATACTTCCGCAGATCCATAATACTTGCTACATTTAACTTTTTTACGCAATCCAATGTACTATTTTGTTCATTTATATGATACACATTTAAAAATTATAAAAAGTTTATATTATGAAAGTATACGATTAGACGATTCAAACAAGATCTCACTTGAATATATATGATTACTTATATGTTAGCCACAATATATAAAATAAGCTTAAACGATGAATAGTGCCAAATAACAAAATGTAGCTAGTATTTCGAAACTGAGGAAGTATAATGAACTAATGCGCATACAAAAAAACATATGGGTTTTAGACGCTAAAGGACGGAGCTTTTAGATGCTTTTTTGCGTCTAAAATAATTTTTTAATTAGACGCTTTTCCAAGCGTCTAAAAATCAAGTGTCACAAAACTTTTAAATGGGCTTTTTAACGCTTATTAAGCTTACTTTAGCAACTGTTTTATGCGTCTAAAAAAAAGCGTCTAACAACATTAAAATTTTTTAGACGCTTTTTATTGTGTCTAAAAAAACCGTCTAAAAGCTCCATGTTTTGTTGTAGTGGTGCATAGGTACCACTGATCAACTGTTAATCTCATTTATACAATTTTAATTTTCATTATGTCTTTTTTACATTGAACTCTTAAATGACAATTAAATTTAATCATATTAAAATTATTTTATCGATGTGGGATCTGGTCTCACATGTGAAGTCAACAACCCACTATTTTATCGATGTGGCATCTGGTCTCACATGTGAAGTATTTCTAAAACAATAACATGTTAATTCAGTTTAATTTCTATGTAGGATTCGATTCAACCAATTCAGACCATGTCAAATTCAGATTAAGGTGAAAACTTAACTATCGTTTATTTTATGGCGTAATATTGTTTTTTATCTTTTATATTTTAACCATTTTATATGAAAACTCTACTAACTTAGTAAGTAATAATTCATATTATATAGCAAACATATAAATTTTAGTATTTAAATTTGATTTAAATTAATATCAACCTATGAAAAAAAAGTACCCTTGCTAATAATAATAATAATAATAATAATAATAATAATAATAATAATAATAATAATAATAATAATAATAATAATGGCACCTTTTGGCGCGCTATTTTCTTAATGAAATTGTCAAACCAAACATGTGATTAATACGTGTTTATACAAAGGCCATGAGAATTTTGTGGTGTTTAATAAAAACGTAATCTTATGATTAAACACTACTTTCTTAATTTCATTGTATTTAACACTAAAGACAAATTTCTTAAACGTGTCTAATTTCCATAATCATCTTTTTCCTATATAATTACTTCTATTAGAAAGATGAAGTATAGTTTGTGGAATAAAAGATTATACATACTCCCTCTAACTCTATGCAATTGTTTCATTTGCTAATTTTCGAAAATCTATCGATTACTTTTAATTTGCATTTTATTTTTAATTGATAAGTTAACATATAATCAAATAAAATCTTATTTAATTCGTCTTAATGTAAATTTTATTAATATTTAAATATGCATGACTAAAAGTATTTAAATATGTAAGGGAGAAAAAATAAAGTGAAATTTCACATAGTAACCATGAGGTTTAGGGTATTCCACGTAGTAACAGAAAAATTCACATAGTAACACTGCGATTTACAAAATTGTTCCACCTTTACATTTTTGCACATTAAACGTTAGCAAACGTTAATTTATAAGCTTTAAAGCTATTGGACACCTATTTATGCGACTCACCATTTCAAATGCCATCAGTTTCAACCTTTTCCCCCAAAACATAAACCCTAATTCTACCATCTTTCATCGAAATCATATTTTTTCCCCAAACCTAAATATGGTAGATTATTAGAGTTTATATTTTGGGGGAAAAGGTTAAAATTGATGACGTTTGAAATGGTGAGTCACATAAATAGATGTATAGCAGCCTCAAAGCTTCAAAATTTTGATATTGGACCTAATTTTACATTGTTATTGCAATTCTTTGGAGCTAACCCAATTCACATTTCTAAATTCAAAATTTGTCAAACATAATATTTGGCCCATACAATATTTGAAAATGAAGTCTAAATTGACAAACATAACATAATAGAAATTAAAACAAAATAATCCATAAAAATTTAGGCAAAGTTTTCTCTGTAAATTGAACATATATACCAAAAACATTTATTGAACACTTTGAAAAGAAGACCAATACTAAGTATAATTTATTTTATTATCTACAACAGCTAATAAACCTGAAATTTCTCACAAATTTCAACAATAGCTAAATCTATTTACATTAACTTAAAAAACATCACATATTCCTAATGGTAATCTTTTAAGAAATTTTCTCGGGTGCGCACTGAAAAAATGTGTGTTGGTATATGGGGCCAGGATATTATCCATGTGTAGTCGCCGATGGTTCGATAGGCCAGGGTGTTACAAGTGGTATTAAAGCAACCTTGTGACTGTTGTTGATCATGTGTTGAGTGTATCTAGTGGTGGAAAAGATCTTAAAACTAAGTGCAGTAAGGACGTTATATTCCTATATGTGGGTGAATGTGATACCCCGGATTGAGCTTTAAAAGGGACTGGTAGATTGCCAATATCAACAAGGTGCATCTTCATTTTTAGGGAGCCTGTTTGCTTAGAAACACACAGTTAAGCGGGCTTGGCGGGGAGAAATTTTAGAATGAGTGACCTCCTAAGAAGTTTTTTCGGATGTGCACGAATGAGACAAAGTGCGCTGAAAGACATTTGTTAGTATGTGGGGTAAGTCTACAGTGACTAATAGTAGTCACCCACAATCTATGGGCCGGGATTGGGGGTGTTCAATGGGTCGGGCCTCCATTTTGAGCCTTATCCAGCCCGTTTTTAGAAGGGCTTTGTAAGGGCCGGGTCGAAAATGGGCCGGGCCAGAAACGGGCTTTACTTTATGTAAAATGAAGTGGGCTATAAAAGGGCTCAATAAGGGCCGAAAACGGGCCTTTGTAAATAACATAATTAATGTATAATTTAAATATTATAAATGCCAATGAAATTATTAATATTTTATTAATTTTTTTTATTATAAATGATAATTTAATTGTTATAAATTGAAAAATGGGGATTAAAAATTTTTTTAGTAGTAAAAATGGGCCGGACCGGGCTTTCAAAGCCCGGCCCATTTAAAGCCCATATTAATTTTAAAGGGCCCTTATCCGACTTGGCCCATATTTACTTAAGCCCAACCCGGCCATTATCCGGCCCATTGAACACCTAGGATGTGTTGAACTGGACCATAATCTTCAAATCAATCCAATAAACCTAGCCCACTAGAGTGGTGACCTAGAATCTTCCTCCCCTCCTTGTTATCTCCACTAGCCAATTTCCCTAACTTTTATAGGATTTAGCATTAGTCAAGTTTTTTTTCTTTTCTTTTGAATATTAGCATTAGTCAAGTTAGACCTTAACTAAAATTAGGTGTATCATTTAAATTATATATATGATTATCTAAGTATGTTATGTGTAGTATGTTAAGATATACACTTGAAAATTATGAGTTACCATATTTGTTATTCAGTTTGATTATTAAGTAATTCAATCGGCATAAAAACATACTTGTTTCTGGAGTTCCAAGTATAGAAAATTTTTAAAATAGATTTTAAAATCAAGAGAATGCGCTAGAATAAAGTCTAAGGTGATCATATCTTTTCTATTGCGAAAGTTAGTTATTTATTTATGTGTTACGAAAAAATTGGAAGTATTATCTTAAGTTACCTACTTATGTGTTACAAAAAGTGAATATTTCCTTATGCTATTTTTATTATGATTATGTCGAAGAGTAATAAATGGGGTTTGCATTACGAAGATTGAAGTATTTTCGTAATACAAACCCCAAAAGTGCTTCTTTCATCCGATCTTCGTGATACAAAGCCCAAAAATACTTCTTTACTCTAACCCGTCATTTATTGAAATCAATCTAAGGTTGCCAATAAGAATAACAAACACATGCATTTTTGTTTGGAAGACCATAAGGTGACTAAAATAATTATCAGCATAGAAACTCCTGCAATGCACGATGTTATTTGGGTAAAGTCCATATACATATAAATTTTAAACAAAAATGCAATTACTTGTAATTAATATGAAATTATAACATTTCCTATAAAACAGAAAGTGAATTTTAGTATAAATTTTGCTTGTAATGCAAAAAGAATTAGGTTATTAATAAAAAAAGGTAAATGTAAAGGACACTCCTAGTATCCCGCACACGGCAGAGTCCGGGTAGGGGTTTTTATTATTCCTGAAAGATGCGGACAAATCATACCCGTTTCCCCAAAAATGGAGTATAGAGAGTTGCGCGCAGTCAGGAAACCATCAAATTGATACCTGCGCCCAGTAGGAGTCAAACTCCAAACTTGCTGCTCCACAAGCACTTTTTAATTAGGTTATTAACCTAAGCATTAATTAAAGTTCTGATATGTTTAGACAAACTTGGGCTTCCAACAACGTATCATTATGATTATTTGTCATAGTAATAAAACAAATTTTTGATTATCAATAACTTTTGTTTCTTGATGCTTACAATAGGAGTTCAAATTTCGATGACGAAACCTTATTATTTAGCAAATACTTTTACATAAAAAGGCAAATATATATTCTAAAAAACTTTTTAGAAAAGGTTTTCAATTGATTCTGACCTAGCATTGCCCCCTCCTCCTTCAACAAACCATGTAATTAAGGATGATAATGGGTCGTACTCGGCTTAAACTATACATCTTCCGCTTTTATTACACTATAAGAAAAATTATTTTTAGCAACAAAGCAAGTCGTTGCTAAAAATCTAGTCTTGTTGCTAAAAATATTTTTTGCAACGAAATTCATTGTTGCGGCTTGCGGGTACAGCTGTAGCTAAAGGTTGCAGGTTTTAGCAACGATTTGCATTGTTGCAGAAAAACATTTTGTTGCAATTCTTTTAACAGTTTTAGCAACAAAAAAAGTCGTTGCTAAATAGTCTGTATTTTTTGCTACAACTTCTTTCGTTGTTAAACATATGTTTTTCACAACAATATAAGTTGTTGCAATTCATAAAATTCTATCTTTTGCAACGACTTTGCTGTAGGGAAAACAATCAAGTAAAACTTATTTTTTTGCTGTTTTTAGCAACGATTATTACCGTTGCAAAAAGCATATACATTTTTCGCAACGACTTTGTTTTTTGTGAAACAATTCACAATATATACATAAATTAGACAATTAAATAGAATTTGTGAAACAACATATTCATGAAGCTTCGGTGTGCTGGCGGCTCTTCCGGTGTGCAGGCGGCAGTTAAAAGGAATGGGGTTTGTGAGGGAAAGGGTTAATCGTGGGTACTGGGTTAATTTGAGAAATAGGGTTAGTGAGAGGGAAAGAGTTTTCGTAGGTTTTGGGTTAATTTGAGAGGGAAAAGCAAAATGAAAATGCACGTTTTGGGACTAAGGTATCCAAGTCGTTGCTTAATATTATTATTATAAGAGTTTTTGCAACGCTTTTATTGTATCTGTATGTTTAATTATTTTTTGCAACAATATATACAGTTACGAATTATTTATTTAACTTTAATAACCAAATTTTTCGTTGCAAAAAAGTGGCTTATACCGGAAAATTTTTTTAAGTGGTGGGAAAGTTAATTTTTTTTATGGCAACGATTACTTAGCAACAACAACGGATTTCGCAACAACATGTATTTTTCGCAACGAAAAAAATATTGTCGTTGCTAAAAATTGTTGCTAAAAATGATTTTTCTTGTAGTGTTAGGATAAACTTGAATTACATTTTTCAATCCGACTCTGACCTCCACTCGGAGTCGGATTATGCATACTCTAACTTTGCTCCGACTCAGACTCTTAAACCTTCGATGGAGTTCAAATTATTATCAATCTTGTTCTTATCGATATTATACTAATGATTTAATTAAAAGCTTAAAAACTAATAGAATAGTCTTTCAATTACAACATAACACGGAAAATATGTCCTTCAAATTCTAGAATAGCAATTGAAAATGTATAAAATCGTAAAATCGCAACTAACATCGTATGATTATACGGATTCTACAAATTTTAAAATTACTCTATAAAAATGCTAAATTGGGTCTTAGCCTATCCAATCAACTATATCCATAGACTTAATTTCTACTTTTTGCTTTCTAATGATTAAATGGAGACTCTTGAGTCTTGACCATTATATAACCATTTAATGATCAACAGTTGAGGCTTGGTATCTTTTGGTGTTACTGACTTATTAATGATTGAATTGGTGTTAATAATTCATAATTTTAGAATTATTAATTGTAAAATTATTAAGTTTTTTCATTTGTTATTATGAAATTATTAAGGCTTTAATTATTATAATTTAATGTGGTTTTGATAAACCTATTACAAGATCACTTTAATAGTCAGTGCTTGATTAAATTTCTATGGATTATTGTAACAATATGTACTTAATGTGTTTGTTTTATTGATTATTGATTACTATATGATTAGAGTATATCTTTTTATGTTTATCAGTTCATTATAAGGAGAAAAGGACACAAATAAGAAGTATAAATGTAATTTTGAAGAATAAAAATGTTTTAAAAATATTATACGATCCAATTCTACAATCCAACTTTGCGTTATTTTCGTTTTAAGTTATATTTATACTTTTAATAACCCTGATGTAACTCACCCGATTTCTTTTTTGATATTCAATTATGAAAATGAAAAACATTGTGTTTAAAACTTTAAATATTATATTATTTTCAATTAGTGGTTATGTTCGTTCTCCTTCAATCATCTTACTTTCTTTACATTCTAATACGTTATCATTTAAAAGGTGGTATTACGTGATCATAGAAAATTGTGAACATTAATACTTTGTTATAATCAAAGTTCCATTACCATAGATATGACATAATACATTTAGAGAAATTTTATACAAGTTATTCTCATTACTACTTTTTATTACCAACAACTAAATAAACCAAAAACTGTCAATATTTTGTTGGCGCCGGAGATTTAAGGTTTAGGGTGAATAAATTGGCTAAAAACACATATTATAACCATCCAAACCTTCAAAATGCTTCAAATAAGCTGTTTAATACCAAGCTTCCATTTTACCAAACAGCCCAAAAACATATTTTTGTCTACACTTTGTGTTAGGGTGTTTGGCAATGGTGGTTGGCTTTTTTAGTTGGCTTGTTTGACCAGTTGGAAATGTTGGCTTTTAAGCTAGCTTAACAAGCTAGTTGTTTGTGAAAATATGTGGTAAATTTGAATATTGGTTGTTGGCTGTTTATTAGAGAAAAAGCAGGCCAACAAGCTAAAAGCCAACCCAAAGAGTTAGCTGGAGTCAAGGTTGTTAAAATCGTGATTCTACTTAGAATCGTTTAGAAAGGTAGAATCGAATCGATAGAATCGAATCGTAGAATCGTACGATTCTACAAATAAACTAAAAAATATTAAGAATGTATAGTTTCTTATCGTTATTATCCAATCAAAAGTTTAAATTTATGAATTAAAAGTTTCTTTGACTTTATTTCTAAGAATATAACGAAAATTTGTCAATAATTAGTTTAAATCTTCATACCAATTAAGAAATTTGTTTTTTAAAAGTTTTCATGATTGAAAATTTGAAATTTATGTATACATGTGAAAGAGATTAGTAACATATGGTACATAAGAAAAATTAAAAATAATTCATACTATATTAGTAGAATCGGATCGTTAAATCGTAGAATCGTAGAATCGTGTTATGATTCTACCTCTCAAAATTTCATTCCAACTAGAATCGTAAGATTCTACAACTTTAAGATTCTACCTGCGATTCAAATCGCTCGCTTGTTTTTAGATCGTAAAATCGTAGAATCGTAGATTAGAATCGCGATTTTAACAACCATGGCTGGAGTAGCTTTTTCATTTTGGCTTAAAAGCCAACTTTTCAGCTGTTATAAAAGCCATTTACCAAACACTTTTTTTAGCTGTTTGACCAACCAATAAGCCAAAAACCAACCAAAAAGCTAAACCAAAAGCCAATTGCCAAACACCCCATATGTGAAGCATTAGAATGATGCATAAATGTGGTACATGTTCTCTGTCTCATAAATGGATTCTTCAAAGTTGAGTTCTAAACCACAATTCAAAACAAAACCAAAATATTTGACAACAAAAGGGGGAAGGTAGAGGAATTTAAGACTCAAAAGAGACATAGAGTCATTGGTGGGTTCATCCAAATATTCAAAATTATGCCTCAAAATAAATTATATATGGGCCACTATCATTTTTTTGTAGCTCACAATTGTTTCATTAATGGTACATTTCAAGTGGAAAAATCTCAAACCTATTTTTAGGTATGAGCATACATAAATCTAAAGGGTCTAATTCTTTGAGACCCTACTATTTCCCCAAAATATAACTTCACCTAGAGTATTACATTTCTTGAAGGCAATGGTGACCTATAATATAAAACAATGTAACAAAGTAAACCAAAAACATGTAAAGAATTATACCTCCATTGCTCAAGTGATATGAAGAACTCGACACGGTCTTCTTCGGTTGATGCGCCTATTTTAGGAAGGTTTTATAGTGTTTCTTTTGTAAAAATTGATTAACGATTGCTTGATGTACTATTGTTTTCACCCGCAACCCAATATTGCTTAACAGCGATGAGTATCTTCTCTGGAACAAAAGGACCGTCTTCATGGTCTACCAACTTGAGATCCCACCTCATGCCTCGAGCAATTTGCTTAACCTTATTAAGAGGGTCAACAGCATCTCTAAAGATAACTACACCTTCTGGGCGGAGGATTCGGTCAATTTCTAGAAGTATGTCTTCATACTCGCACCTACACATAACATTGAAGATATTAGAATTTCGATCAATGACTTGAAACGACTTTAGAGGTATAACAAAAGCAAACCCAATAAAACATGCGAAAAAAAAAAACATAATGTTCTTGAACATAGATTTCGGAAGATACTTACTTATCTTGGTACATGCTAAACAAACGATTAGCATGAATTAAGTCATACGTCCTTGGGTACGTAGAAAATCCCTCACACCTGGAAAAGCAAATAATTATATATCAAAAGAAAAACAAATTTAGCGATTCGATTTTAAAAGATCATTAAAAGGAACAAAACGAATAGAATTGTGTTGCGTACCAATCATGATATAATCCAATGAGACCTCTTTCATATACCACCCCTAAAGTATTGTCAGCAATAGTAGGCACGACGTTCATCACCCATAATTTTGGCGAATCGAGTGCAGCGGCAAAACCACCAAGGCCTGCATTCATGTCCATAATGTTGCGATACCTGGAGGATCCAATCAATTTATTGAGGTTTTTATAAGCTTTGACATGCTTTTTCCACTTCGCACTGTCTTCCTGGTATGATTCTTCTGTGACCCCCATGATCAATCCCTTCGCGATTCTGGGGGGTGTTGCGAATAGCCTAGCAGGAAATTTCTCCAGCTTTCCTCCCGCTACCTCACTTGTACTTGAAACCTCAGGGTAAGGTGTCACACATGTTTCCAATTTCTTATACCTGTATCAAGCATCCTTCTTTGAGTTGCATTTATTAATCATTATTTTTTAAAATTTCCTCAATCGGGAAATAACATGCTATTGCCCCAACATCACTGAGCGGCTCTCACCTAGATGAGATTTGAATGGATCGGATGTACACAACCTTATCCTTTATAGTACGAGTTTATTTCGATTGACCCATGGTAGCACATATAAGACGTGACAATGATCTAATGCGTCATTTAAACATAGTATATTATAATCTGAAACTAAAAGAACTATAAATCTTTGGCCTCATCGAGATAATTCTAAAAGTTTGAGAAATGTGTGACCTAAATTTATGAATATTGATAAAACGGTTACGTTTAATTGACCGCTAAAACCATCCTTAATTCCTTTTATGTGATTAAACCTTTTTTTTAGTTATAACCATTCAGTTGCTCAACCTAAAAACAAAGTCTCAAACTTAACCATAAAGTACATGATCATAGAAAGAGTAGAAGCATCTAACCAGACGTCATCCGGATCTTGTGCCTCGCAAACATTTTGAGGCTTTTTGTTGCAAGATTTAGCATTAATCTTCTTTCTAAATATGATAATATCTCCTTTCTCATACTTTTTCTCCCAGCATAGTTGCTCAGCCAGGTCTTCAATCTTCTGCTGCTCTGCTCTGCATTCGTCCTTTGTACGCTTCCATACTTTATGATACGTCTTCCAATTGATTGGAGGACCAGACAAAACCCAATAACCACCGGGCCTCAGAACACGGTCCACCTCCATTAGATATGTTCCGTCTGCGCAAGAGATCGTATCACAAAGGTCAAATAGGAACTAGATATGAAAATTGCTAGGTATACGGTCCACCGCATCTAACCACACCATTCTCAAAGGGCAGGCGTGAAAACGATGGACTGAGTTCATGAGATTATGTTACACATGTTATGGTTGTTAGTGGGAATGATTTCCGTTGATGCAAATGTTTTTGAATCAACCATTTCCTTGACTATCGCTATGGAAAGTATCTTAAGACATAAAATCTGGGTATTGTGCTATACTGCTGTCGGTTTTCAGTTGTGATGGAGAAGCACCCTAGTTACTGTCTTCATGCATACTTCCATGACCTATGTTACTTGGACTCAGGTGCTAATGCCGGACACTGGTACGTGTCTAAGTGTAGGATACGTCTAAATATTCAATTTTACGCCTAAAATGAAGTGCCCAAGAGTCATAACAATGTTCGAGAATCTAGGACCGGACACGGGTATGTGAAGCAAAATGAAGAGTCCGAGTAACATAACATGACTCAAACTTGACTTTAATTTGGGCTACCTATTGTTGTCTGCCTCTAATTGATGATGTATCATCATTTGGATGAGTGCAATCTTGGTTTAAAATATCATAGACGCCTTTGTTCCTCTGAACAAGAAACATATCCAAAATTTATGCAATATGACTAACATATGGCTAAATGTTTGAAGTTTTTAATAGATCTTGAGAAATATTTATTCATAAAATCCTCTTAAACCATCGGCAGTACTCACCGTTTGATGCCCATGGTATTAAACATCTGGAACACTGAGCCATATCAAAGGCCCTTGAGGGATATGGAAGATGCATACTACCAAGCACACCAATAATTGCCGGTACTCCTCTTTCCAATGCAAACTGCACTTGGGCTTCATGATTGTCTCTTGGTGCAAATGACATCGCCAAAACGTTTCTCTTCAGCATATAGGCACCCCAGCTGGCAACCTGTTAAAGACATAAAAAGCTAGTTAGTTCATCCGCTATGAACCATGGCTACCTAATTAACCTTATCATCGGGTTTCAAAAGTATAATATCAAAGTACTACACGACAATTACCCATGAGAAATATGTCCCAATGGGATATTACATAAATCTGATACACATCTACAGGAACATAAATTCATTATAATACTGTTTTTAATACTTGTTTTCTCTATACAAATGGAGGGAAGGGAAATCCTAGATATTCGTCCATCCTTTCAGGAGTTCTTCAAATTCATATCACGGGGTTTTTTAAAATAAACCTAGATCATATATACCAATCAAATTATTTGCAGAGACCGTAGGACATCTATAAAGATCAAATTTTGTTTTCTGTCCGATCTGGTATGTCTAGGGCCAAGGGGCTATAATGCAGTCGTTTGCTAGTTGTATAGTACATAGTCGCACTATAAATAAAATAGAAATCGCTACAAAATGTTAAAAAAGTGTCACATATATTAACCACATACTAATTAAAGATCTTGCGGAGGATCAAACTGAGTACTGATAAGTTTTACTTAAACATACTGAGCTCAGCTCCATAGGGTCTATTAGAGTGATTCACAAATCGCAGGAGTAGCGCAGAAATAACATTCTTAACAAAATAGTCCAGGTAACAAAAAAGCAACACCTGTCATTTACAATTAGAAATGAGCATTAGGACCTTTAGGTGGGAAGTTATGTTAGATTATATTTGCTTTTCGGTGCATAACTTGGCCAATAAGTTTGTTCTTTTTCGCTTTTATGTACGTGTCGTTTTCAGATAAGGTTGGTTCACAGGTCCATTTCGACCAATTTTCCCATCTCTATCCACAACTACCTCTTTGTGCCTATTAATTACGACTGAAAAGGAAAAGAAGTGAGCTTTTAGTACACTAAAATCAAACTTTGGCTGCAGAATACTAGCCAAAAGCAACTCTTTCGACACAACAGATCAGACAATTTGTTCAAATCAGAAAAATACAGATCAAATTTTCTGATCAACATTAAGCGAGATTCAAAACCTGTAGGGAGCTGAAAGAATCAATAAACATAACAGGAGAACATATAGAAGAAAAGAATGAATCACGTTAAAACAGAATACATGATAGGCAGGAGAACATACCCCACAACCGGTATCTAGAGCCGTCCTAATAGAACCATCCTTAATCGGAATCACACTGGCAAGCTCATCAATATAAGCATCAGCACCTTGAGGAAACATTGTTCCACCACCAGGAAATTTGAATACGTTGCCTTCATATTCCACCCAATGTTGTCCCGCCTTCTCAACTGTAAGATGTTTATAAGGCACATTGGCATAGTACACATAATCCCGACTCTTTGGCCAGGGGAACGGAGTTGTGTATCCAACAGGTGCTGGTATAAGACAGCGCAATTTTTCCTCTGCCGGGGGACAATGTCTCTCTCTATAGACCATATTTTCCCTTGGAAACTTCATTGCCCGGTCCTGCTCCTCACATGGGGTGTAATCTTTATATTTTACATCACATGGCTCATACTTTTTAACTATCTCTTCGGGGGCTTCAATAGTCCCAACAAATTTGTGGTGAGGCTCAAAATCCAAATCTGTTTTTATACTACAATCGCTCTTTTCGGCTACCTTGGACACCTGCACGGCAATATTATCCCCTTTGCCAAAGCCACTTCTTTGCCAAGCTCCAAGTAAATAACAGAAACAGCAAAGACCAAGCACAATAAATATTGACATGGAGCCTCGACGTCGACTACCATGTTTAGGAGTCATGATAGCTAGCTATACTCCGTCCACGTCGTATAAAAATTCAAAAAGTAATCACCTGTTAACAAGTAAAAATCATAATCAGCAAGTTTACAAACAGAATTTGACATACTATATGATAAACTGCTAATGAATAAGACCGAGCCTTTTTCTGTGAGTCTGAGACCATAGAAGATGAAATGACAGACTAGCTAGATTTGATAACTATTCGACGTTCTGTTTGAACTCTTCATTCCAACTTAAATAAACCCGATTAAGTGACACTATTTACGAACTTGGACAGTTGAAATTAGACAAAGAGACAGATGAACCTCTCCATCAAAACCATGGTTAGACACTACGACACTGACCTTCATCCGACTCCTATACACTACTTTATCCCCAAGTCACATTAAACATAGTGATGCTGATATCATGATCATCTACAACAGAAGAATCAGGGAAGGTTCAGAGCAGTCAAATTGAGGGCCTCAAAATTAACTTACGTAGTACATCTTAAGTGTTTAAAGATTCAAAGTTTTTAAAAAGTATCATCATTTTTGAAATTACACAAGGCGTTCAAAGATTTTGTAAAATTTTGCACCGCCTCTGAAAAGAACAAAATCCAAGGTCTAACATCTGGACACCATGTTTAGATGGATGGATGAATGCTCCCATGATGGCTGATACAGGTTGATCCTTAAGATAGACAAAATGTAGCCCTGTTTAACCACCATAGACTGCTAGAATAGCAAAATCATTTCTACCAATTCTAATATAGACCACACCCATCTTAATTCCGATCATACCCATTTAATTTGCCATCACATACTTCTAATGTACCCTCACAAGTACTCCTAACTAATAACTTAACATTATCAAATACACTAACAAAAAACATGGTATTGCACAATTTTGCTAACCCTATGGATCAAGTAAGAGCTCCCCTACTACATAACATCATGGGCAGACCTAGTGTGTAGTCATTAAAGTCGGTTGACATCATTCAAAACTAAAATAAAATCAAATAATACATGTAATTTAACCATAGATGGGTTAGTTAGTGTATTGTTTTACATATAAGTGACTAGGAGTATATCACTATTTTTTTCGTAGATCCGCCACTGAATGTAGAGTGAAAGATGCTAATCACTTCATAGTATAAGCCAGATTTTCACTCAGCACACTAAATATGTTCTAGTATGAATCTTTCATTCAATCAAACAAGGAGATGAAATAGAAAGTCTTTACTAAGCATAAAAGGAGTTGATATGTAACAACACATGGTAATGGTATCACATTAAGTGCCGGCAAAAGACATGATTTTTATGAACAAGTACTAAAAAAGATCAAATTTTTTTTCCAAAGCTTATATCTTTAACCCATAATAGCCATAAAGTTCATTTGAAGTCACAAATCTAAGAACCCATTTGTACCCATTTCCTTAAAAATCAAACACATTTGAATCCTTGAATTTCAAACCCATTAAAGAAACATTCAAAATCAAAACAAATCAACCAATTCTAGTTTCAAGTCTTAGATTTCAAAGAATTAAGACATGGGTAAATGTAGAAGATTGAGATTAAATTGATTACATCAACACAATTCAGAAAGAAAAAAGAAGAATTGGGGAGATTTACCTTGTAAAAGATAGGTGAGTTTCAATGGTTATTGGAGCAGATCTTAAGAGGGAAGTGATGAATACAGAGAAGAAAAGAGAGAAGATATAATGGAAGTGGGAGTAATGAGTATGGAAGTGTGAAAAAGAGTGAGAAATGATGGAATCTAAAGAGAAAGTGATTGATTGTTGGGTGTATTAAGTGGCATACAACAAGAAAGAAGTATATTTACTGCTGGCAATTGGCATACAATTACACTGAAGGAAGTGAGGCTAAAATTGGGACATTTTAGCATATCAATGTTCGAGGTTTGTAAGGTAAAATGTAAGATTATGAATGGCACCGACAGTGAAACAACAGTCCAATCTCAGATTTATTAAATCATTGGAGTTTGTGTTATTACTTTGGGATTGACGTTTTAGGGTAAAAACTATTGGGATAAATATTCTATCAATTTAATTCAAATTGAATAAGAAATATAGGTCGGACTTATTAAAATTTGAAATTTTTTTTAATCTTTATTTTTAAAATATTAAGACTTCTCCCAAACTATTTGGAAAAATAAGCTTATGGCCTGCTCGCTGTTACTAATAGCGAACTGATACCTTAATGGGCTGGGGGCTGGGTTCTATGCAGGGTTTTGGTTTTTTAATTTGTTCACGGTTACTAACAACAAACAGACAAAAAAAAACATTTGTTCGCTGTTACTAACAACGAACATATGTGTTTTGTTTTTTTGTCTGTTAAACAAATAGAACTAAAGGTTAATTTTTTTTTTGTTTTTTTTTTCGTTTTTTCTTAAATGTTATATGTAATTAAGTTAAGGAATTAGATTTAAACATCAAATTAATCAAAATACATAATTTATTTGTCCAAAATACAACTACGACATAAAAACAATTCAGCTATAAATATACACAAATTAACCACGTTGGCGTTGTGCACAACTACGCCTGTAATGACCTATTTCGTTGCATAAGCCACATCTGAGACCTCTATCAGTACGATCATCCATCTCATTACGCAATCTTTTTGACCTTGGGCGTCCCTTTGTTTGTACTCTACTAGTATCAGCAATCAGACGAGGGCCATTGTATTCTCTCCATTGAGTAGAGTCAAGCACAGGTTCATATTGTGGCTCATAAGTCCTTATGTAGCTAGTAGTACGAAAACGATGATCGACAAAAGGGTCTTTAGATAAGCTATATGCAGAACATACAGCTAACACATGTGAACATGGAAAGTGGAAAACCTGAACCTTTCTACAAGTGCAAGTGCGGTTTGAAAAGTTGACAATGTAATGCTTCCTGCCTTTGCGTTCTATCCGTTCTCCTTTTCCAGTTGTGACTTCGTATTTGCCATTGGTTATGTCAAATGCCTCTATGTGGTGATATCGTGCCTTACGCCTGTTTGCTTCTATTTTTCTCTCAACATAGACAGTGTAGGATGATTAGAGGCAAGTCGTTCTCTAGCTATTTCCCTTTTTTTCACAAACCACTTGTTCACACGATAAAAAGTTAGTTCAACAATAGCTGCAACAAGTAAGAATCTAGCACCCTTCATGACGCTGTTGAAGACCTTTGCCATGTTCGTGCATGGTAGCATAGCCATATCGGTAACCCCCATCAAATGCTAATGACCATTTCTCTATTTCCTTGGCATTTATGTGTTTAAAAGCCTCTTCACTCATATGACGAATGCGCCTTGAACCTTTGCTAGTTTTTGTCTTTTTCGTTGATAAGCAATAGCAATAAATAGTTTCTTCACCTCAACATTCTTTACATGATTATTCAAATTTGAAGCAACATGACGAATGCAAAAGCGATGGTATGCATTTGGAGGGTCCAGCCACTATTAACATAATTCATGGCAGCTATAATTCCTGGATGGTGATCAGATATAACACATAGCCCTCTTCTCCTGGTGACCCGATGTCGAATACATGCCATTAACCATGACCAACTATCAACATTTTCTTCTTCAACAAGAGCAAATGCTAATAGCATAAGTTGATTGTTCCCATCGATACCAATAGCGGTAAGTAGCTTTTCTTTGTATTTTCCATACAGATGAGTACCATCAATGACAAGTATAGGAAGGCAATGCGCAAATCCATCAATGCAAGGATTGAATGCACAATATAACCTTTTGAAAACATTTACACCAGGACTTTCGAATTTGTATACCCATTCTGCAGTCGTACCTGGTTATGCATCTCTCAAAGCTTGCATGCATGTAACGTGGGAGACGCTCATATGACTCTTCCCAACTAACATAGATACCTGCGATTGCAGCTTGCTTTCCAGTCCATGCGTTGAAGTAACTAATCCTGTGATGGTACGTTGTGTTTACCATCTCAATGATCACACCAACCTTAAGAGTTGGATCCACCCGAACACATTCTTTTATAAAATGACCTATGATGGAAGAATTCAAATGGCGTGCACTCAAGCTATGGTTGTCACTAACAAAAGTAGATGTATGTGAACCTTTATAAGTCACTATGGTCCATAAAGATACAACATTATTCTTTTAACGCGCACGAAGTTTCCAACAACAAGAAAGGGACACACTATAAATCAAGCACACTCTTGTTAGATGTTCGACAAGTATATATGATTGATTAGCCTTGATGCAATAACTCTTCACCACTTCAATCAAATTTTTCTTACTCGAAAACTCCATACCCTTAACAAATTCATCTCCCTCAAGTGGCACCACATTTATGTTGATTGGCTAGTAGGGTATTTCATTTTCAGTCTTAATTCTACTATATGTCTATCAAAACCACAAACTTTATACAACAACTCAACAAACTCACAAAGAGACATATCAATTCTTGCAACAATTGGTCTGTAATTTTCACCTTGATACATCACTAAATTATTATTTTCAATAATTACACCATTCCATCTACACATCAAAGGAAAATCAATAATTTTCAAGTTTATAAAATTACCTCAAAATGTGTACAAGGAAGTATGTATAAGTTCAACTCCTGCATAAGAAACAAAATCAACACTACTTGAAGAAATTAAAACTCTAAAAACTAAAAGGAAATTAGTTCAATGACCCAATAAACATACCTTTAATAAGCAAATTAAGTCAACAATGAAAATCTAAGGAAATAAAAAATGATAACAATTACACTAAAAATGGGGAAGAAATTGAAGGAGGAAATATAAAATTTAGAGGATTTAGGGTTTTTTTTGTGAAAGAGGAAAATGGAGAATGAATCGAAAATAAGCTACTGGACTCTTATTAATGCTTCAGTTCTATTCGTTGTTAGTAACAACGAACAGACCAAAAAAAACAGAACACCTTTGTTCGCTGTTACTAACAGCGAACACAAGTGTTTTGTTTTTTTGGCTTGTTCGCTGTTAGTAGTTACTAACAGCGAACATAACAAAAAATCAAAAGCCTGCCCAAGACCCAGCCCCCAGCCCATTAAGGTATCAGTTCGCTGTTACTAGGGATGGTCATGGGGCGGGTCTGGAGCGGGTCAAACTAGATCCGGACCCGGACCCTTCTAATTTTTTGAGATCCAGACCCGGATCCGGACCCTCAGGGTCCAAAATTTTCAGACCCAGACCCGGACCCTCCGAATCTGATGGGTCTAGGGTCCTTAATGGGTCCTTAGTGGGTCTAAAATAAGTCTCTTTGATTTGTCAAATTTGAAACATTTGTAAGTCATTGTATTTTTCGTATATTTGTAAGAGAGTTATTATCGTATTTTACAAATAATTAATACTAATTTAACATCTAAACTCGCATAACGTCACCAATATACGCTTAAATTTTATTATAAACACTATTTCGAGTCCATGAAATAAGGGTAATTGGGTTAACACTTAAAAAATAGCATATATATTATTTATATATATTATGATTATATGAAAATAAAATAAGTGTTGAGGGCATAATTCATACGTAGAAGACAAATAAAAATTAACAATTTAATATTTATAAGTGTCCAAGGGGCGGGTCCAGGGTCCGGATATTGGACCCGAACCCGGACCCGCCAAATAATTTTTAGATCCAGACCCGACCCGGATCCGATGGGTCTCAAAAAATAAGACCCAGACCCTTAAAAAAGGGGCGGGTCTGGGGCGGGTCCAACAGGGTCCTGGACCCGTGACCATCCCTAGCTGTTACTAACAACTAACAGACTATAAACTTGTTTTTCCAAATAGTTTGGCAGAGCTCCTATTTCTCCAAATATTTTAAGAATAAAGCTTAAAAAAAGTTCATAAAATTTGGTTTTAAATGATTTTAATTTTTAAGATCGAATCTTTTTTTTTTGATTAAGTTTGAGCCTATAAAAAACAAAAGCTTAAATTCTGAGCGAAATTAAAATGGGAGCTCACTTATTACATTGAGTTATATTGATGGTTGAGTAGAAATTGGGCAACACGTAAAAAGAAGACTTATTGACGAAGCAAACAAAAAAAGCCTTAAGCGCCCTTACGATAGAAATAGGTGTTTATATAATATAATATTTCAAGTTTCATTTTGTCATCTCAATTTTTGTAACCAAAATTTTGGATTTTTTTGTTTTACTATTTTGGTTTTTCAAATTTGTTTTGGAGTTTAGATTTGTTATTTAATTGAAAATTTGATATGGATGAGACTAAAAAAAGTGAAAATCAAATTAATTTAGATCGGTTTGATTAAGTTTTAGATTGAAAAATCAAAATTCGAATTAAATTTGGTATGACTTGATTTTAAAATAAAATCAACCCGCAAATCAGTGATTATTCATTTTTGTTTCTATTATTATTAGAGGTGTTCATTCTTGTTTTCCTATGTTGGATGATACTTAGATCCCGCTTGTCCTAAGAATAAAAATATGAAGGTATTCAGTATAAACAACATCTTTGATTTGTGGTTGTACGATGAAGCATTGTCAATACTCCTTTTGTTCCCTATAGTTTAAAACAGAGAGAAAATTATTGTTTTTATAAGGAAAATAGTAAATAATGGTAATAAATGAAGAGAGAGGATGAAATGTGTGGTTGAAATTAAGAAGAGTTAAAATGTATGGATGAGATTAAAAGAAAGTGGTGGGCTATAGTCCAAAAATAGAATTTGGAAATAAGCAGGTAGGAATGACAAGATCACATGAATTTAGAAAAATATAGCAATAGGTCACTCTTTGACTTTATTTAGCTAAATATAGTCAAGTAAAATTTTATATTTACTTTTTTTAATTATATATTTTTTTTCGAAAACTTGGAATTATTATTAACAAAAAAACAAAAAAACAACACTGAAGCTTGGGACCCCCAACCCCGCCGGCATAAAAAACCTTACGAGGGGAAAAAGCCATTGGAGAAAAGGGCCAAGATTCAGGCCATCCTAACACCGCATAGGGATGGACTATGCATACAAAGTTAAAAAACAAACACCAAGTATTAATACACACCAAACCTAGAAAGCACTAACATAACTAAAAGCTAAACACCCCTCCAAAAAAAACCAAACAAAAACCAGCCACAAGCTAACCTACATATGCCCCTACATGAGACAGAAAATCATGCGAAGACACCCCATCAAACACACGGAGTTCCTTAGCCCATATACCAATCCGAAGCTCCAAAGAATACAAAAAACGATTAATATCAGGAGGCTTCCTCTCAAATTTCACTTGATTACGCTCAAACCATAAGGACCAAAGCCGCTGCCACCTACGGGACCTCATAAAGCCACCCCATGCCAAAAGAAAACTACCACAGGACTGAGAGAGAACACCTTGAACACCCCACTCTCCTAAGATATGCATCCAAACCGCCCAAGCAAAACCACATGTAAAAAGCACATGCGAATTAGATTCCACAGCAACACCGCAAAACGGACACAAAGCATCTTGAGACTCAATAAGCCCCAAACCCATCATTCTATCCCCAGTCTTCAATTTTCCTAAACAGGCCAACCAAAGCGTCATCTGAGCTCGAGGGGGACAAACAATACGCCACAAAAGACTAACAACCGGACGCGGAAGAATGGGAGTCGAATCAGCAAACACTAGCTCACTAATATGCTGAACAGGATACGAAGTATAGGACGAAGACCGCCACGAAATACTATCAAACCGATCATCAAGATCCCCGAAGTGCCGTTTACCCCAATCACGCAAAGGCCCCTTTAATGCTTTCAATTTATGATGAAGGGGAATATTCGGAAGACAACTCCATTCATTAACGACAAACTTCTTAAATTCCGGATTTAAAAACCACGCATCAAAACTCCTAAAAGGCTTCGGACCCCAATTAACCATCGAGTCCAACGATAGCACAAGGGGATTATGATCCAAACTACTCCTTGCCTTCCCACATAACCGCAACCTAGGGAAACTTCGAAACCACTCTGAACAACATAAGCCCCGATCAAGCTTGCTTCTAGACCCATTACGCCGCCATGTAAATCTGACCCCCTGCAACGGTATATTAATAAGACCAAGATCCTGAATCCAATCCGAGAAATATCTCATACTCAACTCACAACGGGACGACCCCACTCGCTCATCAATATGTAGAACAGTATTGAAATCCCCAAGAAAAAGAACAGGTTTATTAATCGACCGCACCACATCTCGTACTTCATGAAAAAATCCTAGTCGATCCACCCTCACATTTGGTCCATAGCATACCACAATACAACAGTCAAAACTATATTCTTTGATACATCCCTCAAGCAAGATCCACCTATCCCCCATATGACCTGAGTGAACGTCCAAAAAATCTACATCCCACACCGCTACAATACCACCCGCATTAGTCCCACTCGCAAAAACCTCACAAAAATCAAAATTATCGTTTCCCCATAACCTTCACAATCGACGACTCAACGATCGTTTGTGTTTAGTTTCGACAATCCCTATAAACGAAACCTTATTCTTGGTCACAAGAGACCTCACAGTAGCCGTTTTTTCGCCCTAACCCATACCACGAATATTCCAAAAAAGAAAAGTCATAAAAAAACACACATAATCGACACCATACCACAACCACCTACTCCTCCTGTGGCTCCTTTGCCTCCATAATAAGCAACCTTTTAGACTTTTTAATTATATTTTAAAGAATAAATTTAATTTAATTTTTTAATAAATTCAAATAAATTACTACCTCCGTTAAATGTTATCTGCAACTTTTGCCATTTTTGTCCGATCAAGGTTATTTGTAACTCACTTTTTTCTTTCCTTTTTTAGTAAAAACTAGCCAATCTAATTACCTATCCCATCATTTTTTCTCTCCTTTAATTACTTATCCTATCATTTCCTCTCTCCTTCTTTCTTTTAATTACCTATCCCTACTTCCTCTCTCCTTCTTTCTCTTACTTACCTATCCCTACTTCCTCTCTCCTTCTTTCTCTTACTTACCTATCCCTACTTCCATCATTTTCTCTCTCCTTCTTTCCCTTAATTTCTTATCCCTACTTCCTCTAATTAAGACCTACCAAAAAATGCATTGGCAACCGCAAAGTGTACTGCGGTTGTACATAACATTTAACGGAGGTAGTATATTTTAATGATAAACCTTAATATATATTTTTTTTGAATAATTGAATAATTTTTTGAGTTGTTTTTAAAACGAGTAAAAAAATATTACAAATTTTGTCTCATTTAAAAATCTTGAAAAATATTACCATTCGTACAATTTTTTTATAAATATTTATTTATATTTATAGGTGAAATTACCCTTTAATAATAAAACTATTATATGAAGTAGATAAGTAGCAATGACATGTATTTGTAAGTCAATATAATTATGAAGATATAATTATTCTACAGCTGGTAAATAATCTTCAAAAATAATTTTGCGAAATCAAGATATTATTCTCTTATGAAGATACAATTATTCTACAATATTCTAAATATATGTTTCCATTGACAATGTTACAAAAAAGTTTATATTATATGCTGTCCTACAAAAATAATGTTGTTGTAATTATCTCATGGCTCGTAAATAAAATCTATAAATTTAAAATCAATATTTTTATACAGCTGTTAACAAATTTAAATACAATCTTGTTATATTAAATATTATTTTAGAAATATTATTGAAAATTATATATAAATGATACTGATTAACATTCTAGTACATTTCAGTGAAAATATTATAGAAATCTTATTAGAGAATAACGAAAGTTGTCAATTTTTATTCTGCACACTTAAATAAATTCAAGTATTTTAGGAAGTTATTTTCAACAAATATTCAACTACCATACAGAGTAAATGGACGGGAAAACGTTGAAAGAGAGGCTAACATGTGTCAGTCTTATTTCTTTATTAGTATGCTTCATTACTTAGTATTCTTTATTTATAGATAGATAATAGTAATAGTATGGGTTGCCGGTATTCCATATCAAGGCATAAATAGTTTAACTGCATTTATAATAAGAAAATGGCAACTCCTCCACCCCACTAAAAATAGTACATATCCATTTCATAAAATAAACTCTTTGTGTCGGCAACTATATTGAATTTAATAGCATAAATAACTTATGTACTTCTATAATCCTAAACTATATTAACTACACAATACTACTTCCTACTCTAGTACCTATGAGTTTGACGTGTTAAGATTTTTTGATCAAGAAGAATTGTATACTTTTTTTAAAAAAAAAATTGGAACTTATATATAAAAAAAGGAAGAAAACACCACACAGAAACTTAGGAACCTTAAAATCGCCGACATAAAAAACCCCGCGAGGAGAAAAAGTTATTGGAAAAGGAGGCCAAGAGTCAGACCACTCAGAATAGCATAGGAGTGGACTATGCGACGCCAGAGATAATAAACCACCTTACACACCAAACAGTAATCGACTAGTAAAAATACACCTTACACACCACCTAAAATCTTTTCACCGCCAGCTACAAAAGACAATCTCCATCAGAATCAAAAAACCTATCAAAAAAACATACAACAGGTTACAACAATGTATCGAGATTATAAATGACAACATTTGGGGCGAAAGAGATATCGCCCAATAATTCCTTTGCCTACACACAAATTCTAGATTTCAAAACAAGGGTAAAAAAAAATCTATATCTGGGACACTTGATTCGAACTTCACCATGTTTCTTTTAAACCATAAGGACCAAATAACACAGCAAAAGCATAACATCCAAAATTTGATATTAATAATCTTTGCAATGAGAAGAAGCAAACAAGATCTCACTTGACTATATTTTAACCTATAGATTAAAAACTAATAACAAATTATGAGTGATGAATAAATAGTGTCATTTTTACCAATATTGCAACTAATATAGAACAGAGGAAGTAAATAATTCATCTTTTAGTACATTTTCTCAAAATAAATTCAAAATAACGATTAATTCTAAATAATTATCTATTTATCATAACTTTCTCAAAAACGATAAATCCAACCACTCCTTGCGACTCGAGGAGAATTTTGAAAAAATTTTAAAAATTCTAAAGTCAAGAGTGGTTGGAAACACGCGTTTCAATGTATTATTTAGAAAAACAAAACCCTAACTATTCTTACTTCTCTAAAAAAGATAAAACTCTAAATACCCAAAACTAACCTATCGCCGCACGTTGCCACCTGCAAGCTCCGGCCAATCGCCTGTCGTCCACTCCTGCCGCCTGTGGCTACCTTGTGGCTAGTTCGGTGGTTCTTGTTTTGTTGGATATTTAGGGCGGTAGGACATTATCCAAGGCTTAGATACGTGTTTTAGGCATAAACTAAGCAAGAACATAACAACGGAACGAAACGGAAACAAAACGAAGCAAAAAGGGTGTGCTCGGTTGGTTGCTCGTTCGAGCACCACTGTGCTCGTTCGAGCACTTTCATGCTCGTTCGAGCATGGTGTCCCGGGCTGGTCAGAATGCTTCTGTTTGTTTGTTTTGGCATTTGCTCGTTCGAGCACCTATAGTGCTCGTTCGAGCACTTAGAGAATTTCGCGTCAGAAAGTCTCTGGAAACTGTTTTGCATCATGCTCGTTCGAGCACCTTATGTGCTCGTTCGAGCACCTCTGAAACAGTGTGTTATTTCGTGAAGCTAAGCTATGCTTCATGAAGACTTGTGTTGTTATGGACGAGTGTTTTACTTCACTAAAACACTCTATTTTGCCTGGTAACCACCAAGCATGGTTTGGATGAAGACATGTGACTCTTCACACTCTATAAATAGGTGTGGGCACATGCATATCAAATCACTCTTAACATTTGATAGAAATTCTGATTTCTATTGTTCTTTCTCTCATTTCTCTTGATTCATTGAGAAGAGTAATTAACTTCTCTTTTGTTTTTCTGATTTCATATTCTCTTAAAAACTCTTTGTTGTTTAGATTAATCGGTGCGTACTCATCGGTTAATGTGATTGATTGTATCTCGTTGTGAATATCCATCATCATAACCCAAGTACCTTTGTGGGGGATATATCACAAAAGGAAAGTTTCCATACGCCTTCAATCTTATATCAAGATTTCCGGTGACCATTGGGTTGCAACTAATCTTCTCTACGGAATTCATCTTGTTCGTGGTTCGTTGTTTGAAGAAGATCTTTGCCATAAACACAAAGGCTTATATACATAGTATATTGTAGTAGTGTAGTGTAATTGTAATTTACAGCACTTTCCTTTTGTACATCTTATAACAATCTTTTGTGATATTTCTGCAATATGGCAAGTGTGAAAGATCTTACTTCAAATTTTATGAAGTTAGACAAGTTTCTTGGTGTGGAGTTTCGTCGGTGGCAAAAGAAGATGCAAATCTTGTTAACTTCCCTCAACGTTTATTATGTCATTTCCACTCCAAAGCCGGAAGAGAAGGAGGATGAAACTCTAGAGGAGGCTAGAAAGAGGAACAAATGGGAGAATGACGACTTTATTTGTCGTGGGCATATTCTAAACGGTATGTGTGATTCTTTGTTTGATATTTACCAATTTCATGAGTCCGCCAAACTATTGTGGGATAGTTTGGAAGATAAGTATATGGCGGAAGACGCTAGTTCTAAAAAGTTCTTGATCACTAACTTTAATAATTACAAAATGTTGGACAACCGTCCTGTTATGGATCAATTCCATGAGTTGCAACGCATGTACAATAACATGAAGATGCATGATATATCTATGGATGAAATATTTATTGTTTCAAGTATCATAGATAAACTACCCAATACTTGGAGGGATGTGAAACATGCCCTCAAACACAAGAAGGAAGAGATTTCTCTTGTGGGACTTGCTCAACATCTTCAAATTGAGTCAAGTTTAAGGGAACTTGAAAGTTCCAAGGGAGATAATCCCAATCTTTCATCTGTGAACATGGTGATCGATGATACTAAGGCCACTACAAGTGGAGACAAGAAGAGGAAACCACAACACCCAAAGGGTAAAGGCAAGAACAAAGTCAATGACAATGTTTGTTGGGAGTGTGGTAGGCCTGGACATCGCAAGAAAAACTGCTTTGTGCTTAAGAATAAACTTAAGAAAATGAAGGGTGGTGCTTCTTCAAGCAACAACCCTCCTCCTACTAAAGGTAATCCTGTAATTTTGGATGAAAATTCTAAATTGAATGTTTCTTCCATGGATTCTAATGTGAATGTTGTGCAGGATGAAGACATGTCGTGGTGGATCGATTCGGGAGCCGCTAGACATGTGTGCAAAAGCAAACACTGGTTCACAACGCTTCATGAAGTTGTGGATGGAGAAAGTCTCTACATGGGAGACAACTCGCCTATCAAAGTCCTAGGCAAAGGACAAGTGGAGCTTTTGTGTACTTCGGGGAATACTTTGATCCTTAGGGATGTTTATTATGTTCCCGACATTAGTAGGAATCTCGTCTCCGGTCCAATCCTAAACCAATTAGGATATAAACTTGTATTCGAGGCCGATAGATGTATTATAAGTAAGGGTAATATGTATGTAGGACGTGCCTATTTATGTTGTAACTTGTTTAAACTATCTTTGTCTTGTAAATATTCTAATATTATTTGCAATGTTAATTCTCATGATGATGATTTACATTATTTGTGGCATCTTAGATTAGCGCATGTTAATTTTGGCAAAGTATCTTTTATGGCTAAGCATGATTTGATTCCAATGTGTGAACGAAAATCGGTAAATTGTAAAACATGCATGCTTAATAAGATCACTAAGTCACCTTTCAAAAGTGTAGAAAGAAAATCTAATATTTTAGATCTTGTTCATAGTGATTTATGTGATTTCCATAGCACACCATCTTTAGGCAATAAAAGATATGTTGTTACTTTTATTGATGATTATTCTAGGTTTTGCTATGTTTATCTTTTGCATACAAAAGATGAGGCACTTGATTTCTTTAAAGTTTACAAGAATGAAGTTGAACTTCAGATTAATGGTAAACTTAAGAGATTAAGGACCGACAAGGGAGGAGAATATTATGATCCTCAATATTTCCAATCAATGGGAATTATACATGAAACTACCGCCGGTTATGCACCACAATCAAATGGTGTGGCGGAAAGGAAGAATAGAACTCTTCAAGAAATGGTTAATTCCATGTTGTCATACTCTAATTTGAGTGACGGGTTTTGGGGAGAGGCTATGTTGACCGCGTGTCACATCCTCAACCGGGTTCCAAGTAGAACCAATAAGGAATCTCCTTATGAGTTATGGTACAAAAGAAAACCGAACTTAAGTTATCTTAAAGTTTGGGGGTGTCGGGCTATTGTTAGAGTACCCGGACCGAAAAGAAAGAAACTCGGTGAACGAGGCATTGAATGCATCTTTGTAGGTTATGCTAATCAAAGCAAAACTTATAGGTTCTATGTAATAGAACAAAATGACTATATTGCGATTCATTCGATAATAGAGTCAAGGGATGCGATTTTCGATGAGAATCGTTTTTCATCGATTAGTAGACAACGAGATCTACGGGTTAGTACCAATGACAACGATGTTGAAATCGAAGATATTCAACATGAAAACCCGAATGAAAACGATGATGTTGATGACAATCAACAAAACATCGAACAAGAAACTCCCGATGATGTGGAAGAAATTCCTAGAAGGAGTAAAAGACAACGGAGACCAAAATCTTTTGGTTCAGATTTTCATGTATATTTGGTTGAAGGTACTCGTACCGATATTCAATCAAGTTTTCCATATTTATTTAATGTGGAAGGAGACCCATTGACATATAGCGATGCTATGGCTTCTCAAGACAGTGCGTTTTGGAAGGAAGCAATTAATGATGAGATGGACTCAATCATGGGAAATAATACTTGGGTTTTGGTAGATTTACCACCGGCTTGCAAACCGATTGGTTGCAAGTGGATCTTCCGTAAGAAGATGAAAATAGATGGAACTATTGATAAGTTCAAAGCCCGTTTAGTGGCACAAGGTTTTAGACAAAAACCGGGTATCGATCATTTCGATACATATGCACCTGTTGCAAGGACAACCACCATTCGGTTGTTGATAGCTTTGGCTTCGATACACAATCTAGTGATTCACCAAATGGACGTTAAAACTGCGTTTTTGTATGGTGAACTAGATGAAGAAGTGTATATGAAACAACCCGAAGGGTTTGTTTTGAAAGGACATGAAAACAAGGTGTGTAAACTTGTTAAGTCGTTGTACGGACTAAAACAAGCACCGAAACAATGGCATCAAAAATTTGATGAAACGATATTGTCCTTTGGATTCAAATTGAATCAAGCGGATAAATGCGTTTATAGCAAGTTTGATGAGCAAGGCGACGGAGTCATTATATGTCTCTACGTTGATGATATGCTCATCTTTGGTACTGATTTAGTACGGGTTCAAGAGACAAAGAATTTTTGTCAAGATCCTTCCTAATGAAGGATATGGGGGAGGCCGATGTGATCTTAGGCATAAAGATCATAAGAGACGGCAATGGAATCAAATTAAGTCAATCTCATTACATTGAGAAAATACTTAAAAGGTTCAATATGTTCGAGTCAACTCCTATCTCGACCCCTATGGATCCACATGTCAAGTTATTTAGACATGAGAAAGAACCAGTTTCGCAATTATCATATTCAAAGATAATTGGATCGCTTATGTATGCGATGACTTGTACTAGACCGGATATTGCGTTTGCGGTTGCAAAATTGAGTAGATTTACTAGCAATCCGGGACCGCATCATTGGAATGCGATTAGGAGAGTATTAAGATACTTGAAGGGTACCTTAGATCGTGGTATCATTTATAGTGGAGAACCTCCAGTTTTGGAAGGTTATTCCGATGCAAGTTGGATCACTAATGAAGAAGATAATTCTTCAACGAGTGGTTGGGTGTTTGTTTATGGGGGAGGAGCCATTTCATGGTCTTCCAAGAAACAAACGTGCATCGCTGATTCCACTATGGCTTCCGAGTTTATTGCGTTAGCATCTGCGGGGAAGGAAGCGGAATGGTTAAGGGATCTTATGTTTGAGATACCCATGTTACCAATGCCTATAGCACCGGTGGCAATTCATACAGATTGCAGAACGGCATTGGCGAAGGCTTATAGTCAAGTGTATAACGGTAAATCCCGTCATATTGCTCTTAGGCACAGCCTAGTGCAAGGGCTTATCGTTAATGGGGTCATCACTCTTGATTATGTGAACACTAAGTTCAATTTGGCTGATTTCTTTACGAAAGCCATGAGTAGGGATTCAATTGAACAAGCGTCAATTGCAATCGGTTTACGCTAAAAAATTCATCTAGAAAGCCCAATTCACACACAAGTAACATTGTGTCTGAATTCAATGTGGTGTAATTCTTTATGGATTTTGTAAGCAACAAAGTTTTATGACCCATCGTTGCTTTGGACCGTGAGGAGCGAGGTAGTCGTCCCTTGAAAGTTCTCAAGGCCAAGAGTAGAAGAGCTCTTGGTGATATCCATTCACGGGGATATATTTTACGTAATGAGAAACCTACCTATATAAGTTTGAAGTGTGGCCGCTTCAAATAGTCAAGATTAGCGTATCGACTATGATAAACTTATGAATAGATATGGACACGGCCGTTATAATGTGTCAAGAAACGACAAAGCGTTCGTTTATTCTGTGTGTACTTCATCTTCAAATGGTCAGATGTGTTATGTGATTCAATCCGGAGGGACATCATTATTTCACGATCATTTGTCAAGTATGTCGTACTAGGTGTTAATTCAATCCGGAGGGACATTAGCATTGATGCATGGAATGTGATTATGAAATCAGTTTTTGAGAAAGGGAAAGAAATGTCCTAAAGGGCCCTAAATGGGGGAGGATTGTTGGATATTTAGGGCGGTAGGACATTATCCAAGGCTTAGATACGTGTTTTAGGCATAAACTAAGCAAGAACATAACAACGGAACGAAACGGAAACAAAACGAAGCAAAAAGGGTGTGCTCGGTTGGTTGCTCGTTCGAGCACCACTGTGCTCGTTCGAGCACTTTCATGCTCGTTCGAGCATGGTGTCCCGGGCTGGTCAGAATGCTTCTGTTTGTTTGTTTTGGCATTTGCTCGTTCGAGCACCTATAGTGCTCGTTCGAGCACTTAGAGAATTTCGCGTCAGAAAGTCTCTGGAAACTGTTTTGCATCATGCTCGTTCGAGCACCTTATGTGCTCGTTCGAGCACCTCTGAAACAGTGTGTTATTTCGTGAAGCTAAGCTATGCTTCATGAAGACTTGTGTTGTTATGGACGAGTGTTTTACTTCACTAAAACACTCTATTTTGCCTGGTAACCACCAAGCATGGTTTGGATGAAGACATGTGACTCTTCACACTCTATAAATAGGTGTGGGCACATGCATATCAAATCACTCTTAACATTTGATAGAAATTCTGATTTCTATTGTTCTTTCTCTCATTTCTCTTGATTCATTGAGAAGAGTAATTAACTTCTCTTTTGTTTTTCTGATTTCATATTCTCTTAAAACTCTTTGTTGTTTAGATTAATCGGTGCGTACTCATCGGTTAATGTGATTGATTGTATCTCGTTGTGAATATCCATCATCATAACCCAAGTACCTTTGTGGGGGATATATCACAAAAGGAAAGTTTCCATACGCCTTCAATCTTATATCAAGATTTCCGGTGACCATTGGGTTGCAACTAATCTTCTACGGTGTCATCTTGTTCGTGGTTCGTTGTTTGAAGAAGATCATTGCCATAACACAA